>RCWM02000576.1:0-671959 GCA_003667255.2 Euschistus heros | reverse complement strand
CTCCAAGATGTTTGTCCTTACTTCCATTTTTTTTTTTTATAATCTCATTTCGGGTTTGTTGAATCACTGAGATTCTAGCTGACATCGTGTTCTGATTATTGCATAATAAAAAATCTGATCCCCAAACGACATTTACAAAGGCTATAGTGTCGGTACTCGACGCTTCAATAGGTTATTAAAATCATCATGAATAATCGAGTATATATATTGAATTTCTAGGACAAAGTTATTAATTTTTTTTTTCTTTTTAAGCTCTGTCGGTTTCGGATTATTTACTTTTAAATACAAAAAGTTGCGTTTTATAATTTAAAATTTTGAAATATATTACTAAGATAGATGTTTGATAAAAATTCGGGGGCCCAGTCAACTGACAGTTAAAACGCCGAAGTTGCGTGCGTTGTGAAATAACTCAGCTAGAACTCTACAAGTAGTTCAATAATAGATCGCCTCTAAGGATAGAAGTTAGATATTCGTTAATATTGCTTCAGCTTTTCTAGGGCAATAGATCTCTTGAATGTATAACTACCTTTTTCGTTCAAAATGGAAGCTGTAGTACTTAACATATTAAAATTTAAATATATTAGGTTGTTGTTAATGTATTTATAGATTGATTCATTGCTAACAATAAAACATTTTAATATTTATTTAACTCTAAAGTAAAAACTACTTAACTAGTGGCCAGATCGTAGAACTGATCATAACATAAAATAGTAGACCATTGTGAAATGATGGTATTTCATATCATATCTGTTTTTCTTTTTTTTTTTTCTTTAGCCATCTCCCCGGCCTCCTCTACCTTAGTGTATCCTCAGCTATAACCTTCCAGTTTATTAAACCTACAATAATATAATATATATAGTATCTTCCAACACTGATTCTCTTGAAAATTTCAATAGCAGATAATACCATATTATTAGCAGAAAGATATCTACTATTTCTATGTTATGTTCTATTATATTTATATTATAGATATATATATATATATATATATATATATATATATATTATTTTATTTATTTATATATATATTATTATTATTATTTTATATTATTATATTATAATATAATTTATATATTATATCTGTTATATTTCTATGTTATGTTCTATGATATCTACTATTTCTATGTTAAAGTCTATCAAATTAAACTTAATTAAAACTGGCACACCTCCCTGGTCTTACATTCCACCAAAATTAAACCTGAATTTTTCAAAATAACCCAAAAGAAATACAAAACCTGAAGTAAACAGAAAACACTTCGACAATATCATATCCTCCTTACCTCAACATT
Source organism: Euschistus heros (assembly GCA_003667255.2). NCBI lineage: Eukaryota > Metazoa > Arthropoda > Insecta > Hemiptera > Pentatomidae > Euschistus > Euschistus heros. Next base: position 670,670 of record RCWM02000576.1, on the reverse strand, counting down.
TATTAATATTCACAGACGGGTCCAAATCAGACACATTAACAACATCTGCCTTTGTCACTCCACAAACAACACATAAGTGCAAGTTACTCAAACTTTGCAATATTTAAACGGCTGAAATTAATGGAATCGCCATGGCTCTACGATATTCCTTAAACTCGCCTATTGAATATGTTGTCCTGGTGTCGAATTCACTCAGCGCTTTAAGGTTCATGATGAACATGTATTCATATCACATAGGAGTACATTGCATTCTGGATCTCGTCAAGAAACTATATGAAGGAGGAAAATTGGTTTACTTCATCTGGTCACCAAGTCATATCGGTATAAGAGGTAATGATATGGCTGATAAAGCAGCAAAAGAAGCCAGGACCTGGCAAAACCTTTCTAACGGCACCAGAACTTGCATCTCCACTTAGAGAGAAGATACCCCAAGAGTGGCAAGCTTTGTGGGATCACAGCCCACCGAGTAAACTCAAGGCTATTAAAAAGGAAATAAAACCATGGAGCAGTTCCTACCGCAATAATCGCAGAGAAGTGATCCTAACGCGATTAAGAATTGGCCACTCCAGAACAACACATCTTCACCTTATAACAAAAGAGGCTCCTCCCTATTGTGAAACGTCTGGCAATGTTTTATCAATGAAACATATGTTTACTGAATGCCCATACTACACCAAAAAGCTAACCGAATCTAGAATACTCGAAACATCTCAAAGGCACTTGGCAACGATGAAAAAATAATTGAAAAAGTTATAGCTCTCCTTTATAGAGAAAAGCTATATTACAAAATATAGATGAATTTCCATCGAGAACAGGCGAGAGTTGATCACTTATAACTTTTAAGCTTACAAAACTCTCAAATAAATAAATAAAAAATATTTTAGGTTAATATTGAGCGGAGAGGTTGAAGTTAATACGAGACGACTCGACGACCACACAAACGAAACCGGTACCAGCTCTTGGGCCCACTGACCTTTCTGTTCTCTTTGGGGGAAGGGGGGATGTATCACGTGACATATATCATCTCGGCGAATATTGTATAAGTCGTCTGTTGTAACATTGTTTGTAAGGTGTCTACTTGTAAAGTATAATAACAGTAATCACTAAAGGAGGAAAAACAAACAAATAACAATATAAATCTTACTTGCTTAGAAAAAATTGAAAAAAAAAAAAAAAATTGAAATTTGATAACCTTAACCCTTTAGTGCATGATTTTTCTTTTTCATTCTAATAAATTTTTTTTGAATATGTTTTGGTCAGGTTATTAATAGAAATATTTTAAGTCCACCTAAATGACCATTTCATTATATCAACTAAAAGCTTTATAGAAATATTTTAAGTCCACCTAAATGACCATTTCATTATATCAACTAAAAGCTTTATTATTTTTAATGGTGTATGTCCCCCCATAGTTTAACCAGGGAATATGAAACCTATTAAGAAAATTAGGATTGATGAAAACTGCAACTTCTATTGAAATTAGTTTATTAGAAAACTAGTTTGGAATGCTAAACATTCATCTTCAATTCAAAATTTTCAAAACATGAGCTCGTTGTCACATGGATTATATATACTAAAGTTTTCAAAAATGTAAGACAAGAAATCAAACATTGGTACTTCCCTTAGGAGATCTAAGAGATATCTGAAATATATCCATCGTGGAAGACAGAAGGGGGCAGGTAGGTTAAATTTTTTGGGGTTTTACCATGGGATTTTCCTTGTGACTCATTGAATTTTTTCGTTCGTGTTGGAACAAAAATTAAAATTGGGCTATTGGAAATGTTTATCTGGCCATTCAAACAAAAATCTGGATCGGTTTTAAACGATTTTATTACTTTTAATGATTCAGAAATATTTAATTTTATGCCTGTGTTCGAGAGTAAAAATAATGAATCAAGCAGAAAATAGTCAAAAATTAAATTATCAGAACTGAAGATGAGTGTGTAGCATTCGAAACTAGTATTCTAATAAAATAATTCCAATAAAAGTGGCAATTAATTCATTAATCCTAAAGATACTTGTCCATATTTATAATAGCGCAACACTCCTAAAAAAGTTTAAATAAATTTATTCTCAAATCTATTGCTATAGTAAACCAAACGTCAAATTGTAGGTAGGTATTTCATACTAGAAAAAGAAAAAAATAACCTTATAATTTTTAACTGCTGAGGCTGAAGCACTGACGAAATAAATGCTATCAGGCAATAGACCACCATTTTTTATACGTTGTTGTAATTCCTTGAGCAGTTAGTTGTCTTAGAATAAAGTATTTTATGTACTGCACTATCATCATTCATCATGATGGTATAAACGAAACACAGAACCTTTGATTTCATAACTATGATTTTTTTAACTTAATTTTGTTTGTCTGAATCGTAACTAACTCATTTAGTTCTTTTGTTTTACTAGCCTAATCAATGGAATCATTTGTTTCTTTACTAAAAAGTTCAAAGGGGATGTTCCAAGTTGTTTGATGTAGAAGAAACGTGAATGATGCGGTTGGTTCTTGTTCAGTTTTTTCTGAGTAAACAACGAAAGGTGCTCTACACAATGTCGATATGACTACTACAAGCTATCAGTCTTGTATGGAAACTATGAGACCGTTCCTTTAAAAAAAAAAAAGAAAGAAAAAAAGAAGATCGAAGAGAAGAAAATAATGGGGCTAAGAAGCGTGCCGACATTATCCCGTAGTGTTTTTTCTAGCCGCTTGTTCTTGCAGGCCCTGGTCGCTCCAGTACCTGAGGACCTGATCCAATGAAGGTAATATACACCTTCCAGAGCTACGGACCTCCAGGACCTGGACTTCCAGCTTCACACAGCATATCTCCTGGAAGATCTGCTCCTGAGTAATTGGGGCTGCCTCAGGGCTATCGCTCTTGTTTCATCCGGAGTCGCAACTTCTTTTTCTCTTCGGCAATCAACACCTCTTCCGAGAAATGCGAAGGATTATCTTGTTCGGCATCAGGCGGCTGAGTGGCCAGCTGAGAGCTAGTGATTTGCGAGCTGACTCACAGCTGTTCGTGGCCTTTAGTGTTATTATTATTAAGAGATTAGAGATCCCGAAGGTTCGATTCCGAGACCTCCAAACTTTGACCACACACCTCCCTCTAAAGCACCCCATTAATACACAAACCCACAAGATCAGCCCTGATACAATCCTCCCATCTATGTCTCGGTCTACCCTTTGAACGTTAACTGTTACCTGATGTTACCTGAACTATATTAACGGATAAAACTCCAGTAGTTCCACATTCTGACGTCTTGTAAATTCTCCCGTATGTTAATCCTTTTTGAGCCAAATATTCCTTGCAGTATTTTAGTGTCCTATTAATATACTAAGCATCCATATAGAATTGTTGGTATTAGAATTTTCTTTTATATTCAATTTTTAAATTTCTGGTGAGTATACGCGAAATTATTTATTTATTTCTACCTGTACCTTGGAATTTCTACCAGTTTTGGAAAATAAGAACCCTCTCAACCTTTACTTTTTTCCCAACAATTCTCCAGATCAGTTGTGAACTATAATTATTATAATTTAGTAGTAGATACCAATAGCATATCCACCAGTAACATTCTAAAGTAGTTTCCTACTCCTCCATATTTTGTAATTATATGTCGTTAATTAATCCAACGCGTTTTTATATATCTATATTGTAGCTAACTTTATGTACTTTATGAAATAACTTGTAGGGCATGATTATGAGAACACGATATAGTCTCGAAACGTTGACAAAATAGTTGTTTTTTATTTATTGACTGAACCTCAAGAACCTTATTAAACATTTAATAGTAACAGTCAAGAAATATATCCATATATTTATTTTTTTTAATTTGAATGGAAAAAATTCAGGCTACAAAATTAAATAATTGTTTGGTAGCAGTTTATAAAAAATATATTATAGTTGAAGATGTCAATATTAGAAGGAGAATTTTTTTCGCATTCTCATTTTCATATTCAAACTTCAACTGGCACATGTAATTTGTATGTACTTTCGCTAATAGGAATACCAAAAAAAAAAAAAAAAAATGAATCTGGAAGTAGTTCAGTCAATGAGTGCTGAAATGAGGGACGTAGAGTGCAAGGAATATCGATAATTTTTGACTTCACAGCTTCGTTAGGAATAGTTAGAAGGTAAACATGTTAAAAGTCCCCGCCCCTTGGGGGGTGAGCTAACGGTAGGGGGAAGGGAGAAGGTCCTATTTTTGGGTTTTTTGATAATATGTCGAAAACGGTGGTCTCTAGAAAAATATGCTACAGATCAAAATTAAAGCTCATTAAATTTCCTATAAAATTAATTATATACATATTCGTCGAAATTCCAACAGTTTTCGAGATATACGTTATTAAAAATCGATAATTTTAGAAATAAACAAAATGTTTACCTCACTTTTTGTGAAACACTTGCTTCAAATACCAGAAATGTATATATGAAAATTTAAGTAAATTTAATGCTCTACAATTTTGATTATGAAATTTTTGCTGAGAAACGATTGTGGAAGGTTCTAGAAACAAACGTTTGAAAAAAAGGGAGGGGACATTTGTTTTTCCCCCAAAAATCACCGATTTTCAATAACGATTATCTCGTAAGCGGTTAGAACTACGACAAATTTATATAAATTATCAATTTTATAGGAAATTTAATTAGCTTTTATGTTTATTTGAAACAAATTTTTCTCGATTCAACCGTTTTCGAGTTATTATTTAAAAAATAAAAAAAATTTAACTTCTCCCCTCCCCCACCGTTAGCTCACCCCCCCAGTGGTGGGGACTTTTTAGTATGTTTACCTTCTAACTATTCGTAACGAAGCTATAAAGTTAACTATTATCGCATATTCCATGCACTCTACAATGTGTTTATTGACTGGACTAAAGGCTATATTTTTTTTAAATTTTATTTATCACTGATACTAAACTTACTATTGGAAACAAAAATATTACATCTGCTCTTAGTTTTTAATATATTCATTAAATGTTCAAATAATGAATGAATTAATGTTTTAATGTCTTTAGAATTAAGGATTATTACAATATTGCTAGGACCTAACTTTAAGGAGCTAAATTTGATTGAATAAACTCACGTTTCGCCAATATTTTTTAAGATTGGAGCTTTTTGTGGACGGTCTAGTTTGGATCAAAATATGACGACAGTTTCGTTTTTAGAATCAGCAGATAAAAAATCAGAAGATTACAGGTAGACATATCCATGACATATTGTTTTTAAAATAGAGGAGAAATTTCTTTTTTTAGATCTTTAATTCAAGTTCAAATTATTTTAACGTTGCAATAATAAATGAACAAAACATAAATCTATAAATTTAAAACAAAATAGATATTGTTTGCGGTTTAGTTCATAAGAATTTAAACCTAGCCGCCATAAAAATAAATGCACAGAAATGAGATTTTATAAGTTATAAAAACCTGGCTGAAGAGAAAAGAGAACAGGTTTGTCTGCTCCACTACTACCAACACTCAGTGGACTGGACTCATTGCACGTGGACCTCGACTGATTGGACTGATTATACTCAATCCACTCCACACGGGCCCTTCACTGGGGACTGAATTATATCTTTGCTGCACTTTCATGCCGAAGGCGCATCTACATTTTAGATTTACCTCGTTCTTTTTTGTTTATATTTATTTTCTGGACTCATTGCTTTACAAAATCTTGTTTAGTTTCTAACGGAGTAATTCTTTCAAAGAGTAAAAAAAACGAAAAAAAAAAAAAAAAAAAAAAAAAAAAAAGTAATAGCTATAAACCTGCCTTTTATTTATTTATTTATTTATTTTTTTGGTAACGGTTCGGACCGGCGACACCACCAAACTAGGTTGACCCGCGCTACACCGACCAGTTCGATCCTTACGCTTCACTTCGAGTTTACATTTATCGATAGCTCTTTCCTATAACCCAAATGTAAACTACCACTTCTACAGTTTCAACTTGGATTGTGTTGCTTAGTATGTAATATTGATATATAGTCTTAAATGTAAATAACTAAAACATAAGTTAACGAAATGAGTTTCATAAAGGATTAAGTGTTTTATAAATTCATGTTTTCTTATTTCATCTAATCTTATGTGTAAAAGTGTTATAAAACTTAAGAAGATTAATTTGTACATGGATTTGGTGTTTTACATATTTATATTTGTTCTATCAATTTAAGTGATAAAATTTACAACTTGTAAAAGTGTTATGAAACTTAACAAGATTTATTTGTACATGGATTTGATGTTTTATATATTTGTATTTGTTGTTTCAATTTCAGTGATAAAATTTCAGTATACTTATTTTGTGAATGGATTCTTTGTCATCCATATTACTTTTTGTGCTAAAGTGAGACAGATTGTATAATTAATTCAATAAAACATATCAGTTTATAAATAAATGTGAGAAAGTATATCACAGGTTTTTTATGTTTTCTTATTTCCACTTCCCATGAGAAAATATAGCAGAAATTAACATCTTCACTTTCAACTAGGATTCTGTCTTATATTATATAATGGCTTATAACATGGAGAATTGACAATGTGAAAATAATCTCAGATTAAGAGGTAAATGACACATTACTATATAATTGTAGAACTATTGGTATAATGTTATAGATTAATGTGTTTTTAAAAAAATTAGAAGCCTGATGATGAAACATTATCACCGAAACATGGAGCTACAAATGTTAAATAAATAGGAGTTATTCCAAATAAATACCTAAGGATTTTGTCTTTTTTATATTTATAATTTGTTATTTTCACTTCTCTGAGAGAAAGTTCATCAGGAATTAACTTTACTGGTGGTTCTGTAGTATATTAATTGTTGATTAAATTAATATTAATTAAAAATTGATTTAGTGTCTTATATTTCGATATTTCCTTATTTCCACTTTAATATTAAAAAAAATTAGAAGCCTGATGATGAAACATTTTTACCGAAACATGGAGCTACAAATGTTAAATAAATAGGAGTTATTCCAAATAAATACCTAAGGATTTTGTCTTTTTTATATTTATAATTTGTTATTTTCACTTCTCTGAGAGAAAGTTCATCAGGAATTAACTTTACTGGTGGTTCAGTAGTATATTAATTGTTGATTAAATTAATATTAATTAAAATTGATTTAGTGTCTTATATTTCGATATTTCCTTATTTCCACTTTAATATTTCCTTATTTCTCATTTTAATATTAGAAGGTAAACAGAAGTTAATATTACTTTGAACAGGGATTTAGAGTTTCTCAGCAAATGTAGGAGAATAACCTTTCTCCTCTAAAAGCAGCGACTAGAACATCGAAATATATCGGAACAAGGTTAGAATCGATAAAAGGTATTCTGAGCGGGTTTAGGGGTTGGTGTCGCCGATCCGAACCGTTACCTTTTTTTTTTCCACTTGAATTATTTCATTGAATAAATATTACAATCTGCCCTACACAAGTATAAGGAATATGAATTAACAACCGTTGTCATAATCCATCCATAAAAATTCCAATAAATATAAATAAATGATTGAAAAAAAACATCTAAATATACAAGCTATCAAATAAATTAAAACAATGATAATTGAAAATAATAAAAAAATAGTTAGGCAACTTCTCCCTGACTGGGAAAAACAAAATCTTGAACGTGTAAAAAAGCCCCAACTCAAAAAAAGTAAGGCAAAACGTCACTTTTTTCATTCAAACGAATATATCTTCTAAACAGAAGGTTCTAGCGACAAATGTTATATATAACAGAAAACAATTTCCACTAAATTTCTAGTAGGGTTACACTCGATCCAATTTTCGATCCGAGCGAAAACAGCTGAGCCAGAGCATGTCAAAATGCAACATTTTTGGTTGAGAAAAAAACCGTTACAACAGGTTGCCAGGACGACACTTACGTAAAAAAAAAAATTACTATCGACCCCCAGCCAAGAGACATATCCATGTCAAAAAAATAAAGAAAAGAAAGTTGTGTGTAAGAGATCGTTGAACTGGATAATTCTTATCTGGATAGATCAGCTTTTCTAAAAATTATTTTTAAAAAAAATTAGGATGCAATACTAGTTCTAGTTTCTTTATTTACAATATATCAAAAATGATTCCTATTTCTTTGAATATATTTTCAAAATAAAAAACAATGGGGTATCGAGTGTTTGACCGAAATCGAATATTGATGACTATCAAAAGCGGAAATCAAGACAAAATATCTGCTGATTGCTGAAAATTGAGTTCTGTTGATATCACGAATATTTCAGTCTTTTGGTCATCCCAAACTGTCGAGGAAGCATTTCTCGAACCTTTCTATTGTTTTTATTTCGACGACTAAGAACTTTGTCTAAGAGTAATATTACATTTCTGAAATCTACTTCTTTAAGTTAAAAAAATATTGTTGGAGCCCCCGCAAAATCGACAGGGTATTTTGAATTGAAAACCTAAAATAAAATAAACAAAATAACAATAAAAAATAAACTAAGGTTCCGAAAATCAGTATCTATTATAGAAAACTGAAACTATACTCCAAACAAACATAACATACTTCTATAAACAAAAGAAACTTTAATACTATTTTCATTTATGTATATTTTTATCACTTGAGAACTTTTCGGAGAACTTGTCCGTTGCTGATTATGATTTTTTTTTTTTTTTGTTCACGTATATGCCCCAAGGACCACGCGAATTTGACGGTTTAGGCTTCTTTGGGATTCTCGACTTTCTTTCCTCCCATCTTAGCTTCATTATTCTTAAATGTCTCTCCCTTCTTTCCCTGGACCACATTGTACCCATCTTTTTCTCTCTGCTAATTGTAGTGAGATTTTTTATTGTTTTTCGGAACACCTCTCTATCCAAACAGTCGGTTTCTGACATTTTAAGGTTCTTTAATTCTTCTTGCATTTGCTTTGAATATCCATCTACGCTTTTATAGCTACAAATTTTATCGAATATCTCTTTATTTAGTCTTTCCTTCTTCATCCTTTTCATATGACCATAGAACATCAGCCTTCGGATTCTTATTTCAGTCTCCAGGTCTTTCAGTTCTCTGTAGATCTCTTCGTTAGATCTTAGCCTGTAACCTTTCTGTGTTTTCCTGGGCCCATTGATCTTTCTTAGGATCCTCCTTGATTATGATTTTATTTAAGTAATTCCACATTTTAAAAAAATCTATACATTTATACTCAATGGTCTCTAGGAGCTTAGAGAAAAATTAAAATGTTGTAAAAGTTTGTTTATACAACTGATATTTTATATCGAGTTTGAAAAATTAAATTGAGATCGTTGTATCGCCAAAATACTTCAATTTTTAAGCAGACTAAGTGTGAAAAATTTAAACATTAAAACAAATATGGCATTGTTATGCTACTTAGCATCCATCTATTTACAAAGATTTTTATTTGCATGACTAAGAGTAATTATTTCTTTCTTTCTTTTTTTCAGTTGAAAGGAGTGAGGACTGGTCCTCGCGTGGGTTTGAGTCAGGTGAGGACAGAATCGATAATAATAATAATAGCCTGTAGTCATTTGTTATATTTAATATTGGCGCTTATGATGAGGGAAGTATCGATTTCTAGGAACTGATCGATACTCTTGATTTTGGCGGTAGTTTTGTGTCATCCAATTACTGTAGAGCGTCAATTATCGTAGCTAATGTTGTCAGGGGTGGTTCAAATAATTTATAAGTATAATAAGTTATACTTATAAATATTTTTAATTCACGTTCGTTTCGATTTACAAACCCCTTAGCTATAGCTTGTGTCTAACCCGTTTTACCTTTTTTTTTTTTTTTTTTTAGCCGCTTAATGGTTTCATTTATGTTTTTTTGAGAAATAATTATTTCTTATTTCTCTTTTATTGTATAATTCCCCTTATGATGTTCTTGGAAAAATCATTTTGTTTTTCATATAATTTTATTTATTATTAAAAATTATTTTAACAATACAAATAATTAATTAGATGATCAATTTAATTAATTAAACATTCCGAAAAAAAAATGGTTCCGTTAATCGAACGTTGGGATAATTGAGAAAACTGCCAGCCAACAAACGTTTTATCAAAGCAACACCAGCAGAGCCAGAGGGTGGGTCAAAAAAAAGCCCCCACACTTTTTTTTTTTTTTTTTTTTTTTTTTTTTTTAAACATTTATTGAAATTTACAACTTTACAAAATATATACATCAAGTAAATGTATTGACAACGATAATAATAACATGTTAAAACTTGAAAAGAACTACTCATCAGTAGCACTTTATTAAAAATTCTACACTAGAAGGTCTCTAGGCCATCTTCTTTTCAGACGCCTCGGAGGATTATCAGGAATGGAGTGGGAAGCAAGTTGAGAAACTAATGGATTTGAGTGGTTATGGAGCTTACTATGAAAGGATAGGTATCTGGTTTGGACTAAATCAGAACATATGGAACATTAGGGTCTTTATGGATAAGCCTATTGGTGACAAAGTAAGGAGCATTTAGGATTTTTCGAAGGATTTTGGATTGTAAGGATTGGGTACGAAATGAATTGGATGGTTTAGTAGAGCCCCAAAGCTCAACTCCATACATCCAGATAGGTTTAATTACTGACATGTATATTAGTCTTTTGAGCTTTCAACGTTTGTCTTATAAATGTTGAAGTAGTCCGTAACGACGGGCAGCTTCTTGTCGCTTATGTCTTTGCCCCCACCTAAAAAAAATGTTGGCATAACGTGACTTTTTTCATTTAAACCAACAGAGCTCTTAAACGGTTAGTCCTAGCGGGGAACGTTGTTTAACAAAAAAAATATTCTCCATTAAATTTCTAATCGGTAAGACTGTTATCAAATTTTCGATCTGAGCAACACCAACTGGGCTAGAGCGTGTCAAAGAAAACCCAAAACTAAAAAAAAAAAAAAACTGGGAATAACTTGGCTTTTTTAATGTAATTACGATATTCTACTAACTGTAAATATCATTAGTATCCAGGGTGTCCCAAGTTATATCGTCCAGGCACTTTTTTCGAGAACAAAGCAAGATAGAAAAAAAAGATAAACGGTGACCCCCTTTATTTTTTGTAAGCATCTTTTGGTTAAAAAAAAAAACAAAACATTTTTTTTCTATGTGCAAATACAAAATACTGGTTCAACGTTTTTTTTTTTTTTTTTTTTTTTTTTTTTTTTTTTTTTTTTTTTTTTTTTTTTTTTTTTTTTTCAAATGCGACCATGTTGTTTTCTCTACATAATCTGAAAGCAAAATTTTTAAATGAATTTTAAGACCTTTCTTAAGAAAATTAGTCAAGAACTTTCCGAGATAAAATTTTTGAAATAATTGGGAAGCGATGGTTAGTCCCAAATATGGTTGAAAAAGGAATAGGGGAAAAGTGAAAATCTAACCATCCCTCCTCATTTATTTCAAAAATTATCTCGAAAAGTTCTTGACAGATTTTCTTGAACATAGTCTTAAAATTCATTTAAACAATTTTACTTTCAGATTATGAAGAAAAAACAAATGTTCACATTTGAAAAAAAAAAAGTTGAATCCAGCATTATGTATTTGCATACAGAATAAAAATGTTTTTTTTTTTTTTTTTTTGTACCAAACGATGCGTTACAAAAAATAAAGGGGGGTTACTGTTTAACTTTTTTTTCTATCTTGTTTGTTCTCGAAAAAAGTGCCTGGTCCATATAACTTAAGACACCCTGTACTTTACTGTAGTGTACTTAAATAAATTTATTACAAATACATTTGGAACGATAACAATCCGTGAAGGCCATGAGCTTGTCAAAGAAAACTATAGTTGAACCGTGACTTCATTCAAACTAATATATCTCTTAAACGGTGAGCCCTAGCTACAAAACGTTATATAACAAAATATATTCTCAATCAAATTTTTTTCAGGGAACTATCATCAAAGATCTGAGCAACACTAAGAGAGCTAGAGCGTGCCAAATAAGTCCCAACACTTAATTTTTGAGGATAAAAAAAATCGTTACACATAAAAAAATACTGAGCCACTTGAGCCTTTCGGCTGAATAGAGAATAGCGTGGTTTGCCCCATTGACCGTCAATGATATGCTATGATATGCTATGATATGCTATGATATGCTATGATATGCTATGATTTGCAAGTTTCTTCTTAAAATGAAATTCTGCGTGTAATATAAAAAAAACCCGAATACGCAAATGCAGCTTGGATCAGATTTTGAAGAAAAAAACAACTGTACGAAATATATACATCAAGTAAATTTATTCACAACGATTATAATAACATGTTAAAACTTGAAAAGAACTACTCATCAGTAGCACTTTATTAAAACTTCTACACTTGGAGGTCTCTAGGCCATCTTCGTTTTAGACGCTTCGGAGGATTATCAGGGATGGAGGAGGAGGCAAGTTAGGAGACTTGGATTCGAGTGGGTATAGTGGTTACTATGAAAGGATAGGTATCAGGTTAGGGCCAAATCAATAACATATGAAACATTAAGATCTTTATGGATAAGTTTATTGGTGACAAAGTAAGAAGCATTGAGGATTTTTCGAAGGATTTTGGATTGTAAGGATTGGATACGGGTTGAATTGGATGGTTTAGTAGAGCCCCAAAGCTCAACTCCGTACGTCCAAATAGGTCTGATCACAGTCATGTAAATGAGTTTTTGTAATTAATTGGGAGCTTTGAACGTTTGTCTAGTAAATGTTGAAGCAGACTAAAACAAATTTGTATTTAACGCCACAGAAGGTGCTAAAGTGCCATAGCAAAATTGGCAATCTCACCGAAGATATGTTTTCTATTTTTTTTTTTTCGTTAATATGTTTAGGTTTCTACGGAAGATAAAATTTCAAATTAAATAGCTTAACCCTGCCAATCGTCTAAGCCCTTATGCTCTTTATTTTTTCCGCTTATATAATACTAGCTGAAAGTACCCTGCTCCGCTACGGTTTAATATTATTAGGATGAAGGACAGCTTAAATTAGTAAAAGTTAAGCTTAACGTTGATAATTATTATTACTTAAATAAACCTAAAGAATTCCATTCTTAGAATAATTTCAATAAGTAAATTTGACAATTTGCAAAGTTTAATTTTATATTATTTTGATAGTCCTCAAGTGAAGCTTCAAGGCAGCACTTCCATCTTACCGAGCTCCGAAACAGATCATCAGCTTCTCTTATGGCATACATTCAGTGAATATAGTCTCCACTTCTCGTTTTTTTTCGAATAAAGTTTAGTCTTTCTGTTTCGATTTTTCCGTACATATCAAGCATAAATTGGTTGAGGAGATTACGAAATTAAAGTAAATAAGGTTCTTAACCTCCTCGCTCCACTAACATTTAGACGTAAAAATCAGCTGCAGACACAGTTTTCTCAAGTGGTGTATTGGTGTTTGGGTCACGCTGAGGGATGTTAATACTGTAACCATCTTCTCCATGGTAGAACATGAGACGATACTGAAGAGAACATACACTTGATAGAACTCACTCATTCTTATCAGTTTTTTGTCCCTACATCGAACTGGCCTTACATGTCATCACCACAGAACATAAGTCTTTTAACTTCCTCTTTAACATAAGTCTTTTAATAGCTTCTCGTCACGAAACAACTCAAACTTGTTAGGGTCCACCTCTGCAGCCACCATGAGTTCACAGAAAGTACCATATTATAAGGTTTCGACATCGATCGTATTTTTGTTTGTTTACAACTATAAGGAACTTAAACGGTGGTCAAAGTTTGCGGCTTAAAGATCTAACCTATTTTTTAACTTAGCTTATCTTCAAATACTATATGATAATTAATCTTTTATTATTCACCCAATAAAAATTGAAATCGCATTTTTCGTAAATTAGCCGCGATCCAGGCCGATTTTTTAAAATTCCTTTCTTAGTGAGCACCTACGGCCCTAGAGGAATCTACATATCGAATTTTATTCCAATCCGTTCGGTGGTTTCTGAGATTTCGTGTTAAATGAGTGAGTGGTATTTGACAAATATATAGTAGATGGGGTCACCTGTGGTGTAGTGGTTAGCATAGCAACCTACTAAACCCAAGATCGCGGGTTCGCAGCCCGGCAGATGACCTTAGGATTTTTTAAAGGGAGTAAAAAATCCTTAGCTATGCCGTCCTTCGGAAGGGACGTGAAATGGGGGTCCCGAGCCTGTGAGATGTCAGGTACTCGTTAAAGATCCCTATCCTAATTATACTTGGATAGGCAAAATTTAGGACTCCCACCGTAGCATCGTCCGATTAGCCATAGCAGCATAAAGTGACGTTAAACGAAATAAACAAACAATATATAGTAGATTATTTTATTGTTTACTTACAAGCGAGTGTAATTTTTTATACACAACAGTCGAGAGGGATCGAGCAAGATTAAGAATAACCATAATAAGAACCAGATTAAAATGTTTTATTTCATATTTGGAGAAACAGAGTTAAAAGGAGCTGTCATTATTGAGCTATTGTTATCTATACTATATATATACTATACAGGGTGAGTATCTCTTAGTGTAAAAAAAAAAAAAACATTGGGTTAAACTAGATCAAAAATGTAGCTAAATGCCGCAAATCTCACCTTTCTATTCCAATCCGTTGCATATATACGATAAATCGAAGACTTTTTTTGAGGAAATCACGTTTTTTTTTCCATAAAAACTGTAATATCTCCATTTTGTCTAAATATTTTTCAAATTTTGGCCACATTTTCAGATTTAGCATTAAATTCCCTATAAGAACAGAGTACACGTAACCTTGAATTTTACAAACTTGGTATCTAAAGAACAGCTTGATCTTCACCTTATTTGGGGAAGTCACAATGTCTTATTTACTTCAACGCTCACCGTTTTTCGTAAAAAAACTATCCACAAAACGTCAAATCTCACAAAAACTTGCAAATTTAATCAGCTTTCGAATGATATGTTAAACGTAATGATTTTGTTTCAATTTCATGGAGATATTTAATTTTGAAACCGAAAAAAACATGGTGTTCTCATTTTGTATACAAATCAGTTACTTGGGTAAATAAAACATTATGACAATCCCTTAATGGAAATGTGCATTTTAAACATAATAAACTCTTCATTGGAATAAAAAGCAAGGGAAAAAATGATTGTTTAATAGAAAATAAAGGAAAACTGTCAATAAAGCGACACTACATCAGAGGATCTCATGTTATTACATTTATTTATTTATTATTATTATTTAGGATTTATTTTATTAGATTTTCAATGTAATGTTTAAAACCCAGTGATAATGAACATAGACCTTAGTTTTGCCGTTAGCTACTGAATGCAGGTTGTGTCTAAGAATACTACTTTTTGAAGTATGGGCAGATGAGTCTGTTTTTACAGGGGATGGCATTTCTACCAATCCATGTATATCGTTATTATGAATGGTCGAAATGCCTTCCCCTGTAAAAATGAGACTCACCTAGCCATAAATCACATAATAAATAAATAAATGTATTAACATGAGATCCTCTGATGTAGTGTCGCTTTATTGACAGTTTTCCTTTATTTTCTATTAAACAATCATTTTTTCCTTTGCTTTTTATTCCAATGAAGATTTTATTATGTTTAAAATGCACATTTCCATTAAGGGATTGTCATAATGTTTTATTTACCCAAGTAACTGATTTGTATACAAAATGAGAACACCATGTTTTTTCGGTTTCAAAATTAAATATCTCCATGAAATTGAAACAAAATCATTACGTTTAACATATCATTCGAAAGCTGATTAAATTTGCAAGTTTTTGTGAGATTTGACGTTTTGTGGATAGTTTTTACGAAAAACGGTGAGCGTTGAAGTAAATAAGACATTGTGACTTCCCCAAATAAGGTGAAGATCAAGCTGTTCTTTAGATACCAAGTTTGTAAAATTCAAGGTTACGTGTACTCTGTTCTTATAGGGAATTTAATGCTAAATCTGAAAATGTGGCCAAAATTTGAAAAATATTTAGACAAAATGGAGATATTACAGTTTTTTATGGGAAAAAAAAAAAAAAAAAAAAAAACGTGATTTCCTCAAAAAAGTCTTCGATTTATCGTATATCTGCAACGGATTGGAATAGAAAGGTGAGATTTGCGGCATTTAGCTACATTTTTGATCTAGTTTAACCCAATTTTTTTTTTTTTATACTAAGAGATACTCACCCCCTGTATATATAAAAAGACAACCCATTTATCGTTTGTGATCACTAACCACGAAAACTAATTACCCAATCAGTACCAAATTTTAACTACATAGTGTTAATAGTTCAAGGAAGATTTAGCAATAGTAAAATTTACATTTTTAAACTAAATTGTTGTGGCGATCGCTATTCAAGAGAGGTTAGAAACATGTTTTTTTTATAGAGCAAAAAATTGACAACGAAATTTGTTTAATTCAATTAAATTGTTATCATAAAAGCTATAAATATATTCTTGATGTATGGATCCCAGTAAAGATTTTGACTTGAGCGATACTACACAGAGTTTGCAATTGTAAAACTTTTGAACGCACCTGTACTAAATTTTAACTAAATTATTTTCATTGTTTTAGGAAGGTTTCCGACAGTGATGCTTTTTGAATAATAAAATTTTAAATGTACAATGTTGAGTGGCGGAAACGAGGTTTGCCACACTGTCATAAACTTTTATGGCTAGAAATTAAAATCCAACCTGATGAAAACTATAGAACTACGAATAAAAATTATTACGAAATAAAAATGTCGATCCTCATACATTAAAATGAAAAAAATTAGATGTCTGATTGTACTTTTACGTAATCTTCAACCACCTGATCAGAGCAATTTTAACCAGGTTAAAAATTATTGCTATGCACATACATGATATGCATATACAACACATGATTTTTATCGATGAATAAATAAAACTTCCATTGTTACTTAAAATTATGAAAGTTGTTTAATAATAAGAGCAGGCGTAGCCGCTACAGGGGATGCTAGTTTAAATTACCACAGTGACCTGCCCCTACTCTCCTAATATCTAACTATCAAACTACATGTACCGCTCTCGAGTTCTCCAAAAACGTATCGCTTTTGACCAAGTAAGTCAGCGATAAAACTTGTTCCATATTAAAAAAAAACATGGTTTAAATGGCTTTTCCCTTTCGAATGTAATTACGTTTCGCTAACTGCAAACATCATTAATATATAGTACTTAAATATATTTATTACAAATATACTTGGAATTATAACCATCCTTGTATCCTTCCATCATACTTCTTACTGCAGCCAGGATAACAAAAATGGAAGATTACTCGTCATTCCAATTTTATTGACATAACCTTTCCCCATAGATTGCGAACTCAATTTATCCTAACTAGCAAAAACGATAGATCATCGACATCTCTATCTACAATCTACTGCTTCTGATAAGAAAACTGCTCTCAAATGTTTGATCTCAGGAACACCAATGGAGCTAGAGCGTGTCAGAAAAGTGAATATTTCTATTGGCTGGCTATCTATAGGTTTCTATTGGCTGGCTATCTATAGGTTTCTATTGGCTGGCTATCTATAGGTTTCTATTGGCTGGGTATCTATAGGTTTCTATTGGCTGGCTATCTATAGGTTTCTATTGGCTGGCTATCTATAGGTTTCTATTGGCTGGGTATCTATAGGTTTCTATTGGCTGGGTATCTATAGGTTTCTATTGGCTGGGTATCTATAGGTTTCTATTGGCTGGCTATCTATAGGTTTCTATTGGCTGGCTATCTATAGGTTTCTATTGGCTGGGTATCTATAGGTTTCTATTGGCTGGCTATCTATAGGTTTCTATTGGCTGGCTATCTATAGGTTTCTATTGGCTGGCTATCTATAGGTTTCTATTGGCTGGCTATCTATAGGTTTCTATTGGCTGGGTATCTATAGGTTTCTATTGGCTGGGTATCTATAGGTTTCTATTGGCTGGGTATCTATAGGTTTCTATTGGCTGGGTATCTATAGGTTTCTATTGGCTGGGTATCTATAGGTTTCTATTGGCTGGCTATCTATAGGTTTCTATTGGCTGGGTATCTATAGGTTTCTATTGGCTGGCTATCTATAGGTTTCTATTGGCTGGGTATCTATAGGTTTCTATTGGCTGGCTATCTATAGGTTTCTATTGGCTGGCTATCTATAGGTTTCTATTGGCTGGCTATCTATAGGTTTCTATTGGCTGGCTATCTATAGGTTTCTATTGGCTGGCTATCTATAGGTTTCTATTGGCTGGCTATCTATAGGTTTCTATTGGCTGGCTATCTATAGGTTTCTATTGGCTGGCTATCTATAGGTTTCTATTGGCTGGCTATCTATAGGTTTCTATTGGCTGGCTATCTATAGGTTTCTATTGGCTGGCTATCTATAGGTTTCTATTGGCTGGCTATCTATAGGTTTCTATTGGCTGGCTATCTATAGGTTTCTATTGGCTGGCTATCTATAGGTTTCTATTGGCTGGCTATCTATAGGTTTCTATTGGCTGGCTATCTATAGGTTTCTATTGGCTGGCTATCTATAGGTTTCTATTGGCTGGCTATCTATAGGTTTCTATTGGCTGGCTATCTATAGGTTTCTATTGGCTGGCTATCTATAGGTTTCTATTGGCTGGCTATCTATAGGTTTCTATTGGCTGGCTATCTATAGGTTTCTATTGGCTGGCTATCTATAGGTTTCTATTGGCTGGCTATCTATAGGTTTCTATTGGCTGGCTATCTATAGGTTTCTATTGGCTGGCTATCTATAGGTTTCTATTGGCTGGCTATCTATAGGTTTCTATTGGCTGGCTATCTATAGGTTTCTATTGGCTGGCTATCTATAGGTTTCTATTGGCTGGCTATCTATAGGTTTCTATTGGCTGGCTATCTATAGGTTTCTATTGGCTGGCTATCTATAGGTTTCTATTGGCTGGCTATCTATAGGTTTCTATTGGCTGGCTATCTATAGGTTTCTATTGGCTGGCTATCTATAGGTTTCTATTGGCTGGCTATCTATAGGTTTCTATTGGCTGGCTATCTATAGGTTTCTATTGGCTGGCTATCTATAGGTTTCTATTGGCTATCTATAGGTTTCTATTGGCTGGCTATCTATAGGTTTCTATTGGCTGGCTATCTATAGGTTTCTATTGGCTGGCTATCTATAGGTTTCTATTGGCTGGCTATCTATAGGTTTCTATTGGCTGGCTATCTATAGGTTTCTATTGGCTGGCTATCTATAGGTTTCTATTGGCTGGCTATCTATAGGTTTCTATTGGCTGGCTATCTATAGGTTTCTATTGGCTGGCTATCTATAGGTTTCTATTGGCTTCTATTGGCTGGCTATCTATAGGTTTCTATTGGCTGGCTATCTATAGGTTTCTATTGGCTGGCTATCTATAGGTTTCTATTGGCTGGCTATCTATAGGTTTCTATTGGCTGGCTATCTATAGGTTTCTATTGGCTGGCTATCTATAGGCTATTGGCTGGCTATCTATAGGTTTCTATTGGCTGGCTATCTATAGGTTTCTATTGGCTGGCTATCTATAGGTTTCTATTGGCTGGCTATCTATAGGTTTCTATTGGCTGGCTATCTATAGGTTTCTATTGGCTGGCTATCTATAGGTTTCTATTGGCTGGCTATCTATAGGTTTCTATTGGCTGGCTATCTATAGGTTACTTGCGTAATATAAAACGTCTCTGTAGCAACCTGAAGTAAAAGTTTTTTTTTAACCTCAAAAAGTAATATTTTGACGCGTTGCTTTCTTGGTGTTTTTCTGATCGAAAATACGACAGTTTTCTTGTCAGAAATTTAATGGAGAATTTCTTTTTTTTTAATAAAATTTAGGAACCATATTGGTTTGAATGAAAAAAAAATCTCGTTTTGCCTACATTTTTTAGGTGATGTGCTTTTTCCTAGCTCTTTTGTTATTGCTAGGATCATAAATTTAATGGAAATTATGTTTTGTTTTACATTTGTCGTTAGGACTTACCGTTTAGGAGCTATGATGGTTTAAATGAAAAATGTCACGTTCGAAACTCTTGTTTTCTCTTAACTTTGTTTATTTTGAATAATCGTTAATTGTTATTACGAATAATTACCGACTTACTGTCCTACAGTATCCTTTAATGATATTCCACTAATCCCTGTTAAAAAGATCTGCTCCACTGTACTCCACTTGGACAAACTTTGTATATCTTACTTGGAATCCACATACAAGACTAAAAACGACAAGAAAACGTAAATAAAGACTTATTTACATTACTGTGTTTTAGACCTTTTTGGACGTACGTAGTTGAGTTTTGGGGCTCCACAGAAACATCCAATTCATCTTGTATCCAATCCTTACAATACAAAATCCTCAATACTATGTGACCAATAAACTTATCCATAAAGATCTTGATGTTCCATATGATGCTGATTTAGCCCAAACCAGATACCTATCCTTTCATAGTAAGCTCCATAACCACATGAATCCACTAGTTTCTCAACTTGCTTCCTACTCCATTCCCGATAATTCTCCGAGGCGTCTGAAAACAAGATGGCCTACAGATCTTCTAGTGTAGAATTTTTATTTATTTAAGTGCTACTGATGAGTAGCTTTTTTCGAGTTTTGATATGTTATTGTAATCGTTATCAGCTCATTTACTTAATGTATATATTTTTATAGTTGTAAATTTCAAAAAAATTGATATAATAACAAAATAAAAAGTTAATTACTAATTTAAGTAATTTGATCATTTTAATTCAAAAATGTAACTTAGGAGAAGCAGTAGATTACAGGTATGCACCATGATCTATTGCTTTTCCTAGTCAGTGAGAGGTTTATTGCTGTTTCTGTTTTGTTTTTTTATACATAGTTTAAATTGCATTTAAATTTCAAAAAATATGTTATAAGAAATGCTATTTGCTATAGTTCACTTTTAACTTTCTTATAGATCATTTTTCATAATAGCAATTCATTTTTAGACCTATGTATCGATTCGATTATCGATTTTTTGTTATCGTATCGAGAATCGAAAAAAATTTGGTATCGACACTATTAATAATACATATAGATTCTAAATCTGTTCATATTACTAGTAGGTTGATAGCTCTAAATGAATACGAAATACGAACCAGGAAAAAATTATAGTATTTACTCAAAAGATATTGATTTAAAATGGTGTTAGTATTTGCTGGACAGATAGCCTCGCCCAGTTAGGAGGCTAAGTACTATATATTTATAGGATATATTTCTTCGAGATGGATGTTTCGAAAGCCGCTCTCGATACTTCGACTGCTCGAGGAGCGATGGTCATCGATCAAGGACTCTTTCATCCTCCTCCCTCCCCCCTCCCTAATTTAATTTCCTCCTGATGGATGCTCCTGCCTCCGGGTATTGGTGTCCTGCGGCGGTGCCTGTCTTCGAGGACCTCTTTGGGGTCCAGGCGACCGGATTTATGGCTCAATTTCTCTCCCCACGTCCTCCTAATACATCTAGTGGGGAGGGCGGTATTGTAGGGCCCGAAGAGGGGCAGTTCGTGTCGGGTTTTAGTTTATTTCTCTTCTCAATATTCTTATATAGCGTGATAATTAAATTCTCGAAAATATTTCACAGGTCTGTATTACATAAGTGAGTGGAGTTATAAACGAGATCCCTTACTATTAGTTTAATGAAAGACGGTTTTTATATTTTTTTTATTTATTATTATTTACCTATTTAGGATTAATTATTATTATTATTATTATTATTACTATTTTTCACCTTTTTGATTTAATTTATTCAAGGACGCGTTTCTCATTTTAAACATTCGTCAGCTCTAAAAATACACAAAAAGTTCAAAATAGCGCTTATAGTCGAGTCAATAAACATATTGTAGACTTAATGATATATGCGATTATTTTGACTTCATAGCTTCGTTAGCAGTAGTTAGATGGTAAACAAAAATAGTTGGATTTCAAAACAGTGAGCGGTTTTGAGGGTGCTGACATGGATATTTCTGGGACTTTATCAAATTTTAATATGCAGGTTCTTATAGTAAATTTAACCACCGCCCAAGGGAGATAAGATAACGGCGGGAGGAGGGTGAAGGTCCCATTTTTGGGGGGTTTTAGATTATATCTCGAAAACCGTAGACTCTAGGAGTGTATGTTACAAACCAAAAAAAAAAAAAGCTTATTAATTTCCTTTAAAGTGGTTTATATGGTTAAAACATTAGCCAAAATCATAGTTTGACTATGATATTGTTTTGATTTCTTGTAATGCTAATTTTTGATTTTCTATCTTTTATTTTCCTTTAAGTTTCTGTTTTTTTTTTTTTTTTTTCTCTTCTGCAATTTTGTTTACAATATTAACCTCTTTATTTGTACATTTATTTTTTCACTCTGTTTTTATTAATAATTTTTTCTTTTTCTAGTTTTTCTCTGTATTTTTTTTTCATACATATTTGTATTTAATTTTACCTATGTTGTTTTATTTTTAACAGCCTCTCGGCCAGTTATGATCTTACTTTGTATTATTTAATGTTATTCTTAAGGGACTTTGTCCCAGAATAAAGTTTTCTTTCTATTCTATTCTATATACATATATGTCGAACGTTTAACAGTTTTCGAGATATATGTTATTATAAATCGGAAATTTTCGAAAAAAAAATGTTTACCTTACTGTTTGTCAAAAATTTTGTCGCAGAATATTAGTAAAATAGAGTAAAATCAATAGTCTAAAACAGTCACAGATTTATTATTCGCAAAGTAGTATATTTCAGTCAGAGTGCTTGAAAAATTATTCATAAATTTTTTGCTTATTTGGATCATTGTCCTGAGGTATTTATCCATCAATATTGAGAAATTAGTCTAGTAGACAAACATATTGTAGAGCGCATAAAATATACGATTATTTTTTACCTCAGAGCTTCGTTAGGAGTGTATAGGAGCAGTACCAAAATTAAAGCTAATTAAATTTCCTACAATTTTTTTATATACATATATGTATAACTTTTAACGGTTTTGTAGATATACGTTATAAATCGTATTATAATTTAGGAGTATTATAAATCGAAAATTTTCGAGAAAAAAAAAATTACCTCATTGTTTGTTAAAAATTTACTTCAAGTGCCAAAAACGTATATTTGAAATTAAAATAAATTTAATGCTCTACAATTTGATTCTTGCATTTTTTCTGAGAATCAATCGTAGAAGGCACTAGTAGCAATTTTTTAACATAGAGTTAAAAATTATAGATTTTCAATTAGGTATATTATTGGGTTGTTTCACATGAAATGTCCGATTTTATAATATTTGAAATACATAGAGGATTTTGGCGAGTCTCTGTTGTTTACTTCCAAAGTTCACATATCTTAATCAAGCAGTTACTAATCCTCTACTTTTCTTTTATAAACATTAGCTTCCCAATCAATTACACACTGTTTAGTATACCTTCAAATATGAACATGGAAAAACGCGATTTTCGTGTAATATTTTTTTATGAGTTTAAACTAGGTCGTTCGGCAGCTGGATTGCTTATGACAATCAGCGTCGGTCAGGGCAGTGGTTAGACATCGACGAAAGCCCAGGACAAATGCCAAAACCAAATTTACACCCGAAAAAAATTGATGGTTACAGTATGGTGGTCCATGGCTGGAATCATACATTATTCCTTTTTGCCTAGAGGTGAGACTATTACCTCTACAACCTACTGCAATGAAATTGGCCAAATGTACGAAAAATTATTGAAAAAACAACCTGGATTGGTAAATCGGAAGGGCCCTATACTCCTACACGACAACGCTAGACCCCACGTTTCAAAACTTACCATGCATAAATTGAAAGAGCTGGGGTACGAAGTTCTTCCGCACCCACCATATTCTCCCGACTTGTCTCCAACAGATTTCAGGACCAACTTTCAGGATCCAACCTTTTCAGGAATTTAGACAACTTCTGCAGAGGAAAATTTTTTGCAAATGATGCTGAAATCAAAAGTGCGTTTTCAGATTTTGTTTCACTTCAAAGCTCAGAGTTTTTCAAATCCGGGATAAAAAAGTTGTTGTCACGTTGGGAAAATGTGTAGAAAAAGAAGGTAAATACTTCGAATAAAATTATATTGTTTTCATATTGTATTTTTACTAAAATCCCTTTACCTTGAAAACGGACATTTCATGTGAAACAACCCAATACAATAACCATTGGAAGTTGGACAAACAATTTTATAGGATATTCAATTAAGTTCAATTTTATTTGCTACATATTTTCTAGAGTCCATCGTTTTTTTAGATATAATCTAAAAACCCTAAACACCTTCTCTCCCCCCCAGAGGTGGGAATTTTAATATGTTTACCTTCTAACTACTCCTAACCTGTGAAGTCAAAATTAACCGCATATTTCATGCACTCTACAACCCTCATTTCTCTGTCACCAGTCTCAAGTCGAATTTTAACCAAAATGGGTTTTTATTCTTGTTTAATAACTTTCCTAGTAAAATGTTCATCTTAAAAAATAGTTATTTAAAATAAACATCTTACTAAAACACTTATTCACCATGAAGAAAAAAAGCCTCTACCATTTGTTTTAGCAACTCAACTAATTTTTGTCAAATTTTTACTTAATCACTTATTCACTGAGATGAAAGATATATATTAATTTTAAAAATATAAGAATAGAAAACTAACATGAGTAGCCTCACCTGTGGAGGCAAATCGAGAGGGTTTCTTGAAGCTATCGGTGTATGGACTAAACTGAGGAATTATATGATGAAAGGGGAATTAGGTAAATAATCAAGTAATTTGAATAAATTTAAAACAGTTTTATTAATTTTTTTTAAATGATCTGATATTTTCAATTACTCTATTTAAAGATTGCTTTGATAAGGGGAAAAAATAGTAATTGGGAAAATTAGTAATTGTTTTTAAATTCAGAGGGGATATTAAATAATGTTATATTTTTTTAATTATTATTCAACCTATCTCTTTCAAAACCTCAAAAGTTTTTTATTCGATTGGTCTATTATGCTAGTTGGCGTCAGTTATAGGCCTCGTGGCTGTTATCGCTGAAGAAGTGCGATTTCAGCTTCCTTTTGTTGGTAAGCCCGTAAAAACTGTAAAGTCACTTCCTATTATAAAACCGTTACATTCGCACCTTGTGTAACTAGTTTTTGTTTTTTTCAGCTGCTCGTTACATTTTGTTTTGTTTTGTCCGGAGCTACGAAGCCAGTGAAGCGAGGTAGCCCCATCAAGCACACTCCGCTAATGGTATCTTAATGAATGAAGCCATTTTAGTTCAACTCATAACTTCCCTGTGGCTGTATAATATTCTGCACGATCAGCTGATCCTATCCCACCTTTTTTCAGGTGCAACACGAATACTAGTTATGTTTTATAGCTGCAACTTGCAATTAGTTTTTTTTTTTATAAAACCATTTGCTTTAATTTACTCTTGTACTTTCTTAGCTAATTTAAGAGGATTAGATATATCAAGTATGCTTCCTATAATATTTTAAAAGCCTTTTGCTGCCAATTTAATATAATTTCGGAACAGTCCTTCATGAACGAAAACTTTTAAATTAACTGTATTAATCTATTTTTCTGACTTGAGCATTGACATTTAGCAGTCATGCATGTCAGCCCTGCATTTCTTTCTTCTTTTTTTTTTTTTTTTTTTAAATTGTGTTGAGTATATATAACAATCTGCCCCAATGAATAAGTAATACTATGGATGGTTATTTTTTTTTTCTTTCTTTTAAGCCCCTTATTTTTTTGTTTAGTTATGCTTAATATTTTACTTTTTCTCCTTGTACTGTAACTAAGTTACATTTTAAGGAATTTATAAGTGATAAATTTAGGTTTGAAAATTTTTTTTGATTTAATTTATTTATTATTAGATGATGGGGGTTCGTCTTTTCTTTGAGCCGGCCTAACCTAACAACTTAAAATAAAATTAAAAACTTAAATTTATTGACGCATGGTTACATATTTCTGCCAACGTTGGGAAGCTGGACTCTCTATAATTTTATTGAACAAGTTATTTCCAGACAGTGGTATGTTTTAAAAAATTTATAATTTATTTTATTGTCAGTAATTGAAGCTCTTCATTTATTAAATTTGTCTTTTTCTTTTCGAATGCCGTTCCCTTTTCTATTTTTTTAATAATTCAATTTTGTCATTGTCTTTAACACACGCAAGAACATCGGTGCTGTATATGAGTAATGCCGGTCTCATAACGCATTTATAAATTATTAGCTTGAACCGCAGTGAAAGACTCCTTGATAGTAATAGGTGATAAAGTTTGTATGATTTTGTCCGCACAGTTTTAAGTTTCTTTTCAAAATGGACCGAAAAATGGATGGTTATAAATCCATTTAAGCAATATGTACTTAATATAAGTAGTAAATAAAACGAGAAAGTATATGATAACTATAAATAATATTAGTTGGAATAAAAAAACAATAATAATATTTATTTAAAATTAAAATACTTTGGGGCTCCACTAAACCTTCCAATTCTTCTCATATCCAATATTTATAACCCAAAATCCTCTTATTATGTTCCAAATAAATCTCTCCATCTTCGTGTTTCATATAACTTGCTCATTTGACCTAAACCAGATACTTGTCCTTTCATAGTAAAGTTCATACCCACTAGTCTCCCAACTTGCTTCGCAATTCCTAATAATCCTCAGAAGCGTCTGGAAAGATGACCGAGAGACCTTGTAATGTAAAGCTTTTATTAAAGTTAGGAATGATGAATATATTGCCACTTCTATTGTAATTATTTTATTAGAGTACTAGTTTCCAATGCTAAACTTTCATCTTTAGTTCTAAAACATAACAAAATTTTCAACACTTCAGCACTATGTTAAAATGATTTGATGATGATAAAGTATTCAAAAATGTAAGACAAGAAATCAAATAGTAGGTACTCACCTGAGGAGATCTAACAGATATCTGAAATATATCCATCGTGGAAGGGGGAAGGGTCTAATTGGATTTTTCCGTTCCTATTGAAAAAAAAAATTTTAAATGGGGCTATTGGAAACGTTTATCTGGTCATTTAAACGAAAATCTGTATCGGCTTTGAACGATTTTATTGTTTCTAATGATTCACAAATATTTAATTTTAGGCTATTTTCTACTTAATGTAATATTTTTTAACTCCTGAGTCTTTGTTGAATAAAGTGGCAATTAATTCGTCGATCCTTATTGTATTGATCCTTCTATACCATCGAGCTTATGTTAAGTAATGGATATTGATTATAATGAACATTGATAAAACTGAAGCGATGGGACTTACTAAATCTACAACTAATTTTATTTATTATTACATTTAGGTAATATATAATATGTATATTATATATGATATGATATATCTTCTAGCTCTTGGGCTAGTTGAATTATAAATTATGCCTGAAGAGTGAGTAATAGGCGGCTCCTAGTGCTGGAGAAGTAGAGGAGAGGAAGGGGCTAAGGATGTTACCTCTTCCTTAATGGGGTATTTCTTCACATTTAAGAGGATTTAGTGAGCCGCTTCTCAGTCTTTTTAGTTTTAGTTTGATCTCTTCTTTTTGGTTTGAGTTCGCCGACCCTGGGAATACGGTGGGCTGTCAATACGGTAGACACCCACTTATTTTTAAAAGGCTAAGCTTTAAGGAACAAAGAGTTGAGTCATAGCTTTAGCGGTCGTCCTGTGTCTGCGATTCGCAAGCTAAATAGAGGCACCTCAGTCGAATGTATTTTGGCAAAAAAACTTATTTACCCTGAGATTCTACTATATTAGGTCGATCCACATGAAATTTATTTAATTTAAAAAATAAATAAATAATTCAAGAAATGAAATAAAATATATATACAAGAAATAAAATAAATTATACAGGAGATAAAAATAGAATATAATAAGTGATAATACAAAATTGGTAATGATGAAACTAATAAATAAAAAAAATAAATAAAAAAATTAAAATTAAGAAAGACAAGAAAGAATCATAACTACATTCATACTCTATTTACAAAGTTTGCAAACATTCCAGGGAATACCCCGATCCAATCCAGCCCCCCTTAAGGAGGGCAAGCCGGGCACTGAGAGTTCCCAGCGCTGTTCTATCAGCTACGTCAGTAGTAAAAACCAAGTGGAGGCTGAGAGAGAGCACTATGGCACATTCGCACAGGACTTGAGAAGAGAAGCTGGTCATTGTCAGAACTCCTATTGTAAATATTTACTATTGGTCTCGGGGCCATTGGCGTTTTAATCTTTAATAAGGATGTGTTGAACTGGATAATGAATGAGCCAGAGGGTTAGGATGGTTGGAAAGATTTTGATGGAATTTGGAGAATTTAAGAGGTATCAGGCTAAGAACAAAAGGTATATTGAGATCATTGTGTAGGGTTTTGTTGGAGACATAATATGGAAGCATTTAGGATAGTACGAAGGAGTTTGGATTGGAAGGATTGATGTATCCAGGAAATTAGTTGTGAAATAGCTATGATTAATTTTTGGCTATGACTGAATTTTGCCCAACACTAGGTAAAATAAATTGTGTTAAGAATTGAGACAGAAATGCATATAACAGTCTTAAAGATAGCACACAAATCTAAGATTTATTATTTACAAACCAGTATTTTTCAGTCATTTTTGGGTTTTTTCGATTATATCTCGAAAACCATGGACTCTAGAAAAAATATCTTCCGAATAAACTTTAAAGCTCATTAAATTTCTTATTACATTGATTCTATACATATTTGTCGAACATTCAACGGTTTTTGAGATATGCGTTATTAAAATAGATAATTTTCGAATTAAAATAATTTTTCATTTCACTTTTTGCTAAACGTTTGCTACAAGTGCCAGAAATGTATAAATAAAATAAAAGTAAATTTAATGTTCTACAACTTTGATTCTAACATTTGTCCCGAGAAAGGACCGTGGATGGCACTAGAAGCAAATGTTTTACAAAAAGTGAGGTAAAAGCTTTTTTTTTTTTTTTTTCTAAAAAATATCGATTTTCAATATCGTATATCTTAAAAAACGTTGGAAGTTCGACAGATATTATAAACTCATTTTTTTCGTGACATTTTTATATTAAATATATGTATATTTTTTTGTCCTTCACCCAGTTGTTACCTATGGTAGTAAGTCTTGGACATTAACCAAGTATGTACCAAGAGATACGAATAAGTTCGTGGGAGAGAAAGATTCTAAGTGAAATATATGGCCCAACCAAAGAAACAGTTGGTTTCGCTTAAAAACAAATAATGAACTGAGGAACTTATTTAAGGAACCGGATATAGTTTCTTGTATTAATAATACTTGATATAATAACATCTGATAAAACTAATAATACTTTGAGTCTTAGTCGAGAAATTCTTGACGATCGAAATATCGAGCCATTTTTTTTTTTAAGTTGAAAGTTTTTCAAAGAAAGCAGTTATAATATGATAGAAAGCGCTTAATCCAGTTCATTTCGAATATATTTATTTTTTACATTTTAAAATAAATATATATAATTACTTTAGTGCGTGCATTGCTCAAGTGTTCGTCCTGTTTCTAGTTTTTTAACATGCATTGCGGTTACTTGGCAATTAGAAAGTTAGGCATTAGGAAAAAAATGACATGGCACTTTGATTTCTTTGGTTTCGACATATTTATAGTTCATTTCGGATTGTTAGTGCGAAGCTTTCGATTGGCGAATTATTGCACTTCGGCTAAATGTCACCGGGGGTAAATGCATTGGCATTTTTAATATGTCGAAACTCGTCTTAAACCTAGCGTACAAAAGAATGAGCACTTAAGCAACCTCAATTTTTTTATTCGATCCACGACTGATATTAAAGTACCATTATTCCGAGTTTTTCTTTTAGTTTCCTACTCATCCTACCACAGTCCTCACCACTTACAATGAATACACATGTGTGTTATCAGTAAACAATGATCCCTTCATTGCCTCCCATATCCTAACCCTTCAAGAATGGTGTCACCATCCAAAAAAATCTCACCAAATAACCTTTACCCTTCGTCGTAAACCCGCGACTTCCTGTCCTACAGTATCCTTTAATGATATTCCACTAATCCCTGTTGAACAGATCCGCTACCTAGGAGACTCCACTTGGACAAAAGTCTAACTTGGAATCCACATACAAGACTAAAACGACAAGAAGCTGCCCGACGTTACAGACTACGTCAACATTTACTAGAAAAACGTTCAAAGCTCCCAATTAATTACAAAAGACTCATTTACATGACTGTATATAGACCTATCTGAACGTACGGAGTTGAGCTTTGGGAGCTCCACTAAACCATCCAATTCATCTCGTATCCAATCCTTACCATCCAAAATCCTTCGAAAAAACTTATCCATAACGATCTCTAATGTTCCATATGTTGCAGATTTAGCCCAAACCAGATATCTATCCTTTCATAGTAAGCTCCATAACCACTCAAATCCCCTAATTTCTCTACTTGCTTCCCAAACCATTCCTGATAATCCTCCGAGGCGTCTGAAAAGAAGATGGCCGAGAGACCTTCTAGTGTAGAAGTTTTATTAAAGTGCTACTGATGAGCAGTTCTTCTCAAGTTTTGTCATGTTATTGTAATAGTTAACAGCACATTAACTTGATGTATAAATTTTGTACAGTTGTAAATTTCAATAAATTGTTATTAAAAAAAAAAAATCTTTTCGTTGAGTGATAGCAAAATTTCAAAATTTTATTAAAACCTTTCTAACCGTTCAAATCCTTAGACTCAATTCTTATTCAAATTCCAACAGGTTCCAAATATATTTCAGGAAGGTCTCAACAGCGGTGATTTAGAGATTTTTTTGAAACAATAAAATAAAATAAACTATTTACATATAATGAACTATTACATTTATAATGAAACTAGATACGTTGATAGTCATTTCATACCAAGAGATATTTAACAATAATAAATAAAATTATAAATGAACTCTGTGATTGATGAATGGTTGCTTTATCCAATGCCAGTGTATATTAATACCCACTGCGGTCGAACGAGAACTAAATATAGAACAGGCTGTGTATTGTTAGGTGAAGTTTGTTCAGGTTCCTGAGGTTCGAGTCAGCTAAGGTAGTTTGACATGCGAGAGGTTGTAATGTCTATTTGTCTAGCCCAGGTAGACCAAAACAATTTGTTTGCCTTAAAAGACTGTTTAAACTTCTGGACGGCATCTGTTTGTTATTTCGTGTTGTGCAGCTTCTGAACTTGTGTCTTGTTTAGCTGAGCTGATGTGGTCAGTTAATGTTTGTGCTATCATATCCATATATGTAATCCTTTATATAGAAAGATCAAATACTAAACAATTAGCAATTAATTGGTTTTTATACTTTTATGAATATATAAAATGATTCTATCTAGTCATAATATTACAATGTCCTTTTAATGTCCGCCATCTTAAAACCGTCAAATATTTTAAAACAGTATCCTGGAGGACAACAATGGCGGAAGATATCCTTCGGATAACTTAAAACCGTTAAAACAGCATTCCTTAAGGACGAAAAACTAATAAAATTCCGCCATCTTAAAACAGCAATCCTTAAGGACGAAAACTAATATCTAATTGTGGATGAAGAGAGTGGCCAAGGATGTCCTTCGGCCTCGAAAAATCGTCAGATCCTGGTAAAACAGTGTCAAAAACCGATCTGTAAAACAGTGTCCTTAAAAAATTGTGTTTTAAAAAAATAAGGATTCCGACATTGTTGTCCTGCTATAAGGACACTGTTTTACAGATCTGCCAGGATCTGACGATTTTTTGAGGCCGAAGGACACTCTTGGCCACTCTCTCCATCCACAATTCATTCCTCATAGTCCAGTCATCAAAACATATTCTAGAGTCCATGAAATATGGGATAATTTTTGACTTCACAGCTTCCTTAGGAGTGACTAGAAGATAAAAATACTAAAAGTCCCCGCCCCTGGAACGGTAGACTCTAGAATATGTTACAAATAAAAATTAAAGATAATTAAATTTTCTATTACATTGATTCTATGCATATTTGTCGAATTTCCAACGGTTTTTGAGATATGCGTTATTGAAAACTTAATTTTTCGCAAAAAAGTAATGTTCATCAGCTACCACTGTTCTCACACCACTTACATGACACATGTGTATTATCAGTAAACAATGATCCCTTTATTGCCTCCCAAACACTCCAATCCCATATCCTAAGCATTCAAGAATGGTTTCAAAAATGGAGAATCAAAATAAATCCGAACAAATCTCACCAAATAACCTTTACCCTTCGTCGTAAACCTACGACCTCCTGTCCTACAGTATCCTTTAATGATATTCCACTAATCCCAGTTGAACAGAACTACCTAGGACTCCACTTGGACAAACGTCTTACTTGGAATCCACATACAAGACTAAAACGACAAGAAACAGCTCGTCGTTACAGACTGATTCGACATTTACTGGACAAACGTTCATAGCTCCCAATTTATTACAAAAGACTCATTTACATGACCGTGATTAGACCAATATAGACTTACGGGGTTGAGCTTTGGGGCTCTACTAAACCATCCAATTTATCTCGTATCCATCCTTACAATCCAAAATCCTTCGAAAAATTCTCAATGCACCTTACTTTGTCATCAATGAACTTATCCATAAAGATCTTAATGCTCCATGTATGTTGCAGATTTAGTCCCAAACCAGATACCTATCCTTTCATAGTAAGCTCCATAACTACTCAAATCCACTAGTTTCTCAACTTTCTTCCCTCTCGATTCCCGATAATCCTCCGAGGCGTCTGAAAAGAAGATGGCCTAGAGAATCTTCTTGTGTAGATTTTTATTAAAGTGCTACTAATGGGTAGTTACTTTCAAGTTTTAGCATGTTATTGTAACCGTTTTTAACACATTCACTTAATGTATTTTTGTACAGTTGTAAATTTCAATAAATTGTAAATAATAAAATAAAAAAAACTTTTTGTTAAACATTTGCTTCAAATCTCAGAAATTCATGTTCAATTTAGTTTGAATTCATATGAAATTGAAGTAAATTTATTGCTCTACAACTTTGATTCTGATATTTTTTCTGAGATACGATTGTGGAAGGCACAAGACAAAAAGTAGGATACAAATTATTTTTTTGCGAAAATTATCGATTTCCAATTACGTATATCTCTAAAACCGTTGGTAGTTCGACAAATATGTATTAATACAGTGTTGTAGGAAATTTAATTAGCATTAATTTAAAAAAAATTAATATTTGTTTTTGATTATTATTATTTTTAATATACTCAGAAAAATGTGTTACAAATAAAATAAAAGATAATTAAATTTCCTACAAAATTATTTATCTACATATTTGTATATACTTTCAACAGTTTTTGAGATATACGTTATTAAAAATCGATGTCGTTTAAAAAAAAAAAAAATGTTTATATCACTTTTTGTTAAATAATTGCTTAAAATACCAGAAACTTATATATGAAAATAGTTGGAAGTATCCTGGTCCGCTACGGTTTAATATCATTAGGATTAAGGACAACTTAAATTAGTAAAAGTTAAGCTTAACGTTGATAATTATTATTACTTAAATAAACCTAAAGAATTCCATTTTTAGAATAATTTCAATAAGTAAATTTGATAATTTTTTTTTAAGACTTTCTACGGATTTCAAGATGGGTTTCCTTATTCTGCACAGGTCCCTCTAAGTACAGTTGGGTGATTCTCAGAATATGTGTATCCTTTAACTTCAGGTTGGCTTTCTTTATGTTTGTTTCACTTTTCTGCTAATTTCAGGATGATTTGTCATGTATTTCTTAACACCTTCCCTGTTGACCTCTACATGTGCTTGAATATATTTTGCAGCCGAGTCCCTTAGTTGTTTGTTGCGAACTGAATCAGTGAATCATTTCCTATGTTGTTTACTTTTAGATTGATGGGTTTACTTCAAAAAAAGGTATATTCTAGGTTCAAGGAATGAAATTCATAAATGCTAGAAAAGCCGATTATCTTGTGACCGGAAAACTGAAGTAAGAGTAGTTGGGGACGAAGCTACTGGTAAAGAACTGGCCTTACATGTCATCACCAGAGAACATAAGCCTTTTAACTTCCTCTTTAACATAAGTCTTTTAATAGCTTCTCGTCACGAAACAACTCAAACTTGTAAGGGTCCATCTCTGCAGCCACCATCACAGTTCACAGAAAGTACAATATTATAAGTTTCGACATCGATCGTATTTTTGTTTGTTTACAACTATTAGGAACTTAATTTCTGGTCAAAGTGTGCGGCTTAAACATCTAACCTATTTTTTAACTTAGCTTATCTCCAAATACAAAATGACAATTAATCTTTTATTATTCACCCAATAAAAATTGTAATCGCATTTTTTCGCGAATTAGCCCTGATCCAGTCCGATTTTTTAAAATTCCTTTCATAGCGAGCACCTAGGGCCCTATAGGAAGCTACATATCGAATTTCATTCCAATCCGTTCGGTGGTTTCTGAGATTTCGTGTTAAATGAGTGAGTGGTATTTGACAAATACATAGTAGATTGAAGTAAATTTAACAATACAACTTTGATTCTAACATTTTTTTTCTGAGAAACGATTCAAATAGACGCTAAGAAAATTGTGTTTTAATTTGGTTTAGATCAATCGATATCACCAGGTCGCGCTTAATCCCCAAAATTTAGAGAGATTAGAGCGTATCTTGTAATTAATCATTCATATATTTGTAGATTATTCTTTTATTCATTGAAAACAGCCAATAAAATAGATTTTAAAAAAAATAATATGTAAATATAATAATAATAATAAAAAGTTCTGCTTACTTTCGGACAACTGGAGTGTTCGGATTAGCGATATTCCACTGTATACACCAAGATTTACATTTTTTTAATTTCAAATTTAAATTCGTTGTTATCCAATTCATCTCGTATCCAATCCTTACAATCCAAAATCCTCCGAAAAATCCTCAATGCACCTTACTTTGTCACCAATAAACTTATCCATAAAGATCTTAATGTTCCATATGTTGCAGATTTAGCCCAAACCAGATATCTATCCTTTCATAGTAAGCTCCATAACCATGCAAATCCCCTAATTTCTCAATTTGCTTCCCACACTATTCCTGATAATCCTCGAGGTGTCTGAAAAGAAGATGGCCCAGAGACCTTCTAGTGTAGAATTTTTATTAAAGTGCTACTGATGGGTAGTACTTTTCATGTTTTGTCACGTTATTGTAATAGTTTACAGCACATTTACTTGATGTATAAATTTTGTACAGTTGTAAACTTCAATAAATTGTTATTAAAAAAAAAATTCGTTGTTCAAGACTAAAACGACAAGAAACTGCCCGTCGTTACAGACTACTTGAACATTTAGTAGACAAACGTTCAAAGCTCCCAATTAATTACAAAAGACTCAAAACATGACTGTTAAAAAAAAAAAAAAAAAAAAAAAAAAAAAAAAAAAAAAAAAAAAAAAATCTTTCACAAAATTCCTTCTTTTATTCAATTATTCTCATCTCCTTAAGTGGCTAAAAACGTGTATTATTTTCAATTCCTCTGTCCTGTTTTTCGATAAATTATATGTAGACATAACTGTGTGATTTATTTTTAAAAAAGCGATTTTTGTTTTTTAATTATTGAATTCTTTTTAAATATTCGGATTTCACCGGCCACTTACCCCACCGAGGCTGCACAATATTGTGCAATATTCGGAATGTTCACTGGCCTCTTACCCACCGATGCTGCACAATATTGTGCTATATTCGGAATGTTCACCGGACACTTACCCACCGAGGCTGCACAATATTGTGCAATATTCGGAATGTTCACTGGCCTCTTACCCACCGATGCTGCACAATATTGTGCAATATTTTAAATCGAATGACCATTTTGATCACCGTCGCTCTTTGGACACTCAAAGCTATGCTATAAGGGCTATGCCCAAAAATGTGGTGTGCTGTAAGAGATACAGGAATGTGGTTTTAAATATATTAGAAACGTCTCATATTCCAAATCCAGTTTTTAAGTAAAAGAACCGCCGGTATCTGATATGATTTATTATAAAGAGAGGGGCTGGAATATTAGAAGTTATAAACACTTTTCTCATATTTAGCTTCTCCAAAAAAAGTAGTTGTTCATTATCGAAATAAAGTCATCGCTTCCTGTGCTTTGCTGACAAGAGGCTTCATTTCTAATAATAGATAAAAGTTATTACCAGCTCTTAGCCTCCAAAAATATATTTATTTCAATTAAATCCAATTTACAATAAATATATAATTATATAATAAATATCAATTGAACTTGTAGGACATCCTAGGCCAACTCTCCTTTCCTACTTAGAATGAGTTTTCTTCTTTAAAGATACTATTTTAAGATGGCAGAAGATCTTTGGGCACCATATATATATTAGTTTTTATCCTTAAGGATATGTTGAAATACTCTAGGATTTAACTGTATCCGTTGGATTTTTTAAGTTATCCAAAGATATTCCGCCGTTGTTGTCCTTTTATTTTTCGTCCTTAAGGATAATTAATATTATTATTATTACTATTAATAAGATACTATTATTATTCTAGAGTGACCGGTTTATAACAAAAATTCCATTACAACAGGTAGTGAGTGGTTCCTGTATTCATTTGGTGTTCGCTGGTAATATCAACCTTACAAGTAAGAGCTACGTTACCTGCTTTAGTTATCATTAACCTGTATTAGCTAGAACCGAAAAATGATTGCACATACTGTTAATATATATACAGTAAATATATACCTATCCGAAAACATGTACTAAACCTGGAGATTTTTTTTTTTTTTTTTCGTTTTATGATTAGCTTTTTTTTTTCTCACTTACTTTAGTGTTTTCCTTCCAGCAGTAAGCCTGTTGAAAGGGATTTTATTTATTTCTGTACACACCATACATAAATACTTATAATACTATTTCATAATATTTTATTTGTAAATAAGTGATGGGTTAGGCTAGTTGCACACACCCCGACTTTTTGCCGGCCGGCAAAAAACCGACCGATATTTTGCCGGGGCTAGGTGCTTGCACACTCACCGGTTTTTTACCGGTCAAACAATTAGTAGTATTATAATTTTATTTTATTCTTGACTTTTCGACCTAAAACTTTTAACAATATCTGATTAACAAATTGATATTGTTTCATTGGATTCAGTAACTGAAACAAGTAGAAGCTTTTGTATATAATTATAGTGCATAAAACAGTAATTATAATGCAGTGGCAGGCGCAGGCAACTCACCGGCATTTTGCTGGCCGTCCAAAAGTCGGCGTGTGTGCAACTAGCCTTAGTCAATAGTAAAATGAGCTCCATTGATATGGATGCAAAAGTTTTCAACAATACAAAAGTTTTTGAAAAATAAAATAAATTATGTTTAATTGATTCCTACTAACTTAAATGAGTTGTTAGATTAAACGTTGAACCAACCTTCATCGGAATATTTTAAAAAATCAAGGCATATCTGTCATACCCGTTAATGAGTTTTTCCACACAATTTTTGTATTTTTTTCCGAAATGTATAAATACCTATAATTTAGGAGCATTTGATTTTGATGAGCACTTGGACTCGGCTTGTTATTTTCAAAATTGTCTTCTGTTATAATTCCTTCAGTAATATAAATAAGACTTACAAGTTTTAATTATCTTTTACAGAACTAATGTTTGATAAAGTTCAGGGCAACTGAAGACGACATTAGAGACAAAATGTATAACAGTTGCTGTATGTTTAATGACGTATTGAGCATGATATATGGACTTGACAAAGGCTCGGCAATAATATACATAAGGGAAGGTATCAAAAAGGAAAAGAAGAGGGACGGCTGGAGAACTGGCTCTAATAAGGTATTTCATTAGTCATAGCTGTCCCTGAGTGTAGGCTGACGGGTCTCATCAGTGGTTCGCTCTTCGGGTCCATCATCTCTCATCATTCCATCTTCTTAAAAGGAGTAGATTAATATTTCTAGTTTAATTTATTTTGTTTTGTGGGCGATAGATAGCATTATCTATTAATGTTTGATATGAACATTATAGTTTCAGATCTGATTTAATTTTAAATTTTTCACTGACGTTTTATTTGTTTAACCACCTTGGGCCTTGGTACTTTTGTTTCAATGAGTGGGTTGTTCAAACGGCGCGATCTGTGATTTGAATTTATTGCGGTACCGAAAATCTAAGAAGCTGATTCCAAAATGGGCTTCTAATTAGTGGGTATATCACCCACGTGGGTTTGGGAATTAATAGTGGTGAGATGGAGTACTTTGAAACGTCAAGGTGCCTACATGGAAGTAGAGATGAGGGAATACCCATTTAGGCGCTGCAGAACTTTTAGACCAGGGTCTCTAAAAATGGAAAAAAAAAATGTGTGTGGCTGTGTCATGGACACGGCCGTGTGTTGTACGTGAATACGTTTATCTAATAGGTTATATTTTTTAATAAAATATTTTTATTTATGTATTTAGGGTAAAAGCAAGGAAACTTATAATTATTGTGTTACAATATAAATTAATTGATTATAGGTCTGTTATAAGAAAAGTACGACACAAAAGGCATACAAGATTAAATCTCTTCAGGTATTATCTAACGTTGTTGGAGAGGTTTCAATATAAGACTCATTGAACTAATTGTACATTAATGGCACTCAATAAGTATAAAACAATGCTGATCAGGAACTTTTACGTTCCCGGCACTGCTTGACTCGGTCATACGGTGTTTTATTATTACCATTCGTTTGTTCTTGAGAAGCCCTTTCCAACCGTATACGATCTCTATATTTGGTTTTGGCTTTTCGAAGCGTATAGGACGACTTTATATATTTTTTATAAATTTTTTTTTGCTCAAACACCTTATTATATCTACTGTCACTACTTTAAACTAATGTTTTATATAAAATCGATAGATTTTGACGACAGCTGACGATTTTTAAAACTAAATGAACCTTAAAGTCAAAAGTAATACTAATTGCAAATCCGTATACGCAGAAAAATATCCTCAAAATTGCGGCGCTTCTCCCTCAAACGCGCACGATACCTCAATGTTCTCGCTTATCGTAATGACTTTTTTGATCCTTTAGCTATCCACTTGTATAATTTAATTTTTATGTATAGGATGGATTCGAAACTACAACGCCAAACTATATCCCCCCATTTTTTTATCATTAGGTTTTTTGGATTGCTCCCATATGGTAGCAAATTTAAAGAAGTATTCACGTCAAAACTATTAAAAAACAATTAGGACGATGGACTCAGCTGGTTTTGGAATTCCACTTCTCATTTAAAATAATAATTTAAATAAATTATTTCAAAATAACCAACTCGTTAAAAGTAAAAACCTAATGCTTACAATTTAGTAGGAAGACTTAGAAATATATTATTACTCTATAATTTGCAAGGTAACTCCTACTGTCCGACCATTTGACTAAATCTACATATTTCCTATCAGAAGCTAGATAGACTCCTAGACCCAATCCTTATTGGGTCTGCTTTACATTACAGATTTTTCAAAAATTATAATTTAATTAGTTGCTGTGTGGGCATTAGTGAATAATTAACTTGGGAATTAAATTTATTTCGCTGTTTTCGTTGGCCCACGTTTAGGTAACCTTTGATTTATATCGTCTTCTAGAACGGAGAACATAATTAAAATCCCTGAAAAATAGAAAAAATAAACTGGGCATTTGTTTTTTTAGATCCAGTTCGGTAAGATTTTACTTTCAAATATAAAACAGTAAAACGAACAGTAATTTTGTTTATTTCGTTTAACGTCGCTTTATGCTGCTATGGCTAATCGGACGGTGGGAGTCCAGGTTTAATATCCATATATCCAGGTATAATTAGTATAGGGATCTTTAACGAGTTGATTTTCCATTTTTTAAACTTTTAACTGATTTCTTTATTTTCTCTATCCCTATCTCCAGCTTCTCTCCCTCTATATTCACTTGTTGTACCTCTTCATTCATAAATTCCAGTCTATCCTTGGTAAGGAGCTTCTTGTAGTACTCTTCCCATTTGTCGACAGGGATGGGTTGAAAGTTGGTTTTCCTGTCAGATCTTACATCTTCTATAAATTTCCAGGCTTCATTGCATCTTCTACCCCCAATGTACATGTCAATTTCTCTACACTTACGATCCCAACTTTCTCTTTTTTGTTGCACGACGAGCAAAATAAAAGCATTAGAAATGGATGTCCTTAGAAGATCTTGTGGAATCTCGAGAAGACAAAAGGTAACAAATGAAAGAGTAATGCAAATAGCCGACATTAAAGAAACTATTATCGACAACGTTACCAAGAAACAGCTGATATGGTACGGTCACGTGCAGAGAATGCCAGAAAACAGACTTCCAAAAGTAGCTCTTAAATGGGTACCGACTGAAAGAAAGAAAAGGGGAAGACCTAGAAGAACGTGGGGCGAAGGAATAAGAAAAACAATGAATGAAAGGAACCTCACGGATGATCATTGCCAGAATCGTGAACAATGGAGAAACTAGTCTAGAGGAGAACGAGTCTAGAGGTCGGACAGCGTAGACAAACGCTATAAACCGGCATATATATATATATATATATATATATATATATATAATATATATATATATATATATAGATATATATATCTTTAACGAGTACCTGACATCGCACAGGCTCGGGACCCCCATTTTACGTCCCTTCCGAAGGACGGCATAGCTAAGGATTTTTTACTCCCTTTAAAATATCCTAAGGTCATCTGCCGGGCTGCGAACCCACGATCTTGGGTTTAGT
This sequence comes from Euschistus heros, assembly GCA_003667255.2. NCBI lineage: Eukaryota > Metazoa > Arthropoda > Insecta > Hemiptera > Pentatomidae > Euschistus > Euschistus heros. The sequence continues at coordinate 630,086 of RCWM02000576.1, read as the reverse complement.
AGGTTGCTATGCTAAGCACTACACCACAGGTGACCCCGAACAATAGTTTGTGAATAAATATATATAAACATTATATTAAAAAAAAATTATTGAATTCAAATCCTTTGAAAAATCCTTAATGCTCCTTACTGTGTTACGAATAAACTTATCCATAAAGATCTTAATGTCCCATATGTTGCTGATTTAGCCCAAACCAGATACGTATCCTTTCATAGTAAACTCCATAACCACTCAAATCCGCTAGTCTCTCATCTTGCTTCCCACTCTATTCCCGATGATCCTCCGATGCTTCTGAAAAGAAGATGGCCTAGAGACCTTCTAGTGTAGAATTTACATGTAACTATAATCATTAACAACATATTTACTAGGTGTATATATTTGTACAGTTGTAAATTTCAATAAATGAGTGAGAAAAAAATGTACTGATATTAATTTAATTTTTTTAATATAAAAATATAAGCCTTAAAGTAATTATTTATTTATCATATGAAGGTGCTTAGTAATATATTTATTTTTTTACCTGTGTTGCATATTTTTTATTAACATGAAATCGATTGAATCGACACTATTGGAGTCGAACCTCGATACATCGATCCTCAATGGGAACGAGAAAGCTTCAGATTATCGAGGATTTTGATATATCGAGGTTCGAGTTATTGAAGTGATTTCTGACTGACTTCGATATGTGAAGGTTAGGGGTTCCTAATAAAGCATATCTCTACGTAACTATTGAAAATGTGTTATGCACAAATGTTATTGAAATATCAGATCAGCTGTTAAAACAACGTTTGCCAAGTAAAGTTTGAAAGTCGAAAACGACGATCAGTTTGAATTAGTTTTAGTCTTTTTTTTTAATATAGATTCCAAGTTTTCTCAGATGGAGTCCTAGGTACCGGATTTTATAAATTTATTAACGGAACTCTCCATCTCTATAACAATAAATTTATTTTTCTTTCTAGTGCCCCGCTTTAATCAAGCTCTCAATTATGCGGATGTATTAAACATACATGGAGGACTTTTGAAGGGCTACCCAGGACATAGATGCAAAATAAACTTGACTCGCTTTTCACAAGTAAAAGTTCAAGTATCAGTGGAGTATCAGCCCACGATTCACAAAGGAATATCCTTCAGTACAATGGACGGAACACTTAGCCCGTTAGGGAAACAAAATAGAGAAAAAATTACGATTCAAATGATGTAGATAGCTCAAAATTCACAAAATACGACTTAGCCCACAATGCACAGGTGCCACAGATATATATATGTATATATATATATATTGTATATATAAATATCATGGATGTTAATATCGCGGAGACATTTTATTATCGCCCGTGCAGAGAACCGGTCCTCTCTATTCACTAGTCGCAGCACAAAAATATCGTTATCTCCTTATGGCGGACTTTTAATTCGGATTTGCTTTTAAAATTCTCTGTTTATTTATTTTTTTTAATCCGTTGCCGCTTTTAATGTCCTCTCCCTGCCGACTATTACACTAACTGGGGGCCGTATATCTTAATTGTGCAACTTCTTTCCAGTAGGTTCGCTACTCCTGTTGGATTCCAGTTGGCTAACTTTTATGTTCAAATTATACCTACCACGATTGAATAATGTTCTATAGTTATGTAAATTTATAAAATAAAGAATGAATTCCGTGTTCTCAACGAATATATTATTTAAGCATAAAAATTAGTTGTGATTATTTTCCAAACTTACCGTTAGTAACAAGTTTAGATTCCAGGGTCTTATTTTAGGTATCTTAATCATATAATTATAAGCAACATATGTTTTATTTATTTATTTTTTTTTTTACTAATAGTGGATTTAATGGAACAGAAAAAATAAATAAATAAAAAATAGAAAATTTGGAAATAGAAATAGACATGACAAAGTATACTGTTACTTCTCCTCCAAAAATTATCCTAACATCACAAAACCTATAGTTTCATTACTTTGATGTTGAAGCAACCTTTAAAAACAAGATAAACGTCCAAAAATTATTAAAGCAAGAACCGAGTAGGAATTCAAAGTAAAACTTGTGCTTTCTTTCATGTCAATTATCGCTGTCTGTTCGCGATGTGAAGATTTAAAATATCGATTCTCTATTTCATCGAATCTTAGGAAAAGAATCGATATTAATTATCTGTTATCCTAAATCGATTTCTAAGAACTGATCGTGGGGTAAATTAGGATGTTAATCTCCTACAAACAATAATAAAATAACTCTCGTCTCTATTCTGCCATTGTTATCATCGTTTATATTATAATCCTAAAATTTGTTTTATATCGTTATTAAAAATAATTGACTGTGGTTTTTTTTTTTTTTTTTTTCAACTAATTTTTTTTTTTTTTTTTTTTTTTTTTTTTTTTTTTTTTTTTTTTTTTTTTTATTTTGTATTTATTTAAAGTATTAAAAAATGATAATTAAAAATAGGTGTATTTGACTTTATTTTTATTTGAGGTGTATTTGTGACTTGAAGGATTTATATCTTGTAGATTTTAAGGATCATTCAAATGCTTAAAATAAAATAATTGTTAAAATTATTAAAACAATATTTTATTATGCCAACGTTTTAGCCAGAGTATTGATGATCATGATCAGAACTAAGAAGAACGAAAATATCAACCACAGTATCAGGAAATGTATATATATATATATATATATATATATATATATATATATATATATATATATATATATATATATATATATATATATATATATATATATATATATATATATATTTTAAATAGATACAATAAAAATAAATAAAGGGTTATAAAGTCGCGCGGCTGTTACTTGAACTATATTTAGCGAATATATCTCCTGCAGTTCCGCATTGTGAAGTCTTTTATATTCTCCGGTTTCTTTATTCTTTTTTGGGCCAAATGTTCTACGCAGTACTTTCGAAAACTTTAAGGAGTTGTTCCACCTTTAAATAATTGTCATCCAAGTGAACTTTCAGTTACTTATTTCTAGTTAGCAAAATTAATAGAATTAGAGTTAGTTATAATTACATTGAATGTCCCCTACTATATTTTTTAAGTACTCTGCTATTTGAGTGAATTATTTCGTTTGTCATCCACGGGATTGGATCGTGGACGCGTTTGTCATCCACTTAGTATGTGTTTGCTAACGATCTACGTACTTTTTTTATATTTCAATATTTTGAGTGAATAATTTATATCTCTTATCCTTTGTAAAGTATTTTTGAAAATGATTTAAAAAGATGCCTATTGCTAAAACACCAGAAAACTTAGTGGATGACTATTGCCATCCGCGCGACCTTTCTTGTAACTGAGCCATACGCGACCACTCAAGGGTTAAGTAACTTGCGGCCAGGTTTCGCATCCATAGAGAACTGTTGTTAGTACAGTAGTCTTGTCTTATACTCGTATATCCTGATTTTTCAATTTCTGGGGAGTAAGCGCGAACTGAGTAGTTTTAAGACCCAGAAATAACAACCATTACCGGCTTTATAATTAATATAGAAGATATAAATAAAAACAATATCAATTTCAAGACCTAGCCGATCGTACATAATTTAGTAAATTAATATTATAATTAATTCAATATTGAATTTTATGAGTAGATTGTTTTCATTGGACTAATCCGATTATTAGTGATAACCTTTGTGAGTCTTATATAACTGATATAAATTACTTCCGTAAGAAATTTCATTTTTTTTTTTAATTATGTTATTTATGAATTGCCTGTAGTTTATAAAAAAAATATGATTGATTTTAGCCTAATTGCATAACTAAGGAATGTGGAGTTTTAGAAACCCTTACGTGAGGTAAGCCTTAAAGCAGGACCTCAAGTTGTAAAATATGTAGAAGATTCCTTTCACCTCTGCACATCTGAGGCTGAGGACCGAAGAAGTTGACCTCTCTGGTATCATCTTCTCTCGAGAATGTGCCTTCTTCAGCTCACTAATGATTTCCTTGATAATTATATATTATAGTGTGTGGGGTATGTAGTGTGCCATGCGTGTGACATGAATCCAAATTACCTCAAGTAAGTTTTAACTAGTTATTATATGTTACCGCTTAGTAACGACTATCATTCCCCGCCGTGACCTTCGCCCGCTCTCATAAATAAAGAACTTAAATAATTTTAACTGATGATTGAAGTTAGAAAGACATATCCATTTTAAATAATAAAATTGAGTGAACTCTTATTTATAAAATGTTTAATTATTTTTTTCTGTTAAAATAAACCTTACTAGAATACCTCATCGCGGCTTCGCCCGATCTCATCAGTTAGGAACTTAGATAATTTTACCTAAGAATTGAAGCTCTATTTGTTAACTGATAAAAATCTTCTATTGAAATACGCAATTGACCATTTCTTCATTGACATTTTCACGAATAGCAGTAATTTTTAACCCGGATAAAATTTCTCAGATTAAGTGTTTAAAGATTACGTAATCTATATACAAGTCTAAAACGACAAGAAACTGCCCGTCGTTACAGACTGCTTCAACATTTACTGGACAAAAGCTCCCAATTAATTACATAAGACTCATTTAGATGACTGTGATTAGACCAATTTCGACGTATGGAGTTGAGCTTTGGGGCTCTACTAAACCATCCAATTCATGTCGTATCCAATCCATGCAATCCAAAATCCTTCAAAAAAACCCTCAATACTCCTTACTTTGTCATCAATAAACTTATCCATAAAGACCTTAATGTTCCTTATGTTACTGATTTAGCCCAAACCAGATACCTAGCCTTCTATAGTAAGCTCCATAACCACTCAAATCCACTAATTTCTCAACTTGCTTCCGACTGCATTCCTGATAATCCTCCGAGGCGTCTGAAAAGAAGATGGCCTAGAGACCTTTAAGGGTAGCTTTTTATTGAAGTGCTACTATTGAGTAGTTCTTCACAAGTTATTAACATGCCATTGTATTCACTATCAACACATTTACTTGATGTATATTATTTTGACCTGTTGTAAATATCAATAAATGAAAAAAAATGATTACATAAAAGCATCATTAAACATAAAATTTTTAATTTTTATGTAAGAATTGGTAATCCAGATAGACAGACACTACTAAGAAACTCTAACGACAGCATTATCAGTGCTTACAACTAAAGGACCATGAATCTTGTTTTTACACACAATATAAAAAAGAAAAATATCGACATTTTGATTTGGTTATAATTTTTATTCGGCAGAATTAATTTTATTGATTTCATCTGGTTGGGTTTTAATTTTTAACCATATAAGTATTTGACAGCGTAGCAAACCTCATTTCTGCAACTCAACATTGTACATTTAAATTTTTATTGTTGCTGAACCTTCCTAGAACGATGAAAATGATTTAGTTAAAATTTGGTACAGATCGGTTCAGTACTTTTGCCATCGTAAATTATATTGCAGAATGGTGCTAACCACATATCGGTCTATTTTCAAACTCAATTGGGATCCAAATGTCGCATCACATATTTAAGTCTTTTTAAATAATTTAATTAAATATAAGTAAAAAACAATTATCATATTACAGCTCTATATAAAACTGTACCTTTGTAACCTCTCATGTAGAACGGCGCTCGCCACCTATCGGTCAATTTTCAAACTTCACTGTTATCCAAATATTATCACTTTTTGAATAACAAATTAATTGACAATCTGAAGTATAAAGATGATGAGGTTAAAATTTGGGACATATTGGTTAATAGTCCAGTCAATAAACACATTGTAGAATGCATGGAATATGCAATAATTTTTTAATACAATACCATCTTCGTTAGGAGTTGTTAGAAGGTCAACATACTAAATTCCCCACTCCTGGGGGTGAGCTTAATTTTTTTGGTTTTTCGATTATATCTCGAAAACAGTGAACTCTAGAACAATATGTTTCAGATGAAAATTATAGCTAATTAATGTTCCTATAAAATTAATTCTATATACATTGGTCGAAATTTAAACAATTTTCGAGATATCGTTGTTGAAAATCGGTGATTTTCGGGGAAAAAAAAAAAAATATCTCAATTTTTGGTCTAACCTTTGCTTCTAGTACCTTTCACGATCGTTTCTTAGAAAAAATGTCAGTATAAAAATTGTAGAGCATTACATTTACTTTAATTTCATACATACGTTTATGGCATTTGAAGCAAAGGTTTAACAAAAAGTGAGGTAAACATTTTCTTTATTTCTAAATTATCGATTTTTAATAGCATATATCTCGAAAACCGTTGGAATTTCGAAAATATGTATAGATACAATTTCATAGGAAATTTTATTTATTTTTTTTATTTATATACATTTATTGAAATTTACTACTGTACAGAATATATACATCAAGTAAATGTATTGACAACGATTATAATAACATGTTAAAACTTGGAAAGTACTCATCAATAGCACTTTATTAAAACTTCTACACTAGAAGGTCTCTAGGCCACCTTCGTTTCAGACGCCTGGATTATCAGGAATGGAGTGGGAAGCAAGTTGAGAAACTAACGGATTTGAGTGATTATGCAGCTTACTATGGAAGGATATGTATCTGGTGTGGGCTAAATCAGCAACATATGGAACATTAAGATATTTATGGATAAGTTTATTGGTGACAAAGTAAGGAGCATTGAGGATTTTACGAAGGATTTTGGATTGTAAGGATTGAATACGAGATGAATTGGATGGTTTAGTGGAGCCCCAAAGCTCAACTCCGTACGTCCTAAAAGGTCTAATCACAGTCATGTATATGAGTCTTTTGTAATTAATGAGAGCTTTGAACGTTTGTCTAGTAAATGTTGAAGTAGTCTGAAACGACGGGCAATTTCTTGTCGTTTTGGTCTTGTATGTGGATTACAATTTAGTCGTTTGTCCAAGTGGAGTCTCATAGGAAATTTAATAAGCTTTAATTTTTATTTGTAACATATTTTTCTAGAGTCCTCCGTTTTCGAAATATAATCGAAAAACCCAAAAATGGGACCTTCTTCTACCCTTTACCCCACTCATAATGAAGCTATGAAGTCAATAATATTTCATGTACTCTACACCCCTCATTTCAGCACTCATTGACTGTCCTATTAGTAGTTTTCCCGGTTTGTGATCACAAACGATAAATGGCTTGTCTTTTTATATAATAGTATAAATAACTACTTAGTTTACTACAATAGTTCTTTTTTAAAATGAAGCTTTGTAATTATTATATTTCATAAAAATAAACCTACAATAACATAGTGGAAGGTATAATTTAGACTCTACAAATAAGCAAAACAAAAACGTAGCTCTTGGCTTGAAGAAACAATTATTATTGTATATTTACGGTGATGTTAAGGTTAAAATAATAATAGTTCATAAAATTTGATAGTCTTTTGTCTGCCTATCGTTAGGAAGGTACTTATAATATTCGTTCTAACTAGTTCTTGGGAAGAAAAATATTGGAATATCTTCTATAATGGTCTGTAAAACTTTATGCCTGTAGAGATAAATGTAGAACTGGTTGTAGAGGAAGGCGATTAGTCCACAGCCGAAGACTAGGGGTGTATAGCGATGTAATTACCGCCATTAGCTGCTCTGGTCTCGGAAATGGTTTACACTTTACGATCTACCCTCTTCCAAGGAGGTCCGCTCTGTATCCGATAGTAAAAAGGACTTCGATGGAACCACGGTAGCGCTGTATGTTTGTAATAATATATTTATAACCAACGAGCGGAAAGTTTAACGAGCGTCGGAATTATTTCCAGGCTCTCAGTTAAACTCTGACAATTAACTGCTATGCACTCAGACGATTTATTTGTAGTATTAGCAGAAAATTATTACCTTAAGAACGAAGGATTCAAGAAGCAAAGATAAATAGAATCGATTTGCTAGGAGAACTGTCTTAACGCAAAGAGGGTTTCGAACTCATTTTATAGATAGATCAGGAATAATATTTAAATAAGAAGAGAGATTTAGGTATCTAGTGTCTCCGTAAATACGTTCATCTATTTATATCTAACAGTTGTCCTTCGTTAGGTATTCTGCACATAATTCTGTGCGAATTTAAGTGGCATCAGCAACATTAAAGAAGGATGTTTTAAAATAATTTTATCTAGAAAAAATGTCTAGAATTTAAAAGGTTTAACTTAACTTAAAAACTTGAAAAAAAGTACTGATCAGTAGCACTTCAATACCAATTCGACACTACAAGGTCTCTGGTCCATCTTCTTTTCAGACGCCTCGGGGGATTATCGGGAATGGTGTGGGAAGCAATTTGAAAAATTAGTGTGGTTATGGAGCTTACTATGAAAAGATATATATCTGGTTTGGGCTAAATCAGCAACATATGGAACATTAAGATCTTTATGGATAAGTTTATTGGTGACAAAGTAAGGAGAATTGAGGATTTTTCAAAGGATTTTGGATTGTAATGATTGGATACGAGATGAATAGGATGGTTTAGTGGAGCCCCAAAGCTCAACTCCGTACGTCCAAATAGGTCTAATCACAGGCGTGTATATGAGTCTTTTGTAATTAATTTGGGAGCTTTGATCGTTTGTCTAGTTAATGTTGAAGTAGTCTGTAACGACGCGTCGTGACGGGCAGTTTCTTGTAGTTTTAGTCTTGTATGTGAATTCCAAGTAAGACGTTGGTCCAAGTGGAGTCCTAGGTAGCGGATCTGTTCAACAGGGATTAGTGGAATATCATTAAAGGATACTGTAGGAGAGGAAGACGTAGGTTTATAACGAAGGGTAAAGGTTATTTGGTGAGATTTTTTAAAATTTATTTTGATAATATCTCCATTTTGGATGCCATTCTTGAATGCTTAGGACATGGGATTGGAGTGTTTGGGAGGCAATGAAGGGATCATTATTTACTAATAATAATTATGTGTCATCAGCATACGTGGTCAGGAGAGTGCTGGGATAAGTTTAGATGTCAGCTGTATACACATAAATTAACTTAAATTAAAAAAATTGAATAGGTTAAATAAAAAAGACACCGCGATATTATCTCGACACACAACCTCTCAATTTCATTACATCTCCTTTCTACATCTATTCCTCCCTGACTGGCAAAAACTATAGATCATGGATATCTCCATCTATAATCTTCCGATTTTTTATTTACTGCTTCTGATAATTGTCTGCAAATTTAAGCGCCCCGAAACACCAACACAGCTGGAGAGCATCAACAAGTCCCAACTCTTAAAACATAACTTTTTTTAATTTCAAATCAAAATAGCTCTTTAACGAAAGTAGTTCAGTCAATGAGTCCTGAAATGAGGGACGTAGAGTCCATGAAATATCCGATTATTTTTGCCTTCACAGCTTCGTTGGGAGTAGTTAGAAGGTAAACATACTAAAGTCCCCGCCCCTGGGGGAGTGAGCTAACGGTGGGGTTGGGCGATAGTCGATAGTTACTATCGATATATCGATACGTCATGCCTATCGATGGTCACTATCGATAGTGCCGACTATCGATAGATCTTTTTTACTAATTTCAAGTTTTGAAACTCTCGGAATCATGCTGATCTGTCTTTGTCCAGTGTCGACTTCTTTTGTAGTTTAATTCGCAATTCCTAGAGCTTAAGTGTTCTCTCAAAGATTAAGCAAAAGGAAAGCAGAAATTCTAGTTTTCCTTTCGGGAAATGTGTGGCTCAAGGAGCACGCTTGACTCTTGAAATTAACTATTTCGTTTTTTTATTCTTTTTTAAAGATTTAATTTGTTCATTATTATTGTAACCGTGTAAATTGTAAATACCTTTTTTAAAATTCAAATAAATTAGTTTTGTTCACCCATCTTTATGATATAATCTTATGATTTATAATCCTGCAAATTTCAAATAGTAAGTAAATAATTGAATTTAATTAAATTAGTTGAAATTCTTTATTGAATAGCTTTAGAAAAAAAAAAAAACTATCGAAAAACTATGGATAGCAATCGATAGTTCTCAACCGATAGTATCGGCCTGTCGATAGTGCTAACTATCGACTATCGCCCAACCCTAGCTTACAGTGGGGAGGAGGGGAGAAGGTCCAATTTTTGTGATTTTCGATTATATCTCGAAAACGGCGGACTCTAGAAATATCTTCAGACAACAATTAAGCTAATTAAGTTACTTATAAAATTGTAGATATACATATTTGTTGGACTTCCAACGTTTTTTTTTTTTAAAAGTCGGATATACGTTTCTCGATAGTGTTTGGAAAAAAAAAAAAAAAAAAAAACCTGTACATACTTTTTGTCAAACATTTGCCCTCCACGATCGTTTATCAGAAAAAAATGAATTTACTTTGATTTCATGTATACGTATCTGGCATTTGAAGCAAATATATGACAAAAAGTGAGATAAACTTTTTTTTTTTTTTAATTATCCTTCGGCCTCAAAAAATCGTAAGATCCTGGCAGATCTGTAAAACAGTGTCCTTAAAAACAGTTAAAACAGCAATCCTTAAGGACGAAAAAGCTAATTCTAATTGTGGATGGAGAGAGTGGCCAAGGATGTCCTTCGGCCTCGAAAAATTGTCAGATCCTGGCAGATCTGTAAAACCACAAACAAACGAAATTCATTACTTAGGACTTAGATTTGATAGAAGAATGCCCTGGGGCCCACACGTAAAACAAAAACGTCTCAGTCTAACCAAGAGATTAAAACTTCTGTTTGCCAATGCTTTATAAACGGCCGACATTAAAACTCCGACAACGACTGAATACATACACTTACTTACTTAAACCCATACAAATATATACCATACAAATACAAATATTGCAATCAAAATTACTCAGACTAATCACGAAATCACCTTGGTACGTTTCAAACCACACACTTCACACTGATTTAGAAATACCCACAGTAAAGGAACATATACATGACCTTTATAGACGATTTCATGACAGACTTCATGGACATAACAACATACTCATTAATGACATGGCCACGACTGACATACCTGGAAATACTCTCAGAAGGCTTAAAAGAAGCTGGATGAGAGATTTGCTCAAATAAATCTCTTTAACCCATGCCAGGAGGAGGTACTATCGAGTGCTAGTCTCCCACACACCATACAAGGCCTGTAGTATTCAATTTCACATCACATTCACTGATTGTTACCCTAATAACAGCTGTGAATTAAAATCTGAAAGTGAAAAAAAAAATTATCGATTTTTAATAACGTATATCTCGAAAACAATCGGAAGTTCGAAAAACATTTATGAAATCAATTTTATAGGAAATTTAATTAGCTTTAATTTTGATATAAAACATATTTTTTAAGCTCACCCCCCGGGGGGGGGGGCGGGAATTTTTTGCATTTTCATCTTCTAACTATTCCTAAAGAAGCCCTGAGGTAAAAAATAATCGGATAACCCATGTACTCATGAAATACGTTTATTGGCTGGACTATAGCTCCTAGTGATAAATGCTATTTCTAAAAAAAAAATATATTTTCCAAACAAATTTATGTTAAGGAAACTGTCCTTAATTTTTAGATTCGAGCAACACTGCATCCCTCATTACCTCCTCCCCCACAGACCTGCATCATTTCCGGACAATTAAATAATTTGCATAATGAGGTATACTAGCGGAGTATTTGAGAAAAACATTTATTTTATAAATTTGTTAAAATAATTTGGAAATCACTTAATTACCTGACTTCATTCTGTAGGTTATACCGAGAAAGTCTTTATATTTTGACACTTCGAATTGAAATACAGTTGTTAGTTTGTAGTCGCGCCATGCTATGGCCATGAATGCACCTACGTGAGCAGGTCTCAAAACTAAAGCGGCTCAGTGACTATGCTTTGCTTACAGATGTTTCTTGGCAAATGTTCAATGTCTTTGTTTGTTAGGGCTCAGTTATCGCAGGAAGAGCCATAATCATCTTTCTCATGTTATCTTCTTCCTCACGATCACTCTTTTCATTTATTTTTTGATGTGTTCAATAATTACCAATTATATTAACCATAACACGTAGTTTCGGATTTCGGTACAATAATTTATATATTTTATATTTGGTTGTTTTGTTTTTATGAATAAACAATACAACACTTGTTTCGTGTTGAGTCCGCCATCTTAAAACCGTTAAATATTTTAAAACAGTATCCTGGAGGACAACAATGGAGGAAGTTATCCTTCGGATAACTTAAAAAACCGTTAATACAGCAATCCTTTAGGACGAAAAAGCTAATTCTAATTGTGGATGGAGAGAGTGGCAAAGGATGTCCTTCGGCCTCAAAAAATCGTAAGATCCTGGCAGATCTGTGAACCAGACCACAATTAGAATTAGCTTTTTCGTCCTTAAGGATTGCTGTTTTAACGGTTTTAAGGACACTGTTTTACTGATCTGCCAGGATCTGACGATTTTTTGAGGCCGAAGGACATCCTTGGCCACTCTCTCCATCCACAATTAGAATTAGCTTTTTCGTCCTTAAGGATTGCTGTTTTTTAACTGTTTTTAAGGACACTGTTTTACAGATCTGCCAGGATCTGACGTTTTTTTTACGAGGCCGAAGGACATCCTTGGCCACTCTCTCCATCCACAATTAGAATTAGCTTTTTTGTCCTTAAGGTTTTAATGTTTTTTAAGGACTGTTTTAAGACTGCCAGGATTTTTTTTTTTCGAAGGACACTGTTTTCCACAGATCTGCCAGGATCTGAACGTTTCTTCGAGGCGGAATTCGTAGAATTCTATCTGTCACTAAGAAAACTGGAAAGAATAGTGATATACTAAAAAAAAAAAATAAATAAATGATGAAATATTCTGCACACTTAAGATACAATAAAAACCTTTATCTTCATAGTTAGTATATGTACGTCATAAAGATGGACCCTGACAAAGAATGAGGAGAATGATTTACTCTGCCTTCAATAAAATAGTTGAGTGTTAAGTGTTATTGCATTTACCGTTTGGAAAATAGTTACTAAAAACATAACTTTAAGTTCTGTTGGACATGCTTCCCGAATTGAAAAAAAAAAAATTAAAGATTTTAACCCGTTGAAACCAATTAATAAATTATTATGAAAACTTGCAACAACCATTTTTATAAAATTTAAAGGATTGTTGTCTAAAATTGAAACACAGTTAATAAGAACGTTTGCAAAACCTTAATTTTCTCAAAATGAAAAAAAAATTGTGTCACACCATTTTTATTCTCACCGGCTCTAATGTGACCCTGCTTCTATAAAGTGAGTACACTTTTGAAAAATGGTTCTTTCAAAAACATGGCTCTGGAAACAGTACACCTTAACCAAAATACTAAACTAAATGACCCTTAGTCCACAGGTTAATTTTAATTAGGCGAGAATTATTACCCCTAAAAGCTCATTTAAGAGACCATTACATAAAAATATTCTCCCTCGCATATATTTTACTCAGACACGACCCCAGACAATGCTAGCTGCAGTACCCAAACAAGAGAAAGTAGAAAGGCAGGATCAGAAGCGCAAGAGGCTGATGAGTAGGGTAGAAGTAATGGTGTTGAGTATTCTATCCCCAATCTCTTCGAGTGTAAATTACACTAGCTCAAGATGTAAACACACGTTTCGTGTTCGTGTGGCGTTTTGTCATTCGTTCATCGGCTTTCCTTAGCGGTAACTAGCGTAACCTTTAGCGGATTAGGAGATTGTAGCCATCATTAGAAACGTGCTTGGAGCCTACGTGAGGCGGGGTATCACGCTAATATTTTAGGATTATAGCCCATTTTCGGAATAATATCCATCATAACTTATCATTTTAAAATATTAGATGTTTTATACTCAATTTACGGCTTAACAGTTTAGTTTATTCTAGTATTTAAGTATTTATTGTTGTAATTAATCCGTTGTTGACTTTAGCTTTATATGTACTTCTTTCTGAAAATTTCTCTTCAATGAGATTTAAGCTATTATATCGTTCAATGTTTCTTGTCCTTTCGAAGGAATTTTCCTGTTCAGACATTGTTAATTATTTCTACTGGAAGGTGTCACATTGTTTGTTGACAAATAAGGATTAGTGAAAGTGAAGGTTAAACATCCTTATTGGTTCATAACATTCTTGCTCAGCTATAACAGAAATAACTACTTTATAGATTGTTATTCGCATTCAACTATTCGTTTACGGGTCATAAATATTCGAAATAGTTTTAAAACAATGAAATTTTTATTTTATTTTATGTTCTTTCAATTCTTTCTATGAATTTCCAGTGTAATCGTTTAGGACAATGAAATTGAAAATAATTAAAAACGTATTATCGTATAGTGGTACATTTTTGTTGTGGACAAATCAAGGTATTGGTCGCTGCACGTAATATTTATTAAAATATCCTTGTTTTATGATAATCTCTTTCATTATTTTTATCTAAATCCCTTTTGATTTTTATTAACATGACCTGCCAATCGCAGCACGGTAGATCAATTGGCAGATATCCGTATCATCAAATAGAGTTTGTATTTCAGCATTCGTTATTCTTCTCTAGGTTTTATTTATTTTATTTGTTATTATTTTCAGTTCTTTTCACACCTCTCTTCTCCTTCCTTCCCTCTTCCCACATTTCCCTCATTCTTTCCGATTGCTTCTTCTTTCTTTCCTTGGTCCACGCTATTCATTCTCTCTTTTCCTTGGTTCTCGCATCTCTCTTTCCCACAAGGAGCTTAATTTCTTTTAGTCTTTTCCTATAGTCATCCCTATCGAAACAGCCTTGGTCTTTTATTTTCAGTCTCTCAGTTTCTTCCTCCATCTGTTTGATATACCCCCCATCACTGGTGTATCCTTTATAGAAGATTTATTTATTTATAGAAGATTTATTCAATATTAATTTACAGAAGATATCCATTTTATAGAAGATTTCTCTATTTAATCTCTTTGGTTGCATCCTAACCATATTCATTTTGCCGCTTCCTGGACAGAGGTGAGCTTCTAAAACGGCAAGGAAGTTGAGAATCGGAAGGAGCTTTTTGTTATATAATTTTGTTAAATAAGTGTTGTCTTTTAGTATTCTCAATTTCAGGTAAGTCTTCGTGGATATGCCGATAGTCGTTTGTGCTGCTCTTAATTTTTGTTATTTGCGGCTTAGCGACCAAATGTAACCCAACTAGACTATCAAGAAGGGCGGCCTATCCGACAAGTTGCCTTATCTATTGTAATATAGGCTAGGAAGGTCGAGATTTATTTCACGAAATACGTTTCCACGACCCTTGGCCATCAATGTCCCCGCTTCATTATTCGGAAATAAAGAAGGTTGGAGCGTAAGTTTTGGATTTAAAGCTGATTTTCTTGGCTATTTTGGTATTTATCTTTTAAATATTGCTAACGAAATTTTATTATTTTATATCTATCTTTTTATATTTATTAATTAATTGAAATTTACAACCATACAACTAAACATACATCGAGTAAATGTGGTAATAATGTACCTAATAATTAGACGATTGTGAAGCAACTACCCACTGGAAGCACTTCGATAAAAGTTCTATATGAGAAGGTCGCGTGGCCACCTTCTTTTCAGATGCCTCTTTGGGTTTTCGGGGATAGAATGGGAAACTAGCTGAGAAACTAGTGAATGGTTATGGAGTTCACTATGAGAGGATAGGTATCTGGTTTGGGCTAAATCAGCAACACGTGGGACATTAAGGTCTTTAAGGATAAGTTTGTTCGTGATAAAATAAGGAGCATTGAGGATTTTGGATTGCAAGGACTGGATACGAGACGAATTAGATGGTTTAGTGGATTACAAAATTTTATTAAAAGTAAGTAAGCTTCAAATATTAAAAATTCTTTAGCGAACCTAAATTTAATATCTAATATATAACATTCTATTATAATAAGTTGATTTGTTTCTCTTTATAAACTAGTTCATTAAGAAAAAGAAATAGGAATAATGAACATAAACTTCACTAACCAATTCATGTTACTAGAGATTATAATAACACTTTTTAATGTTTCTGTTTTATAATTCCTTTACCATCTGAGGAGATCGAACAAAAAAACAATTGCTAAGCGTACTTACGCCATGAGCCCGCAATAAACCGCCGCAGGTGCGCGTGATGTCAGTTATTATTGCGCGTGTTATTGCGAAGCTTCCCCCATTAGCACATAATACACTCTGCTATGTTTAGCTTTAGCCATTATAGCTGGGTCGGTTATGCTTCTTGTGTAAGTGATCTACATTCAGCTTAGTTTTAACAACTTAACCATTAACAAGCAATCAAAAATAGAATGTGATTGTTAAATATTTAATTAACAAAATTTCATATAAATTTTATAATGAGAAGCGTTACATTTCTTAAAAACAAAAATAGTTTGCATAAACTGTTAGAATATAGGCGTTTTTCCAGACCACAAAGACAATTTAAGCAATCTAATACCATTGGAAACCTCCATTGGCTCACAAACCAGCAATCTGGCAAGAGAAAAGTGGTAGGGGAGCGGGATGTTTAGCCTTAATGTAAATATCTATCAATGTTTTATTATTATTTATTTATATATTTTGTTTTTAACCCCTTATATCTGGCTTCTTTTTACCCGTTTTGGCTAAAAAGGAAAATTCATTCATTTCCGCAACAAGAAAAATGAAATTTACTCTTTTGTTGTATCAATATATTTTTCTAATTATGATTATTGATTTTCGTTATCCGACTGTTACCTTATCCGACACCGTATCCGATCCCAGTAATGCCGGATAAAGGGGTGTCTACTGTATTCATTTCCCTTAAACTGCGGAATATTGTAATAATTTTCATAATAAATTTTATAGGCATAAAACCCTAGGGTCATCAATGCCTGATATTAAACATATATTTATAGAATAATCGAAATCAAAAAAGTGGAATCTAATCCACATTCCTCGGGCACAACTAAAACTCTCGAAAAACACCGCCTCTTTGATTAGATGTTACTTTCTATTCTGCTCTTCGCTTATGATCTGCAGTTCTTCTTTGTGGCTGTAATGTTTCAAAAACGCTGCTCTCATTATGTAACTTACTTCAACTTTTATCGTTTTCTTTTATGCTCGTTATAATATCATTATTGTGTTAGCCAAATTTACTGTGCGTAATTCATCTCTGTCGTTTATATAGGACTACACTAAGAAACATTAGATGTCTTGAAGTAAAGATTATCTTTTGCTATAGCGCCCTCACTCAGCCTCCACTGGCTATGGAAAGCAGTGACACAGGTGAGAGTGAATAGCTGGGATCTCTTCGGCATTGGCCTTTCCCTTCAATTAAGGGGGATTTGATTGGGCGTTCACAGGCTGAGTGCCAGTCTTTCATATGTAGCATGGCTGCATCTTAATCATTAATTTATGTTATTATTTTTCTTCATCGAGACTATTTAGTTGTTTATTATTATTATTAGCCTTTAGTCGTTCATTTATTTTTATATATTTTTTTAGTATTTATGTACGAATCGATACATCAGTATATTTAATGCTTAGTGCCCTTCAAACAATATTTTTAATGGATTTTGTTTTTTTTCCCCTTTATGAAGGAGACTGTAGTAATTCCTATACACATAATGTAATATAAAAAGAGCTGTATTTTATATATTTTAACAATTTACTATTTTGTAACATATTTGTATGAATACATGTCTTGATATAAAACAACTCACACTACATTTTCATTTAATATAAATTAAAACTTAGAATATATTTTTTAAACAGTAGGAAAAACTGAAAAAAAAAACTACTAAAAAAAAAAAAATAAAAAATATATAAAGTAATAAAAATAAATAAATGAAAAATGTATAAAAATAAGCTTATGTTTAATGTTTAATGTTTGATGAACAATTTATTTGAAAATTTCCAAATATTTCTTAAAAATTCAATCATTAGAATAGAGGATATAAATATGAAATATCTCTAAACCTCTAAATATTCATAAACTTTCCCCTACATAACTTTGTTGCTGTTTTTATTGAATTTTGACTTATTATTTATGTTATATAACTTCTTGTTCTTTGTTTTATTTTATTTTATTTTTCTTGTTTATTTTTATATTTTTTATAACTTTCAACACATGTAAAATTATAATCAAATCAAAAATAATATTTACATGTACATTGTATACTTTGTACAAGTATGGTGTGTACAGAAAAAAATAAAATCCCTTCCAACAGGGTTACTGCTGGAAGGAAAACACTAAAAAAAAAAAAAAAATATAGTATTTCAGATTTCCTTATCGTTATTTTTTGGAAACAAGGCGCTATGTGGAATAGAACCTTTCTGGTCCAGGTTCGATTCTAGGTATTTTCTTCTTCTTTGTAAGGATTTTCTTCGCCATTCTAAGTTTACCGGAGGCCTATTCTTCTCTTAGCCGGTTCTTCCGCTCCTCCTCCCTGCCTATCACCTACCAATTCAGTTAGTCCTCGACCAGCCATACTTTCAGCCACATCTCTCCACCTGATGCGAGACCTACCTCTCCTCCTACCCTCAGCTTCCCATTCACAAGGATTATTTTACTATTTATTATTTTATTATGGCCGAAACATCTCAATCTTCTTCCCTCCATTTCCTCCAAGATGTTTGTCCTTACTTCCATTTTTTTCTTTTATAATCTCATTTCGGGTTCGTTGAATCACTGAGATTCTAGCTGACCTAGTATTCTGATTATTGCAGAATAAAAATCTGATCCCCAAACGACATTTACCAAGGCTATAGTATCGGTACTCGACGCTCCAATAGGTTATTAAAATCATCATGAATAATCGAGCATATATATTGAATTTCTAGGACAAAGTTATTAATTTTTTTTTCTTTTTAAGCTCTGTCGGTTTCGGATTATTTACTTTTTAAATACAAAAAGTTGCGTTTTATAATTTAAAATTTTGAAATATATTACTAAGATAGATGTTTGATAAAAATTCGGGGGCCCAGTCAACTGACAGTTAAAACGCCGAAGTTGCGTGCGTTGTGAAATAACTCAGCTACAACTCTACGAGTAGCTTCAATAATAGATCGCCTCTAAGGATAGAAGTTAGATATTCGTTAATATTGCTTCAGCTCTTCTAGGGCAATAGATCTCTTGAATGTATAACTACTTTTTTTCGTTCAAAATGGAAGCTGTAGTACATAACATATTAAAATTTAAAATATATTAGGTTGTTGTTAATGTATTTATAGATTGATTCATTGCTAACAATAAAACATTTTAATATTTATTTAACTCTAAAGTAAAAAATACTTAACTAGAAGAAAAAAAAAAAAAAAAAAAAAAAAAAAAAAAAGCAAACGTTTTGAGCATTAAAATCAATTACTATTTAAGAATAAATTATCTCTTACAATACTTTGATTTGCTAAATTAAAATTTAACTAAAAGTAATAAATTCTAAGAATGTCTTATTATATAAATTTTATTCTTGTAGTATGTGTCTAGTTCGTTTGTGTACGTATCTTCTTAAGGTTAGCTTGTTATATTTGCCTATTGCTTGTATTATGGGATAGTCTAAGTTTGTTGAGTTGAAAAAGTTCTGGGTCTGGGTGTAAATAAACTGTTTAATTGTTTGAAAATTTAGGTCGTGCAGCATGACAGTTATTTTTGTGTACCTTGGTAGTCATTAATGATTCTCAAGGATTGGTTTTGAATTCATTCTGTTTTTTTTTTGTAATTGGAGTCACATGTGTAGCTCCGTACCGGAGAGGCGTATGTCAGTAATGGTCGAATGACTGATTTATATAAAAATAATTTTGTTGCTAGTTCATATCCTATTCACATACAATAGTTTCAGTTCGCTGCTCAATATAAAATTTGTGAATTATCTTATAGTTGCATTTACACGTATTTAAGATTTGGTTATTTTTATTTTTTTAACTTCAATGACGCCACACAAATATACTCTAAAAAATACGCACCTTAAAAAAATACAAATATTCTAATCAAAAATACTCAAATGAAATCACGAAATCACCTTGGTACGTTTCAAACCACACACTTCACACTGATTTAGAAATACCCACAGTAAAGGAACATATACATGACCTTTATAGACGATTTCAGGACAGACTTCATGGACATAACAACATACTCATTAATGACATGGCCACGACTGACATACCTGGAAATACTCTCAGAAGGCTTAAAAGAAGCTGGATGAGAGATTTGCTCAAATAAATCTTTTTTAATCCATGCCAGGAGGAGCTACTGTTGAGTGCGTGTCTCCCACACTCCTATAAGGCCTTATCATTAAAATATGAGCAAATTCACTTATTGTTACTCCAATAACAGCTGTGAATAAAAATTTAAAAGAGAAACATCAATCGTAGGAGGGGAAAATAATAAACAGATACTTTATGACTGATTATGCTCAGAAACACGTTGACATTTGAAGCCGGTGAAATAGTAATTTCCGATTTGTTGCAGTTCCTCTTTTCTATAATTTCACTTTCTCCAGAACTCCTTCCAGCTGTTTAAACAAAGAATGGTACGTGATGATCACAATGGGTCCTATGATTCCATCAGTTCTGGTCCCAGGAAGACCTTTCAGACAAAGAAATAGAATTATCTCTTTCACCCCCCTGGAAGACATGAAAGTTTTCTTGTCTCGTACTGCGATGTGACTTGTTTAAAGTATGCCTTTATCGCATGACATCTAGCTCGTGTGGTTTGAGTTAGTACTTTCAAGAGTAGTTAGTTATTACTAGGTTCTACTGATTTCAAAATAATATAACTCTCTCTCTATATATATTTTTTTATTTAATTACAATTTATACATAAGGGGACTTGGTTCTTAATCTTGGCACATCCTAATTTATTAATTTAGCTCGCTGCTACAATTTAGTCCCTTTTTCAGGCTTCTATAATTGTACAAGCACATTAATATTACATAATTACAATTAATTAATTCTAAAATTCTCAATACAATATTTACCTCATCCAGCTTTGTTTTATGCACATGTTTACTATCATAATAATGATCCATTTGAACGCTTAGTCTACTGAACAATGTTCAACTTTTTTTTTTTTTTATTTTTTATTGCCTAAGACTTCCATTGAAGTCCTATACTGGCCTGGGCAGGAAGGTCAAGATTCATTCAGGGTCCACCACGAAATAGGTGGGATTTGAACCCACGACCTTCTGGTTACGAGCGCGCTGAGACCCTCGCCCCAACTCACTCGGCCATTGAGTCGCCAATTTGCACTTATAAAATAAAACTATTTAAATCAGTGATTTATTAATAAATATTAACCTATTAAAAATAAATAGAATTAATTAATAGATTAATATACTCACTGGTTTAAATAATTTTAGTTGATAAGGATAAACCATAAACTAAACAAAAGTTGAACATTGTTCAGTAGAAGATAATGTAGTTAAAATTTGGTTCACATGTGTTCATGTTTTTTACCATTGTAAACTCTATTGTGGAGTGGTGCTCACCACGGATCTACATGTTACACCTCATATTTTTAAATCTTTTTTAATAATTCAATTGAATATCAGTAAACGTTATTATCAATTTCAAGTTTTATATAACACTAAACTGCTGTAACCTCTCATGTAGATTGGTACTCGCCACCTATCGGTCAATTTTCAAATTTGACTGTAATCCACATATCATCGCTTTTTAATACGGAATTAATTGAAAATCAGTAGATTTTGTTATTGCTAAACTTTCTTAGAATTATAAAGATAGCATGGTTATAATGTGGTACAGATTGTTTCAATAGTTTTTGTGGTTAGTGATCAAAAACGAAAAATGGCTTGTCCTTTTATATAATTTATATACACAAAGGTTCATCTTGGGAAACTTAGAACTAAACTTGTTCTCTGATCTTTAAGCTATGGGAGTAGTGTTTTCTTTAAATGTTTAATTTTTCTAATCATTGAATGATTGTAATATTTTGAACGTTATGAAATTATTTTCATATTCGTTTCATAAAAACATTCCATATTCCTTCAGGCGAATAGTCGTCTTTAAAATTAAAGTTCTCAATGAAAGGAATCTGTTTTTGAATGAATCAACTACAAAAACAGATCATGACAAGCAAAATTAGCATCTTGAACAGAAAAAAGATTTAAACTAGTTAATAACACGGATATATGGCAAAAAGACAACTACATGGAATTCCTTCTTAGATATAAAAAATAAATTAAAGAGAGCCATTACGATCAGATTGTGGCAGCGGACAAGGCCGCGAAACAGTTCAATTAACAGCGTCATCCTGTACATGGGTGACGTCATTGTGTGGGAACATTATGACGTCATATATACCTACACTAAGCGGGATTTATTTGTCTAGATCGCTTCGTGAATTTCTTATTTATGAACTGTTCGTATTTATACTTCAAGTTTAGAAATGATCACGGAATTCTTGTTTTAGAAAGTTGGTTGGTGTGATTAATTCGATTTATAGCCTTCGTCAGCTCCACATCTATAACAATGCGAAGGTTATTTGTGAAGAATTTATTATTGTTATCCACGGTATCCTACGAAGGTGATCTCGCATCCAACTACTTTTTAGTTTGGGCTTTTGTCAACAAAAGCCTAACGTTTTTATGGTTTTTGCTATCTTTTTTTTTTTTTTTTTTTTTTTTTTTTTTTTTCTCTTTCCTCTTATGGTAACCCCATAAGAGGAGAATTTATTTAGCGTATTTACATGCGCCATGCCTGTTTTTAGGCATACTACACGTATTACCAAGTTCATTGGTTTACATTTTTGTTAATTCATCAGATAAACAAGATAAAACAAAAAACAAAAAAATCAAACAAAATGAAACATATATATATATATATATATATATATATATATATATATATATATATATATATATATATATATATATATATATATAAATAAGACGACTGTATTACTTTGCTATACTACTCCTCAGTCAAAAATCTTGGAGTCGTTTTTTATGAAACCCTATCCTGGAAAAACAACAATCCGAAATTTCCCGCCGCATCATCCCTATCCTAAACCGAATCAAAATCGTTCGCCACCTTCTTCCTTTCGAAACCCGTAGATTACTAGTTACCTCTCTCATCTTCCCCAAAAAAGACTATTTAACTGCTTTATCCGTTATATTTTCTAGATCCCGAAAAGCGGCCACGTTTCGTAGGTTTATATGGAGTTAAAGTGGCTTATTTTTTCCTATCGTCGCCAGTTTTTCCTGCCATCCTTTTACTTCCAAACCGTTCAATCCCAACATCCATCTTACTTTTCCAAACTCCTTAAATACCACTTCTTTAACCACCTACTATCCATACAGATCCACGAAAACTGTCCATAGCAACTTTTTAGCTGTATAAAATACGAACAATTTTATATTCATGAAATCTTACTGTTTTTGTAAAACATACTTTAAATATTCTGTTACATTTTATTAATATTTTTTTTAAATTTATTTTATTAATATTATCTGTTATTTTGTTCTAAATATTATTTTACTTTTAAGCTCTAAAGGCCCCTGGCTGTATACTATTTTTTATTTTTAAGGGACTGTAAGCAACTTTAGGAGGCGCGGTAGCTCAGCGGGTGAGGCACTTGACTACTAAGCTCCCGGGCCCGAGTTCGAGTCCGACTGAAGGCAGAAAATTTATTTTCTGTTAATTCGGCCGTGGATCGAATTCGAGGTCGGGATACCCTCCTGGGGCATACCCACCCTCTAAAAAATTGGGTACCCTTAAATGGGGAAAAACCTTGGCGGTTGACCGTGAATTCTAGCCAAATCACCTCCTTTCACAACCGTTGGCTCAGAAACAGTACAGCCTACCCAAGTACTGAACCCAAGACCCTTCATGGGTGGTACAGGTTTTTAAAGAACTTTATTATTATTATTATGGCGACGTTTCGAGATTATATTATTCTCATAATCATGCCCTACAGTGAAAACAACATAATTATATCGTTATTAATTAAGTTTACAAGTAATTTAATGAATAATGTTAACAACAATATAAATATATATATAATACATACAAAACAATATTAATACATAAAATAACTAGCTGTATATAATTCAAGAATATAAATAAGTTTGAATCTACTTACAAGGTTTTTTTGTTTTTTTATATCCATTTATTGAAATTTACAAATATACAGATTATATGCTTCAAGTAAATGTGTTGGTAACTATAAGAATAACATGTCAGAACTTGAAAAAAAAAAAAACTACTTATCAGCAGCACTTCAATGATAATTCTACACTAGAAGGTCTCTGCTAGGCCATCTTCTTTTTAGACACCTCGGAGGTTTTTATCAGGAACAGAATGGGATGCAAGTTGAGAGATAAGTGGACTTGTGTTCCTATGGAGTTTGCTATGAAAGGTTAGGTATTTGGTTGGGGCTAAATCAACAACACTTAGAGCATTAAGATCTTTATGGATACGTTTATTTTTTCAAAGGATTTGGGATCTAACTGAGGCTAAACTGACAATATATGACTAGTATAATACTATTATACTATTGCACTAATATATAACTGTAATGAACGAACATCAAGGATAGAACCGTAAAATGTGAAATAGGTTATGACTACGTGGGTTTTTCCAGACAATCGGCCTGTCCATAATATACTTTTTACTTTATTGACTGAACCTCGAGTACTCTATTAAAAATTTAATATCAACTATCGCCAAGAAAAAAAAAATGTTTAAATACATGTATATCCAAGTTGAGCTGCTTTGCATATGTCAGTATTAATCTCTAAAGCAATTTATCAATTTTAATATGTAGAAATTATATTCCTAATTCTTTTAAAATTATCCTAAAATAGACCAACGACAAATTGATCTAGATGGCCTTGAAGAATTCAACAAAACAATGCGGTTGCGATAATTACGCCGCAGGTGCACTGAGACGCATTATCTCTCTCAAAGCCGAGTCAGCTATACTCTACTGTAGGAGTGGTACTTGTACCAGTACCTTCACGTCCCACGCTCCCATCGATCTTTTTACATATCGATTTATTATTGCTCTAATTATCATAAAGTCATCGATGTAGTATTTTATTATGCCTATTTTCTAGCCAGATTTCATTCAACATTTTATTGTAAATACCTTCCGCAAATAATCAGATCTGCAATAATTTTATAAGGAAATGTAAATAATTCGATTTACTAATACGCTTACAAGGGGAGGACACACTCAGTCACTCACGGATCTTGTTGACAATTTTTTTGGTGGTTCCTGGTCAAAAAATATTAGACACGTATTTTGCCGTTCCGACCAATGGGCCTTAAAAGCCGAGAAAAAAAATAACATTAAATTAATTTATTTTTTTTTATCTCGAGTTGGAAAAATGATATCGACTTGATTCTTGCACCAAGATTTTTAGTTTTGATTGCGGATTTAAGGAAAAATACAGCCGCTCCCTAGATTTTGGTTTAGGTTAATTAAATTCTAAAAAAATGATTAGCTTTTCAAGCAAACTACTTCTATAGATTTTTTTACACAAAAATTGACGTCAGATTTTAATTCAGTACCCTCAAAAACATTGAAAAACGCTTATTCAACAAAATCAGAAAATATCATTTTTTTCACCCTCTCCGAGGAAAATTAAATTTTGAAAAAGATTATTGTTTACATACCGTTAAATCGCCATTGCTTTGTCACGCAATTAACCGGTTGGTATCGCTGGAAAGAGGAGAGTCTCAGCTTTCTTTTGATGTATATAAATGTAAAATTCGATAAACAAAAACCTATTAAAAAAAATTCCGAAAATCCGAAAAACATTTTGATTTTTAACGTGAGTTTGAAACCAGATATGATGATGAAACCAAATACATTTCAAGCGTAAAACCTCCCTATATTTTGTGTACAAAAATAAAGTTGATACATTTAACCGTCTAAGCGTAATTCATGTTTTTTCAATTTAAACAAAAGTTGCCTACCATTTCGGTTAGGCAAATTTTGAAGCTTACGAATTAATATTTTTCTATTTGGATGAAATTTCGTATTTAAGAGTTCTTTTGAATGCTGAATTCGAATCCGATGTCGGTTCTTGTGAAAAAAATATATTGAGGTAGTTTGCTTAAAAATCTAATCATTTTTTTAGAATTTAATTAACCTAAACCAAAATCTAGGGAGCGGCTGTATTTTTCCTTAAATCCGCAATCAAAACTAAAAATCTTGGGCAAGAATCAAGTCGATATCATTTTTCAAACTCGAGATAAAAATAAATTAGTTTAATGCTATTTTATTTTTTTTTATCGGCTTCTAGGGCCCATTGGTCGGAACGGCAAAATACGTGTCTAATATTTTTTGACCAGGAACCTCCAAAAAAATTGCCAACAAGATCCGTGAGAGACTGAGTGTGTCCTCCCCTTGTTAGTGCACAAACTTGAAGCCCAAATATGGACTATAGTCGAAGGGACCTAAACCTAACCTTAAAAAAAAAAAAAAAAAAAAAAAAAAAAAAAAAAAAAAAAAAAAAAAAAAAAAAAAAAAAAAAAAAAAAAAAAAAAAACTGGATTCCTCCCTGACTTGGAAAAACAAAATATCGTTGATATGTTTATCTATAATCTACTGATTTTATTTCTTCTGCTTCTGATAAGGAAACTGTCTGATTTTCGATCCGATCAACGCCAACAAAGCAAGAGTTTGTCAAAATGTTACATTTTGAGAGTGAAAAAATTCGTCGCACCAAAAAATTATAGACCCCTAGCGAAAATACCGATAAAAGAAAACGAAGCAGCACGCTATTTGTCCCTTCCGAAGAGTAGAACGAAGGAAAATAAGTAAAATAGTAATATTTGAATGATTAATTATGTTTAATGATTAATTGATTTTGAACAGATTTCGGTTCATTTTTGGAAAAAAAAAAAATTAGTAAACAAATTATGCATTTTCACAGAAAAGCGGAACGTAGCTATTTAGAGATATTTTGACAGGTTATAATCAAGACTTCCCCCGCAGAGGGCGCTCATCACGAAGTAGGTCGGCTTAAATATTAATCCTTTCCCTCCTATCTCTATTTTCCATGTTTCTTCTTAACTGAGGTTAAGCTGCTATCCATCAGGCACGGCTGCTAACTGGCAAGGGGAAAAGTGAACGTAGGTTGTTGTAAAATACGGAGATGAGTTTACAAATGAAACGCACTGACTACTCCTTGAAATACATATAATCCAGTCAATAAGTGCTGGAATGAAGGATGTAGAGTCCATGAAATATGCGATAATTTTTGACTTCACAGCTTCGTTGGCAATAGTTAGAAGGTAAACATACTAAAAATCCTCGCCCCTGGGCTCAGCGTGTGCTAAGGAGGGGGAGGGTAAAAAGTTCATTTTTTTTTGTTTTTGAATATATCTCGAAAACAATAGGCTCTAGAAAAATATGTTTCAATTCAAAATTTAAGTAATTTAATTTCCTATAGTATAAAATTGATTATATATAAAGTTGTCGAAATTCCAACGGTTTTCGAGATATACGACGAGTGAAAATCGATAATTTTCTGGGAAAAACAAATGTTACCTCACTTATTGTCAAATTTTTGCTTATAGTACTTTTCACGATCGTTTTTCAGAAAAAAATATCAGAATCAAAATTTTAGAGCATAAAATTGACTTTAATTTCATTTATACGTTTCTGGCATTTAAAGCAAATGTTTAAAAGGCATTAAAAGGTAAAAAAACTTTTTGTTATTCCTAAAATTATCAATTTTTAATAACGTATATCTCGAATTTCGACAAATATGTATAAAATAAACTTTATAGAAATTTTGATTGTCCCCCTCACCTGTCTTTACTACAGTTAGCTCCCCCCCCCCCCCCCCCCCCCAGAGGCGGGGACTTTTAGAACGTTACGCATCTGTGAAATAAAAAATTATCGCATATTTCATTGACTGTACAATGTGTTTATTATTGACTCGACTAATACAATGAGAAAAACTCCTGCAGGACATCATTAGTTAGATCCTTGTCCTGTTTTATTGATAAGAAATGAAGATCTGAGCCACTGGTCCATCGAAACCTCAAGAAGATTCCTTCATAAATTTCCTTTTCCTCAATGAAGTTGATTCCATCCCGAGGGTAGGGTTGGGCGATAGTCGATAGTTACTATCGATATATCGATAGATCATGCCTATCGATGGTCACTATCGATAGATCTTTTTTACCCACAAGTTTTGAAATTCTCAGAATTAGGCTGATCTGTCTCTGTCCAGTGTCGAGTTTTAAAAAAAATTAAATTCGGAATTTCTAGAGCTCAAGGGTTCTCTCAAAGATTAAGCCATAGGAAAGCAGAAATACTAGTTTTTCTTTCGGGAAATATGTGGCTCAAGGAGCAACTATTTTGTTATTTTTCTTTTTTGAAGATTTGATTTGTTCATTATTATTGTAATTATGTGAATTGTAAATACTTTTTTAATATTCAAATAAATTGGTTTGTTTTCTCTCATCTTTATGATATAATCTTATAATTTATAATCCTGCAAATTTTAAATAGTATGTAGATAATTGAATTTAATTAAATTAGTTGAAATTCTTTATTGAATAGCTTTGGAAAAAAAGTAAGCAACTATCGAAAAACTATCGATAGCAATCGATAGTTCTCAACCGATAGTATCGGCCTATCGATAGTGCTAACTATCGACTATCGCCCAACCCTAACCGAGGGGAGGTGACAGAAGCTAATGACTGCCTCATCCCCCCTCACCTACCACTTCTATGCTGACCTGGAGCGGGGTCAGGTTCGATTCTATCTTCGCTAACAGGTTCGCTCTTACCTCTTGGGGTCTAGGGGATTTCATTCAGGAACATCAGAGAGGGAAAACAAAGTTTCAGAAATTGAATGAATGTTTGTTTAAAATACATTTAAGATAATAATGCTTATTTAAGATATGTCAATTTTCAATTCCACGGATTGTTATCTCCTTCGGTGATCCAAAATAGATTCCCAGGAACCTATAGATACTGCTGACGGCTATATTTTGGTTCGCTTGGTATAGATATTCGCTGACGACTATTTATATAATTTTTCTCGCTTATTCTCCTGATTATAATAATTAGTTATTTATTAACTAATGATTGAAGTTTTATTTCTGAATCGATAAAAATCTTGTATTGAGGTATGCAATTGAGCATCATTTCTTCAATGATATTTTCTTGCATAGGAATTGTTATTAGGAATTATTAACCTAATTAAAATTCCACTGATCAGGTGTTCCATGATTACGTCCTATTTTTAATTTTATTCAATGAGTCAGTAATCCAGATGGGCAGAGGCAATGTACTGGCAACTCTTTCGGATAATGTACTTCATTACCACTGCTTACAACTAAAGGCCCATGAATCATATTTTTACACGCTAAATAAAAAGAAAAGGATCGACATTTTGAATTGGTAATAATTTTTATCAGGTAGAAATGTTTTTATTAATTTCATCTGGTTGGATTCTAATTTCTAATCATATAAGTATTTTATACTCGTTTCTGCCGCTCGACATTGTACATATAAATTTTGTTTGTGTTAAACCTTTCTAGAACTGTGAAAATTATGTAGTTGAACTCTGCTACAGTTGGGTTCTGTTTCACCATTGTATGCCATTAACTCTATTACATAGTGGCTAACCACATATCGGTCGATTTTCAAACTTCACTAAAACCCAAATATTTAAATCTTATTTAATAATTTGATTGAAAATAACTAAATTTTATTATCGACGTCAAACTCTATATATAACACTGTACCGTTGTAACTTCATGTAGAATGGTGCTGTTATCTATTTGTTGTCCCTTTTTAAATAACAAATTAATAGTAAATAAGTAGATTTTATTATTGCTTAATAATGCCAACCACGCTCACTCACGAATTATAAAAGTGTTACTCCTTCTGACACTTGTTAACGAATTAACTTAACAATTAGCTATTTATAAATAATAACATTTTAAAAAATTAATACGTAGTTAAATTTAGTTGAAGATCTCCCGGGACAGTTTCCTTCACAACCGTATAAAGGATAAAGCAGGACACTAAGAGATCCGGTTCATTCTCAGCTAGTCACAAGTCCGTGAACCAAAAACAGCACGATAATGAGTCACATTTTTTACTTTAACCATCAACAGGTTTTGAATTAAGTCTGTCCTATCAATAATTTTAGGAGATAAAAGTGAAACTGTAGAATGAGTGTTTTTTTTCTTAAACTCGAATTCGTTTTTAAAAATGATTAGTACAATAGTTGAAATAAATAATAATAAAAATAGGATACGCGTTTTTTTAGATCATTAACTCTCTCAGCTACCTAATGAAATAATTTGTATTTTTGTTTTGATATAAAATATTTTCAATACGACTCGAGTTGAAATATTCAGCGCCCAGATAGACAGCTCATGATGTCACCTCACACAAATACTGCCCCAGCAATAGTTATCCCGTACCCAGTGCCCATTTTCGTAACTGATCGTGACTAGGCACGTCCACCAGTCGGTGGGTAATCGCTCACTTTGAACGTATCATTAGTAATTGAGCAAACCAAAGCTTAGAGCGTTCGCAAAGAGCTGAGACAATAAAGTATTACGCCATTAACGACTTAATTGTTATTGCTTTAAAGCTATGACTTCGTGCTAGCTTCGAGTCTAACGTTTTTTTCTAAACAAATACTACAGCTGAAGCCTAGAACTCCAGGCCAGGCAAATCCATTTTTTTAGAGCCAGTCTATAAAGGCAAAGGTTAGACTGAATTATTTTTATTTTTATATATTTTTTTATTGCTGTTTTATATTTGATTTAATAAACGTTCAGAGGAAACCTTCCACCTAAATATAATATAGTAGAAAAACTATTTTTTTTTTTAATTTAGAAATTGGACTTGGTTGGTTTTGGAATATTAAGCTTTGTTTTAAGTAGGCAATTATTCAGTAAGGAAAATTTAGTTTTCTGAGAATTTTAATTAGGCACTAATATGTATTTTTTGGTACTGATACTAGAATCAAGAGTCAGAAGAATTGAGTTCTGGTCCAGTCAATAAACAAATTGTAGAGTGCATGGAATATGCGATAATTTTTGACTTCACAGCTTCGTTAGTAGCAGTTAGAAGGTAAAAATACTAACAGTCCCCGCCTCTGTGGGGTGAGCTGCTAGTTTATTTCAAATTTTTCACTTTGCTACCCGCAAATATTTTTTATATGTATATAATAAATACAGCGTATATACATAAAAGCTGATGAATTAAATCATTTATGTTTTAAAAACTGAAGATGAATGTTTAACATATGGATATAATATTTTAATAAGTTAATAAGACAAGAAGTGTTTAACGAATTAGTATTACACCAACCATCAAGATGGAAAACAAATACAAATTAGGATTGATGAATTAAATGCCACTTCTATTGAGATTATTTTATTTGAAAACTAGTTTCGAATGCTAAACATTCATCTTCAGTTCTAAAACATACAATAAAATTTTCAACACATCAGTACTATGTTACATAGATTAAATATACTAAGGTTTTTAAAAAGATAAGACAAGAAATCAAGCATAGGCACTCACCTTCGAGGTAACTAAAACACTGAATTTGTGAGAAGTAAAAGGGGGGAGGCAGGTAGGTTACGTTTTAGATTTACAACGGGGTTTCCCTTATGACTCATTGGGTTTTTTCGTTCCTATGGGAAATAAATTTAAAATGGGGCTATTGGATATTGGATCAGATTAACATATCCA
This sequence comes from Euschistus heros, assembly GCA_003667255.2. Taxonomy (NCBI): domain Eukaryota; kingdom Metazoa; phylum Arthropoda; class Insecta; order Hemiptera; family Pentatomidae; genus Euschistus; species Euschistus heros. Next base: position 598,567 of record RCWM02000576.1, on the reverse strand, counting down.
ATAGCCCCATTTTAAATTTATTTCCCATAGGAACGAAAAAAACCCAATGAGTCATAAGGGAAACCCCGTTGTAAATCTAAAACGTAACCTACCTGCCTCCCCCCTTTTACTTCTCACAAATTCAGTGTTTTAGTTACCTCGAAGGTGAGTGCCTATGCTTGATTTCTTGTCTTATCTTTTTAAAAACCTTAGTATATTTAATCTATGTAACATAGTACTGATGTGTTGAAAATTTTATTGTATGTTTTAGAACTGAAGATGAATGTTTAGCATTCGAAACTAGTTTTCAAATAAAATAATCTCAATAGAAGTGGCATTTAATTCATCAATCCTAATTGTATTGATCCTTCTATATCATCATGCGTACCTCAAGCAAATAAAAATTGTTCCTTTTAACAGTTACTTTTCCGTAACCGGTTATACAATTTTCCCTTTATCATCACATACTAACTTAGCCCATATGTTTATTAGCCTTTGGAATTCCCTCACCGCTCTTCGCTACGGTCCACCTTTTTAGCAAAAGCAACAACAGAATGTTCATTTATTATTCAATATCACTTTTAAACAAAAAAAGTAAATAACAAACTTATTTATTATATTTATCCATATAATTTACTACGTTATATTATAATTTACTATATTAATCTATATAAATAATATTCTTCATATATTATTTTTATAACATTATTCGACTATTAATAACATAATGCTATTCTCAATTTAATGAAGAATACAAGAAAACCACGTCTATTTAATATTTTAACAACAATTTTTCATATTTATTGAATGAATCAATCAATGAATAATTGAGGCCAGTTATACTATATTTGACAGAGACCATGAACCTTCCTAATCTGGAAGAATGCTGAAAGTAGAAAGAAAGATCCTAAGGAGAATTTACGGCCCTAGGAAAACCCAGGAAGGATACAGGTTTAGATCAAATGAGGAGATCTACAAAGAAACAACGAACATAGAGACAACGATAAGAGTTAGGAGGCTAAAGTTCTATGGACATATGATAAGAATGCCAGAGGAAAGACTTAATAAGGCTATTTTTTAGAAAATTTATGATTACAAGGTTGCACAAGGATACATAAAACAGCTAAAAGAGGAGACCAGCAAACTGAGGGTTGAGGATCGTGACTGCCTTGATAGAGAAGAATATAGAAGGAAACTAAAAGGAATAGCGGTTCTTGTGGACATGAAGGAGCCGAAGGAAGGTATGGCCTGGACAGAAGAGAGGGAACGGAGGCAATCAGAAAGAATGGAGGAGATATGATCCATATGATGAGAAGGAACAGAATTAAAAATCCATCTTCGTGATATTAGAGTGATCTCTATGACCTTTTAGTAAAAAAAAAAAATAAAATAAAATTTTAAACATTAAAGTGCAATATAAAAAAGCATGTATTGTGATTTCTATTTGCATCTAGAATAGAATCTGAGGAGGCTATAAGGAGGGAACTTTGGAAGTTTTAATTTCGAATGGGTACCGCTAGAATGCGCGCAGGTAAAACAGTAACTGGTTACCGAAAAGTAACTGTTAAAAAGAGCAAGCCACATCTTCGCAATTAATACTCAAATGCGTTCTGCTCTCCGTCTTTTAAAAGAATGTTAAGCTTGTTAAAATTTAAGAAAAAAAAAATCTGTTTTAACTAAATAAGGAACGGAATTATGACATAAAAACTAAATTATTTCCAACGAGATTATTATTAATAGAAATCATGATTTAAAATTAGGAGCAAAATTTACGATTCCTCAAGAATAGATTCGCCATAACATTTAGCAAATATGCAAATTGGGCGAGGAGACTGGGCGTAGTCCTTGGCTGGAGTGAATACTAAACCGCAATAAAGCTCAAGATATCTCGAAGATATGTGGCAAACGTTTATATAAATTTGTTCAAGTTATTTTTTTGCCTTTTCATCGCTTACAATTACAGAGGCGCCAGATAGATTGCTACCAAACCTTTAGCCATTTTTCTTTTTTCTTTGACGTTTGTCGGGTTTCCTTATTCAACAAATTGATCGCGGCCCACCGGATTATCGTCCCGTTGTCTAATTTATATTCTTGGAGTTTCTAGATTATCGAGAAGAATCTGTGTTTAGACTTTGTATGTTAATAAATATTTTATTAATATCTCGGTATAGTGCAGTCAATGAGTGCTGAGATGAGGGGTGTAAAGTCCATAAAATATGCGATTATGTTTGACCTCAGGACTTTGTTAGTAGAAGTTAGAAGACAAACATACTAAAAGTCCTCGCCCTTGAAGAGGTGAGCTACCGATGGAGAAAGGATAAGGACCTATTTTTGGGTTTTTCGATTACACTGGTCAACACAATTTTTGTTTCCTTCATTTTTTTTATTGTTATTGGGTATTTCAAAAGTCCTGGCTATGAAAAAAATACTGGGAGATTGCTAACAGCTTTATTTTGTGAAATAGAAAGATTTACTGTTTTCATTAAAAAATGTTAGGAAATTAATACATAATGTTAACAAACTTTTATTGAACATTATGATCAAATGATCTTTTATAGGATCATAGTTTATAGTTTCCTTGAATAAACGACTTTAGGTAAATCTCTTTGCATAAAATATTTGTGTATTCTTCTTTCAAAGTCATCAAATGTGCAATATGTATGGATCCGTACTTGTTACTGCTGTGGAGCAAAACACACTTTAAACTTCTTTCGCTGCTGTTCATACAAATACACCAAGCCTTATGCTTGTAGTTGTTTATGCCCATCTGTTGCATAATACCACCATCATCGTTACAAAAGACTAAATCCTTCTCTTGAGAAAAATACGGTAACAGATTCATTTCTCGGGTACGATAATAAGTAATGTTGGTTTCGGGATTAAGCAAATGTTTTTTTTTTTTAAAAGAGGTGAGAAAATTCTTTCGGCAAGTTCAGATCCCTCACTAAGTCATTTAGTTATTTCTGATTAAATGGTTGAGGTATTGAAAGGCTACATTTGTAATCTGGATCAGAGTCATCACTATATTTTGTTCGCGTTCACAGAGATTTGGATCATCAGAGGATTTAGATGTGCTGGGTTGTACCTCTAGTGATTTTAATTGAGATCGTTGAGCAGACTATAAATTAGGATATGACCACTTACTTCGATTTCCAGGGTTAATTCCGTTTATTTTCACAACGCAGGAGTAACAGACGTCACGGTGGTTTTGAGGTTCTCGCCAAATCATGGGAGTTACGAACTTCACTGCATCGCATTTCCAGCTGGAACCGTAGACACACAACACATTTTTGGCAACTAATATGAGGATCCCATGGCTTGTCCCGATTGTACAAATCTATTTTGAAGTATTGATGATATACAGTTTTTACAAAGTCTGATATAGGATTTCGATATTTTTCAAATATATATTCGGCACAAATATAGCGGAAACAATTAAGCACACAACACCGCCTGGACGAATGCCTATCGAAAACAACAACAGAATATATTTTACTGTCAAACAAAAATTAAAAATTAAAGTAAAAATACTAAATAAGGTTGGTGAGCTATAACACAGAAACAAAAGCTGTTAGATAATCATTGTTTTCATATTTGCAAAATATGTATCAAATTGTGTTAAAACAACAAAATAGTCACAGGAATCAAAAAATTAATTTGTTTTTGTTGACCAGTGTTATATATTCGATATATTCCGACATATCGTGGACTTCTATATAAACCGTTATCAATATTCGCTAGAAAATATCTAGATAATATTTAAATATTAAATTCTACATTAGGAAAAATATATTAATGTTACACAAGACAGGTTGGGAAATCAAAACGACCTATATCAGCAGAGGCCATCGCTATCGGCATAACATAAAACATATTCAGATAGCATTGCTAGAGATACCTTAAAGCAAGTGTCTGGATCTGTTAAAGCTAACTGGGGTAATGGCCGTGTATAATTCTTTGTATCTTGTTCTCCTACCTAGAGAATATCCTATCATAATATCATCATATCATAATGGCATATCATATCATATCCGACACCTCAACAGCTGAGACATTTCTTCAGGCCTAGAGAATCGTGCTTCAACAATAACGGGCAGCTTCCATATCTATTCTATAGAACATTATTAGATAGTTTATTAAGACATACCCGCTCATACCAAAGCTAATTTAAAAAATATCAAAGCAACTATTCAACAGAAATACTTACTGTTGCACAGTTAAAAATAGCGTGATACTCAGAACTGAAAAAGTCTGAGCTCCCTAAAGAAATAAAGCCGAAAATAGTCCCGTCAATAAAGCTATTGTGGAATGCATGAAATATGCAATCATTTTATCTCGTTAGTAGTAGTGCGAAAGTAAACATATTAAAAGGGCGTGAGAGGCAGCTACCTGGGGGGTGAGCTAACAGTGGGGGGGAGGTAATAAGGTCCCATTTTTGGGTTTTTCGATCATATCTCGAAAACGGTGAAATCTACAAAAATATGTTCAATTCAAAATTAAAACTAATTAAATTACCTTTAAAATAATCTCTATACGTATTTGTCCAAATTCCGTGGTTTTCGAGAAATGCGCTATTGAAAATCGATAATTTTCGCAAAAAAATAATTTTTACCTCACTTTTTGTCAAACGTTAACTTCTAGTGCCTCCAACGATCGCTTCTCATAATGGTAGATATTTTCTAGAAAATAATGATAACAGTTTATATTGAAGTCTATGAATAAAGAGCAAGGAGGTGAAAAACTCTCTATTTTCTTTCTCGAGTCCTGATTCAAAGCCAAACAAGCGTAATGGAAGAACGAATTTCCGCCTAAAGGCTCTCTTTTTATTTCTAATGATTATATTTGTTTTTTATTCCAATTTTCTTTCACCATTTATTTCCCCCTCTTTTTTTTCCTTTTTTACTACCTTTATTTAAGTTTAACCCTCCAGTTCCGAGGACCTAGTTGAATGATTTTTAATTTTTTTTTTGTTTCTAAAATCCTTTATTTTTTAATCCAAAAAATGACATGTTAATGAAATCTAAAAAAAAATTAATGAATAATTTTTGCAAAATAATGGTGGCACCTCCAGGTTCCACCTTTTTCTCGTGTTAGATCTCACTTGGAAAATTAGGAAATATGAGTAAGTAATATGTTCTTCAACATTTATTACATTATCATATGTACATTTGTGACTCATACAGAATACGAATATATAATAATAAAAATACAAAACAAATTGGTACATAAAATTCAGCATTGGTTACAAATTTCAAACTCGAATTGATCACATTATTATTATCATTGCAAAAGTAATGAATTAGTAGAAAAACACAAGAAAAAGTAGGAAAATTAGGTAGTTTAGACAATTTAGGAAAATGAAAAAGGAAGAATATGAGAAATCTTGAGATAATCAGATGGTGAATGAAGTGGTGACAATATCCCAGAGGCACATCAGGGTGCCATCGGCTCTTATTTTTCATTTTCCAAATAAATAATTACAATTATTTTCAAATTAAAGCCCCTAGACAATAATTAGAACTTTCTCTTAAGTAGAACCCAATCTAAATATTCATTGTAACTTAGGTTTTTAGTGCCATAATAAATCCGAAAAGCATCAAGGTCCTGCACACCTGCCTGATTGCTGTAAAACCTCACTTTTAACTTGTAACCAAAAACACTAGCGCAACCAAGGGTTGGTTCCATGAAACAAAGCTGTAGGTTAGTTCATGCGGGTGCTATCAGGGAAGAAATCAGACCAAAAATATGATATCATAAGAAAATAAACCCGTTCAAAAAGTAGGCACCCGCGGGTGGAGGATTAGCAAGTTCACTGAAAGCCTTGGTAAAATTATCCATTACCGTTTTACCAAACCTTAATCACATAAATGGTTGGAATATGTAGAGGAGTTTATCTATCTGACCCAGATGGTATCCTTCGCAGACAGGAGCGAAAGAAATCCAGAGGAGGCACTAGGTTGGAACAAGTTTTGGTCCCTCAAACATAAGGGAATATAAGTATGGAGCTAAAAAGACGGGTCTTTGACAGTTGCATGAGCCCAGCGGTTCATCCAGAGACCTATGGATGCCAAACGTCGTCTGGCAGAACAACATCGAAAGATGCATTATGAAGGTGAGGAAAAGCGACCGGGTGAGAAATATCAAGATCAAGAAAGAAACAGGGCTCACAAACACACTCAGGCGGATAAGACTGAGCAAGTGGAAGCGGGCTGGGCATCTTCGGTGTGAAGGAAATAGATGGTCGAAAATTGTCACTGAAAGGACTCCATATGACCTAAAAAGAGGGAAAGGGCGCTCAAAGAAAAGGTGGGGCGACACGTAGAAGCTGCTGACAGGACACCTCTGGTGGTGAGCTGCTAGGGACAGAGACGTTTGGAAGAAGAAGTGGACCGAACTCATCCTAATAGGGCCAGCCAGTCCGGGAAGTGCTGACTATTATTCTCCAAAGGGAAGGCCTATGCATGTAACAAAAGAAGAAAGGAAAGAAAATGTATATGATTTATATTTATAGAACAAAAGCTCTTAGCAAAAAGTAAATATTTTTATTTTATATATTTTTATCTTTTCTCCTGTTTATATTGTGAATATTTATTGTTGAATCTGTGAAATTTCTTTTGCATAAATAAAAGGCTATTTTCATTTCATAATTCTATTATTGTTTTAATTGATATATATTTTTATTTATTTTATACTAAACTACTTTTTATTTACAGGTTCCTCCTACAATGATGGCAATATAGATTCCTACTTCTAGTCCTCCGAACTATCACAATAACTTTATCAAGTAAGTCATATATAATAGAAAATTTTTATATAATACATTTATTTATTTGTTACTTAGGTAAATCAATCTACTTCTTTATAAGGTGATTATTTCTACTTAGAATTTTATGTTTTTAAAAAAAATATTTATTAAAGTAAATATACAACTGCCAAGTTTTCCTCTGCAACAAGTAATATAGATGTTTAAAGATGTACGCTTATCTTTTCTACATTTCAATTCTACGTTCAACTTCATCATATTTCAACTAAAATATACCTAGAACTATAATGTCCAATTTTTTCAAGAGTTTTTGTTTTTGTTTTGTTTTTGAATGCAATTTTCCTGTACATTAGTTATACTTGCATTATGTAACAATTTAAAATTTCCATTATTATTAAGAGGATATTTATGAATGTTAATCCTGTAAATAGAGTTGATAAGATTAAAATTAAACATTAGTGACGCTATGTAGTAATAAGATTGCTGTTAGAATATCTAGCAGAGGAAGGTGATATCCCCGTGAGAAGTGTTCAGCTCGGTCTTAGGTTAACCGCACGGCTCGGGTGTCCGCTGTCTGCTTCTTAGCCGTCCGTCTCTTACATCTCAGCTCCTTAATATTAATTAATTAATGAATGTATTTAAAATTAAATAGCAGATATAAATACTAACTGGAACGTGATCTTTCATCACTTGATATACAAATAATTTTAAGAGAAAAAAACAAAAACCGACTTCAAGATTAAACCTACACTTTTTTTTTATATATCAATTTATTGAAATTTACAACTGTACAAATATGTACATCCAATAAATGTATTGACAAATATTACAATAACATGTAAATCTTGAAAAGAACTACTCATCAGTAGCCCTTCAATAAAATTCTACTCTAGAAGGTCTCCTAGGCCATCTTCTTTTCGGACGCCTCGGAGGATTATCTGGAATAAAGTGGGAAGCAAGTTGAGAAACTAATGGATTTGAATGTTTATGGAGCTTACTATGAAAGGATAGGTATCTGGTTTGGGCTAACTCAGCAACATATGGAACATTAAGGTCTTAATGGATAAGTTTACTGGTGACAAAGTAAGAGGCGTTTAGGATTTTTCGAAGGATTTTGGAAGGTAAGGATTGGATACGAGATTAATTCGATGGTTTAGTAGAGCCTCAAAGTTCAACTCCGTACGTCTAAATAGGTCTAATCAAAGTCAGGTAAATAAGACTTTTGTAATGAATTGGGAGGTTTGATCGTTTTTCTAGTACATATTGAAGTAGACTGTGACGGCGAGCAGTTCCTTGTCGTTTTAGTCTTTAGCCAAAATTGAAATAAATAAAGCTAAATAAATTCCCTATAAAATTATTCTTATATGAATTTGTTTAAATCCCAACGGTTTTCGAGATAACCTATATTGAAAATTGGTGGTTTTAAGGAAAAAAACAAATGTTACCTCACTTTTTTTTCAAACTTTTGCCTATAGTGTATTTTCCAAAATGGTTTTTTAAAAAAATTTCAGAATCAAAATTGTAGAACATTAAATTTACTTTAATATCATTTATACGTTTCTGGCATTTGAAGCAAATGTTTAACAAAAAGTGAGGTAAACATTTCTTTTATTTCTAATGTTATCGATTTTTAATAACGTAAAGCTCGATAACCGTTGGAATTTCGACAAATATGTATATAAACAATTTTATAGGTGATAGCTGAAAGTACCCCGCTCCGCTACGGTTTAATATCATTAGGATGAAGACAACTTAAATTAGTAAAAGTTAAGCTTAACCTTGATAATTATTATTACTTAAATAAACCTAAAGAATTCTATCATTAGAATAATTTCGATAAGTAAATTTGACAATTTACAAAAGTTAATTTTATATTATTTTGATAGCCCTCCAGTGAAGCTTCGAGGCAGCACTACCATCTTACCCAGCTCTGATACCAGACCATCAGCTTTTCTTATGGCATACTTTAAGTGAATATAGTCTCCACTTCTCATCTTTTTTGGAGAAAGTTTAGTGTTTCTGTTTCTATTTTTGCGTACATATCAAGCATAAATTGGTTGAGGAGATTACGAAATTGAAGTAAATAAGGTTCTTCACCTTCACCGCTCAACTAACATTTAGGCGTAAAAATCAGCTGCAGGCACAATTTTCTTAAGTGATGTATTGGAGTTTGGGTCACGCTGAGGGATTTTAATATTGTACCTTTCTTCTCCATGGTAGAACATGATACGATACTAAAGAGAATCATACACTTGGTAGAACTATTGATTCTTATCTGTTTTTTGTCCCTACATCGAACTGGCCTTACATGTCATCACCAGAGAACATAAGTCTTTTAACCTCCTCTTTAACATAAGTCTTTTAATAGCTTCTCTTCACGAAACAACTCAAACTTTTAAGTTGTAAGTAACCTCTGAAGCTACCATGAGTTCACAGAAAGTAACAATATTATAAGGTTTCGACATCGATCGTATTTTTGTTTGTTTACAACTATAAGGAACTTAAACGGTGGTCAAAGTTTGCGGCTTAAAGATCTAACCTATTTTTGAACTTAGCTTATCTCCAAATACCATATGATAATTAATCTTTTATTATTCACCCAATAAAAATTGAAATCGCATTTTTCGCAAATTAGCCGAATCCAGGCCGTTTTTTTAAAATTCCTTTCTTAGCGAGCACCTACGGCCCTAGAGGAATCTACATATCGAATTTCATTCCAATCCGTTCGGTGGTTTCTGAGATTTCGTGTTAAATGAGTGAGTGGTATTTGACAAATATATAATAGACTAGCTGAAAGTACCCCGCTCCGCTACGGTTTAATATCATTAGGATGAAGACAACTTAAATTAGTAAAAGTTAAGCTTAACGTTGATAATTATTATTTCTTAAATAAACCTGAACAATTCCATTCTTAGAATAATTTCAATAAGTAAATTTGACAATTTGCAAAAGTTAATTTTATATTATTTTGATAGCCCTCCAGTGAAGCTTCGAGGCAGGACTACCATCTTACCCAGCTCTGATACCAGACCATCGTCATTTCTTATGGTATACTTTAAGTGAAGATAGTCTTAACTTCTCAACTTTTTTGAAGAAAGTTTAGTCAAAGGAAATAAGTTCTTCACCTTCCTCGCTCCACTAACATTTAGGCGTAAAAATCAGCTGCAGACACAGTTTTCTTAAGTGATGTATTGGAGTTTGGGTCACGCTGAGGGATGTTAATACTGTACCTTTCTTCTCCATGGTAGAACATGATACGATACTAAAGATCGCTATTGATTCTTATCTGTTTTTGTCCCTACATCGAACTGGCCTTACATGTCATCACCAGAGAACATAAGTCTTTTAACCTCCTCTTTAACATAAGTCTTTTAATAGCTTCTATTCACGAAACAACTCAAACTTGTAAGTTGTAAGTAACCTCTGCAGCTACCATGAGTTCACAGAAAGTACCAATATTATAAGGTTTCGACATCGATCGTATTTTTGTTTGTTTACAACTATAAGGAACTTAAACGGTGGTCAAAGTTTGCGGCTCAAAGATCTAACCTATTTTTTAACTTACAATTACCTTATATAAAAATACCATAAGACAATTAATCATTTATTATTCACCCAAAAAAAATTGAAATCGCATTTTTCGCAAATTAGCCGCGATCCAGGCCGATTTTTTAAAATTCCTTTCTTAGCGAGCACCTACGGCCCTAGAGGAATCTACATATCGAATTTCATTCCAATCCGTTCGGTGGTTTCTGAGATTTCGTGTTAAGTGAGTGAGTGGTATTTGACAAATATATAATAGATTTATTTATTTTGCTTTAATTTTGACTTGAAACATATTTTTCTATAGTTCCCCGTTTTCGATATATAATCGAAAAACCCAAAAATTGAAGTATGTTTACTGTTTAACTACTCCTAACGAAGCTATGAAGTAAAAAATATCGCATATTTCATGGACTCTACAATGTGTTTATTGACTGGGCTAATAAGTGACTGGTGTACCTATGAATGAAAAGGTAAACAATGGCAGAAAATATAAAAATAAATTACCCATGAGATTCTTTGAATTTCAGTTGGAGTTTAGAGGCGATGACTTCCAATAGTCAGTTTAGGATTGAATTTCTAGATGAGACCCTCCAAACTTTCTTCTATTTGCACTTACGCAACAACAAACACGTGTCATCGATATCTGCCAATTGTCCCTCGAATCCTAATGGGTCCTTGTGGAGAGGAAACAACAACCTTTAAATACCTTCGTGTTACAACAGAGGAATGTCTAACTTTCTCTGCCCTCTCTAGGGCACCACTATACAAGTAATGTACAAGTCGATTAGTGAATTCAATTCTGACGTTGAACCTCAACTGCCGGAGTACAAGATATCCTCATTATCAATATCAATTTCAAGCTCTGTATAACACCGTAGCTACCTAAACTCCCATGTACAACGGCGCTCGCCACCTATCGGTCGATATTCAAACTTTACAGGAATCCACATATTTATCGCATTTTTAATTACCATTTAAGTGAAACTCACAAGGGGACGTTTGTTGTTGTAATTGACAGATTTGAATGCCGATTTGTGTGTGGGTAGTAGGGACCTATAATAGTGCAAAACTAGAGTTATAGCCGCCAATGGGCATTAAGAGCCGAGAAAAAAAATAAAATACGAAAATCAGGATTTATTTTCTTTTCTCAGCTCTCAGTCAAGATAGAGAAATGATTCTTTCACGTTTAATTGCAGTTATGTATATTATTTAATATAAAAAATACTTCCGTTATGCTCAAGACACCACCCGGCTTTAGGGTGCTCAAAAACTCTTAAAAAATGACAAACTTACAAGGAAATCCGCTGTAAATCAGTGGATTTTTTTTTTCATGAACAACTGACCTCGAATCTCAATTTAACGCACTATAAAACCCTTAAACTTTATCAAAATAAAAAAATATTGATTTTATACCCCTTTCGAGGAGGTTAAAATTTTTAAGTTGGGATTTCATCAGCAATTTCTACCGGCTATAACAACTGCTGCGTTCAACCGATTACAATAGTAATAGTGTTACTAGAATCAGCATACATTCTCCTTTTTATCCATGCATATAACATTTTAGTGGACAAAAACTGATGTGAATGAAAAAATCCGAGGTCAGCTATAACTTGAGATATCTTAATAAGGGGAAATCCTGCGACCTCCGGATTTGGGCTAAACTATGCAGATTAAAGGCTTCCAGATGACCTTGAAGAACGGTTTTAATCGGCAGAGAATTGTGCGAGGTGTTAGGTAGCGCATATTATTCACATTTTTTTTTCAGAAATTGTCATATTTCTTACTTTCTAACATATAAAATTTTAAATGTAAAAAGAAATTATTTTTGATTTCGACAAAATTTAGTTTCTACATGTTTTTTGATATGGGAATCTGAAAATAATATCAGTTTTTAGTTTGAAAATTTTCCTACATAGCATATATCACTGCAACGAAACGTGAAACAATCATTTCTCTATCTTGACTGTGAGCTGAGAAAAAAAATAAAAAAAAAACCTGATTTACGTATTTTATTTTTTTTTTTCTCGGCTCCTAATCCCATTGGCGGCTATAACTCTAGTTTAGCACTATTATAGGTCCCTACTACCCACACACAAATCGGCATTCAAATCTGTGAGTTACAACTGCAAACGTTCCCTTGTCAGTAAATTTTATTATTCCTAAACTTTCCTTGAACGCTCCAAGTTTCCCCCAAAACGTATCACTCTCGACCTAGTAGGCCACCGATAAAAGATGTTCCATGTTAAAATTCTGCTTATACTACCTAACCTAAAAATTCAGTTCCAACTATGTTTTATTTTTGCTAAGAGCTTGTTGTTGAAAACATACGATTTCTAAAATAATATTCATGAGAGAGTCATCTATTTTGGTGCCAACCTCGGAGAACAATAGATAATTTAAATCCATAATATATCTCCTGGAATCTTACAGACATTGTTATTCATACAAAAGGTCGTGAAAGCCCCAGAGGACAAGAACCAGCAGGTTGTTACACCTGTTCGAAGGCTCTACCACTCCTTCTTCCAGTCTGGCCAGGAATCTCTGGAATTAATCTTTCTTTCGACTCGGTCTAGTTCTTGGCCGCCTGAGGTCGCGAGTACTTCCCGTCCTCTTTGGGCGGTCTTCTATGGTGATGGTGATGAAAATTCCTTTTAGCTACTAAGGCATCGGGTCTTATATAAAAACAAAAAAACAATAACAAAAACAAAAGACTTTTAAAATGGAATTAATTGATTTATTAACATTCTTAGTTTAGTGGAAATGTAACGATGGATTGCTTCTTTTTTCGAGTTTAGGTCCCTTCCTAAAGTTTTTTCATTGCTGTTTTTTTTTTTTTTTTTTTTTTTTTTTTTTTTTTTTTTGAATAATACTACAGTCTACCTTAGTCAATGGCAATAAGTAACGGAGATGACAAGGATTTAATTCGTACAATATTTACAAAAAGTAAATTAATATGATCTGAGTATATAAACCTTTACTAGCGGTAAAGTATATAAGCAAATTATATCCTCAAACCACTCACCCAACTAACAAATACATCTTCCAACCCAGATTCTCAAGAAAATTCCAACAGCTTAATAATACCACTTTACCATTAGCTGATAGATTGATATCTGCTATTTCTAAATTAAGATCTTTGAAATTAAACATAATTAAAACTGACCTACCTAAATCGTCTTATATTCAACCAAAATTAAACTTGAATCTATTCAAAATATCCCCAAGAAAACACAAAACCAAAAGAATATAAAAAACACTTTCTTATATCATATCCTCCTTACCTAAACATTTATTAAAACTCGCAAACGGATCCAAGTCGGAAACATCAACTGCATTTGCCTTTGTCACTCCTCAAACAACACATAAATGCAAATTACACAAACTTTGCAGTATTTAAATTATAGTGGCTGAAATTTATGTTATCGCCATGGTTTTAGGATACCCCTTGAGCTCAGCCCATTGAATATGTTGTCCTGGTGTTGGACTCACTCAGCACTTTAAGGTCCATGAAGAACGTGTATTCAAATCACTTAAGAATACATTGCATTCTAGATCTGGTCAAGAAGCTTTATGAAGGAGGAAAATTAGTGTACTTCATCTGGTCACCAAGTCATATCGGTATAAGAGGTAATGATATGGCTGATAAAGCAGCAAAGAAGCTCTAGCCCCCCCAGACCTGGCAAAACCTTTCTTTCTAACACTTAGGGGACACCACAACTAGATAATTAAGAAGGATGTATAACCATGGAGCATTTCCTGCCATACTAAGCGCAGAGAAGTAATTCCTAATGTGATATGGCTATAGAAGAACTGCACACCTTCACCTTATAACCAGAGAGGCTCCTCCCAAATGAGAAATGTGTGGAAATGTTTCATCAGTATTCCATATGTTTAACGAGTGGCCTTACTACAGCAAAAGGTTGACTTAATCAGGAATAACTCAAGACATCTCAAAGGCACTGGGAACCGATATAAAAAATGATTGACAAAATTTCCCTCCTTTATAGAGAAAAACTATATCATAAAATACCGATAAATATTGAACTTTATTTCCTATAAAGATCGAACAAGCGTTGATGACTCTTGTGTCGAAAAACCTCAAATAAACAACCATAGTTCGGAGGACTATGTATAGCAAGTGTTGGCTAGGTTTGGTATACGGTAGTATTGCTGTCCAACATAGTCAAAATAGGTTTCAGGATTTTAATGTGTATGAGTTGTTTGTCTTTTTTTTTTTTTTTTTTTTTTTTTATTTATTTCATTTCCAGATCGGCTTATGTAAGCCTTACATGGATGGTTTAATTAATAGTGATTTAACATTAGTAGAAGGAAGGGTTTAGTCTCGTTCAAGAGACGCCCATAACAGATACGTTTTCTAATCATTTTTGAATAATTGTAACCTTAGAGGAAGTATATAATAAAAAATAAAGAAATGAAATAACAATAATAAAGAAATATAAAGAAAGAAAGAAAAAAAGAAAAAAATAATAGTAATATACGGCAACATCAGTTACTTAACAAAAAATTAATAATAAAAAAAAGTTAAAGAAAAAGAATATAAGAGAATAATAATAGAGTCTATAGATGTCTTATTTAGAAATCTATACAGGATTATCACTAACCATATACATATACATTATATACACTTACTTACTTACATATATATATATATATATATATATATATATATATATATATATATATATATATATATATATATATATATGAAATATTCATTAGTTGTTGATAAATATATTTTAATATATTTTTATTTTGAAGAGAAAAATTTACCCGGTTGGGATTCGAATCCAAGTCTCCACTTCTCTAGCGTGGTGCCTTATCCACTAGGCCACCGAGCTCGCATCCGAACCAGGGAAATCTTTTCTCTTCACTGATCCATACCCCCGGGCACTCGCAGTTGCGATGTACAAATCGGGGATGAATGTTTATTGAACATTACTGTTAACTGGATCATATATATATACGTCATATATATTATAAATTATGAAATAATTATTAGTTGTTGATAAATATATTTTATATATTTTTTATTTTGAAGAGTTTTTCCCTGGTTCGGATGCGAGCTCGGTGGCCTAGTGGATAAGGCACCACGCTAGAGTCAATCAAAGAATTATCGTTCAGTCTTTCAGATAAATTCCTACTTTTTTTACCTTGTTTTGATACATAACCCTTTAAAAACTGAATTCAAATTTGTAATAGCGCGCTTAAATATGCCGGATACAGAACATTAATGCCGACCAGAGTGTGTTTTGTTATCTAGACAAGTGAGATACAAATGACGACTACGGTATGCTGCGAGTACATGCTCCGCCACACCCTTCGATACTCCGGGTCCAGGTACATTCTGTCGAAGGTTGTACCTTGTACCTGGTACTGTATCCCCTTGTGGATTATCACTAATAAATCTCCCTCGAAGGGTACGTGTTCCTCCGATAACTTATTGTATGACAATGAGTACCTCGTATTGCCATTTAGTAGAATTTGAATGCGTATATGGAAAATAAACTAAAACTCAAAATATAAGATGTACTTTCCAAAAACAATTATTTATGTTTGACCTTTTCTTAAGTAGAGAAATACAACTTGAAGTGATATTTAAAATGTAGCAGTATTACATACTTCATATGTGCCATTTTCAAATAAAATGAGAATTCGTTGTCCCAGCACTTTGAATGGCTGTAAAAAAGAAATTACATTGAATTTTTCCATGTTGTTGATTTTATCTTGTCCAGTTCATTTGTCTAAGTTAATTTAAGACTAAGAACTTCAATATTAAATATTTGATAAAAAAAAAAAAAATTAATTATTACAAATTTTGACACACGTTTTTGTCCACAGGTCAAGTTATCAACTTAAAACCATCACAAAAAGATTTTTTTTTTAAATTTTATTCTCTTTGCTATTTCTGGTTCACTTATGTGTCGTCATAACACCATTCAGACTAAGTATTGTAACCATTCTCAACCAAGAGCCCAGGTCGCTGTATTAACCCAAGTAAGGCGACCTTGATTCTCAAAACATAGTGAGTGCAGTAGTTTCAATTTGACATACGTTACCATTCTGTTCTCATATTGAATTAACAACTTCCAATCTAAGTCTTCACAGTTCGTATTTTTCAACACTATAAATGTTTCAATCCCATTATATTTGAAAAAATCTGTGGTTAAATAATTTTTTTTCTAATTACAATTCCTAAAAGTTGACAAACGTTAGGGTTGACATGCCTTGACTTGACGGTCTTTAGCAGATGCCAATAATTTTTTGGGGGCAATAATAAAATCTATGAACTATTTATTAATAATGTGAAAAATAAATTATGGCGAGGTACGTTAAATTTCTGGGGGGAAACGCTTTAATTTCTCACATAACATTTATTACTTTTGCTCTCCCTACGAAATCACTTCAAATTAACCATCTGAAAATTTTTTTACTGAGCCTGAATAAAAACCATAACTAGCCAGTTAAAAACCCAGTAACGTACGTCAAGTTATGAAAGGTATAGTTTCTGTTAAAATTCAGTTAAAAATCACGAAAGCGGAAATTTGACGAAACGAGTTAGGTATATATTCTCAAGTAGATTGGTAACACCCTATTATGCCAAAGGACATGAATAAATAACTTTTTTTTTTTTAATTTTTAGTTTATTATAGTATCTACAAACATTTTTGTTTTCTTCAGATTCATGTTATTTTAACACCCAAAAAAAAACATTAAATATTAACAAAAATCACAGTGGATTTATTCTTGCCAAGCTTAGGGTTAAATTGTTAAGATTAATTGAGAGAAGAATTAAGTCTAGTAAAACCCTAAAGCTCAACACGCCTCATTGGAAAAACTGTTTCTTTTCATTTCATTCTTGTTATTAGGTTATAAGTAAAGGATTTGATCAAAAGATTCGGTATCCGAATTCCAGTTGGCAAGAATAGGTTACTAACCTGTAGGGTAACTTTTACTTCTTGCCCTGGTTGGAGAACATTATATGTTAATGTTACTACATTAATTTATACATTAAACGTTTGAGTACGTTAAAAATGTTAACCCCTAACAAACAAACAACTATCCGTATCTTTAATTAATTAATGCCATATGATATAATATAATTAATGGCTCAGGTATACTCAGCTTATTCATTAGAAAGAGGTGTAATCCTAACATTACGCAAACTTCTAATTCCGAAATAGTTCCATGAGAGATGTTATGCAAGCGAGAATAACTTTCTTGATGAGCTTTCTTTTCTAATCGAGCAATATATATAATTAAATTAAATAATATGATAGTTTTATTTATTCCAAACTATTTTAATTTGACTTTTTGACATTTAATGTTTGCTTAACCACTTCAATTTGTCAGTTCTCTTACCGAGGTCATACTTTCAGAAGTAATTTAGAGGCCTTGGGAATCTGTGTCAGTGCGTTTAGTTTGTATTTAGGAGGGATCGTTCAATTAGGGAATTTAACAAGTGATCCTTAATATAATGATATAGTCTTTTTTTTTTTTCTTTTTAAAATTATCACACTTTTTATCGAAAATTTAGTCCAAGACCTCAAAAAATCAATTTCTCCCTGATTGGGAAAAACAATAGGTCATATATATGTCTTTCTATAATTTGTTGCTGTTCTTATTTACATTTTTTAATTAAAAGTATCAAATTACTTAAATTAAATTAATGATTATTCGAAATAAACAAATTTGAAAGAAAATTGGGGTTTCTAAGCTGACTTTTTCATTCAAACCAATATAGCTCCTTAACGGTAGGTCCTAGCAATATTTGTTGTATAACAAAAATTATTTTTCATTAAACTGCCAACAATTTTTCACTCGGAGCAACACCAACATAGGTAGAGCGTGCCACAATGTCACATTTTTGAATAAAAAACAATGACATAGAAGGTGCTAAAATAACTTTTTTTTCCGCTCACCTGTGCTTCAGTTGGAGATAAATTTTCAAATTAAATAGCTTAGTCCTGCTTAGCGTCTATGTTCTTATGTTCTTAATTTTTTTTCTCGCTTACCTGTATGATAATATTGTTTATTTCCTAAGGAGAATGATTTTGTATACGTATCAGCCGAGAGGGATAGAACAAGATCGGTCAAATCCAGGTTAAATTTTTTTATTCGTATTAGGAGAAACAGAGTCAAAGGAGCTGAATCATTAGCTATTTAAGTATAACGAGAATTAAGCTCTTAAATGTCCCTATTCTTCTAATATCAAACTATCAAACCACCCTCGCGTTCCCCCAAATATGTATCGCTTTTGATCAACTAGCAAAACATGTTACATATTAAAAAAAAAAAAGAGAAAAAAAAAAAGTGTATTATTTCGTTTTATAAGGTTTACCTATGCTTATTTTCATTATTACATTCCATTTCATTATACTTTTCGAAACTTGATCGAAGGATATTCATTATTAATTTAGTTCTTCTTCTTCGGCTCTAGAGTCCATGGCGAACCTTGGCCTCCCTGACAATTAGTCCCCAGCAATCTCCAGCAATCCAAGGCTTTTATTTTCCAGTTTGTCACGTCCATCTTTTCCAAGTCCCCTTCCACGTCAGCAATCCAGGTCTAGATTTTATAAATCGTACTATATTTTCACGTTGTATAAGATCTAGTTCTTGTTTATTCCTAATGCGCCATGCTCCTTGAGCTTAAACAGGGCCAAACACGCGCCTCAATATCTTCCTTTCGAAGATCCTTAATGCTTCCTGGCCAGCTGCTTTTAGTGTCCATGTCCCTGCACCATAGCACACAACGGGTCTGATAAGAGATCTGTACAGCCTGAGTTTTGTCCTTTTGGATAGCAGGTTGAATCGCATCATATTTTAGTCTAAAGTAAGCTCTATTGCCAATCATTATTCTTTTTTTAACCTCATCGCTCACATTAATTTAGTTATTTACACTATTCTGCTGTAATAGACTGAATTCTTCAACAAAATTCTTGACTTAATAAATTCTATTTATATTTTTTTAAAGGGTTCTCTATAAAATGCTGGTTCTGTATTTCATGGCTATGTTTTGTATATTATGAGCATCGACTTAACATAGCGGCAGTTAGCTGCCCCTCGAAGTAAATTACCATCTCTGAAGATGTTGAGGAAAGTTGAAAGTTCACTAAGAGTTCTCACGAGATGTGGCAAGAAGGGTGAGCGCCTTCCGACAAGGTCTAATGCAAGTCGTTGCAATTTTCGCTTCGACTATTGTTATTAGATCATTTCTCTAGGGTTTGCTTTCTGAGAAAGCTTTTTCTGCATCTAATAGCAGAGGTTATGTTCACTTCTATCTAATTCTCTGCGATTCTATTTATTTATCCAATTATTTTAAACAAGTAATTGCTCAATATATCGCTCAGCATCCTAATAATAAGGACTAAAGAAGAAAAAAAAAGAGACGTTTTAATTAACAAATCATTCATTTCGCCTTGAAGTATGCTCAATACGAATCCAAAGTCAGAAACTCTCAATCAGGCACCATTTTTTTGTCAAATTTGTGTTCTTCGACCTAAGAATGAGGTGTTTTTCGACATTTTGAGAATTTTTTTTATCATTGAAAGATTTATCAAAAAATAAAAGAACCTATCTTTTGAAACTTTTATAATTTATTACAAAATGAAAAAAATTGGAGAGCATAGGTAATAAGGCTATGTTGCATAAATGGCATCTTTGAGGAATTGTTGTTATCATTTAAGGTTGCATGTCGTCTAAATTCATTTTTTGTATTCCCATTTGAATTTGTTCCCTCCCAACTTGTGAGCAGTTTTAGATGAACACGGAGAACGATTTAACAAGAGATAGCCCAATTGGAAAAAAAGGTACAGCGGTGAATGCTGTGAGATGCTTGCCGACTAATGTTGTGCACTACAACCGGAGGCACGTGAAGTAGAGTACAAAAGGAAGAAATATACACATTTTGTCCTGTATTAAATATTATTTATTATTTTGTATATTACTGTTTTCACCAAAAAAAAAAGTGTTACAAAAATATATGAAAAAAGTGTTATTTCAGTTTGTTTTTTTTAAAACAATCTCCAGTCTCTAAAACATTGTGCTTGATAGATTTTTTTTTATATTGATTCGAATTCAGCACACTTGTAAATATAAAATTCACAAAAAAATGTTCAAGGTAGTGAAAAAAATAATAAAAAGTACGCTATTTCAGGTTTTTTTTTGTTTGTTTTTTTCAAAAATAAAGTCTAATTTCTGAAATATTATGCTAGATAGATTCTTTTCGGCTTCGGATTCGGATTCAGCACAAAAAAAAACTATGAAAATCAGTAAAAATTTTTCATGGGAGCGATTTTTTTTTTTTTTTTTTTTTTTTTTTTTTTTTTTTTTTTTTTTTTCAAAAATAAAGTCTAATTTCTGAAATATTATGCTAGATAGATTCTTTTCGGCTTCAGATTCGGATTCAGCACAAAAAAAAAAACTATAAAAATCATTAAAAATTTCTCATGGGAGCGATTTTTTTTTTTTCGAATGCTGGCCCATTTATCATTTATTATATTCTATTTTACTTTGCGGTTTATTTTATTTTGTACTTGGGCCATCAGAGGACCGCTTGCCAATTTTTATTCTTTCTCCCTTGTTCTTTTCCTTTCTTCCAGTATGCTTTCATCTGTTCACCATGTTTCCTCTTTCTGTCCTCAGACCATTTTGTACCAGTCCTTTTCACTTTCCTACCTTGGAATCCCTCCATTTTCAATACTTTTCGCCGAAAGTCTTCTCTATTATTTATTTCCTTTATTTTTATTTTTATTTTTTTTCTAAATCCCTTTTTACTTCATTGACCCAGCTTGTTGTTGATTACTTACCCCACAGATATCTGAAAATCTTGCTTGTCAATCTACTATCAGGCATTCGATATAAGTGACCAAAAAACATCAATTTTCTTTTTCTCATTATATCTGATATATTTTCTGCATTTTGTGGGCCTAATATTTTCCTCATGATTCGCCTTTCTAGTATTTCTAATTTATCCAAATTATAGTTGGAGCGAATTTAATTTAATTTTTTTATCTATTTTTTTGCAGAACTGTGTAATTCTCAAAATTTGTACTACCTTTACAACGTCTCAAACCCCTGCCTTCATTCCTCCACTTCCCCATACTCCTCCTAGTACTTCACATTACTTTCCCCCTTACTTCCTCTTCCTGCCCCGCTAATATTCCCCTCGACTCCCCCGGATTCCAGAGGAACCCGCCGACAGGTAGATCCTACGGAATGCGCGAGTATGTCGTAACCGCGGTAGCCTTCTACCTCCACTAAAGCTAACGAAGCAGGTTAGCCAACTCCTGCTAGATGGAATGTCGAAGACTTGGTCCGCTAATGTCACTCATATATTATATTTTGTCTCTCCTTTCTAAAATTATCTTCATTATGTTATTATAGAGTTCAGTAAAAGTCGTAAATGTGTACAATTTTATGTATTTCTAAATGCTCTAGCTTGGAATGTAGAAATTTTTATGAATCTCTCATAAGACCTTTTGCAGAGTAAATGGTATAATAATTTTATTTTAACTGTTTTTTCTATATTTATGGTACCATAAAATTTATCGGTCCTATAAAACTCGATAAATTGTTCACTGATCCAACTAGGGCAGGAACAACGGGTCAACCTATAGGTTACTAACCTATTCTATAAACGCTTCACTGACATTTCTCTGTGCAATAGGACTTGATAATACTGATGAATTTGTAATGAAATTAAAATATAATTTTTATTCTTATTTCGTTGGTGCTCAGCTTCAGCTAGTCTGAAAATGTAATCATTTTTTTGAAATTTAAATTTTAAAATAGCAATTAAAATTTTGGCTAAAGACTAAAACGACAAGAAACTGCCCGTCGTTACAAACTACTTCAACATTTACTAGACAAACGTTCAAAGCTCCCAATTAATTACTAAAGACTCATGTACACGACTGTGATTAGATCTATTTGGACTTTCGGAGTTGGGGGCTCTTTGGGGCTCCACTAAACCATCCAATTCATCTCGTATTCAATCCTTACAATCCAAAATCCTTCAAAAAACCCTCAATACCCCTTACTTTGTCAACAATAAACTTATCCATAAAGATCATAATGTTCCATGTGTTGCTGATTTAGCCCACAACAGATAACCTATCCTTTCATAGTAAGCTCCATAACCACTCAAATCCATTAGTTTCTCAACTTGCATCCTACTCCATTCCTGATAATCCTCCGAGGCGTCTGAAACGAAGATGGCCTAGAGACCTTCTAGTGTAGAATTTTTAATAAAGTGCTACTGATAAGTAGTTCTTTTCAAGTTTTAACGTGTTATTATTATCGTTGTCAATACATTTACTTGATGTATATATTTTGTAAAGTTGTAAATTTCAATAAATGTATATATAAAAAAAAATTGGTTCTAAGTAGCAACGTTTCATTTTTATTTTTATTTTTGTACCAAGCAGTATTTAAAGAGTACATTTTTTTTTTTTTTTTTTTTTTTTTTTTTTGTATTGTTTTTCCTTCCATAGTAACCCTATGGAAGAGGCGTGTATTTGATAAATAATGCATCAGGCACCATGCATTATGCATACTGTCTGATTTCTTTGTTTAAATGAGATTTATAATGTACTTGTAGCAATAATGGTGTACAATTGAATTAACATATTTAAAAGAAAGAATATAAATACGATACAAAATATAATACATATAAGTACCATAAAAAAAATACAATGTAAAATAAATACGATACGATAACAGTGTAGCTGTTAAGACAGGCTTGAGGATTAACATCCAGAAGACAGAATTCATGACTAAAATCAAGGAATCTCCCTCTAAAATTCCGATAGAAGACAACAACATTCGGAAAGTACCTGCAGTGAAGTATCTAGGAGAATGAATCTCTGCGAACCAGACCGAGAACCTAGCCATAGACTCAAGATGCGCTAAGTTTGAAAGGGCTTATCATTCCTGCCGAAACATTTACTAATCTAAATGCCTCTCCAAAAATCTAAAAATAAGACATTACAACACTGTGGTAAAACCAGCTGATCTGTATGCCTCCGAGTGCCTTGTAATGGTCAGGAAGGGCCCACTCAGGAAGCTGGAGATCAAAGAGAGGAAAATCCTGAGAAGGATACTAGGACCATTCAGGGAAGAGAATGGCACCTGCAGGATACGGCACAATGATGAGTTGTATAAATACCAGGAGGATATCCTGACATGTATAAGGAAAAGGCGACTGGCATCCTATGGACACCTGACCCGCATGAATCCCAAAAGATTATCAAACAGAATATTTACTGTGGCAGGTAGAGGCCAGGCTTCCAAGAGCAAGTGGATCACAACAGTGAAGTCAGATCTGGAACATCTAGGGATCCCACTCGATAAAGCAAAGGGCCGACTGCAGTTCCGGGAAGCTGTCCGACAGGGAGTTTTTCCAGGATCCCTTAGCATTAAGAAGACCACAGGGACCAAATGGACAGAAGAGAGAATGCTGGCTCATAGTCAGGGAATGAAAGAATTCTAGAAGAGAAAGAAGAAGATCCTCGCCGAAAAGTAGCTGCGAGCCCGTGGTCCGTAGTGGCACATTTAAAAAAAAAAATTCGATACAGAATACAATAATATATAAATACGATTCAAAAAAATATTAAAAAGAAATATATAATAATAAAATTTTTAAATAATAAATAACATAAAATACGATACGATGTGAATACAATAAATATAAGTACGGTACACTTAAACGTATTAAAATAAACAATTTAGAAACAAAAAAATAAAAACATGAAAACAAATTATAGAAAAACAATTCAATATAAATATGATACGATATGCAAACGATACAAACTGTAACGCATATACGTATGATAGAAAAACATATATAATATAAACAAATATAAATAAAAAAAGACGATAAAAAAACAATACATACCCATAAACACGATAATAATAAATTAATATGGAAAATAGATAAGATTAGATAGTTAATCTTATCTATTTAACCCTTTTCTTGGCAACTCAATTTTCAAAAGAAAAAAAATTCAAAATAATTCCTTTTTATTGAGATTGAAAAATACATTGATATAAGAACATTTGATTAATTTTTTTTTAAATTATTAATTTGTATCTCCTGAGGATACTAAACCAAGGTTGAGGAGGTTTTCAGTCAATCGAAGTATCTCAGTGATAGTGAAATATTGGTAGGGAACCTACAAATACATTAGAATATACCTGAAATTTGTAAAAAACTTTTACAAAAGGATGGTATCTGAAGGGATACCATGCCAAGAAAAGGGTTAACATATTTATTTATTATTAATAATGTACTTGTAGCTATAATGATGTACAATTGCATTAGCATATTTAAAAGAAAGTAAAAGAAAGAATATAAATGCGATACAAAATACAATACTTACCTACAAACACGATAATGATAAATACATATGGAAAATAAGGAACATTAAATGAAGTATTTTTCAAATCTTATCCTTGATAACCCTTTCATTTTTCTTCAGTTCTAGTCTCAACTGAAAGTCAATGTTTGTGACAAATTGTTTGAACTCTGTTTTATAATTTTTGTATATTTTACTCTTTTGGAGGGGCCATTTGTTACCTTTTAATACTATCAAACTGTTGATCCTGATCAGACTGTGTCTGTCCTTTTCAAATTTATGACAATCGTATAGAATGTGATTAAATGTTCATTTCGTTTGTCCGTTGCAGAAACAAATAAATTAATAAATAGTACATAAAAAATTGATTTTTTTTTCAAAGATGAAAAACAGTGAAAGCTCATTTGTAACTTTTTTTTAATGTGTCATTAGAGTATTGGTATTACGAAATAATTAGCTCCTAGGAATCGACTTTAGACCATCGATTTATTTTTTTTTTTAACAATTCTTCTCTCAGGAATCGGTGGTATCCATAAACTACTTTTAGATTCCACACATCGACAGTATAAAGTATTGCGAGTTAATGATAAAAGCTACACTTCCTCTTTATATCATTCTATTATATATTCATTATCCTTTAGAATATAATTTATTATTGTTTGGTTATGTTGTATAATTATGATAATGTGATTTATAATTTCTTTGGATAGTTTCGATCTTGATGCGGGTACTACGGCCAACTTGTAATTAACAATACCTGTATATCTGTTGAGGCATTGCCTACCTCGGCAATAGCCAACAAGTTTAGTAAAAACAACTTTATTAAATCAAAATATTTACGATAATTTATTTTACATTTTTTTCCATTTCTCTTTGATCCAATAAATGAAAATTTCAGAGTTTTGTGAATAAATAAAGTCAGAAAATCCGTTTTTAACTTAAGAATCATTTTAAAAAAATTTACCTTAATAGAAGTTATCGAGATACCTAAACAGATGGTAATCCGTTGGAGATAGGCGTGCCAAATAAGTTGAGTTTGGAATGACTTTGTCACAGACACGTGAAACATGAAGTTCCTTCCGATCAACCAATGCAGTTTGTTTCTTAATAAATGTTTGATACATTATGTCGAAATCGCTGCTATACAATGTGGATATGATGGATAAAGAATTTATTGTGCCATTGACCACTACACAGAAACCAATAATTTTTTTTTTTTAGCTAACGGTGGGGGATTGGAGAAGGTCCCATTTTTGGGTTTTTCGATTATATCTCAAAACCAATTAACTCTAGGAAAATATGCTACATATAAAACGAAAGCTTATTAAATTTTCTATAAAATTTTTTATATACACATTCGTAGAACTTTTAACGGTTTTCGAGATAAACGTTATTGAAAATCGATAATATAAAAAAATAATTATTATATCTGTTTTTGTAAAACATTTGCTTCTAGTGTCTTTCATTATAGTTTCTCAGAAAAGAATGACAGAATTATAGTTATAGGGCATTAAATTTACTTTAATTTCTTATATAAATTTGTGGCACTTAAAGCAAATGTTGGACAAGAAATGAGGAAAACATTATTTTTTTTTCTCGAAAACTATCTATTTTTAATAGCGTATTTCTCGAAAATCGTTGAGCTTTTGATAAATATGTATATAAACAACTTTATAGAAATTATTAATTAGCTTTAATTTTGAAATGTAGCATATTTTACTAGAGTCAAGCGTTTTCGAGATATATTCGAAAAACCCAAAAAATGGACCTCCCTTCCACCCACACCACAACAGGGGCGGGGACTTTTAGTATGTTACCTTCTAACTACTTCTAACGAAGCTATGAAGTCAAAAATTATAGCATATTCCATGCACTCTGCAAAGTGTTTATTGTCTGGACTAAACACTCTCTAGCGTAGATATAAACATTGTATATGAAAGATAATTCCAATTTTTTATTTATCTTCATATATTTCTGTCACATTATTTGCAAGTGATATCTTAATCGAGTTGTTTCCTATGAGCTTCGCACTTTCACCGCTCGAAGACAAACATCTGGAACCTAGCCGTGGGAAGTGGAACCGATGCGATCTATATCGGCTTCATTGTGATCTATATTCATCGGCAGCATCATTAGCAAGCGTTGTATCAAATCAAAGTGTTGTTGTATGGAAAGTTTTTTATTATGTTTATCAATCGTAATTAGCAGTATCGATAGCAAATAAAGATTTGGCTATCGATATCTCAACAATAGTTCTCATCGAGATATGCGAAAATATATCCTTTGTATGAGGTACGAGTATTAATGAATGTTTGTTTTAAGTATGTGATAGCCATTGTAATATTGTTGATGATGAATGAGGCTGTGAAAGTAGGACAATCGCCTTTACACATGCCAGGAAAAGAAAGAAATACGTGAGAGCTCGGAGTTGTGGAGCTCTTTGTCGAAGAAGGTGGAAGGTAGTGCGGGGTGCTTCGTGCAAGAAGTGGAGGACACGATCAGCTGACGAGGTTGGAAAGTGAGGTCAGTGAGGTGTGAGGAATTAATATGAATTATAGGTTGACTAACTAATTAACCTTTAGGACAGGATTATTTAATTATTTTTATCGAAATTTATTTTATTTTTCATAATACTTGTAATTTAGTTAAACAGATTTTATTATTATAACACAATATACATAACAACAAACAAACGCATCGTCACTGAACAAAGACTTATAACAGTTATACAACCTTCCACTATTGAAACATATGACTACATGGTGACTAAATTTAAATTGAATGGTTTGGTGGATGAAGGGGTTATGTCACATTTTAAAAAAAGTACAGTCTTGTTCATTAGATGAATAATTTATGTGCAGAAGTGTTAGGTAGCAAAATCTGAATATTTCAAAACAACTTTAAAAATGAATACGAAGAAGATAAAACAGCTATTTAACATTTTCCAGCAACAAGAAAATTAAAAAATAAAAATAAAAATAAAATTAAACATAATTACTCAATATTGTGTTATGTCACATAACCTCTTCGTCCACCAAACCATCCAATCATTTTTTAATTTTTTTTTTTATTACGCTACAATAAAACCTTATGTACTCTAACTAGGGCATGAAGGATGGCCCATCCTACAGGTTCTTATCTTTGTAGTGTAGAGTTGGGGAGGTCGAGATTCATTCCGTGGGTCCACCACAAAATAAATTTTAGCCCGGCCGAACAGGATTCTAGCCCACGACCTTCCGTAACCAGCGAATTTTCGGGAATAATATCTAGGGTCTACAATATCTAGGAATAATGAAATTTAAGAGAAAAATAAAGGCTTAATTAAAAGTTTCAAATGTAAATGTGTTCTGTTCGAGCTTACTCTCCAGAAAAAAAAAAAATAATAATAATATATGATTATTATAGGGTAAACCACACAGTTATTGACACTCTATCTTAAAAATTAGGAAAAAATAAATATATAAAATTCCTTTTAATTCCTACAACTCATCGTCCACATGCAGAATAACAGAGGTTCAGAAGATGGATGAGCGAGCAATGTAGCATCGGCAAGTTCTTCTTTAAGTTTAAATTTATTTTTGAGGACATGCTGCAACCCATGGCCTTAGATGATAAAAACCTTCTTCAAAAATGTCATTTATGCAACAAAGCCTGATACTCATGCTCTCCAAGTTTTTTCTTTTTGTAATACATTATAAAAGTTTTAAAATCAAACAGTTTTTTTTAATTTTGTTAGAGCTTTTAATGATACAAAAATGATCGGAATGTCGAAAAACACCTCATTTTTCGATCTAAAACACAAATTTGAAATAAAATGGTTCTGATTTAGATTTTCTGACTTGGGACTCGTCTTCAGTATACTTCAATACAATAAAACAATATTTTTGTTGAAGAGAGTATTTTGATACAGAACAGTGTTATCTGTAAGTTAAGTTAAATATTTCTAAATTAAGATTTTGCCTTTCATATGTTTACAGAATTTATATTGGGTTGTTCGAAAATTAATGGAGGTGTACGGTTTTAAATATAAATAAAAATTAAAATACTTTCCATCTCTATCCATCCGCGAGTTGGTAACTTTCCTTTGTCCTGTAGGAGAACACGCATAGAATATTACAATTTCATCACATTCACTGATTTATCAATCTTTTAAATATTTTTAAATTAAGATTTTATCGTACTCAAAAAAATTTAAAAATGCATCTATCAAATTAGCAGCAGCTTATAAGCATCATTTAAAATGAAAATCAAATAATTATGTATTTAGATGACTAACTAAAATATTTAAACAATATACATTTAAAACTTACCTAACCATGAATTTGGCTTTGAGTAATGATGCGAGCTGAATATTGTACAAAATTTATGGCACCGCTTACGTAACAAAATGTTAAAAATTGCTACTTTCTAAATGACTCTTAGAAGAGTCAACTAAAAGAAAACAATATTATATATATATATTATTATATGCATATATATATATATATATATATATATATATATATATATATATATATATATATATATATATAACTATAATTATAATTGTTAATTAGATGTAGCGAAATTTAAATTAAAAAAATTAATTCCAATTGATAGCTTTTACTCTTACCAATGCCTAAACATTCCTAAGCTTTGAGCTCAGCAAACTTACTGAAAGGATGATAGATTAAGAATCTGCGATATCTTTGGGTTTAATTAATTAGTAGACTCAATTACGTATTAACTTCTGGGCCCTCGCCTGGTTGGAGGGGTCTCTTGGTGGCGTAACAGTGTACGCTAATCGAAGGTCTCTATATGATTCCGCATACCAAGGAAGAAAGTGGAATTGCAAATCCTGCGAGTCTTTAAGTCCGTTTGATTCCAAGTTTTTGTCAATAGTGATTTTAGTGGTTTATTATTAAAAAGTTACTTAATAATTTTAATTATAAATAGATAATTTTAAAGTAAGTTTGAAGTCAAATTATTAAAAAAAAAAATTTACAACTATACAAAATATATACATCAAATATGTCAAAAGTTTAAAAGAGCTACTCATCAGTAGCATTTCAATAAAAAATCTACACTAGAAGGTCTCTAGGCCAGGTTCTTTTCAAACGCCTCAGTAGGTTATCGGGAATGGAATGGGAAACAAGTTGAGAGAATAGTGGATTAGAATGGTTATAGAGCTTACTATGGAAGGATAGGTATCTAGTTTGGGCTAAATCAGCAACATATGGTACATTGAGGGCATTATGGATAAGTTATTTGTGGCAAAGTAAGGAGCATTAAGGACTTTTCGAAGGATTTTGGAATGTGCCTGTTGCTATTAATCGGAAGGTTTAAACCTTTTTCTAGTAAATGTTGGAGAAGTCGAAAACGACGAGCTGTTTCCTCTCGTTTTAATCTTGTACGTGAATTCCAAGTTAAACGTTTGTCCAATTGGAGTCGTTGGTAGCGGATCTGTTCAAATGGGATCACTGGGATATTATTAAAGGATACTGTAAGACAAGAAGTCGTAGGTTTACGACCAAGAAAATTATTAACCTAAAATAAAATCTTGAAAATCTCCAAAAAAAAAAAAATTTAAATTTTTTGCTATCTACTTAATGGAGTTTAAAATGTTTCAAAAACAAGCACCATGCCGAAAAAAATATTTACAGTGAACTACACACTCCGTAAAATCCGGATTAATTGGAGCCGAAATTGATCTGGATATCCAAAAATCCGAATAATTAAATTTACTATTGAATTATGGTATTAAAATAAAAAATGCAGACATATGTAATGTTTTAACTATGCATTTTTTGAATAATTAAAAATGTGGCTGTTTATAAAATTATATTTGCGGAACAACAAAGTTTAGTTAACATGTCGGAAATCTTGGATGTTCCGTCACGGAACACATCCACCAATTTTTCCCCGGATTCGCCTTTCCAAAGACGTTTAACAATGGAAAGTTTTATCGGATACAATTAATACAAGTTTTCTTTTAGGTACCATAACTCTTTTAAGTTTATAAAGAGACCACTCGCGACGGCAATAGATCCCAGGCTGTGCAAACCCATTTAGAATGGATGTGTTATTCTTCTATAAATTCATTAAGTATGTTTACTCAGAACTTTAATGTTATGAGGTGTGTGTGGGCTCCGCCCCTAATTCTAAGACGCAGTTCCGGTAGCTACCGCTAGGGTCTGTTTCGTTTTACGTCTTTTATTGTGTCATGAAAGCTAATAAGACGGGACCTATCGTATTTCACGTGAACTCCGAACAACGGCCTACAATGTCTGTTAATAAACTATTTTTAAAAAATGTATGTAATAAAAATAATATATGTAAATCTTTCCTCAAATCTATCCGGATGATTCATGAATCCGGACGAGTTTCACTGTATTTGAAAATATCTACCAATATAAAGGTAACCTCAAGAGGCTAAAGTGACTTCAATTGCTTATATTTGACGGCACCTACTTTTACTGTTTGATACTGATTGAATTATTTACCGTCTAGAATCTGTTAAAATCGATACATCGTAATGAAGAACCCATCTGATAGAACCCACTCCGGACAACTGAGATCAAACTCCCGGATATCACTAAGTTTAGAAATCCTGACACTCCTTGAGATGGCTTTATCACAGGATGCCTTGAACTCCTGGTCCCTGTGGTAATCTAGTTTTGTTAAGAATGAATGATAAGACTCCTTTGGTCAGATATTCCTTGGAGAGGTTGTCCAGACCCTGAAGGACCTCTATCTCTGGTTGGTATCTGCCGCCGCACCCACAGCGGATCTCTTCTGGAGATCTACCAAGTCCTTCTTTACATAGTTGTAGCTGCCATATCGGCCCGAAGATCAACCGATTGTTTAAATTATCCTTACTAAAAAGAAAAAGAATCTTGGTGTGTTCTGTGAATGGAATTTTTAAGATGATTACTTTGTTTCCTTAAGGAAAAGATTTGTAACAAGAGATAGCATGCCTTAGAAATGTTTTAGGCTCCAGTTGAATTCTTAAATAACAATATTAAAAGGGGGGAAACGTTAATTTTAGGTTTTCTGTTTGCGTTATCCACTTCATACTATTAACAACCTAGTAGAGGCAGCCGCCCGTTGTTGGAAGATGAATGAATTATTTGTCACGTCAATTGAAATTTTGTATTCAAAGAGTAGTATCGAATGTTAAATATTCAGCAGTTCAAATAAAAAAGATTAATAAAATTCAAAACATTAGCTATTCAATATATTTAGAATAGAAGAAGCGCTGAGAGGCAGAAAATTGTATTTAAAAATATAATATAAATTGTGTTTAAAAATATTACTAAGCAACTCTTTATTTACGAAATTTTAAAAATAATAACTATGGTGTATATCCACCCATGAATAAATCTATAAAGAATATTCCCCAAACAGAGCAAAACTAATAAATCCTATTACTTAAAAATTTCCTTATTTTTTTTAAAATAAAATAATTATTGGTTTTATTTAGTTATTGTTGTTGATGATTCCAGTCCCTTGTTAAATTATAGGAAAAACCTACTAAAAAAAATAATAATAATTTTTTTTTCAGTTATTTATTGAAATTTACAACTGTATATACCGATATAATACATCAAGTAAATATGATAATTATGATAAAAATGACAGGTCACTTGTTTTTAAAGCAACTACCCATTATAAGGTAGCACTTATAAAGGTTCTATGTAATGAAGTACTATATTAGAAGGTCCCGAGGCCATCTTCTTTTCAGGCGCCTCGAAAGAATGGAATGAGAAACAAGTTGTGATACTTTGATTGGTTGTGGAGTTTGCTATGAAAGGATTGATACCTGGTGTGAGCTATGTCAGAAACGTAAGGTATATTAAGATCTTTGTGGATAAGTTTGTTTGTGACGAAGTAAGGGGCATTTAGGATTTTTCAAAGGATTTTGAAATGTAAGGATTGGACACGAGATGAATTTAATGGCTTAGTGGAGCCCCAAAGCTCAACTCCGTGTGTCTAAATCGGTCTAATTACTGTTATGTTTATGAGTCTTTTTTAATTAAGTTGAAGATTTGAACGTTAATAAAATTTGTAAAACAATAAATGTAATATGCTGATATTTTCCTAAGGATGTGAAACAGCTTCTTGAAGCTATCGGTTCCTAGGGCAAATTGGGGAGTAATAGAAAGAAAAGAATTGTTAGGAAAAAAGACAATTCCTTTTTTTTTTTTTTTTTTTTTTTACAGGAATTATGATTATTATAATAATTTCAATTTTTAAAACAGACCCAGTAATTAACTTTATATTAACAGGAAAATAAAAACTTCATCTAATCATTTGCGTAATCGCGTCTAAAACTACGGAATCTCAAAAAAAAAAAAATTGATATCGACTATTTACTATCTAAAATGACACTCTTGTATATAAATTACCACTCTTCTATAATATAAAAATATATATATAAATGTATATATAGCTGAATGCAGTAGGAAAAAAAATAAAAAATAAAAATATACGTTTATGCAATTCATTCAAATAACCGGATGCGACTTTGAGTTAAAGACGATTTACATGAGAATCGCTCCTGGACTCGAGGGTGCATCGCCTCTTCGGCCTAAGATCCCCCTCAGGAAGATTAGACCACTCCCACGGCTGTCCCTCAACATCATCATCATCAAGGATATAAAACATGTTTAAGGATAATAAAGTCCTGGGGACCACTTTGACAAGATTTCGTTGATCTCATAATTTCTGTGCCCGCTCCAGTATTAACTTGATATTTCCTCTGTCGTATCCTTGAGGTCTGGTGGAAACCTATAAAATCCTTTCTTGGGCATATCCCCTTAGGATTATCTTTTTGTAATAGCCTTGGAAACCGTTACCGTAAAGAGTACCTCATTAATGTATTTATTTTAAGATCAGTTGCAGATTTGGAGAATTCAAATTTGAATTAATTAAAATAGAATAATTTTATTGTTACTATGAACGTTAGTACAAAATTAATTTATTAATGTAAAATATAAATTTCTTTTATACTATACTAGTATGCCCGGTCTTCGCCCGCTCTCATACATAATAAACTTATTGTTAGATTATTTTAACTAATAATTGAATTTCATCATATCTGGTATTTGTAAGTATGGAATTCAGCAATATGTCTTCAACGATATTTTCACGCATGGCAGTGGTTTTTAACCTGGTTATAATTGCATCGATGAGTTGTTTGAAGGGTACGTAAAACTATAATTAGACATCCAATTTGGCAGAAATAATTTTATAGATCCATCTGGATGGATTTTAATTTCTAATCATAAATGTATATGACTGTTTTCAAACTCGTTTCTGGGACTCAAGACAATACATTTTAATTATTATTATATTAAAATCTATTATTCTAAACCTTCCTAGAACTGTGAAGATGTTGTAGTTAAAATCCTGTACAGTTGGGTTTAATAGTTTTACCATTGCAAACTCTGTTGCAGAATGGCCACATATTGTTCGATTTTTAAACTGCACTGGGATCCATATGTCGCTCTATACATTTGTAGCTTTAATAACATAGAATTGAAAATAAGTAAATTTAATCATATTTCTAACTTCATATAACACCGTACAACTCTGTAACCTCTCTCGACTGGTGCTCGCCACCTATCGGTCGATTATCAAACTTCACTGCGCACCAAATATGTATCGCTTTTTCATAGCAATATTGAAAATCTTTGAATTTTATTATTGCTAAATCTTCCTTGAGCTGTGGAGATGATATGGATAAAATTTGGTACAGATTGGTTCAGTAGTTTTCGCGGTTCGTGATCACAAACGAAAAATGGCTTATCGTTTTATATAATAGTATAGGTTAAGTATATTAAATGAGTTTAAAAAATGTAATAAATCAACTACTTATTTCAGCTCATTTATATTTTATGAAAAACAAATGACGGATTTCAATCAGCTGACCAGTCTTTTAATAAATTATATGTTTCGTTTAGGCAAATAATTAATAAATTTCAATTACTAATACTTTTATAAACTTATAGAAACCGTAAGCTCTCTCTCTCTCTCTCTCTCTCTCTCTCTCTCTCTCTCTCTCTCTCTCTCTCTCTCTCTCTCTCTCTCTTATATGACGCTCTCTTAACCGGTCCTCAACTAAACCTCGCAAACGAGTAAAATTATTACAAATCATTTTAAAATTTATTAGAAAAAAAAAGTAAATATGATATTTAGCATGTCCGTAACAAATAAAATAAAAATAATTTTTAGAGAAAAAAACAAAACCGACTTCAAGATTAAACCTACTTACACGAACTTAACTAAAAAATAAAAAATAATATTTTAATTGCTTCAAAACAAAACCCGTTAAATGAAAATCAATGAAATTATCGATACTTATGTACCTATTCACAATTTATGATCAGTTATACAGGAGTCGGTGCCAGCCAAGAATGGCAGTTTGATCCTGCCTCTGCAATACACTTTCGAATGGCCCGAGACAGCGGTGTGGCGGTGATGAAACAGTGGGAGGATCTTTACAATTACCATTTCTTTTGAAATTCTGTTAGTTTTGGTTGGCACCGTCTCCAAAAATAACTGATCATAAATTGTGAATAGGTATATAAGTATCGATAATTTCATTGATTTTCATTTAACGGGTTTTGTTTTGAAGCAATTAAAATATTATTTTTTATTTTTTAGTTAAGTTCGTGTAAGTAGGTTTAATCTTGAAGTCGGTTTTGTTTTTTTCTCTAAAAATTTTTTTTATTTTTCACTTTTTAGTGGTGAGTGTATTTTTGTTTATATAGTCAATTCTCGATTTTCATGCTACCCTGAAAAATAGTTCGAGTTACTGAACAAAGACTTATCGAGGTTATATATACCTATAATAAAATTGAATACAAATAAAATGTCCTCCAAGATTAGTGGCATGCATTGCCAATACATTCGTCAGCTGGGCTGCTGAACCCATCAGTCTTTGTATCTTTGTATCCAAATCGACTGTCGATTACATTTCAAATCCTTTCCTTCTTTTAATCAATTTATGTATGAGAATTAAAATAATAAAATTTCTTAATTGAATTAAATTAAAAATTAAGGATTATTCGAAATAAACAAACTTGAAAGAAAATAGAGGTTTCAACCGTTTGTTTTTTCATTCAAACCAAAATAGATTCTTAACGGTAGATCCTAGCGGGGAATGTTATACAACAAAAATATTCTACATTAATTTGGAAACTATTAGAACATTTTCAATCAGAAAAACAACAATATAATGGATTACGTGTACTATGTTTGATGGTGAAAAAATGGTTTCAAAAAAATAGGGTACCCCTCCAGAAATAAGCTCCAGCCACTTAACGCGCCTAGAATACCTTTTATCGATTCTAAAACGATCATATATAAAGAATTTATTTATGATATTAAAGTAAATTTAATGCTCTACAACTTTGATCCTGACATTTTTTTCAGAGAAAAGATAATGGAAGGCACCAGAAGCAAATGTTTGACAAAAAGAGATTTTCATTTTCTTTTTTTTTACCCACCCCTCCCAGGGGCGGAGACTTTTAGTACGTTTACCTCCTAAATACTCCCAACAAAGCCCTGAGGTAAAAAATAATCGTATGTTTCATGGACTCTATACCCCTCATTTCAGCATTCATTGACTGTCCTATATCGATCCCTTTAATTCTTTGCTATAATCGATTTTGAATAATTTTAATTTATTAAATTGTTTGGAGACTACGCACTAACTACATCTTACAACAAGCTAACGCAAGACTGCTATCCCATCTTAGTATACCAAACCATGCTGCGTCCCCTACTGACCTACTCCTGTCCTGTCTGGTACAACACTTCAAAATTAACCAAAAAGAGACTACAGACATTCCAAAACAGAATACTGCGTATGGCGGTTAACGCTCCCTGGTTTATAAGGAATTCCCAGCTTCACCGGGAACTGGGAGTTGATCGACTTGAAGATGTGTTTAACAGGCTCACAAGGCGACACCATGAACTTCTCCACGTCGTATCACACTCTGGAGTATAATTTAGGAACCTCTATAACAAGAAGATTAAAGCTTAGGGCTTACCAAGACATACTTGATTTATGATCTTCTAACAGTTCGTGTATAACATTTATTGTTGATCCAAAATTTAAATAATTTTTTTTTTCAGATTAAATTGTAAAAATTATGAAAAAATCTTTATAAGATCATAATATAGAAAGAAATGCCATAATGTAGAAAGAAATGCTACTGAAGTTCTACACACACCTCTGGCCGCACCAGCTCAGCACTATTACGGACAAATGTCAAGGATAACTGTCTGCCTATCTTATCTCTTCCACTGTCGGTAATCATACAGCGCTTGTCATATTGCTTTAAACTATAATCGCTCTACCTCCAGCGAATTGTTTATCTCTCATGTAATATATGGATAAGTCGGAGAAATAAATTAGAAAAAAAAAATGTAAAACCCTATCTACAAACGATTTATCAACTTCACGGGAAATGTCAATAAGCGTTTTATTGAACTACTGTCACGTGGCTGAGGCATTCAATAATAACTACTAATAAATAATAATAAAATACGTAATCATAAGTTTATTTTACATGAAATTAAGTTCGTAAAAACTTGCGTAACCAAAATATTAGGGGCTAGAAGGAAAACTAACTCATCTTACCAATTATAAGCTTTTCGCCTATTTTTATTTAGTAAGACATTCGTGATCGTACCACAATCTGTCATAAATGGTATAAAAACTTTAAGCTTCAAAATTTAAAATTCAAAAACACCTGACATCCCGATTAATTTTATTTCATTTAGAAACCGTTTTTTGTTTACTCACTGGTTATTTAGTTAATAATAATCCTTCAATTGCATTCCAATTACTCCAATATTATACCACAACCTATATAGTTTAATGCTATCAAAACTATAAGCTTCAAAATTGTATTTATTATTTCATTTATTGATATTTACAACTGTACGAAATAATATACAACAAGTAAATGTGTTGATAGTGTATACAATGAAATGTAAATAACTTGTAAAGAACTACGCAATAAAAATCTACTCTAAAAGGTATCTAGGCCATCTTCTTTTCAGACGCCTCGGAGGATTATTGGGAATGGAGTGGGAAGCAAGTTGGGAGACTAGTGGCTTGGAGTGGTTATGGTGCTTACTATAGAAGGAGATACCTATCCTTCATCTAAACCGATGTAGCTCTTAAACGGTAAATCCTAGCGATAAATGTTATATAACAAAAATATTTTCATAAAAAAAATTCTTTTTTACTAATTTTTTTCGTACATTTTTGCCGGCTAGATCCTCACTCGTTCTTTTTAGAGGAAAATTGTCAGAATAAAATTTGTACAGCATTAAATTTCCTAGAAATTTTAGGATTTGCTTAAAATGGTCAATGATCTGATTGATAAGAGTAGAAAGAATGGTTTACAAATACAAATGAACAGCATACAAGAATAGGAAAACATATAACAGAACACTGAAATCAATTCATATATCTAGGACAGGAAATCCATTTAGAAAAAAAAAACTACAGCAAAGAACTGGACAGAAGGATAAAAATAGGATAGCATAAATACTGTTTCTTAAAAAAAAATCTTTAAGGGTAATTTCACTATAGAATTTTTTTATTATAACAATTTATTGAAATTTACAACTGTACAAAATATGTATAGACAACGATTATAACATGCTAAAACTTGAAAAGAACTACTCATCACTTTAATAAAAATTCTACACTAGAAGATCTCTGGGCTATCTTCTTTTCAGACACCTCGGAGGATTATCAGGAATGGTGTGGGAAACAAGTTGAGAGACTAGCGGATTTGAGTGGTTATGGAGCATACTATGAAAGGATAGATTTCTGGTTTGGGCTAAATCAGCAACATATGAAACATTAAGATCTTTATGGATAAATTTATTGGCCACAAAGTAAGGACCATAGAGGATATCGGATTGTAAGGATTGGATACGAGATGAATTGGATGGTTTGGTGGAGCCCCAAAGCTCAACTCCGTACGTCCAAACAGGTCTAATCACAGTCATTTATATTAGTCTTTTGTAATTAATTGGGAGCGCGTAAAATACTTGTAATTTAAATTTAAAGTTTTACTCTTCGTCGTGAAGCAACCTAATCCCCGTTGAACATATTCGCTACCGAAGATCGAAGACTCCATCTGGAAAAACGTCTTACTTGGAATCCATTTACAAGAATTAAACGACAAGAACTGCTCATCGTTTTCGACTTCTTCAACAGTTACTAGTGCAACGATCTCAATTTCTAAATAATAACAAAAGAGACGTTAAAATTAAAGTAGTTAGACCTATAAGGACAAACGGAGCTAGACGTATTTCCAATTTTACTATCCAAAACCCTTTGTAAAA
This sequence comes from Euschistus heros, assembly GCA_003667255.2. NCBI lineage: Eukaryota > Metazoa > Arthropoda > Insecta > Hemiptera > Pentatomidae > Euschistus > Euschistus heros. The sequence goes on along the minus strand of RCWM02000576.1, from coordinate 559,546 downwards.
TCCTAAATGCATTTAGTATGTCACAAATAAACTATTTATTTATTTCTTAATGTCTAAAATAGAATTTCGATGCCTTTTTAAATGTTTTAATTATTTCTGGTGATTTGTAAATATGTAATTTACGACTATTTTTTAAGTACTGTTAAGTTTCACTCGCGAGACTATTTTGAAGTTATAATTATTTTCGTTTAATTAAATAGCGATTTCGGAATTCTGCATTTAGTTATTCTATATCGTTATATGTTCCTTTAATCTTTTTATAATTTAATTTCAAATAGAAGTGTCTAATAATTCTTCAATCCTAATTGTATTGATCCTTCTATACCAATAATTGTAACTCTACTTATTTTGCACCAATATAACTTAATATTCTTTCCATTTGTAAATATATATTGCTAGTTGAAATGTTCTAAGTTTACCTTGTACACGGTGGAAGAGCTAATTTTATTAATTAATACATCGAATACAGGAAGAATGTCGTTAAGGACACTACAGAAGACAGGATCCTGTAAAGGATGTAAGGACCCTATCTATAATATCGTTAGCATTGGGATAGTTCCTTGACTACAACAGCTGGGGAGGGAAGAGGACGCAGATAGGACAGGACTCAGTATGGGCAATATATTTGATCCTGTAGCGGCTGCAGGGAGCTTTATCGCGTGTCCTCGTTGCAATAGAGGACATCATTCCCACCATCAAAGGACATCATCTTCACCATATGAGAAGTTTCATTGAGAATATATTGTTTGTATTTCCTGTAATATGGTGTTTAAAATACCTGACTGTTATGTTAGGATTAAACTTATCAAAAATAAAATTTATTTGATTTAAATTATTAATATGTGTATAATAGTATTTTAAACCAATAATAATATTAAGAAAACTGTAATAAATAGATTAGAATTTTTTTATTTCAGAAATGCAAAAAGTTTTATTTCGAGGATAGAAGCTGTAATAACATCAAGTTTTTTCAAAGTCATCATAGAGTTTTTTTAGGCATAACAAAATGCTTACTTAACTAGGATAGGCATGAAGAAACCATTTTTAGATCTTGATAGGGTGACAGGAAAGAAATAATATTTTCGTAGCAAAATTAGAATATAATGAAAGTTTATATTTGATAACGGTTTTCTGTATTAATCGATTGCGGCGAATTTATTAAGAGGTCTCTTTCCCACGGTCGAAAACAACCGGTAATATTTTGTTTGTTTTGATTTAGAGCGAATTAAAAATCAGTGGGCATGTTTTTTATACGCGCAAGTTTTGTTACCTAATTCTGTGAAAGAATTATGTATCTATTAATATCGATTTATTTATTTATTGAAACCTGTTCTCTTAATATTAAAATTTAATTAAATTATTCTTTTTAATAATTTTTAATTTTTTTTTTTTTTCAGGATGAAGTTGCAAATTAGTGTATTAGCAGTACTGACTTTATTGCATCAAGCTATTGGCAAGGATGGTGAGTACAAGTTTTCATTTATTCTCTAAATACAGAACTTTGTAATTTGTTTACTTGCCTTTTTTCAATTCATCTTCTTTTTCTAAATTTACTAGGGATTGCAATTAGTCGTCCTTAATATATCTGTGGATCTTAAACGGCATTCCGAGATTATAAAGTTATAGGTAGTCTTTAAATAATATGGTTCTAGTTTTGGTAACTGAAACCAACATTTAGATAACCCGATAATTTTTTAGGATTGATGAATTAATCGCCACTTCTATTCGAATTATTTTATTAGGATACTAGTTTTAGTTATATCTGTTAGATACTAGGTATCTGTTAGATCTCCTTAGAGCTGAAGATGAATGTTTAGCGTTCGAAACTAGTTTTCTAATCAAATAATCGCAATAGAAGTGGCAATTAATTCATCAAGCCTAATAGTATTGATCCTTCTATATCATCATGCGTGTACCTCAAGCAAATGAAACAGTTTAAAAAAACATACTCCGCAAATCTCAACGATTAAAAATATATATATGTGGTATTTGTCATTAGTCAAATATGTGCATTATGTGCGTTTGTGAACTTAGGCATATGGATAGCTCCAGGAAACTTATTTTTTCTCTTTATTTTGCCAAATTGACTTAATTACAGAGATGAACACTAATTTGTGAATCTTTGTGGGAAAAATGTTTTTCCTAAAATACGAGTTTTGCACCAAACCGACACATACCTAACACATAATCACAAGTGCCACATATGGGAAATTATATTAGAGATTTGAATCAAAATTTCAGGATCAGCGAGGTCTCTGGGTTAAGCAATGTATCGATTAAGTGCCGCAGACATATCACTTGAATGCTATATATATGTTAAGTAAGGTTCTTGAGGTTCAGTCAATAAATAAAAACAACTATTTTGGCGACGTTTCGAGACTATATTGTTCTCATAATCATGCCCTACAATGAAAAAAAACAGGTTACAATAAAATTATATACGTTATACAAGTTATTTCAAAACATAAAGTTAGCTACAATATAAATATATAAAAACATGCATTAGAATAATAAAAATATATATAATTACAAAATATGGAGGAGTAGGAAACTACTTACAATGTTACTGGTAGATATTGTATTGATATCAACCGCTAAATTATAACAATTCTAGAACACAACCGACCTGGGGAATTTTGAAAAATTCCTTTCTCCCTTCTTTTCCCCAACCTTTCTTCTTTTTTTCGAAATTCCCCAGGTCAGTTGTGTACTAGAACTGTTATAATTTAGCGGTTGATACCAATAGCATATCCACCAGTAACATAGTAAGTAGTTTCCTACTCCTCCATATTTTGTAATAATTTGTATTTAATTATTCTAACACACGTTGTTATATACTTGTACTGTAGCTAACTTTATGTTTTGAAATAACCTGTGTAACTTATACAATTTTATTGTAACCTGTTTTTTCACTGTAGGGCATCATTATGAGAACAATATAGTCGCAAAACGTCGCCAAAATAGTTGTTTTTATTTATTGACTGAACCTCAAGAACCTTATTAAACATCTAATAGTAACAGTCAAGAAATCTGTGTATATATATATATTAGTGAAAGCAAAATCACTAAAAATATGTTTGGACTTTTTCTCCACGGTCAAAACCACACGAAAAGGTGAATTTAAATGTGTTCGCTCCATTACAGGCTAGTTGAAATAGGTATATGCTGCCATAATCTCTCTCTCTCTTTCTCTCTCTCTCTCTCTCTCTCTCTCTCTCTCTCTCTCTCTCTCTCTCTCTCTCTCTCTCTCTCTCTCTCTCTCTCTCTCTCTCTCTCTCACTCTCTCTCTCTCTTTCTCTCTCATCTATCTATCCACCAGATCTCATTAGGTGAAGTTTTCTTAGACATAAGAAGACGCTTACTTCTCTAGAATAGGCTTTATGCTTATTGGTCTTGGGATCAACCTTACTCAAACACACGCACTGGAAAGAGAGATCCACAGAAACAAGTCATTTATTGATTAATAATATTTACTTTAAAAGTTGAAATACTTAAATGGCCGAGTTATAACTTTCACAAAATTCATTACGAAATAATTTAATGGTGTCACATTAAATTCCAAAGAAATTATCTCGAGCTAAACTTTCCAAATAATTTTCCGATGGAATAACATTTATTGGGACGGTCAGGTCGATAAATACTCTTCAGATCTCGCCATATTAAACCAGCCACGGCCCTCTCGATCGATGACTATCATCAAACGCAGACCGCTTCCGCTCTATCACTCTTACCTATTTTGTCTTATTAAGGAGGCTTTGGTGAGTGCAATGTATCTGAGTGGCGTTAGTTTTCTTTCGCTATATTTTGTCGAGTTGCATCAGAGGAGAAAGGGTGCATTCGAATGGCCGCCATGACATGGCAAATTTTTTTATAACAGCTGCAGTCACATAACTTCGAGTAAGATTATTGCAATCAAATAAAATTAAGTACAAGATATCAATTTACGGTTATACAACAATGGCTTTTAAGTTTGTCGTCCATTTGTCTTAACTTAATTGACTGAATTCATTGAATTTCAATAACGTTGTACCAATAGATTTAGTTTATTTTTCGCCATCTTATATTACTGTCAAACATTTTAAGAATGATAATACTACAAGAACATAGAATCAGTTAAACATTTTTTAAACCAATGAAAGTTACAGATGCTAAAAAAAAAAAAAAAATTGACTTTATAGCATAATAAATAATTGAGCTCCAAGTTGGAATAGTCTTTATTGTTTTTACCTCTGAAAATATATCATATAAATATTATGGACTAAGTTTTAATAAAACATAACAATAATCATTAATATTGATAAATATTTGTTAAATTTATCATAAACAGAAAAAAACAAAATATATTGTACAGGGAAATTAGCATCGAACTTTAAACTATAAAAAAAAAGGGTCTTACTGTTGGAAATCATTCCCTTAGAACTAAATGTGGTAAAAAGTCTTCCTCGAAATAGCGTCAGGTTTGGGCCGGGGAAGGGTTGAAAGTTGTATAATTTTAGCAGTTTGATCAAATAACTCGGTTACTTTTAGCACCTTTTGTGTTTTTTACATTATTAAAGAAAATCAAATTAACAAAAAATTTTGTTCTATTCATTTTTTTTGCTCAGATCAATGGTTTTAGAGCAGTTCGCCACCAAAGATCGGCTAAATTGCGGTAAGTCGTACTTCTTTGAGAAAACACGCTGTCGGTAATCTTTTGGCTGAAACTCCGAAACATTTTATCCGATTCAAAATTTATTTTTTTTATCTGAAGGGTATTTAAATTTACTTAATTAGGGGAAAACTTAAAGTTGAGCGGGAATTCTGATAATATAGCCTATTCCTTTCACTATTTATATTACAACAGTACTACCAAGTTATCTGAATTCGTTTTAAGGTCTTGCTGTTCCATAAAGCTCATTTTTGAATTTTTGTTCTTTTCCCAAATGTGAGTATTTTTTATTCACTTCTGAAGCTTTAAATTTGTTTTCTTCCAATCAGGATATTCAATATGGACTGACATTTTGTTCTTAAGTTTTGCGATGATGTATGACCTATAACCTATGAGCGATAGGTTTAAACTAATATTGAATATATTTTTGAGGGATATACTACGTTTCATTCAAAAATGTTATAAATCATATAATTATAAATTTCTTCTTTTTTTTTTCAAAATTGTTTCTATTATTTAATTAATGTTATATACCCTGGTTAAAAAAAAAAAAAAAAAAAAAAAAAAAAAAAAAAAAAAAAAAAAAAAAAAAAAAAAAAAAAAAAAAAAAAAAAAAAAATGGAAACGCCAATATCTAAAGAAAAATGAACTTTTTAGCCGAGAAATAAAAAAAAAAATTGGTGGAATTTTTCACCTGCCAGGCAGTAGATACGAGTGTATTTTACAGATTTGAGGTGGAAATGTTTTCCTATACATTAAGAATGCCTCGCTAGATTTCGGACCTCCCTGACACAGTCAGTAACCCTGGCATTTCCTAGTCAGCCACTAAATCTTCCTCGTTAAGATCCCACATTAGTTACACAGTTCGCCTCAGGGGCGCCATCAGCGTAGTAATGTCCGTCACTGAGGCTAATCGTCCTTTAGAAGACAATGACAGCCGCCTCCTGGATTAGTGATGGCGCTCAAAGAGGACAACTCCTGAGCAGGTTGAGGTACTTGGTGGTGCAATAGCTCAAGTGCACTCGCGGTCAGGATCTTGCGCAAGGACTCAGGACTATGATTCAGCGCCACTCCTGAGGACACTACTCAGCTGATTCACTGGCGATTTGTCTCCTGGGACTCCTGGCGCCAGGTGAGGACATTAGGTAAGGTTGTGCCAATTCCGTCCTCATCAGTCAGTCAGCGATTGCTAAAGGCGGGTTGTTTAATTACTGTTACTAAATACCAAGCTGCAAAAGGTGTGTATACAAGTTGCTTTATGGACTTCGTCTCGAAGGATTGCAGAAATAATCACAACTTATTTAGATTCTTATATATCGAGGTGCTATGTTTTAACACACATAGCATAGAATATATTAAATCTTTTACCTTATCTGTGTAAATATAGATCATTTTCATTGTTACACAATAGCTCCAACAATTGGTGTCTGAGTTATTTGTTTTATTAGACTCTTTACTTTCTTAGAGTGGAACCGATTCTAATCTAATTAGTGGCAATAAGTTGAGGTTTATTTAATTGAGTTGGTGAACATATTGGTATAAATTTAAAAGTAAGAACGAATAATTGATTATACTCTATTCTCGGTTCAGCAGACAATTCAAATTATACACTAGGGTGGAGCGAAAATGGTAAGAAATAAAAAAATTGAGGATCTATAAAAGCCAGGTACAGTGACGAAATTGGGTAAAATTAGTTTTGTAAAAATTTAAGACTGAAATATGACTAGTCAAACAAATCTTTTGAAGTTCTAAGCTCTAAGCTGACACCCTTTTTGTATTTTTATTGTGTTTAATATCTTCGACTTTTGTTTTGTAAAAGATGTTTGGAGAGCAGGAAGGTTTTCAAAAATCCTTGAAAGAGGAAAGAGAAAATTATTTTTAAAAAATACAGCTTATAAAAGAGTAATAATAATAATAATAATAATAGAAAAACAAAGTTGCCAATCACTTGAGGTACACCATGATAGTATAGAAGGATCAATACAATTAGGATTGATGAATTAATTGCCACTTCTATTGGAATTATTTTATTAGAAAACTAGTTTAGAATACTAAACATTAATATTCAGTTCTAAAACATACAAAAATTTTTCAATACATCAGCACTATGTTACATGGATTATTTATACTAAAGTTTTAAAAATTGTAAGACAAGAAATCAAATATATATATGTGTATATATATATACATGATATATATATATATATATATATATATATATATATATATATATATATATATATATAATCAGTTAGATCTTCTCTGGTAGGTACCAATATTTGATTTCTTGTCTTACATTTTTTAAAACTTTAGTATAAATAATCCATGTAACATAGTGCTGATGTGTTGAAAAAATTTTGTATGTTTTAGAACTGAAGATGAATGTTTAGTATTCTAAACTAGTTTTCTAATAAAATAATTTCAAAAGAGGTGGCAATTAATTCATCAATCCTAATTGTGAAGTTTAATGATGTTTTAAGTCAAAATAAGGTTAAGTACTATAAAACATGTTTGAAAAAATAAAATAAAAAATGTAATTAGGACTTTTGTATTAAATGTATTAATTTCCACTTCTATTGGAATTATATTTGAAAACTAGTTCCGAATGTTAAGCCTTCATCATCAGTTTTAAAGACATAAACATTTTAAAACACCAGTACTTTGTTACATATATTTATTAAAATTTTAAAAATGTAAGAATTAAAAATCAAATATACTCTTACTAACCTAAGGAGGCAAATAAACTTCAGGACTTAGAGTGAACTAAATGCGCTGAGGCGAAAAGGACCTTTTGGTTTTTATTTAAGTGTATTTCTTTATTAAATTTACACCTGACATAGATATATTATACTGAACTTTGTAAACTTTAAACTCAATCAATCCCTTTCCATTATTAAGATGAACTATATTATATACATTGATCTGCTTCAAAAATAAATATTTGAAATATTGTAAAGATAGAGAGAACAACCCAGCCTTAAAGGTCAAAGCCTTCGTTAGGCAGAACTCGAGGGACAGATCGGACCGAAACGTGACGCAATGCTAGCTGAGTATGTTCATTAGATCGCACAGCTCCGCTGCTCTGTTCTGGTCCGAACTATCGAGATCTAGTTCCATGATATCCGGACCTGAACGGATCTCCAAGGCATAGTACCAGGTTCTTGAAGCACGATGGGTGCATAAATCTGTTCTTGAAACGTTGGGGTCTGCATACAACTCTTTATAAATAAGAGTGCTCTAATAAGATATGCAAGATCTAATATTGATGTATTGCAATCTTGTAGTTATCATCTCTTGTCTATACAGTGACACTGTTTATCAATCTTGCAGATTGAACTAATAATGAAGTATCATCCACTTGTACTAACGTAATATATCAGAAATAATTTTTTAAAAAAATAAATTCGCTTGATATTCTTAATCTTTATAGATTATTCATGTAGAAGAATAAAGTATAGTAAACATAATATGATATCTTCCTAGACCAACTATTTGCTTTGATAATTAACAGGTTAAAATAAAAAAATATTTAAAATGACTTTTTCCATGCAGTCGAGTCAAAATAGGAAAATCAGAGGACCTAATAAACTCCTTCCATATTACGTTGCCGTTGGGAGGAGAGAGGGCTTTAAATGTTCCATTTTTACGTTTTCGCTCATAGCTCGAAAACGGTTCCTTACACTGAAAAATATTTCTAGTCAAAAATGAAAGCTTATCAAACTTGCTACAAGTTTGATCCTATACATTTTTACAAAAACATGATCATTTTCATGCTACCGTCTCCGGAAACGTTGTAAATTTCATATTAGTCTGCGTTTTCAAAACTAACTCGCTGAAACACTTCTTCAAGAATTTCTTCATAAATACATGCATAACTCCGCTTTAACTGAGAAACTATTAGTTAGATCCATAATTTTTCTTTTTCAACTGAAAGCTGGTTAAATGTACTATTAGATCTCATAAAGTATTTTCAACTCAATATAATACCTATGCCAGCACGCTAAAAATATGCGTACTGTTATGAAATCCATGTTTTTCTGGCACATTTTTCTCTATAACTGTAAAGATAGATGAGGCTTATGACCTACTGAGTATAATTTAGCTATTGCATAAATTTCAGCTGTTTATGTTTTCTTTGAATGGAAGATCATAATTTAGTTAGGAAATCACGGCTATTCGTCAAAATCTTTAAAGTGCTGTAACAGGTTAGCGACGTGTTCATTATAAATTAGTATATTATTTATATTCTTGTAGGGAATTTAACGTTGTACAATTTTATTCTGTTAATTTTTCTCTAAAATAAACGCGTGAGTATCTAAAAGACAAAAATATACAAACAATTATTAGTAAAAAACAATTTTTTTAAAAATTTTCCGGAGTCGGTAGCACGAAAAAGATTCGTTAAGATTAGTGAAGAAATGTATAGGACCACACTTGTAGCAAAGATAATAAGCTTTCATTTTGTACAAGTAATATTTTTCAACGTAATGCAACGTTTTCGAGTTATAAATGAAAAACTTAAAAATGGGACATCTAAAGCTCCCCTCTTCCCCTCTTCCTCTCTTCCCCCAGGGACATCGGAATTTTAAGAGGCTTTATTTTTTCTTCTTTAGGGGACCACCCCTACACATTCCTGAAAATATTGGAAAAAGTATTTTTAGTTTTTCTGATTGCCCGTTTTTGGTCTAGATCGACTGGACTAGGGAGTCAATAAAAATAAAATGTTTTCTTGTGTGATATCTTTCCACAAGAAAAATATTTGTATACTTCAAAATTTGTAACGTTTTTTTTTACACTCAAAAATGTAACATGTTGACATACTCTAGCCCTGTTTGTTTGACTCGGATCGGACTCATGACTACAGTTTGTCTCATCAGGAATGAAGTGGGAAATATTTTTGATACATAACATTTGTCACTAAGATTTACCGTTTAGGAGCTATATTGCTTTGAATGAAAAAAGTCAGATTGAAATCGCTATTTTCTCTCATTTTGTTTTTTATTTTGAATTATTATTGATTGTTTATTTAATGTAATTATTAATTCAGAGAGTTTGATTTTTTTCACTTTTAAAATGTGAATTCGGACAATTAGTAGATTAGAGGGAGGCATATTCATTATGTTCTAAAAAATGTTTGTTTTTTTTATGATTTTAAATAAGCATATGATATACAACAAATAAATATAGTTCTAATGAAACAATTATATACTATTCATTTCAATAGGAGAAGAGCTATTATACAATGTTATAGAATAGGTATTCAGCAAACATATTCGGTTATATTGTTAAGATAGGTTATCATGGCAAACCGTCAGTTATGAATGGAAGTGGTACTGATAACATGGACTATCAATCAATAACGCTTAGCCTTAGACCAGCCATCAATCTAAGGTTCGGTTTGGTTCCTGTGAGATCTCAGTGACATTTTCCTCTGCTCTGTCCCTGCGAGAAATAACGCAACCATTTCTCTTCAATTAAGGACAAGAATTGCCTAACGTATTGCAAACCCAAATCCAAAGATATTCTACCTGTTGAAGCCCTCGCAAAATTGACGGGGTCTTTTAAATGAGGTTCCAAAAACTGAAATAAAATAAACAAAAGGTAAATAAATAAATAAACTAAGGTTCCGAATATTGGAATCTATTTGAGAAAACCGAAGCCATACACCATACATACATAATATATTTACTATAAAGAAAACAAACATTAACTATTTACAAACAATGAATTAAATAACAAATAATTATTGAACCTTTTGAATTAAAACTTAAAGTAACGTATTTATGAAATTATGACTATTATACCAAATTAAATTACTAAAGAAAACCAAAATATAAATAAATAAAATAAAAAGATATGATATTATTGATGAAGAGCTTAGCTGAGGGAGCGGGACGACTATGACTGGCACAGCCCCAACGAGATGGTGATGATGTTCTTGATGGTCTCGATGAGTGAGAGACCTTCGCAAGATGTTCCAAGATGTCGTGAACGCTGCACGTATTCGAAAGAGGTTGAAGAGCTAGTGGGTCCGCGTCTGCATTTAAACGATCAACGATGAAAACACAGCGCCTTAACAGTGACGCTAACTATCCGCCATCTTGTATTGCACTTTACACAACTAATTATCAAGTTGGGCTAACAATCATATGGCCGTTGCTAGGTAACGGCAGCCAAAGCCTACAGCCGCAGCAGCGGCCTCCTATATCGTTCACCTCACCAATAATATATTAAGTCTATTCATTCAAATTGAATTGAATTGAAAATAACTGCAACCACTATACATAAATAAAAAATACAGTTTATTTTAATAGCGTTAACACTACTAGAATCTTATTTTATTTTATTTATATACTACATTTAGTTGTCGGTACACGTATATTCATATTTAAATATAGTAGAGAAATGTTGAGTGTGAAGTATACAATTTATAATTAACACATCCAAGTTTTTTTAATAAATAAAAGTCCCAACGTTTTGTCATGCAGGTCTTCTTCAGGATTAAAATATCACAAAAATGTATGTGAATAAGATGATACAAAAAGAATAAATCGATTAAGAATCATCTTAGTCACATTCATTTTTTGTTATTTTAGCCCTGAAGAAGGCCTGCTAGGCAGGTCGAAGCGTGCGCACTCCAAATATATATTTTTTTTTTTTATTAAAAAACTTGAATGTGTTAATTATACCTTACTTCATCCCTGACCATTTCTTTACTATTACATCATACAGTCAACCCTATCATTTTCATATATATATACATATATATAAATTAGTGATGTGTCGGTACTAAAATTTATCGATTCTCGATTCTGGAAACCGATATCTCGGAGCCACAATAAATTGCTAGGTATAACAAAAAAATTATTCATATTGAATTAGAAAAAAAATATCGAAGGAACAAACAATAATTATTATTGTTTAAAAAATAATTTAGTAAACAGCCAATTTCATTACTATCTACAACATAGAATTTATAAGAAGTGCAATAATTCCAAGTCCATTTTTGAAGTTTTTTCACAGCTGGTCGGAAGAATTAAAGGTATGGCTGGATTATAGAGGTAAAGAGGAAAAAATGAAGTAAAAATAAAAATGGACAGAAATGGTCGTTTTATATGTGCTTTAAATACTTTTGGGAGAAAACCTTCCACCTAAAGATAATCTTGCAAAAAAAAAAATTAAAAAAAAAAATGTAAATTGGATTTGGCAGCTAGTTTTGGAATTCTTCGCCTTATAAGTTGTATACAGCTCAGACAACACACAGGAATAGAATTAATTTCATTCTGGTAACTCCAAAACGTATATCGTGTAAACGTATAAACGTGTAAACGTATAAAACGGAATATCGTGCAACTGCACGGTTTTCCGTTATCTGTTAATAACATATTAATTCAAAATCAGTAGATTTTCTTATTGCTAAACCTTAGTGAAACTTTATTAATAATGTGATTAAAATTTGGAAGAGATTGGTTTAGCAGTTTTCGTGGTTAGTGATCACAAATGAAAAATTTCTTCTCCTTTTATATAATAGTATAGATATCACATGAATAAAAAAATTAATTTAAATACTAAAATTTAAATTGAACCGAAAGAATTCTAAGGTGCTTAGAATGAGATTCATAAAGGAGAATGAAGAAATGATAAACGACTGGAAGGTAGAAAGAGGTGGAGAGATGGTGAGAGAGGTTCGTTATAGGAAGGAATGATCTAGAGACTAATTGATCTGAAATACGATCTGTTGGATATCTGCATCCTGATTGGCTGGAGTTGGGGAGGTTGGCTGGATTCCTATTGGTCCGCTTCAACAGCTGATTGTTAGGCACTGCCAACAGTTTGTGGCTTCTTTATGCAGGAACGTTTTGTATTTATCATGTTATGATTTACAATGGCCTCCTTGTTATCAGGCCTTTCAGCGAAATTTGCTACAGATATCATCAAGACCCAGAAAGGCAGGTCATATTGAATTCCTAAGGCATTATTTTATTCCATGAGGTTCTCAATATCTCTTATTGCCCCTCATTTAACCCCAAAATAGATAACCAACCTTTCATAATAAACCGCTCATATCCACTAGTTTCTCAACTTTTTTCCACTCCGTTACCGATAATCCTAAGGCATCTGAAAAGAAGATGGCCTCCTTATCTTCTAATATATTAATTATGACCTAATATAGTATCTTATATTATATTTCTACAAGCCTCTATAGATTGCAGCTTTTCTAGTTATCCTACTAGTCATTACAGCAGAGCGGCGATTTTCTGAACTAATCAATCCTGTTGCGGATACTTGTAATTTTCCAATTAAACGAGGCATTTATGCACAATATAAAATTGGAAATAAGAAAAAATAAAAACAAAGGATACAAATAATTTATTTTTATCTAAACGATTAAACATTCAAGATATTTCTGAACCTCAGAACCATACGAGCGCAAGTTCAAATTTTCAGATTTTTGCTCCATAGTATGTAGAATTGTATATTAGATGAATGAATTTTTTTTTTTTTTTTTTATTGTTTTGGAAACTTCCCATACAAACAGGACTTGGCTTGGCAGCCTCACAATAACAAGAAAAAAAAAGCATTAGTTATGACAATAACTAACATAGAATAGCAACAAATTATTACAACTGAATGTACATAATATAAAGTAAATCCACGAACTTAATATACAATGAGATATCTAAGAAACAAAAAAATGTTATTTAGCTTGCCGATGCTATATAACTCCAATACACTCTCAAGAGATTGCAAACAGTCCTTTTCAATAATATACTACAATATATGTAGATATCGCTGCCTTTTAGGTTCGATTGCAAAACAATCGAATAGCAAATGTTTCAAACAGTCTTCAATGCTTGTATGGCACCATTCGCACGCCATCAACCACTTTGACCACTTTACATTGATTTTTATAAAGTATTCTTAAGTATTCATTCTTACACACTCTCAGCTGACTAACAGTTCTTAATTTTTGTATATTTATATTAAAAGTTAAATGTTTTTCTGTGTTGGGGTTGGTAAAATTACAAATACTTCTATAAGAGCGCAAGTCCAAATTTTACAATTTTCAGATTTTTACTCCATAGTATGTAGAATTGTATATTGGATTAGGCCATAAACTACGTAAGCCCCTTGAAAAATCATCTTTTTCTATTTTCTAAGGATTATAAGAACGTAAGTCCTTACCTTAGAATGAGCCAGACAAACTTAAATCCACTTACGTCCTGTGGAAATTAGGTTAGTCTGACATGCTCTTCTGGTTCTGAGTTACAGATTTGTAAGTATGTAAATATATTTCAAAAATACAAATTAAAAAAATTATCAGAATATATACGTTTATACTTAATTTATTTAAATCAAATAGCTATACATTTTACGTTCTAGTTTTTTGAATTTTTTCTGCGCAACTTTATCCCTTAAACTCCATTGTAGCAATATTCTTGACTAAGAAATCCCTTCCTGTTTTTCATCCCTCTTAATTGCTGTTTCAAGTACCACACAGGCATCACTGTGAGGATGTCCTTTCGTTTCATTTTCACCAAACTGTTCGCTTCTTTCATCATTCTTGTTTTCTTCTGCAATCAAGCTACAAAATATTTCCTCTTCACTTAATATTTGAAAACCTTGATCATTTCACCCATGGAAAGACAATCAGTAATATCCCCAAAATTACATTCTGGGCTTTGTTAAGTTTTTTTAACAACATTCCACTGATCCCTGTTAAACAGATCCGCTAACGAGGACTCCAACTGGACAAACGTTTAACTTTGAATCCACATACAAGACTAAAACGACAGGAAACTGCTCGTCGTTTTCAACTTCTTCAGCATTTACTTGACGTTCAAAGCTTCCGATTTACTACAAAAGACTCATTTACACGGCAGTTAGCAGACCTATTTGGACATATGGAGTTGAGCTTTGGGGCTGCACTAAACCATTCAATTCATCCCCTATCCAATCCTTGCAATCCAAAATCTTATGAAAAATCTTAAATGCTCCTTATTTTGTTACAAACAAACTTCTCTATAAAGATCTTAATGTTCCATATGTTGCTAATTTAGCCCTAACCAGATACCTATCCTTTCAAAACCATTCAAATCCACTTGTCCCCCAACTTGCCTCACACTTCATTCCTGATAATCCTCCGAGGCTTTTGAAAAGAAGATGGTCTCTCAAATGGAGGACTCTCTAATATAAACCTTTTATAGAAGTGTTACTAGTGAGTAGTTTTTCACAGGTAATTTATATATCATTGTTATCATGATTAAATTTATTTATATATTGTGCACACATCAATGAATTCTTCAACTGATAAACTTGGCTTTAGTTTTCAGCTAAACAAGTTTTGTTGTGTCCTTAAAAACCCCCACCGCCACTCTTCTATATCGTACCTTTTTAGCAAAAGGAGTAAACCGTTAGCGTTGAAAAAAGAGTGGCCAAGGATATCTTCAAAACAGTGTCCTTAAAAACAGGTTAAAACAGCAGAAGCCATCTCTTAATCCCGCCCCGAACCCCCACCGCCACTCTTCTCTAAATTTCTATTAAAACAGATCGTACCGTTTTAGCAAAAGGAGTAAACGGGAAGGAGTCGTTAGCGTTGAAAAGCTTGAAAAAACTATCTTTAGCCTCCCGTAGAATGAGTTAACAACGAATTAATATCCTTCCGCCGTCTTAAAACAGTTAAATAGTCGAAAATTTTTTTAAAAGTGTCCTTTTAAGGTCCGCCATCTTAAAACCGTTAAATATTTTAAAACAATATCCTGGAGGACTACAATGGAGGAAGTTATCCTTCGGATAACTTAAAAAACCGTTAAAACAGCAATCCTTAAGGACGAAAAAAGCTAATTCTAATTGTGGATGGAGAGAGTGGCCAAGGATGTCCTTCGGCCTCGAAAAAATCGTCAGATCCTGGCAGATCTGTAAAACAGTGTCCTGGGACAAAAAGCTATCTGTCCTTCGGCCTCGAAAAATCGTCAGATCCTGGCAGATCTGTAAAACAGTGTCTTAGTCTTAATTATTTTATTTTAAACACCCAAAAATGTTTAAATTTTGAAAATTACCTGAACGTTCCGTATAATTAACGTTCCAGTTAATCAACATCAAGACTATGCAGTCAATCCCAGCCCTGTGTTCGCGTCTGACTGTTAGTACAAGATTCATTTTTTTGTAATTTCAGCTATCTAAATAATCATGGGGCGTCGAACTATCTACAATGAGGGCTTAGTGGAAGAATACCTGATGGTTGAGCTAGGATGGTGACCGAATTACTTATATGATTTGTTTCTAACCAAGTATTTGAACCCAAGACCCTTCGTGATCTTTTTATTTTTTACCTCGACTAGGTAAAAAACTAAATATTTATTGGGTAGTAATAGTACTAAAGGGTTCCGTGGGAGTTATACTTCAACCCCGATCTTGTCTTTGCGGAGTTATCGATGATCCTAGAACCTACCTTAGCTAGCATTATCGAGATCACTGAACCATGTCGGATTTAATTTTATTAACTAATTCCGAATTCCAATCCCATTCATTTCTAAACCTCCCCTCCCCCACACCTCCATATCCCCTGACTAATGGATTTCATGACCAGGCCGGACCAGAACTCAATATGTATACCTCCCACACGTCCAGACAGGACGACCATCGCTATCTGCGTTACCATCTTGAGCGGAGGATGGTATTTGCATCTTTACGATCTTATTAAAAGGCAGGAGGCTCTTACCTTTCCTTGTCCGTTCTTTAATTAGCCTCTGACGTACAGGTGATGCATCAGTGCTCTCAAGTATGGATTTATGTATGTATATGGATAGGGAGGTTCTAGTAACCTTTTGTCATGTCATGGAACTTTCTTATAGAAAAATATGCATTTAAACAACATTTATATGCAAATATATCAAGTTAAATCGAACCCGAATCCTGGAGCTAACGGTTAGGTAATATGTTTCTGAGAACTATGGCTGGCTATTTCATTTTTCAGAGAACTGAAAACAACTAAACTGTCTTAGATTTACATTAAAGTAGTATAAATTATGTTATGGTATATTTTAAAACTTTTTGGTCTTTGAATTAATTTAATGTTCAAATAAAAAACGTGTTCCTATCTGACTACTGGCAATGAATTATAATTATTGAAGTTGGAAGTTATTTAGGCTCACATTGATTGATTATTGCAACCTTGTCAAGTATGTACATACACGTCGGTGTTTCACGGAATTTAATCAAAATTTAATATATAGGATCTCATTACAAATTTAACCAGCTATGAAATGGAAAAAATAAATTCGGAATCAAACAAATGTTTTTAGAGTTATAACGAGAAATGTTCCGAAAAAATAAGGATTTCACAAAAGTACGCGGAATTCAGCGAGGTGGAATGAATATTTCACGGAACTTAATTAAAATTAAATATATAGTATCTGATAATAAATTCAACCAGCTTTAAGATAAAAAAAATAAATTCGAGGTTAAACAAATATTTTCGGAGTTATAGCCAAAAGAGTACTGATAAACGTGTTTTCGAGGAAAAGTGCGACTTACCGCAAGTACTATAATAAGCATATTAAGCTTAACGACAATAATTTTATTTTTAGCAATAAGCATTCAATTAATAATAATAAGCTATTCATTCGTAACAATAATCACTGGAATTTTAACAATAAATATATAAATTTTAACAACAAAAATGTGTTATTTTCCATATTCTCCCTACTAAATCTTCTTAAGTATTGATCCCAGAACAAAGATGTATAGAACCTTTTTTGTAAACAATTTTATGTTCATTAATTTAGTACATAAACATATTTTCGCTAGATGCAAGAGTTTTCGAGTTATTAACGAAAAACTGAAAAAACCGACCTGTAGAGCCCCCCCCTTAGCTCCACCCCCCACCCCCCCTCAAACTTTTTTGTACTTTTAGTAAGTTGTTAAGTACACCTTCCCCTACAACTGTCCCAAAATTGGATTCTACATGAATTAACTCCTCTAAAAATCCTTCGTTGCCTGGACTACTTGTAGTCATGGCTAATAAAAAAAAAATAAAAAACGCAATGTATGTCTGTCTTGTCCCCGAAGTGAAACAGTATTGAGAATAAGGTTGAGAAAGACTGGTTTATTCATGTTGACGGTTTTAAGAAACTTCGACTTAAAGAGCCTCCTGTCTCAGGAAATTTGACTGAAATTGTAGAGACTTCGAGTTAACGAATAAAATTCGTCATATAAACGTAATCGGGAAATGAGGTTCACTTCGACTAATCAAGTTTCCACTAGTCGAGTTTTGGACTGTACATCCTAAGCCCTAATACATACCTAAGTCCCTTCATAGTTTGTTGTGCTACAATATTTAAATTTTTAATACTTGATAAAAATATGATTGTATTATTAATTTATAATCCCAGTACTGTGAGCCTTCTACTACTAGACAGTAACAAAGAACTTTTTTTCGTTGGCTTCTTCTTCTCACGCTACTAAATGCACATTTGATAACAGATCACGTTTCCTTTGATCGTTCCTCCTAACGCACTTTTGAATGTCCTTTATCACACCAAATGTTTTTTTAAATACTCACCTTATCATTGTAATTAGTTTTTCATGGGCTATACGTTTGTAACAAGGAAACTATTAAATTGAACGCAACTACGCACATGAAAACCAGTAATTTGGTCCAGTAATTAATACCGATAAAACGAAATATGATGTAGATATTTCCGAGATAAAGCTTGGAGACGTTGAGCAATTCAAATATCTAGGGTCTACCATATCAAGGAAATATGAAATTTAAGAGGAAATAAGGGCTAGGTTAAAAGCCGGCAATGCTTGTTATTTCTCGGTCGCAAAACTACTCAGTTCGTGTTTACTCTTCAGGAATTTAAAAATCAGGATTTATAAGACTATTATAATACCAACAGTTTTTTACGGATGCGAAACCTGGCTGCTTACGTTAAGGGAGGAACAACGCCTTACACTTTTCGAAAATAAAGTACTGAGTAGAATATTTGGCCTATAAAAAATGAAGAAACGGGAGAATTTAGAAGGCTTCACAATCCGGAACTGCGCTAGTTATATCCGGTAAATATTGATGAGGTAATAGCAGCGAGTCCTTGGGTTTAGTAATGGATGAATTCCGAGAAAAGTAATCAGTTTTGAGCCGTCAGGTAAACTAGTGAGGGGTAGACCGAGACGAAGATGGGAGGATTGTTTCACTGCCGATCTTGGGGATATGGGTTTTGAGGGAGTGGGTTGGAGGGAAGTGTGTGGTCGACGGTTGGTGGTGTCGGCATCGAACCTTTGGGTTCGCTAAGCCTTTTATTATTATACGTTTGTAACACAAGTTAAACTTATGTAAGAAAACCCATTTAAAAAAAAAAAAAAAAAAATGTAAGGTAGTCATGAAAAATCCTAGGAATCCCTAAAAAAAAAATATTAATTGTTCGGTAATTTTTTTCCATATTATCAACAGATCTGCCAGGATCTGACGATTTCTTGAGGCCGAAGGACATCCTTGGTCACTCTCTCCTTAAACAAGTAGAATTAGTTTTCTTCCTTAAGGATGCTGTTTTAATATGGCGGAATTTAATGATTTTATTAGTTTTTTTTTGTCCTTAAGGATAATATGTTGAAATATTTAACGGTTTTTAAGTTATCCTAAGGATGGCTTCCGCCATTGTTGTCCTTAAGGATACTGTTTTAAAATATTTAACGGTTTTAAGATGGTGGAAGGATATCCTTAGGCCACACTCTCCTTGCACAATTAGAATTAGTTTTCGTCCTTAAGGATGCTGTATAATAGATGCCTTCTCATTAAAATGCCTTCTTTGAAAAATCCTATATTATTCTTTTCCCGAAATTCTTTATTTATTTAAGCCCCTTTCATTTCTCCACCACTTATATTATCGATACTTCGAAAATTCCAAAACATGTATTGTTTTTGTATTTATATACAAAGATATATTTTAAGTTGTAATATTTTATATTTTTTGAAATAATAAATCTCTTTGATTTATATTTTACCGATATCTTGAACTAACAAAGCTAAATAATAGCTCCGAATCATTATATATTTTATGTTATTGTTTGTAGTGTGTTTACATATTGAATCAATTTCAAAGTAAACATTAACTAGAACAGACAAGTATTAGTTGTTTTGTTTTTCTTAAGGTCTTGCATGGGCTTTATTATATCTGTAAGCCGTGGCTATACAAACATTGGAGGGGCAGTACCCAAGAAACGAAAATGAAGGCAATACCAAAAATGGAAAAAGCGCATTATGTTTATGAGTCGGCCTTAGAAGAATTATACCTCGCCCGAGGGCGATCTAAAATATTTGTTATTTAGCTAAATGTTCGAGAGCGGAACAGCTGTTGGTACCCTTGGAAAGTATACTCGTAAAGTTGCGACATCTTTCCGCCATTATCTTAACTATATCCTCAGGGTAAAGGGATTTAGCAAGCTTTGAGTAAGTAGGTACATTATAATCACTTAGCTTATCTCTATAATAATAATAATACTAATGTCTGCAATTTTAGTTCTAACTCAAACAGAAACTTGATGTATACTTTTATTTATTAAAACATATCCGGATTTACGCATATCAAAATTATGGATCGGTCAAAAAAGGACACATATCTAAAGAATAGAAATACTTCAATCAAAACTATCCTATCAAAACTAGTCTGAAACTAACCACCTTATTACACAGAAATTTACCTATTTCAACTGCAACGAGTTATATTCACGCTAATTGAAATTGGCTCGGGCCTATTGAACATAAATACAGTAGAAACTCGACGATCATGAATGGGTGGGCGAGGGAGGGTGACGAAATAACGAATTACAGAAATTTGCTGGTAAAGTAACAAAAATATCATTTGAAAGTATAAAATTGTAATTTGTTTGCAATTTATTGAATATAAAAATGACTATATGAACATTATAAACCTTGGACTAACAATGGCATAAAACACAAAACCTTGGAACACAACCATTTGTAAAAAATGAAGTTATATACAAAAACGTGCATACATGTATAAAATAGAAAAAAAAACAGACATACATACCATACTTATTCAATATATACCTATAGTGAATGTAAAAACAGGAACTTCGTTCCTTTTAAGAACAGTCTTATGTGTTATAAGACTGTTCTTAAAAAAATCAGATATCTGTTTTGTTTTGTTTTTGTTTTTTTTTCTATTAAATAATTTACAAAATGTATAAAATAGGCGTATTTTTTATTAACGAACCAAATGATGCGGTTTAAAGATTAAATAAGTAGCAAGGGGAAAAAATACATTACATACGTATTTCATTTTGTTATTTATAGTTGCCAATTTACGAAATAACGAGTTTTCCACTGTATAGCTAAAATCAATAGAGTTGAGTGAGAGACCTCCATGAAATTTGAATTTTCCTTGATTGTATACCCTATTTCCTTAAACTGCTCTGTGTATTCAAATTGAGTTACGAGTAAATAATAATACAGAATAAAATTAAGTAATAAGAAATATAAGAAAGGAAAGTTTCGTGCATGTCCGTTTCAACCCACTGGAAAATAGGACCGCAGATGATAAAGATCTGAACAAAAAAAAAAAAATATCGTTTTTTTAAATAATAAATTTTGTTTTCTCAATCATGTGTAATATTGGCAAATATTTGATAAATATATTTATATATCTTGCAACATTAAGTAACTTACTCAACAACAGTTCTTCAGGCAGTTCTGAGCATCTATCTACAATATTTTTTCTTGGGCTCTTTTCCTTCACCTGTTACATAACAATTTAAAATTACTCTAAATTTCCTAGTTGAAAAAAAAAATTGTTATATAAAAGTAGAATTCAGTATAAATCTAATAATAATCAATCTTAAAGTATAATTTAACACAACTTTCTTCTCCAGACAAAAATATCTCCTTACTTTTAAAAAATGAGAATTTAATAACTGATTCAGGTAGAACTTTCTGCTCACGGAGACATTTTTTTTTCTTTCGAATAGCAAGATGTTTTCTGAAAGATGTTATGATTTTATCATTTGTCAAAGTAACTTTCTGTTGAAACTCTATAAAATCTTTTTTTAGGAGGAGGGGAGTTGAGAGAAGTGAAAACAACAGATTTTGCTTAAATTATATTCCTCTTTATTTGGAATAAAATATTTCTAATACATTTAATTACTAAAATTGAAACCAAGTTGATAAACGTTATAAATTCTGGTACAAAAGGGAAATACGATTTTATAATTAAGTTTACATACACAGGTTAAATATTAAATAAAAATGTTTTTAAAATTAGGATCCTAAGAGTCATTTGGATCCTGATATTGTCCCTAGCCCAGTTTGTAACAACTCCTCTCCGGCTAGTTGAGACCCGCCAGCCTACAGGAAACGAGTCATTCCTGGCTCTAGCAAAATTCTCTAAGTTTTCTCAAATTAGTCCAGTCAACAAACATACTGTAGAGTGCACGAAATATGCGATTATTATTGACTTCATAGCTTCGTTAGAAGTAGTTAGAAAGTGAGCATACTAAAAGTCCCCGCCCCTGGGGGGGTAAGCTTAAGGTTGGGGAGGGGAAAAGCCCAATTTTTGGGTTTTTCGATTATATCTCGAAAATAGTATACTCTAGGAAGATATGTTAAAAAATAAAAATTGAAGCTAATTAAATTTCCTATAAAATTGTTTATATACGTATTTGTCGAACTTTCAACGGTTTTCGAAAGAAATATGATTAAAAATAGATATTTTTCTAAACAAAAATAATGTTTACCTCACTTGTCAAACATTTCCTTCAAGTGCCAGAAACTTATATGAAATCGAAGTAAATTTAATAATCTACAACTTTAATTCCAACATTTTTTCTGAGAAACGATGGTGGAAGGAACTTGAAGCAAATGTTTGACAAAAAGTGAGGTGAAAATTATGTTTTTGCAAAAATTATGGATTTTCAAAAATGTATATCTTGAAAACAGTTGGAATTTCGACAAATATGCACTTAAACAATTTTATAGGAAATTTAATTAGCTTTAATTTTTATTTTTAACATATTTTACTAGAGTCCACCGTTTTGGAGATATAATCAAAAAACCCAAAACTAGGACCTTCTCCCCTCCCCCACCGTTAGCTCAGTTTTAGTATGTTAACCTTCTAACTGTTCCTAACGAAGCTATGAAGTCAAAAATTGTCACATATTCCATGCACCCTACACTCCTCATTTCAGCACTCATTGGCTGGACTAAATTATTATTATTTATAATTATTATCATGCTTCAAAAGCGGGGAAGGAGGCGCTATTTATTGTTAACGGTGTTCTTCTCCAATTAATGTAACTTTTTGATTAATAATATGATTTTGCTCACTACAGGTTTTAGTTTGAATTGAACAGCAAATCGATTAAACAATTTAGCTGCACAAATATAAGCAGTTTTAGATACGGAACATTGAAGTTTTCCACAATTCATCTCTTGCTTCATAGGATTGATTTCTAATTTTTTTTTTTTGAATGATATGTCGACCAAGAAGGGTCACATGGGTTATTTCCTGCGAAAAAGAAAAAAACGTGTACCGGAAGATCTTGTGACTTAAATTAATGTCAGACCCTTCTAAAAGTTTCTTTCCTATAGTCCACTAGAGGACCTCCTTATTATACTGCGGCTGTGGCTTGCCTTTCTGCTGTCTGGTGCTTTATGGTGGCTGTACTCCATTCGCTATTTTAGCATGTCTTTGAGTTCTCTTAAGGAATCCTTTGTGGTTTCCCTTTATATTTTCGTCAAGTTCTCTCCTTTCAATAGGTAATCTTCTTACGGTACGCGTTGAATGTTCAATACAATTAGAATTGATGAAGTAATGACCACTTCTATTAGATAACTAGTTTCGAATGTTAAACATTCATCCTCAGTTCGAAAACATTCAAAATTTTCAAATCATCATCACTTTGTTACATAGATTATATACATATATTAAAGTGTTTTAAAAATGTAAGCCAAGAAATCGAATATATTAATACTCACCTAAGGAGGCAAAACGGACGTCTGAAAGATATCAAGAGTGGAAGGGGAGATGGCAATGGACAGATCGAATAAATTATGGCTGCTTGGTTTTTTTTTCCGTTCCTACTCAAGACAAATTTTTTTTTTTTTTTTTTTTTTTTTTTTTTTTTATATGCATTTATTGAAATTTACAACTGTACAGAATATATACATCAAGTAAATGTATTGACAACGATTATAATAACATGTTAAAACGTGGAAAGAACTACTCATCAGTAGCACTTTATTAAAACTTCTACACTAGAAGGTCTCTAGTCTAGGCCATCTTCGTTTCAGACGCCTCGGAGGATTATCAGGAATGAAGTGGGAAGCAAGTTGAGAAACTAACGGATTTGAGTGATTATGGAGCTTACTATCAAAGGATAGGTATCTGGTGTGGGCTAAATCAGCAACATATGGCACATTAAGATCTATATGGATAAGTTTATTGGTGACAAAGTAAGTAGCATTGAGGATTTTACGAAGGATTTTGGATTGTAAGGATTGAATACGCGATGAATTGGATGGTTTAGTGGAGCCCCAAAGCTCAACTCCGTACGTCCAAACCGGTCTAATCACAGTCATGTATATGAGTCTTTTGTAATAAATTGGGAGCTTTGAACGTTTGTCTAGTAAATGTTGAAGTAGTCTGAAACGACGGGCAGTTTCTTGTCGTTTTAGTCTTGTATGTGGATTCCAAGTTAGTCGTTTGTCCAAGTGAAGTCCTAGGTAGCGTATTTGTTCAACAGGGATTAGTGGAATATCATTAAAGGATACAGTAGGACAGGAGGTAGTAGGTAGGTTTACGACGAAGGGTAAAGGTTATTTGGTGGGATTTGTTTGGATTTATTTTGATTCTCCATTTTTGACACCATTCTTGAAGGTTTAGGATATGGGATTGGAGTGTCTGAGAGGCAATGAAGGGATCATTGTTTACTGATAACACACATGTGTCATCAGCGTAAGTAGTGAGGACAGTGGTAGGATGAGTTGGGATGTCAGCTGTATACACTGTGTAGAGGATAGGACCTAGGATACTACCTTGAGGAACACCGGCAGATTTGGTAAAGAGAGAAGAATAGGAAAAGTTATGATTAACTTTGATGGTTCTATCGCTAAGATAGGAACCAAGACAAAATTTTTTTTTTTTTTTTTTAATCAATTTATTGAAATTTACAACTGTACAAGTATACATCAAGTAAATGTGTTAAAAAAAAAAGTTTACAATAACATGCCTAAACTTGAGAAGAACTACTCATCAGTAGCACTTAAGTAAAAAAAAAAAAAAAAAAAAAACAAAATCTACACAAGAAGATCTCTGGGCCATCTTCTTTTCAGACGCCTCGGAGGATTATCGGGAATGGATTGGGAAGCAAGTTGAGAAACTAGGGGATTTGAGTGGTTATGAAGCTTACTATGAAAGGATTGGTATCTGGTTTGGGCTAAATCAGCAACATATGGAACATTAAGATCTTTATGGATAAGTTTATTGGTGACAAAGTAAGGAGCATTGAGGAAAGACAAATTTAAAATGAAACTATTGAAAACATTAGCTTCAAGTGCCAGAAACGTATAAATAAATATAATGCTCTACAACTTTAATTCTGACATTTCTTCTGAGGAAAGATCGTGGAAGGCACCAGAAGCAAATGTCTCCCAAAAAGTGAGGTGAAAATTATGTTTTTGCGATAATTATCGATTTTCAATTACGTACTCGTACATCTCGAAAACAGTTGGAAATTCGACAAATATCTACTTCAACACTTCTTTAAGGAAATTTAATTACATTTTATTTTGATATGAACATTTTTTTTCTATGTTCTACCGTTTTCGAGTTATGGTCGAAAAATTGAAAAATGGGACCTTCTCCCCACCGTTAGCTGACCCCCCAAGACGCGTGGACTTTTAGTATATTTACCTTCTAACTATTCCTAACGAAGCTATGAAGTCACAAATTATCGCATATTCCATGCACTATACGCCCCTCATTTCAGCACTCATTGGCTGGACTATATCTAGGAATATCTCTAAATGCTAACCTCTCCCTTCCCTTTGTGAGTCACAACATACATTTGATGACTTGTCTTAAACTTTTACATTAATACTATAAATATAATTTTTACATCATATAACCGATATTTTAAATGTTTGTATATCTTTTTTCAACAGAAAATGAATCTCGAACATTCGAAACAAGTCTTCAAATAAACTAAATATCCTGGAAGTGGTCGATGAGTAATTATTATTTTGAGGAAAGTATGTGATTTTGCTATATCTACTTATTGTAGATGACTTCCGATATCATTTTCGTGGGGATTGTGTTATCCTTAGAAATCGATTCTCAACTTTCAATCGATCTGTGTCATTCTGAAAACCGAACGGAACAGAAACTGTTGTGCTACCGGAACCATACCGTTCCTTGTTACGTCTACTCCACGCTATACAGAACTCCATGACAGAGCCTACGCCTCTTAGCAATTAGATCTTCGGGGGCTGGAGAATACTATTGTACTCTGTCGCATTGTCACATCCCCAACCGGACAATACTACCCTACTTCCAGTGCCGATTGTCCTTCACCCGGAAGGCCCTCAATGTCTTCGTCACTTTTACTTCTTGAAAGAGGACCGCGCAGTCATGCCACTCTCACTACCTTCGTCCTACCGATCTTCCTCATCGGAATTGACTAAACGATCCGTGATTGGTGATAGTGAATATAAATTTTACATTCACCGACCCAGTTTTCTTTTACTGTCGGCACATACAGGAAATGTGCTTGGCTTGCATGAAAAAAAGATGCATAAGTAATGAGCGCTAAGTGGCCAGGCCATATTTTAGGAATGATAACCCTTCTACCGCCCCGAGATCTGAGATAGATTTAAATTATTGGCTTGTTGAGAACCTATCCAGTGGAAGATTAAGCGATTCGGCCACTCCTCTCTACTCCTCTACACATCTCGTTTAAGATTTCGTTGAGGAAAACAAAGCGAAATGGTTTCGGTAATTAAAGCAAACATGTTGCTAATTTTTTTTTTATTATTTTTTTTTTTAAGATAAACTTTATTTGTAACATTTCACTTAAGGAAGAACAGCTTGTTTTGTGTTCCATGGATTTTCAAGGATTCGAAAGGATTGCTTTCACTTATAAAAATAATATTATCTTTCAATTGAGTTACACACAGAGATGGGCTAATCATACAAGTGTGCTGAGTATGAATTTTTTCCCCTTAATCAAAATGTTTGAGTACTGAGTAAAATATTAATACTCGAAATATTTTAGAGTAGTACTTTAAGTTTGATTACAAGGAATCTCTACTCAAACTAGTTTACAAAATTTTCATTTTAATTAATAATTTTCATTATTGAAAAATAATCAAAAAGTTTTGAGTAGAAGTACAGTAATTTTTTTTTTTCAACTTGGGTACTTTAAAACAAAGAAAATAATTTTTACTTTATAACTAAATGGCTAGGAAGGCAATTCGCATCTTTCATCCGGTTTTGTGGAGCAGGACCTTATCCCAAAAGAATAAGAAACGTATTTTTCAATCATTGATTAAAAGCATCCTCACATATGGCGCAGAAACATGTTCCCTCACCAAAAGTATTAGGGATAAATTAAATGTAGTCGAGATGGACTACTGGAGGAGGTGTATCCAGAAAACCAGGACAGATCGCGTAAGAAATGAAGATACGAGGAGGAAAATGGACATTACGGAGAGCGTGACGGAACATGTTATGAAGAAGAAGTTGATATGGTATGGATATGTACGTGGAATATCACCTGGAAGATTACCTGAAATGGTTAGAAAATGGAACCTTCCAAGAAATAGAAGGAGAGGACGACCGACAAGGAGATGGGAGGATGAAATAGCGGAGGAAATGGCGGGAAGAAGTCTGAAGGACGGTGATTGGTGGGGCAGAGAACTGTGGAAGGATAGTTTGGCCTAACGGAAACCCAACGAAGGGAAACACCATTACAAAGAAGAAGACTTTATAACTAGGGGTACACATGATGTTATCGAAGGATCAATATAATTGTCATCTTATTTCTGCTTATCCTAAAGACAAAATAGACCATTTCCAAAAAACCGGTGTATACGAACTAAAATGCAATGACTGTAAAGCTAAATACAGGGGAAGAACTGGTAGATCGATAAATCAAAGAATAAAAGAACATATAAGAGCTTACAATAATAAGACATCGAAGGGAAGTACTTAAGTAACTTTCCTCAAGAACTGAATTTTCTACTATCATGTTTAATTTTTTTTCTTACGTTTATAAAAATTTTATATGCAAAACCTCTGAAGCAAAGTGTCGCTGTTTTGATATTGTTTGTATGTTTTTAGAACTGATGTTTAACATTAAACTTTTTTTTGAATAAACAAAATCCAATAAAAGTGACAAATAATTTAACTATAAATAATATAAGAATAATAATTATAATAATTACAAATACTTTTATTTGATATCGGACTATTATTGCTGCGGACTAAATATGTGAGTTCAAATGTATGATTTAAATTGTCCCTCCTCATAATATTTTGTTTCATTCAATAATATTCAAAAGATTTCATATTTTAAAATAAACATTTAAGAAATATTTAAAAACAAATACCTCATAAGTATTTAAACCAACTTTTTCCGTATGCTTTTGTAATTTATAATTAAATATTTTTATATATACTTTAAGAGTAAGTAATTATTAATAAATACAAAAAAAATATAATAAATTATGTATTTCAGGTCTCTGTGACGTTGAGACTGGCCTGCCAAATATAATCATGGATATCGAGGAAAGCAGAGGAACAGGTAATTTAAACTTATATATTGAAAATATAATTTAGGTACAATTATTGACAGTTTCATATAAATTTAATTTTATAGTTATGATATAGTTACTCTACTAATACATAAAATTTTAGAAATAGTATTAACATATTTGTTTATGTTTATTGTTGTTTAATATCCTAACATTCCTAAACTAGGGAAGTAATGACTCCTTACCATACAAGTTGCCAACCTAATCAAAGTGAGATGGTCGAAACTTATTCCGTTGGTCCTCCACGAAAGTAAATGACAATGACAATGAAGCCGTTTGTAAAATGGCTGTGCTTACAACAATAGAAAAATACTCTAACCCGATCGCAATCTAAGTAACAATGGCAAAAATGGAAAAGAAGAATTTTAGTTTGGTCACTCCAGGGATATTTAAACTGAGTAAACAGTTTTAAAATAAATTTTGTAGAATGAGATTGCCCACCCGTTTAGCAGCCCCTCTTCTGCTAGTAAATACTATGGTGCATTATAATGACTATATAACAGTATTTGTGTTTTAGTTTGGTGGATAAAGGTGTTATGTCACAGTTTTTTATAAAATACCATCTAGTTTATTATATGAAGGATTCTTGTGCATAAGTGTAAGGTAGCAAAATCTGAATATTTAAAAAACATTAGAAAAAGAGAAATAGAGATGAAAAAAGGGCTTGGTAACATTTTCCTGCTAAAGGAACTCATAACAGTATTTTGTTACATAACCCCTTCATCTACCAAACTCTTTAATTAGAGGTTAGCTAGTAAGACTTATTAGAGGTAAACGTAAATATAAAATGAAATAAATTAGTCGATCGAATTATTCATCTTGCATATTGTGCACCGGTTTATATTACGTAATATAGCTCTGGGCTATAATCAATAAAAAATAATCTACATCAGCAAAAAAAAAAAAAAAAAAAAAAATTCAGATCTACCTAAAAGCAGGCTGATTTTCTAAAGGGGAACCAGCTCAACAGAAAATATGGGCGTTGATTTAATATTGGAAATGTCAGTAGAACAATGAATGGTGATAAATCAATTGTTGAATGTGGACCCGATAAGAGATCAACGGGATGTGGGTTATGGGATTGACCGGTGGCGTTGATGTCATTGATGGCATTGATATTGGATGGTGTATGCAAATTAGACAATAGGCACCTGTCCCCCCTCTCCCCCTCCCAATCATATCTATGCTTTTATCTCACTCAATATTTGCCTTTGGTTGTAACAATAAAAATGCATAATAATTTATAGATATTATTGTATTACAAGAAAGAATAACGTTAATTAAATTATTAAATTCAACAAAATAATTAAATTAGGAGTTTTTGAATATATATTCATTTATGTTTAAATTGTTAGGATAATTACGAAATATATTACACTAGCACACCCCGTCGCGGCTTCGCTCGCTCTTATAAATAAAGAATAAAGATTATTTTAACTAATAATTTCATTTCATTTGTTTATCTATAAAAATGTTTTATTAAAGTATGGGATCGTAGCACTATACCTTCAATATTTTCATGTATGGCAGTGATTTTAACCTAGTTAAAATAGCATTTATTAGGTGTTTGAAGAGTATATAAAAGCATAATTAGATATCCACTTAGGTATATCTAAAATCAAAAGATCGCCATTTTGATTAGGTATACATTTTTATTTGGCAGAAATGATTTTATCAATCCATCTGGTTGTATTTTAATTTCTAACCATAAAAGTATTTGACAGTTTGGCAAACCTCGTTTCTGGCACTCAAGACTATACATTTTAATTATTATTATAGTAAAATTTATTATTATGAACCTTCCTAGAACTTTGAAGATGTTGTAGTTAAAATTTGGTAAAGTTGAGTTTAACAGTTTTACCATTGCAAACTTTGTTGCAGAATGGTCACGTATTATATTCGATTTTTGGACTAAACATCGACATGTCGCTCCATATATTTATCGTTTTTTTTTTTTAATAACAATTGAATTAAAAATATGTAATTTTCATCACAAATATAACACCGTACCTTTGTAACCTCTCTCGAATGGTGCTCGCCACCTATCGGTCGATTATCAAACTTCACTGCGCACCAGATATTTATCGCTTTGTTATGGAAATATAATTGACAATATTTAAATTTTATTATTTCTAAACCTCCCTTGAACTATGAAGATGATGTAGTTAAAATTCGGTTCAGATTGGTTCAGCAGTTTTCGCGGTTAGTGATCACAAACGAAAAATGGCTTGTTCTTTTATATGAGGCGTGGAGATGCAAAAGGGGGTAAATCCACTTTTTATCATTTTTAATTTTTAGTTAGTGTCCTCAATAAGGTGGCAAATCGTCCACCCTTCAAAGTTTGAACCCATGATGACTTCTAAACACACATACACATACACTCAACCCAAACTTTGAAGGGTGGACGATTTACCACCTTATTGAGGACGCTAAGTAAAAAAATTAAAAATTATTGAAAGTGGATTTACCCCCTTTTGCATCTCCACGCCTCATATAATAGTATATATATTGGTATGGTATTGCAAATTAATTTCTATGTTATTTGCATATGAAGCGTTATAGTATTATTTGGGGGAATAATAAATTTTTTTTTTGTGATATTTTTTAAATCGTTTATTTGTCGAGATCTTCTGGTTTCTTTTCATTCTGCACATTCATCATTCTCGACGTCACAATCTTGTCCCATTCATCCGAAATATGAAATTTTTTAAATTAAAGTTGAAAAATATTGAAATTTGAATTTATTCATTTATTGAATATTGCTTATTTCAAACGCTATAATGTTTGACCTTACCAATATCTCCCATAGACTAAAGAAATCCCTGCCTATCTGAAATTCGACTACAGTTATGAACCCACTCGGAACTCGCTAACACGACCCTCCAGAACAGAACGCAGTTACCGATAGCAGAGAGAGTTCCATTGTCCGTTGGCTCCAGGAGTGAGGACGTGTCCTGGAACCGGAATGAGTTGGATGACAGGACGTCGAACTGCTGTCCTTGTTTTTCTTCCTGGTCCTCAGGCTAATAGATTTACAAGTAGCCATCGGATACTACAAGATCTATTCCCTATCTCCACTCTGAGTTATAAGGCTTATATTATCTCTTCCAGTCCATCATTCGATATATATGTTAGGTACTTTGCCTCGGGAGTGCATCGTACCTTAGGTTTAGATCTTTATGTATCTGTCAATGGATCTTCTAAGGAATTTCTTACTTCGGTTGCAACTTTAGTTTTATTTATTTACCAATAATAATCTTGTATTGAAGTATGTAATTGAGCATTTTTTCTTCAATGATATTTTTATTGGACAGCAGTGATTTATAACCTAGTTAAAATCTCTTTCATTAGGTGGATGAAGATTACGTAGAACCATAATTAGACATTCAATTTTTATTTAATTAGACAGAGACTATTCAGAAACTCTTGCGGATAATGGACTGCATTATCAGTGCTTAAAACTAAGACCTACGAATCATAGTTTCACACACATACGAATACCATAATAATTTATTAGGATAGATGAATTAATTCCCACTTCTATTGGGACTATTTTATTAGAATACTAGTTTCGAATGCTAAACATCCATCTTCAGTTCTAAAACATAAACAATTTTCAACACATCAGTACTATGTTAAATGGATTATATATACTAAAGTTTTCAAAAATGTAAGAAAAGAAATCAAACATTGGTACTCACCTCAGGAGATCTAAGAGATATCTGAAATATATCTATCGTGGTAAGGGGAAGGGTACAGATAGGTTAAATTTTTGGGGTTTACTATAGGATTTTCCTTATGACTCTTTGAATTTTTCCGTTCCTACTGGAAACAAATTTAAAATGGGGCTATTGGAAATGTTGATCTGGTCATTTAAACAAAAATCTTGATCGGTTTTAAACGATTTTGTTATTTCTAATTATTCATAAATATTTAGTTTAAAGGGAAATCTCATAGTAAATCTCCCCCAAAAAATTTAACCTATCTGCCCTCTCCCCTTTCCAGGATGGATATATTTCAGATATCTGTTAGATCTCCTTAGGTGATTACCAATTTTTGATTTCTTGTCTTACATTTTCTAAAAAATTGTACTTATTCGTTGAACATTTTGTATGTTTTAGGACTGAAGATGAATGTTTGACATTCGAAACTAGTATTCTAATAAAATAACCCCAATAAAAGTGGCAATTAATTTATCTAGCCTAATTGTATTGATCGTTCTATAACATCATGCGTACCTCAAGTGATAATAATTTATATTCGGGAGAAATAATTTTAATGATTTCATTTCGTCAGATTTAAATTTCTAACCTTAAATGTATATAACAGTGTGACAAACCTGATTTCTGCCACTCAGAATGGTACATTTAAATTTTTATTATTGCTTACCTTCACAAAACTAAGAATGTGATGTACTGAAAATTTGGTACCATTGGGTTCAATAGTTTTACAATTGTAAACTCTGTTGCATTCGACATATCGATCGATTTTTAAACTTTATTAGAATCACTTCATGTCATACCAAATACTTAAAGCTTTTTTAATAACAATTAAATTGAATATAAGTAAATTTTATTATCAATGTCAAGTTCTATATAACACTGTACCTTTGTAACCTCTCACACATTGATCACCACCTACCGGTCAATTTTCAAACCTTTCTATTATCCACTTACTATTGCTTTTTTTAATAACGAATTTATCGAAAACCAGTAGATTTTATTATTGCTAAACCATCCTAGAACTAGAAAGATCATGTAGTTAAAATTTGGTACAGATTGGTTCGGTAGTTTTCGTGGTTAGTGATCACAAACGAAAAATGGTAAAATAATAGTGTAGATATAGATTATAAGGTTATATATAAGTAGTTATAAAAGTCGAAATCGCATGACTTGTATAAACTGTAGATAACTAGAAATTACGGCAAATGACTACACACCGATTCCACTGAGGAACGCTCAAAACTATTACTTCGAAATTCGACAGGTGAATGACAGGTCCACATCATATCATTTAAAAAGGTAAAACCCTCTGTGTTTTTTTTCTAACAAAAAATAAGATTTCTATACTTATTTCTGCCAAAACCATATTGAATCAAAGGCTGTTTTAATATCCTCAAGTCTGTAGTAGATAGTCCATGCAACACAACAGCTGGCTCGGACTTCCACTTCAGTTGTCAACCACCTTACCGCTTGGCCTTCCCAGTTGTGTTTTATAGGAAACTGCTCGTCGTTTTCGACTTCTTCAACATTTACTAGACAAACGTTCAAAACTCCCGATTTACTACAAAAGACTCATTTACATGGCAATTATCAGACCTATTTGGACATGCGGAGTTGAACAGTGCGGCTCAACTAAACCTTCTAATTCTTCTCGTATCCAATCCTTACAATCCAAAATTCTTCGAAAAATCCTGAATGCTCCCTACTTTGTCAAAAAAAAAAACAACATATCCATAAAGATCTTAATGTTCCACATGTTGCTGATTTAGCCCAATCCAGATACCTATCCTATCATAGTAAACTCCATGAGCACTCAAATCCACTAGTCTCTCAACTTGCTTTCCATTCAACTCCCGATAATCCTTCTAGACGCCTGACAAGGATATGTCCTCAAGACCTTCTAATATAGAACTATTATTAAAGTGCCACCAATGGGCGGTTGCTTTACAAGTTATTGTCATGTTACTGATTTAATTTCCTCATACTTTTACTGGATGTATATTTTCTATACATTTCTAAATATTGATAAAATAGATTTTTAGAAAAATTATCGATAAACAAATAAAACTAAAAAAGTGGTCGAAGTTTGCTAGTAATGTATATTTCTAACGATATTATATTAGCCTCAGGTGAAAGCTGAAGTTTGTAAAAGCCTGTTGCATATATAAAATAATTTATCTTGTTAGTTACAACTTGCTAACTTGTTAGTTATCTATTTAGGGATAGTGAATACATTTCTAACTTGTTCCTTATCTATTTAGTAAGACATGGCCGACAGCCGAGCATGATCGAAATTTATAGCCCATTGTGAAGGCCCTCCGGTATATTATTGTTGATTTAATGGAATACAATATATTTTAGTAGTTAGCGGGTCGCCGATGAAACTGATTTAGCAACTCTAGTAAGATTACTAACACCGTTATAGGAGCTAATGTACTGCGATACTATCTGATCCTGGATAGATGATGGACGAGCGCTATTCGGTGAGTAAATGGGGTGGAATTGAACCCAAACTGGGCTATACATCATTACAAACTGGAAAACTAGTTATAGGCGCCTAAACGTTGCCATTAAATCCTTATTTCAATATATCATTGTCGGTGAGGCGTATGGAATTAACATAGTGAAATATGTGAAAAAAAATATAAATATATATTTATCACGTTTCAACTACCATACTTACATAATACATGTAATATGTCGTTGGTGAAATTACCAATTCCGTTATGTGTATGTATTCCGTTATATGTGCATTTTTTTCGATTTAAGTTTATTATTTTTTTTTTTTTTTTTTTTGAACAAACCAGATATCAATCTTTTCATAGCGGACTCCACAACCATTTAAATCCATTAGTATCACAACTTGCTTCTCATTCCATTCCAGATAACCCTCCGAGGCACCTGAAAAGAAGATGGCCTCTGGACCTTCTAATATGGTACTTATATAGAACCTTTATAACTGCTACCAAACTAGTAACGTGCCATTTTTATCATTATCATCACATTTACTAGATGCATTATATTTTATATTGTATACAGTTATAAATTTAAATAAATAGATTTTTAAAAATAAAAGTTTTTATGCAACTTTAGTTTTAAAATTAAATTCCGCGTCTTGTGTAAAAATCCGAATACGCAAATTCGGATTGGATAAGGTTTTGAAAAAACACTTTTGTGATTTTAGCCAACAAAATAATCATCCCATGTGCATCAAAACACAATTTGTATTTAATGTCATAAAAGGTGCTAAAATGCACATGGCGGAATTGGCAATCTTACCGCCGATATAGGTAATATTTAGCTTATTTTTTTTTTTTCGTATTAATATTGACAACTGTATACTATATATACATCAAGTAAATGTGTGAAACAATAATATACAATATGTCAATAACTTGTGAAGGAAATATCCATTGGTGGCATCTCAATAAAATCTACCTTAGAAGATACATCTCAAGAGCTTGAAATTTAGTTGGAAGCAATTGAGTGACTAATGAGTTCAAAGTTTATCATGCAAGGATAGATATATGCTTTGGGCCTATTCTGCAACCAATGGGACCTATAGATCATTATGGATAAGTTTATCTGTGGCATATTAAGGAACATTTAGCATTCGAAGAAGGATTTTGGATTCCAAGGATTAGATATGAGATAAATTGGATGGCTTAGTGGAGCTCCTAAGCTCAACAATGTTTGTACAAATGGGTATAATTACTGTCATGTAAATGAGTCTTTTGTTCTTTATTGGAAGTTTTGAACGTTTGTTTGATAAACGTTAAAGTGATAGAAAACGAAGTACAATCCCGTGTCGTTTAAATCATGTGATTTGTAGTTTAAACTTGAATAACGTAATAATAAATTAATTTAAATTTAATTAAAAATAAAATTTAGATTTCATAAATTGTAATAATACTTGAGGTATCGTAAATTTGGCCAATTGCTGCTATTTTGACCAATATTGGCTATTGGTGAATTTATTTTTTTATGTAGGTACTAAAATGATATGGGTTTTTAAAGTGTGGCGTTCAATAACAAATAGTCCTAGACGAGAGCGCTTTAAGTGGCCAGGCGTAGTACTAAAGGTGTAGCTGTTTTTGGAACTGACCCGTTTTTTTTAATGATTTGTATGGAAAGTAGATGAATTTGCATAAAATTATTTTTTTTTTTTTTGTACAGAATATAATAGGCTAAATGTTGTATAAATAGGACAAAAAAAAAATAAGAAGTGATAATTGTATAATTATTTAACTTACAACTTTCGCTGTAAACATGTTTAGAATAACAAAGATATAAATAAAGATAATGAAGGCAGTGGATCGGTTGAGATATATTCGATTTAGCTTGAGCTGTAATAGTTTCGAAACAGCTGTTCACACTAGTCTAGGGCCTGTCACAGGAGTCAACTTCTAACTCTACTGCCACTGGTTGTCTTATCAGCCGCTATCGTCAAGTTTATATTTTGAATTGAGAAACTTAATTTAAATAGTTTTATAGAACCACACTAATTTTTAAAAAAAATTAATCCATATACAAGACTGAAAACTACAAAAAACGTCTTAACGTTTTTGATTACTTCAACATTTAATAGACAGAAGCCCTAAGATCCCAATAACCTATTCATCCACATGAATATAATCAGACCTATTTAAACATACGGATTTTTTTTCTATATATAGAGAAGGAAAAAAATTACGTTGAGATTTAAGGGTTCCACTTACATTCACATCCAGTTCTTCTCATATATTTACAATTCAAAATCCTAACAATTAGTAGAATCCAAAATGCTCCTTAATTTATCTCAAATATACTTATTCATAAAGATCTTAATTTCCATAT
This sequence comes from Euschistus heros, assembly GCA_003667255.2. NCBI lineage: Eukaryota > Metazoa > Arthropoda > Insecta > Hemiptera > Pentatomidae > Euschistus > Euschistus heros. Next base: position 522,510 of record RCWM02000576.1, on the reverse strand, counting down.
GTTGTTGATCTAGCCAAAACCAGATACCTATCCTTTCATTGTAAACCCGGTAACCACTCATAGATCCCTTTGGACATATTATTAAAGAACTTCAATTGAAGCACAACTACTATATAATAAATAAATAAGTAATCACTCAATAAATCATTGGCATTTTATAATAAAAAAAAATTAGGAGATAAAAACCTTGAATATTTTTATTTTATTTATCGATCCTGTAATTTGATCTTAGGAATTGTTTTCGGATTTATCCAATTGTCATAAATAGTTGACAGAAACTTAATTAGAAAAACAAAAGAAAAATGATTATGGAAATTATTTTCATATCATCTTATTGTTTTCGAAGTTGAATGACTTTCTCGTTATTACGACTGGACAATGTCCTAAAAGCCGATCTATTAATGATGTTTATATTATACAGAGAAAATGAATTATTATTTGATAATATTATTACTGACTATGATTTAATCTATATAAATTTCTTATTATATAATTAAAAATAAAACGTCAAGTATTTATCAGCTTGTTATTACTCTTTTTGATCAAGATAATGTAAACAAAGGTGCTCAGTATACCGTTAGCTATGTCTATGTCAACAATAAGAATTTTACTCCAGTCTTTTTTTGGAATAATACCAATAATTAATACTATATTAAATTTTAAAATAAAAAAAATTAAAATTAAGTGATACTAGTGGTGCGAAAAATATTTTAATATAAGACTCCCACTAATTAATCCATTATTTAAAGACTCCACTTTGTCAAGATTAATTTTGAAAGCAACAATAAAAATAAAATTATTTGACTAAATTTTAATACTTTTATACTTATCACATTAGCTGCTTTGACTCTCTGTAAGCGATTCTTCCATTAAAATATACAAGAACACAGAAACTAACCAATACTACCAATGACGATGATCTATATGCCTGAAAATAGAAAAAGAAGAATAAAAAAAATAAATGAATGCTATTTTTACAAATTTTAATATTTACTGTTAAAATTACTTGTAATTCTTCAGTAGGGTGTTGAACCTCTACTTTGAATTAACGCCTCACATCGGCACTAATATATTCCTTATTAAGTTCAATATATAATGTTGAGGTACAGAAGCCTATTTCTCAATTAAAGCGTCAGCAAATTATCTACAACTAGGCGAACGCATGTGTAATTGGCGTTGGAGTTTGTCCCAAACATGTTCAATTATATTCATATTATCAATCAAGTATAACAAAATTACAGTATACCTATTTTCCAGTACCAGCTGACTGGAACGCTGGTTCGATTCTCAAAATCACTTAAATTTTTATTGGAAGATTTCTTCTACATAAGCATGTACTAAACAGCTTTCTATCTTAACAGCTAACATTAGTATAATAATATGACTGGGTAGGTCTTACATCAGAAATATATTTCGCCAGATATTTAATAATTCATTAAACAGCCATCCTGAGGCAAAGAGTTGAAGGACATCTTGGATGTGGATGGAATCCTTCCAAGTGCGAACCGATCTGGACTTGTTATAACTTGCAGGTTCCCATAATAGGTCTTCCACATCTCCTTGCCATTTGCATAATTGGCCGGAGGGTTAATGACGTGCTGTTGGATTCGTCCCTAATTGGTTAAGTCACTTTGTGTAAGTTATAAATGCGGTTTGTTCCTCAGCTCTATCAGGCGCGTCTCTGCTGCTGAGTCAGGTATACCTTCTTTCAGCTAAGTTATCGATTACTTAGTTTTATCGATAATATATTATTGTATTTTATTCATTCGAGTAATATCAGAATGTTTCAGTAATATTTACAAAAGAAACTTATAATGTTTGTCGATACTAAACTGAGGCTTTATTAATTGATGAGCCTGCAATCATAAATGACATTATTTCAAGAAAAGATATCAACTGAATATGGCAATAAAATCGCTTAATGTATCAACAAAAAAAAGCGGGTTATAAATTATATACTGAGCAGCATTAAGAGATTGAGGTTTAAGTTAAGCAGGTTAATGGTGTTGAGTAGGTTTAGACTTGTCATCTGGAGTCCTAAGGAGAAATATAAACCTTAATAAGAAATTTCGCTTAAAAGTTTCGTCAACAAAAAACTCAATTCTTCCCGATTGGAAAAAAACAATAGATCATGGGTTTATCTACCTATAATATACTGCTTTACTCAATTTACATTTTAGAATTCAAAGGATCAAGTTACTTTAATTAATAACCTGTAGCACTTACAACCCATGAAGGGTCTCGGGTTCAGTACTTAGGTAGGCTGTACTGTTTCTGAGCCAACGGTTGTGAAAGGAGGTGATTTGGCCAGAATTCACGCTCAACCGCCAGGTTTTTCCCCAATTAAGGGTACCCACTTTTTAAGAGGCTGGGTGGGCCCCAGGAGGGTCTCCCGACCTCGAATTCGATCCACGACTGAAATAACAGAATATAAATTTTCTGCCTTCAATCGGACTCGAACTCGGGCCCGGGAGCATGGTAGTCAAGCGCCTTACCCACTGAGCTACCGCGCCTCCTTACTTTAATTAATAATGAAATTAAATTAACAATCAATGATTATTTCAAATAAACCAAGTTGAGAGACACTAGGGGTTTCAAATGTGGCTTTTTTCATTCAAACCAATACAGCTCCTAAACGGTAGGTCCTAACGACAAATATTTATAACAAAAGATATTGTTCATTAAAATTAGGATGAGAAATATGTCGGCAAAGTTTTGATCCGAGCAATACTTAAAAAATGTAAGCAAACAGTAATTTAAAGAAAGTATTATATTCTTTATTAAATAAAACAGGTTTCAGGTATTTCTTAAACGTATCAACTGTTATTCCAGAACTACCTCCAAATAAATAACCTCCAAAAACTCAATTTCTCCATTTTTGAAAAAACATATGATCATGGATTCGTATATCTGTCATCTACTGTATACAATTAAAGATTATTCGAAATAAACAAAGTTGAAAAAATAGCGGGTTCCAACGTGATTTCTTTTTTTCTTTTAAACTAATATAGCTCCTAAACCAATTGCTATGTATCAAACCTATAGGTTTTTATTTAACAAAATAATAGTCGCGTCTTGCCAAAGGGGTGGCCCCTCGCGGGTGGTCCAGAAAGGGGGGTTTTTGTTGTGAGACATATTTCTCTACCTGCCTATCCCTTACCGGCAAAATATTTTCAAAATCAGTTTGAGTCGAGGAGTCGAGCTGTCGAGGAGAGTATTTGAGAGAGTCTAGGAGATGTCTGGTCTGGTCCCTTCTGAGCTAGTTCCTGGATCTTTCGGAGCTTGGGAGCTCCCGGCTTACCACCATGAACCCACAGCATACGTAGCATCGCCCTCGTATTCAAGATAAGTTTTGGCTAAGTTCCTTATGTTAAAGTTAAGATACTAGATTAAGAATTATTCCTTTTCCTAATTATAATTTTTATATGTCAACCCATATTGGAATATATATTGTTTTAGTTCAACCGTCATTTATTCACCATTTGCATGCCACTCTTTAATTAATATATTGGTTTACCCTTATTTGTAATAATATATCTCAATTATCTGGCCCCACGATCACCTTCTGGAGAGGACATTAATAAATTAATTAATTATTTAAAAATATTTATTTATCATTTGCCAGGAGATTTAGTCCTGGCTGGCATCCCGATAATTAGATTAATGCTGATCCGGACTCAAACAGAGACGGACATAGCACAATATTCTACTTCAAATTTCTGACTTGAGAATTGTCATCAAATTTTTTAATCCGAGCAACACAACAGAGCTAGAGCGTATAAAAGAGTCCAAACAATTTTAAGAAATAGACCTATGTTAATTTTTGTCATTCAAACGAATATAGCTCCTATACGGTAGGTCCCAGAGGGGAATGTTATAGAACAAAAAATATTCTTCATTAAAATTATGATAATAAATGTTTTGACAAATTTTCGAACAAAGCAACACGAACAGAGCTACAACTTATCAAATTGTTATGTTTTTGAGGTTGAAAAACACGTTACAACGTAGTTATTTTATTGCCCTATCAACTGAATAGGATATTCATGGCAACAAATGAAAAAATAAATGTTTATAATTGAAGGAAATTGCGGATATAATATTTTTTTTATCATTAAAAGGAAGGTTCCGTCATGATCATGCCTAAACGGGTTATAATTTTGAATGGATGTAAAATTATATGATTGAGGTTTAAGTTAAACAGTTTGATGATGTTGAGCATGTTTAGACTTCTAGAAAGAAATATAAATCTGCAATCAGAAATTTTCCCCAACAAAAATTTCGATTTAAATTATGTTTTTCCAGAGACCTTCTAGAGCAGAATGTTTATTAAAGTGCTACTAATGAATAGTTCTTTTCAAGTTTTGTCACGTTATTGTAATAGTTAAAAGCACATTTACTGGATGTATAAATTTTGAACGGTTGTAAATATCAATAAATTATTTAAAAAAAAAAAAAAAAGTTTTTAATCCATACACTTAATCTAAAAATTACATGATAGCGTTCTGATCCGTAAACAAATCTTAGTATGACGTTTTCTTCACTGCAGACAAACGAAACAGAAGCTGTAGGTTGTAAATATGTTTATACAAGACAATATGTTTATACACTGGTTTGGTTACACTGGTTTGTTAGTTGCTCTGAGTGGGCCGTTTGTCTTGAGTGTAGGATATTTTTTGAGGCCACTGGCTCTTGAAACGATAAACAAGCCCAACGCGAGCTTTCAATCATACCTTATGTAACGCTGAGAATATTTTAATATATCTTGTAGTTTCCTAACATCATTTTAGTGTCTATCCTTAATGCTCCTTACTTTTTACGAATAAACTTATCCATAAAGACCTCAATGTTCCATATGTTGCTGATTTAGCCCAAACCAGATACCAATCCTTTCATAGTAAACTGCACTCCTACACAAATCCACTAGTCTCCCAACTTGCTTCTCATTCGATACCTGATAACCCCCCGAGGTGTCTGAAAAGTAGATGGCCAAGAGACCTTCACGTATAGAACATTTTTTAAAATGCTAATAGTGAGTAGTTCTTTACAAGTAATTTACACGTCGTTATAATCATTTCCTTAAATTTATTTGATGTATATTGATGTACAGTTGTAAATATCAATAAATAGTTTAAAAAAAAATTTAATATCTTACATAAAATTAAAATATTTATAAATTATTATTTGTATATGCTTATAACAGATTAATATAATTAAATATGCACTGTTAATTATGCTGCAGATATATCTCAACAAACGACCCCAGGAGAACTGCCAATCATCGGAGACCCTTACACCGAAATCAAATTGGACCTAGTCTTCCCCAAAGGCAATCCTGTCTTCGTCCTCAGCGAGAAGAAGCTCCAGCTGCTGGAACCTCTGGACAGGGACGTGGACAACTTGTCCCACATCGTCTTCCAGGTACATTGTCATCCTTCATTAATTTATGGATCGCCGTATTCCTGAAAATGATTAATATTAATAAAATAAAAAAAATATGCCGGAATTGTGCTCAATCGCCAAACTTTTCCCCATTTAAAGGTATCCACTCTATAGAGAATGGCTGTGCCCCAGGAAAGCCTGTCTGTTTAGTCGGAGAAGTCTCCCGCGGCTCCCTAATAATCATAATAAAAATATTCCTATAATTATAAGATTTAAATATGTTTTAAGAATTTGAATTGATTGCTTTACCTACCTAATAGCATTCTTTACTGAAATTTTAATATTTATTTTAAAAAATTTCTCATTTTTTAACGGCTAAATTATTTCTGTGGCACCTGGGCTAAGTGCAAAAATTGCGATTTTAGGAAAACTGAATTGAATATTTGAGATTTTTTCCAAAATCTTCCAGTTAAAAAAATTCAAATTTGTGGGGCTTAAACTCTTGATAGTACATTTATATTTATGTTGGTTAGGTATGTTGCAATTCTTGCCAATATTCTAATATTTAATACTATTCGTTCCAAAAAAATCGAACTCTTAGTCCGCATTACACTAATCGATTTTGTGTGAAATGGGCTTAGTGGTTAATGTTAACGTGATTGACCCCTGAAAGCCAAGTGCATAACTAATTTTCAGAGTTGAGAAAAATTACATGTAGATTAAAAAATATTTTTCCTTTTTCAAAAATTTATTTTTTTTATATAATAGAAAATGTAATAAAATACAAAGCATGCCTAAAGAAAAAATAATTCTTTTATTGGTAGTTTTAAAACATAAAAAAAAAAAAATACTTAAAGTTTTCTTTCATTTGTCTTCTTCTTCACCTAACTATGGGTACACACCCTGCCTAGATGTAGATTTAAGGTGTTCATAGAATTGTCGAAATGTTGGACTTAGGGAAAAAGATCTGACAGATCTTTCTTCTTTTCTGCCGCTATCGGAAGGGATTCAACATATCTGATTTGTAGCTGTAATTTCTGAAGCCTGCCCTTTTTAAAAAAACTTACTGTTTTAAAATTAACATTTATATCGAGAGTCGACTTGTAGTAGAGAACACCGCAGCTATCTTTGTTTAGTTAAGCCATCTTACCATTCCTAAATGCATTATACCTTTTTCATTATCTTTTTTTCTATGAACTAAGGCGGTTATTAAAAGGAACTAAAAATTTTATTTGTGAAAAATTGTGGGGCTCATATCAAAAGATAATCCGAGTTTTCGTGAAAACATTTTTTTTTTTAATATATTTTAAACGGTGGACTTGTGAAAGCGTCATTAATTATCAGACAGGGTGGTTAAAGACTTCAGGAACTGTGAAAGCGAAGAACATGAAATGGAAATGGAAAGTGATTTCAGCCCCGGTGGTCATTTCTATAAAGTAACCCCCCAGAGTCCGAGATCAGCTGATCGGGTTTCTTCTTCTGAGAACTGCAGCCCACTTAGCTGTCAGCATAAATCCGATCTCTCAGTTCGATTGTCAGGGCTTCAAAATATCCATTCTTAGAAATTATCTGAATTTTTTTTTTTAATTTACACCATCTATAATTCAAAACAAATTCTTTTGCTTTTATTGCTGTTTGTACATAAAAATAAAAAATTAAATTAAATTTAAAAATATGCATTAAACATTCTATAAAGAACGTAAACAATTTCTTCACAGAGCAAGTAATGTTTGTACTAAACAGTAATAATTTGACATGATTCGAAGGCTGGCTTATCTCTCACAGGTCTTAGTAAAAAAATTCAGGGAATTAAGAATTCATGATCTAGTTTAAATTTGTATTTATGGAAACAACAAAGGGGATTTACAGCAACGATAATTCCAAATTAATGCAAAATTAAAATTACAAAGTCTATATTGTTATCATCTCTCCTTGGCATCAGGTAGTCCTGTGTTAAAATGGCGGTGTCCAATTCTTAGCTGTAGAGGGCATGAAATATGTCTTCGTAGCTTCGTTAGGAATAGTTGGAAGGTAAACATACTAAAACTCCCCGCCCCTGGTAGGTGAGCTAACGGTGGGGGTATGTTCAATTTTTTTTTAGTTTTTCGATTATATCTCGAATACGGTAGACTTGAAAAATATAATTAAAATAAACATAAAAGCTAATTAAATTTCCTATAACATTTATTCTATATAAATTTGTCGTAATTCTAACCGTTTACGAGGTATTCGTTATTTAAAATCGGAGATTTTCGGGGAAAAACAAATGTTACCTCACTTTTTGTCAAACTTTTGCTTTTATTACGTTCCACACACAATCGTTTCTCAGAAAAAAACGTCAGAATCAATATTGTAGAACATTAAATTTACTTTTGGTATTGTTGTTTATTTTTTATTTCGTTTAACGTCACTTTATGCTGCTATGGCTAATCGGACGATGCTACGGTGGGAGTCCTAAATTTTGCCTATCCAGGTATAATTAGGATAGGGATCTTTAACGAGTACCTGACATCGCACAGACTCGGGACCCCCATTTTACGTCCCTTCCGAAGGTCGGCATAGCTAAGGATTTTTTACTCCCTTTAAAAAATCCTAGGGTCATCTGCCGGGCTGCGAACCCGCGATCTTGGGTTTAGTAGGTTGCTATGCTAACCACTACACCACAGGTGACCCCCTTTTGGTATTTGAAACAAATGTTTTACAAAAAGTGAGTACATTTGTTTCATTTTTAAAATTAGCGATTTTTATCTCTAAAACCGTTGAAATTACGACGAATATGTATATGATTAATTTTATAGGAAATTTAATTAGTTTTAATTTTTATATGTAGCATATTTTTCTAGAGTCCACCATTTTCAAGATACAATCGAAAAACACAAAATTGGGACCTTCTTGAGACCCATTTTTAAGCTTTTTAAAGATCTAGAGTAACTGAAAACAAAACCTCAATTAAATACTACGAAGGAGCATTAAATAAAAAATATATGCATCCTTTGCCAATACTGTAATATCAGATACCACCATGTTTGAAGTCATCTTCAAACTTCAACTTTATGCAATATTTATCTGTTGGGACATCATGAAGTCACACATTTACTTCATAAAATACTATATTGGTGGTAATTTATTTTGATTTGACATTTCGCTGAATAGTGCGTGGTGGTGTTGGCTCTACGGTACCAATTAGTATCACATTAGCTGTCTGTGGGTCGTTGTTATTTGGTGGCTACCTCCCTCCACCACACTCTCAGCGGGTTCCTCCATAAATCACTTCCAGGACCTGTCAGTCGAAGGAAGCGGCTTGTGGGTTTTCTCTGCATAATTTATAAGCCTCTGTTTCCACATCTCCTTCAAATGTCTTCTTCACGAAAGACATCAAGAGAAACAGGGAATCGCTGCTGATGCTTATGACTCCGCCGCGTGAAATATTGTCCTCAGGAGGCATTCAGGACCTCTCCTGTCTCTTTAGATGAAGACATCGCCGTGTCAATTTAAGGACGATTTATCCTCTCTTAAATTGTATCCTTATATTTTTTTTTCACACTCTATATGACCAGCATAATAGTATCTATAAATTTAAATCGAATTCCCAAATCGACTTGGTTACTTCTGTGATAATAAATGCAGATTATGTCCGATTCATAGGCATTCCCCATCTGATTTAATGGTAACATGTGGAAATTCGATAAATACTTCCATTTCTATTTAACTTGATATATCTTTGAGAGCTTTTATGTTGAATATATTTTCCATATTTGACTATTTTTGCCTTAACTATAAAACATAAAGTGCATTAATAATAATTAATTAGAATAAACTTTATTGTTATCTATGTTTAAGTAAACAGAATAGAGTAGAAAAATAATTTTATTCTCGAATCATCTCTCTTAAGAATAACAAATAAGTAGTTTCAGAAATAAATGGCATTAGTTACGTCAATAATGGTCAATCAATGGCAATATGGTCAGAGACATAATAAAACGAAAAAAATTATGAACAAGTAATGATATAACAACGATAATATATGTGTAGCCGCCATGAGTGACATAAATTTTCTTTTTGTTATTGTTGTAATTTATTTTGTTAGCCGTCGTATTTTATTATTTATTATGTTGTTAATTGTTTAATTTTTCCACTTCAAATTTTATAACCTTCTGTAAGAAGAACATATGGTAATTGGATTAGCACATGGGGAGGTGACCCATATATGTAGTACGTGTCGGGTTTGCAATTGCAGGTTAATTACTTTCTCTTTCCAGTGTGTTTATTTTCTTAATTATATAAATATAAATCTCTTGATGAGAAATTTCTCTGTGTTAATTTAATCTAACTCCAACTACCAGAACATATACATAGATACTGATTAAACATATAGACAGGAAAATAACAGAACACTCTAAAAATTAAATGTGAATTAAATTCTTATAGTACTGTGCTTAGAGTTTCATTTATTTTTATTACTAGAAACATTGTCTCTTAACGTAAAGAAATATAAAAATCCTTATCAAAAATACTGAGACTAATCATGATATGTCCGACCAGTCAGATTTCCCTTTGTAGACGATTTCACGCCAGACTTCACGGACATAATAACATACTCAAAGTAGGCATGGCCTTGACTGACATACACGCGAATAATCTTCGAAGTCTGAAAAGAAGCTAGATGAGAAATTTGTTAAAATAATTTAAATTTATTTATTTTTCTTAATAACTCCCCTCTCTATGTTTCTGACGAAGTATTACATACAGATTTACGTATTCCCGCTGTCACGAATCACACTCAGAATCACTGCTAACAGTTTTATTATAAATTAAACAGACTAGTAAAAATATGGCAACAGAAATACCTAATGTAGCACGACATTGTCTAAAGAGAAGCTGGGTGAGAGATCTCCTAGGATATGACTTAAATTTAGCTGTAGATCTAGAGTATGCACTAGGGTTGGGCGATAGTCGATAGTTACTATCAATATATCGATAGGTCATGCCTATTGATGGTCACTATCGATAGTGTCGACAGTCGATAGATCTTTTTTACCCTCAAGTTTTGAAACTCTCGGAATTATGCTGATCTGTCTCTGTCCAGTTTCAAGTTCTTTTGAAATTGAATTCGGAATTCCTAGAACTCAAGGGTTCTCTCAAAGATTAAACCAGAGGAAAGCAGAAATGCTAGTTTTTGATTCGGGAAATATGAGGCTCAAGGAGCAAACTTGACTCTTGAAATTAACTATTTCGTTACTTTTCTTTTCTGAAGATTTGATTTGTTCATTATTATAGTATGTTCAAATAAATTAGTTTTTTCTCTTATCTTTATGATTTAATCTTGTAATTTATAATCCTACAAATTTCGAATAGTAAATAGATAATTGAATTTAATTAAATTAGTAGAAATTCTTTATCGAATAGCTTTGGAAAAAAAGAAAGCAACTATCGAAAAACTATCGTTTGCAATCGATAGTTCTCAACCGATAGTATCGCCCTATCGATAGTGCTAACTATCGACTATCGCCCAACCCTAGTTAGTATGCACCAATACCCTGCTATCTCCCTCATGCCAACCCATTTCATGATTATTGTATATTATATTACATTGTACATTGTAATATTGTATTTTATTTTTTAACTATTTATTCATATTTACAACTGTATACAATATACAACAAGTAAATTAGATCATAATGATAGCAATGACATGAAAATAACTTGTGAAGAATTACTCACTAGCAACACTTCAATAAAGAATTTTATATTAGAAGGTCCCCTAACCATCTTCTTTTCAGACGCCTCGGAGGATTATCGGGCATGGAGTGGGAAGTTGAGAGACTAGTGGATTTGAGTGTTTATGGTAGGGTTTCTGGTATGGGCTAACTCAGCAACATATGGAACATTGTCTTTTTGGATAAGTTTATTGGTGACAAAGTAAGGAGTATTGAGGATTTTGGATTGTAAGGATTGGATACGAGGTGAATTGGATGGTTTAGAGGAGCCCCAAAGTTCTACTCCATATGCCCAAATTGGTCTGATAACTGTCATTTAAATTATTCTTTTGTAATTTATTGGAAGGTTTGAACGTTTGTCTAGTCAATGTTGAAGTAGTCTGTAAACGACGGGCAGTTTCTTGTCGTTTTAGTCTTGTATGTGAATTCCGAGTAAGACGTTTGTCAAATTGGAGTCCAAGGTAGCGGATTGTAATATTTTATTAAATTATATTTCATCATTGTTCATATTACAACTGCAGGAGGAGGTACTGTTGAGTACTCCAGGCCAGGTGCCTCATATATCGACAACAAATTTACTCGTCTAAATAGGAAATCATTCCTACTATAAAATTCATTCAAAACCTATAAAATTCTTGAAACCAGTCAGCAATATTATCGTTCATATTATAATAATAAAGCTCTTATCTCAAAGGCATTCCTTTTTTTATTTGAATTAATGCTTCTACGATTTATAATTACTTTTAAACTTACTTCTTACCCTACGTCGTAAACCTACGACTTCCTGTCCTACAGTATCCTTTAATGATATTCCACTAATCCCTGTTGAACAGATACGCTACCTAGGACTCCACTTGGACAAACGATTAATTTAGAATCCACATACAAGACTAAAACGACAAGAAACTGCCCGTCGTTTCAGATTAATTCAACATTTACTGGACAAACATTGAAAGCTCCCAATTAATAACAAAAGATTTATTTACATGACAGTGATTAAACCTATTTGGACGTTACGGAATTGAGCTTTGGGGCTCTACTAAACCATCCAATTAATCTCGTATCCAATCCTTACAATCCAAAATCCTTCGTAAAATCCTCAATGCTCCTTACTTTATCACCAATAAACTTATCCATAAAGATGTTAATATTCCATATGTTGCAGATTTAGCCTACACCAGATACCTATCTTTTCATAGTAAGCTCCATAATCACTCAAATCATTTTGAGTTTCTCAACTAGCCTCCCACTCCTGATAATCTTTCGAGGCGTCTGAAACGAAGATGGCCTAGAGTAGAGCCCGGATTCTCGTGCGATTGCATCTTTCTATTGCAAGCTCGTAATCTGCCAGGGACAAATTATTTATACGAATTAGGATGTTTAGGCCAAATATACCTAGTTTAATATTGCACATTTTAGGGGTTACTGCATAAAATTGCACATACTGCAGTTTTAATGCATAAAATTGCACGTTCTGCGGTTTTAATGCATAAAATTGCATATTTTGCAGTTTGAATGCACAAAATTCCTGCATTCAAATCGTAAATGCACAACACGTTTTTGTTTTTGAAAAAGTAGCAACTTTAAGAAGAATGAATATTATTCTTATAAAAATATAAAAAATCCAAGCGTGTTAAAATGAATACGCTTCTATAGTGTTCTTAGAAATGTTTAGATTGACTTGAGCTAGGAAACTCGGATCCCCAACATCCAAGAAATTTTGAGTCTCTCTCCTAACTTTTTTCATTGGAAGCTTTAATTTTTTAGTTTCCGACTTCCCTCAACGAAGTAACATTTTAAAATGCCTAAAATTTCAGCTAGTGTTAGTTCAAAGATACGAGGATGGATAGAAAAATATCCGGAACTAAAATCTGATAACAAAATAATACATTGTGGACCCTGTGACAAAGCTATCGGCAGCGAAAGAAAGACACAAGTTGATGCACACTGTAATTCGAGTACGTTTTTAACTTGAATTTGTATCCCTATTTAATGATTTAGAGCATAAATGTACGGTTATTTTTATTTGCAATTGCAATTTTTAACCACAAAAGGACAGTTAAAAGATTCGAGAAAACTCAAGACTGGCCCTGTGCAAACTTTACTGAGTGTTCCTCACATCAACATGTCCATGAAGAATTTTTAATTGATTTGTGTTACACTATGGTTGCAGCAAACATACCTTTTCACAAATTGCATTCGACACCTTTTTAAATCGTTTTTAGAAAAGAACAACTATAAAAACATTCAGAGAGAGCACAATCAGAGAGAACTATTTAGACAAATGTTTCAATTCAACAATGACAAAAATTAAGAAACAAATCCAATGTCATTTTTGTTAAATAATGGTTGATGAAACTACTGATCCTCGGGGTAAATACATTTGTACTTTAGTAATTGGTATTCTTCATCCAGAAATTTTATCAACTCCATTTTTAGTTTCTGTAAAAGAACTTGAAAAAAAAATAACGAAACTGTTTCCGGTTTTCCGGATTTTAACAAATTTTTTTTTAGATAATACGTTCCAAGACAAAATTTTGATTTTTTTTTAGTGATGCAGCTCCTTACATGATTAAAACAGGAGTCAATTTAAAAGTTTTTTATTCCCAAATGATCCATTTAACGTGCATGGCTCTGAATCGAGTTGCTGATAAGATCCGTGAAGTATTTCCAGATGTAAATAAATTTATAAATAACGGGAAAAACATTTTCCTTAAAGCACCACATCGTGTACAGTGTATGGAGACCAAATAGTCTGTCCTCTCCCGCCAGAACCTCTTATTACTAGAAGGGGATTGTGGTTGGAAGCCGCCTTGTTTTATACGCATAATTTTACTAAATATAAGGGAGTAATTGTCGAGCTCGATGAAGATGCTAAATCTGTCACAAAAGGAAAGTGAACTCTTTATAAAACGTCTATTACATCTGATTTAGCGTTTATTCGTGCTCACTATAACATACTTTCCGATTCAATAAAGAAACTTAAGAATAAACTCTTTTTATGAATAGACAAATAGATATAATTGAAAAATCGGGAAGCCAACTTCAAATATTTATTACTGAAAAGGGTGTAATCATTTACGATAAATTCAAGAATGTCCTTGACAAAAATCCCGGTTACAATATTTTAAAAAACTACAACGCTGCTCTCAATGGAATTGATGTTTCCTTAGAAGAGGACCCAAGAATCTTATTTAACAATCATTATTTAACTACTCCCTTACTAAGGACTGGATCAATAAATTTTAAGATAAAAACCGCTTTTGGGAAAGAAATGTAACTAGCGAATTATTTGTTCAACTTTTTTTATTTCTTGCATTTTATTCTGCACGAGTTTAAGTTTTTATTGCACGATTTCAAGTTTTTATTGCACATTTCCGAATTTTTGTTGCACGAAAATCCGGGCTTTAGCCTAGAGACCTTCCAGTTTAGAAGTTTTAATAAAGTGCTACTGATGAGTAGTTCTTTTCAAGTTTTAGCATGTTATTATAATTTTTGTTAATACATTTACTCCATATATATATTCTGTACAGTTGTAAATTTTAATAAATATATATATATATATAATATATATATATATATATATATATATATATATAATATATATATATAAAATTAAAACTTAGTTCTTGGAATCAATATGATATTGTTTTGATTACAGGTAACCTGCACGGTGAGGGACACGAAAAAGAAGCGAACGATTCCGATCATCGTGAGGGTCTCCGACGTCAATGACAACCCTCCAGTCTTCCAGAACACCCCCTACGAAGTATCAGTTTCAGAGGTGAGATTTTATTACTTAAACAGTAATTAGTCCAGTTTTTAGATTTTATCTCTGGAAATATCACTTCCCTTGAAGAATGGTGTCATAACTGGAGAGTCAAGATAAATCCTAACAAATAACCTTTACCCTAAGTCGAAAACCTACCTCATCCTGTCTTCCTGTATCCTTTACTGGAGTACCAATAAATAATGTAGAACAGATAAAATACCTTGGATTTTATCTGGACAAGAGACTTACCTGGAACCCTCATATCATACAAGATTGAAAAGACAAGAAGCTGCACGTAGATTTCGACTGCTACAACACTTACTTGACAAACGTTCAAATATCCCGATTCATAAACAAAAACTCATATATTTGACGATTATCAGACCTATTTGGACTTACGGTATTGAGTTATGGGGATCCACCAAACCATCTAATTCTTCCCGCATCCAATCACTCCAATCTAAAATCCTTCTCAAAATCCTAGATGCTCCTTACTTTGTCACAAATGAATTGATCCACAATGACCTTAATATCCCATATGTTGCTGATTTGGCACGAACCAGATACCTTTCCTTTCATAATAAACTCACTGCTCATCCAAATCCACTTGTTGCACAACTTCCATTCCTGGCAATCCTCCGAGGCGTCTGAGAAGAAGATGGCCTCGTGATCTTCTTTTGTGAATATTCATTAGAGTACTACCAATGGGTAGTTCCTCTACAAGTTTTATTCATGTCATTATATCTCATATATACCGCATATTTGCTAGATGTGTTTTCTAATACAGTTGTAAATTTCTATTAATAAAAGAATAAAAAAACTCTGGAAAAATTCTTAGTGAGCTGAATTTGTGTATACTCCTTTATTACTGTAATTTCATTGATATGTAAAAAATCGGCACTAATATCGTGCTGGCTAAAAAAGTTATTAAGGTCAAAAGGTCGCGAATATCTCGCGACCTATTGTTCGGAGGTCAATTAAGGTTATTACAAAAATTGTTAATTGTGAAATTATCTACAAAAAATGCATTTTTCTTAAAGATCAACCGTTGTTTGAACCAAGCGCTGAGAAAGCGACTAACTAGCGGTAATTCGCACTTTTCGGCGAAAATACGTTTTTGGGTACTCTTTTGTCTATAACTCCGAAACAATTTGTCTGATCTAAATTATGTTTTGTTCATCTGAGAGTTGGTTAAATTTAATGTCATACCCTATATATATGAAGTTTTGAACACCGTACTATTGTTAACATAGTACTATTGTACTATTGCTAAATCCTTATTTTTTCGGCATATTTCTCGATCTAACTCCAAAAATATTTGTCCGTTTCCGAATTACTTTTTACCCTTCTCAAAGCTGGTTAAATTTACTATCAGATCCCATGTATCAAATTTTAATTAATTCCATGTAATAACTATGGCACCACGCTTAACGTGTATGTTTTGGCAAAACATGTCAGCTCTGATCTGTTGTCAGAAACTGAATTCGGGTTCTTAAATACTAATTAATCCATAATTTTAAATAAACAACAACAAAAAGAAGAAGGTTTTTGATGAATAATTCGCCATTTTTGTAGGTTTTTTTTTTCATTCGAAAGTTAGTTTCGAATGTTAAACATCAGGTCCTTAGTAGGTAACGCGGAAAGGCTCTTGGAAGCGATCTGTGGACAATCTCTTTTCAATAGAAGTGGCAATTAATTCATCAATGCTTAATCCTATTGATCCTTCTTTACCATCATGAGTACATCAACTGTTTGTCTTTTCAGATTACTTTTTCTATTGATACACAGTCTTATGGAAACTTCCGAGAAGGAATAGATGATTCTATGATTTTACCTTTTCAGGACCACGTTCTTTTCCTAGTACAACAAATTATTTCTTTCCGAGTTTCTAGTACAGAATGATCGTTTTCAACTTGACTGGGATAGAACAACTTATTTAGATACTTTTAGGATAGTAAAATCAAAAATAGGTTAGTCAAGGTTTCGACCTCTTTGGTCTTTATAATGATTCGGTAGGCCTTGCTTCGATCACGATTGTTCATAATTAAGAGTATTTTATTTCTATTACTATTTTTTTTTTCTTTCAACCAGTTGAGGTAGATAATTACTTGACCGTATGGATTTAGAAAACCTCTCATATCCTAAACGCGATAGGTAGTGAGATGTTTTTTTAAATCACGCGTGCCCCAACTTGACGTGTGTGACCTCAGATCTGACCCCCTGGTTCCCATTTTTCGGTCACGACTCAGGGCTCGGAACCTTCGAGGTAATACTTAGGACTGCCAGGGGAAAGATCTTGAGGACATCGGCTGGCAGAAGACTGAAGATGTTAGTGAAAGCAAGGAGGTGAGGATATACGTAACCAAATAAGGCAGAGAGGTATTTAGTCGAGTTACGTACTCCTCAGGGGCAAATACCAACTTAAAGCCAACATTTTCTAAAGGTCATCTCTGGATCTGAAATTTTTTAAGAAAATATAAATTTAAAGACATTTGCCACTGGTTTTACTGCCTATCGCTGTATTGAAATCTTAGAAAATGTCGCAAGAATTTGAAGGAATTAAAGTTGTTAACATTCGTTTTTTCTTATTCAAATGACTTCGAATAAAAAAAGGAATATTGTCAACACCAGGTCTACCAACGTCTTAATTAAAAATATTTAGCATTTTGTATAAACAGGTTTTTTTTGTTGTCCTCCAAATTCCATATAAGAATTCTTTTTTAAAGCGTATTTCCTTTTTCTTTTTTGTTTATTACACTCGAACCAATTTGTAAAAGAATTAATAAAGATATTTTATACACGATTTTACCCTTTGTTGTCTATTTAACAACAACAAACCAGCAATAACAACTTCTCAATCCTTTATTGACCCAGCATAATAATTACTTTTGTTAATCTTTTTTACTCATTTATAGCGATACGTTTTGGGAAAAGCGAGGACGTTACGCCTAGTTTGATATTAGGAGAGTAGAAGCAGTTAGGAGCTCAGCTATCGTTAAATTAAATAATCCTAGCTCAATAATGAGTGAGCTCCTTTTCTCTGTTTCTCCTGATACTAAATAAAAAAATTAAACCTGAATTTTAACGGTCTTGCTGTTGCTTACAAAAAATTAACGCTCCTTTGGAAATAAACAATACAATGATATAGGTAAGCGGAAAAAAAGGAGGACAGAAAGACATAGACGGTCAGCAGGGTTAAGCTGTTTCATTTGAAAATTTATCTTCCATAGAAAACTGAATCACAGGTAAATGAAGAAAAAATGGAAAACATATCGTCTGTGAGATTGCCAATTCCGGTATGTTTTAGCATGTGCATTTTAGCACCTTTGATGCTTTGAGTTTTGTAAAACCTGATCCAAGCTGAATATGCGTATCTGGATTTTTCGTTTGACGCAGAATTTCATTTTAAAACAAAACCTGAAAATAAAAAAAACCTAAATCGAAAAAATGCACATCATTGACGGTCAAAATGGCAACCCCTAAAACATGTTCCATGTTGTTCTTTCTTTAGCCGGCAGGTCATGGGAGAGAGTTTTAATCTATACAAAATTTTTAATACCAAAACTTACAATCAATACTAGAATGTTGTTATTCCTAGGGTATTAGTACACTAGTACAGTCTAAGTGAATTTACCCTTTAATTCCTTTTGAAATAATTTTTTTTTTTAATGAGTACATTTTCATTTTTAAAATACTAGAAAAAAAAATGTTTATGCCCAAAGCCGAAGAAATTTGTGTCACAGAAAGACAGTATTCACAAAAGTGGACTAACGCCTTTATTGTTAACATTTGTTTTTAAAAAAATTTGTAATGCAAAAAAAAAGACTTATAAAGAGATATGTTTTAGCTTAAAGGTTAGGAATAACAATTGATCTGGTTTAGACCATTGTTCTTTTCTTTACTAAAGCTAAGACAGCAAGTATTGTCCCTTACTGAGCGCTCTCATCTTTCACAGTATCCACAGTTAGCCTAGAGGTTTCCATTTGTAAAAATTGTTCACAATTTAGGAAGAGACCTCATTTTTTTGTATGGCCGTTTTCAATGTGATATAACTAATTTTGCAAGAAAACCTTACGCCTTAGGTTAATCCAGTAGAAAAACTATTAACAAAAAAAAAAGAAAAAAAAAAAAGGAATTTGGACTTGGTTTTGCAATTCTACGCCTCAATTGCTATCGCACAGTTCTTATTGTATGAAAAATACGCTATAAATATAAAATACTGCCATATAATTGAATTTAACTTAATTATTGAAAGAAATTTAAAGGAATGGTTCGTTTGAATTTATTTTGTGTAAAAATAAGTTCTAATGTTATAACAAAATTTAAAGTACTAAAATATTTAAAATTATTGTAACATAATAGTGTTCAATATTTCTTGAAAATGAAATAGTAAAGATATTTGTATGCGTTAGTTTCAAACGAGATCGCGTATCTTTAAAAAGTGAAGTACGGTATTAAAAAGGAAGAAAATAAAGTGAAATTTCTACATTAAATGATTTTTTATTTTCGTAAAAGAAAATCTGCTTTGCAAATTTGTTGTGTATATGGTAATGTATACGTTATGGTAATGTAACTAATAATAAATGGTTGGCTCGACTTCTGAAGTGCTAATTTTGATTTAGAAGATGATTCCCACTCGGTCGGCCTTCATTTGTTAATGGCAACAAAATAGAATCATTGGTCGGAAATTACCCACTTACAAAGACAGCTGATATTGTATAGACACTTAGCATACCCCATACAAGCGTCTAAAACATACATTTAAAAAAAAAATTATTTGTTATGGAAATTTGCGACTGTAATACAAAAACACATCCAGTAAATATGCGGTAGTTATAATGCAGAGAAATGACATGAGAAAGACTTGTAAAGGAACTACCCAATGGTGCTGTAATGGAAGTTCTACAAAAGATGAAGATCCCGCGGCCATCTTCTTTTCAGACGCCCCGAAGGATTGCCAATTACAGAATGGAAAACAAGTGGATTTGGGTGAGTTTGTTTATTTCGTTTAACGTCACTTTATGCTGCTATGGCTAATCGGACGATGCTACGGTGGGAGTCCTAAATTTTTTAAATTTTGTCCATCCAGGTATAATTAGGATAGGGATCTTTAACGAGTACCTGACATCACACAGGCTCGGGACCCCCATTTTACGTCCCTTCCGAAGGACGGCATAGCTAAGGATTTTTTACTCCCTTTAAAAAATCCTAAGGTCATCTGCCGGGCTGCGAACCCGCGATCTTGGGTTTAGTAGGTTGCTATGCTAACCACTACACCACAGGTGACCCCGATTTGGGTGAGTATTTAGTTCATTGTGAAAGGAAAAGTGTTTAGCGCTATCCTAATCAGGGACATATAGATTATTAAGGTCATTCTGTATCAGTTCATTGGTGACAAAGTAAGGAGCATTAGAATTTTCCTGAGGATTTTGGATTGCAGTGATTGAATGCGGAAAGAATTAGAAGATTTAGTGAAACCTCATAATTGTAAACCATTAGTCCAAATGGTCTGATAAAAGTCTTATAAATGAGTTTTTGTACTGATTTAGTGAAACCTCATAATTGTAAACCATTAGCCCAAATGGTCTGATAAAAGTCTTATAAATGAGTTTTTGTACTGATTTTTTTTTTCCTTTTTTTTTTTTACTGAATCGTGAGATTAGAACGTTTGTCAAGTAAGTGTTGGACCATTCGGAATCGACGTGCAGCTTCTTGAAATCACCAATAAAAAACGCTATGAACTTATTTTAGAGCCCAGTAGTTTTTAAGATCAATAACTCACTAACTGCTTCATTCCACCCGAACTATAAATGGTTAGTAACATCAACTTTGGACCACCCTCGCAATAATATTTCACAAGCTACTATATTATACCTATATAGGAGGCATTGTAACGATAGAAGGCAGTGCACAGTAACACCATTAGCACCTCCGCCTTCACTGACGAGCCCTGCCGCCGATTGCTTGCGCTGTGCCTGGAAGAACGTGATGGATGTGAACCAATCTCGATGATGGTGCATTACTTTGGCGGGACTGTCCGCTGTTATTGAACACCAATCCTTCGAGGTGGTGCAATCCTCCTACCTGGAGGAACGTTATTCCTAATGTCCCTGCTATGCAAAACAGTAGCAGTAGGACACTGTGTCAGGATTATAAATCCATCTTACGTCATGGAGACTAAGAAGTTGCGTTTCTTACAATGAGAAAAACATTCAAATAATTTCTTTATTTTGTTCCTTTTTTTATAATAATTTTTCACAGTTACGCTAAGAGACAGCCATTTTCATTTTCATATTTTTTTCATTCCAGTTTTTGTTTTTTATTCTCTATAAATATATATATTTAATGTTGGTCTGACGTTTAACCGAAGAATGACATGAGGTTTAACTGTCAAGAAAAAAAGAGAACGCCCAATCGAAGAATAAGACTTTTATATCCAATCCTCTCGAAACGTTCAACTCAACAACTTAACCAAAAAATGAACACTTGTCTTATTTACTGAAATCTACTTGGACATACATTTCGCACATATACAGAACAGCTATAAAGACACTTATTAACAAAATCTTAATCTTCTAGGCAAAACCATTCAGGACAAGTACAAAAGCCCCATGGTACGTAAGCAACATAACTTTACATACTGACCTTCGCATACCAACAGCTAATGAACAAATAAGAACTTACACAAACGATTACACGAAACGTGGATCCGGAAAATCGTTTTATTCGCTGGAAAGAAGTGAGCCTCAGCTTTCTTTTGATGTACATAAACGCAAAATTCGATGTAAAAAAACCTCTTAAGAAAATTGGAAAATCCGAAAAAGATTTGATTTTTAACTTGTGTTTGAAACCAGATAGGAAGTTGAAAGAAATTTCATGCCTATTACCGCCCTATATTTTGTGTAAAAAAAATGAAATTGATACGTTTAACCGTCTAAGCGTAGTTCATATTTTTGTCAATTCAAACAAAAATTGCCTACCATTTTGGTCTGGTAAATTTTGAAGCTTACGAATTTTTTTTTTTTCTATTTGGATGAAATTTCGTATTTAAGGGTTCACTTAAATGCTGAATTCGCTTCCGATATCGGTTCATGTAAGAAAAATATGTAGAATGTACTTCACTTGAAAAGTTTTAGATTTTACACCGTTAAATGTGATAGAAAATAATTTGTAAGTGTTTAATTAAGCCTGCCTCTAATTGTATAAAGGTTAAAGGAAAAAAAATGAATCAAAGCTCTTTTATTCGCCATATAAAATAAAGTACAAAAATATATAACTTCCTATCAAAAATATCAATAATAATGTCATTATTTAAACATTTGTTAAGAGGATAATGATAGTGCCAGAGCGGCGAAGACAGGCCCGACTCGACGAGCTGGCCCACGTTCGGCCGCAAATCACGACTCGACAATCGTTGAAAAGTAAAACAAAACTTAAGATACAGAGTCAATATAATAGAAAGAGATAATAATAATTTATAATAATAATAGTAATATTATATTATAGATTGTATCAGGGCGGCATTGAACTCCAAGTCTCTTATCTAGAAGGCTATTATATATTTTATTTTATTGTTGTGTCTCTACTCTATAATTATTGTATTCCAACATGAAATGAAAAATACTCTCAAGACTTTTTTTTATTTCTTATTTTATTTTATTACAATATCTGATTGTTTAAGAATATATATATTTTATTTTTATAATAGAATTCACTTTGTGGTTGTTCTTCGCCGGGGAAGTTTAAATAGTTGTCATTTAAGTCTCTGATTCCTTGTGTGTGTATATATATATTTTGTATTGCCTTAGATAAAATAAATACAAAAAAATAAATAAATTCGATATTTTATAACTGTACAGGTCCAGAAACTTGTTATACATTACTAATGTTATATATTTTGGATGTATGTGGATAGAGCACAAAGCTGTCAGCAATAAACTTATCCATAAAGATCTTGATGTTCCATATGTTGCTGCTTTAGCCCACACCAGACACCTATCCTTTCATAGTAAGCTCAATAACCATTCAAATCCGTTAGTATCTCAACTTGCTTCCCACTCCATTCCTGATAATCCTCCGAGGCGTCTGAAACGAAGATGGTCTTAGAGACCTTCTTGTGTAGAATTTTTAATAAAGTGCTATTGATGAGTGGTTATTTTCAAGTTTTAACGTGTTATTGTAATCGTTGTCAATACATTTCCTAGATTTATATATTTGTACAGTTGTAAATTTCAATAAATGAGTGAAAAGAAAAAAATTAAAAATAATCACTTATAAAAAGTGCGTATTCTTATTTTGCTTTAAAGATTCCGTGGGATGTGTGATTTTTTAAATTAACTATTTAGATCCTTAACTAGTGGAACTGTTATCGGCGAGGCAATAACTTTTGAATAACTAGATGTTTACAGAAATTAATTAAAAGCTCTATATTAGGATGTAGCAAGCCCATTCTCATTTATCTCTTAGGATTACCGGGAATCCAATGTGTACCAAGTTGTGAGGCTAGTGGATTCGAGTGAATAAGGAGCTTATCGTGGGTAGATAGGTATCTGGCCAAATCAACATTTGAGAATGAATGGTTTAGTGGAACTCCAATACTCTGTATATCCAAATAAATGGATGTTGGACAATTAGGATAAGCTTTAAAGGCAAGCATATATTGCTGGTCATAAATTAAACTAAGCATTACAAACATCTCCATTACATTTGCACCATCATATCTTCAATAAATAAATTTTAAGTTCCCTTCAAATAAGCTTTCTCAACAGAGAGAGTAATCCACAAATCAAAAGATGCTATGTGCCTTTTGAAGCTTAGCCTAAACTCAACGGTAAATCATCTTTGAAGGTTACCTCTATGACAGGTTAGGCAAATTAATCGGCATACTTTCTATTTTCGAACCTTAACGACCAAATATCTAATGCTTCCAATTATGAAGTAATATTATTAATTACGTATTAATAAGCCATTATTAAATGTTTACTGAGGACATTAAACAAAATCTTCAGTTTGTTTAAAACAAACCTATATTAAAAGTTATTAAAGTTAATACACTAAAATGTGATTTCAACCATACGTTCAATTTTTTTAGGGTTAGTAAAAAAATGTTCTCAATACGGCTGTTATTATTTTTTTTTTTTTTACCGTATCGGTTAGCTATTTGTTTTTTTGTTTTTTGTAAGTATTTCACTGTCGAGTTAAATATACCGAATTCTGTTTTGAATTGTTTTCCTCTCCTTTATCGACTTATATTCAAGCAAATGAGATCTTAACAAATAAATCTTTGGATTTCAATATTCGATGAAAAAATATCTCCTGCTAGAAAAACGCTTGTTACGGGTAAAAGTATTAGTATACATGACTGGAATCGTGTGGCAGAAAATGGCCGTAGAAACAGCTTGTTTATTAGCAGAAGTCTGAGGACCACTAAAGGAGATCTGTAGCTGTTAAAAAATACTCCTTAAGGACTCGGCTAGCTCTCGAGAAGAACTATGTCCTTAGAGGAGCAAGTAATGAGACGATTCCCATTCAACGAGAGCAGCACCCCGCCGCCTGTTCCGATCCTTCGCTCCTGTTTGTTCTTTCCAAGGAGTCCAGTCCACTCTCTTAGCACAAATGACCAAAGGCAGGAGTCCTCAATGTCCTTCTCAGGAATAGGCTCGTGCCGAGGTGTCTCTTCTCTTCCTCTTTGTTGTCAATTGAAGATCCTTGCCGACGCGAAATAAGGAAGTAACTTTTTTCGAATCATATAATGACCTTAAGGCTTCCAATTAAAAACAAAATATTCATATATGTTGTGGTTTGGGACACTAAAAAGCGATACAATTCGTCTCTAATCCACAAACCTTCGTAAAACCATTTCCTTTATAGTGTCCCTAATAAACTTATCATCACAATATATTATTTGTTTATAATTTAAATGTGTACCAAACCAGATTCCAATCCTTCCATGTTAAACTCCATACCCACTCTGATCCACTAGTCCCTCAAGGTGCATAACTCTCCAAAGTGTCTAAAAATAAGGTGGCTCCAGGACCTTCTAATGTAGAATGTTTATTATAGTACCATTAATGGTTAATTGCTTCATTAAAAAAGTGCTTCTTTCAAAAATTCCCCAGTTCAGTTGTGTACTAGAATTGTCATAATTTAGTAGTAGATACCAATAGCAGATCCACCAGTAACATTGTAAGTAGTTTCCTACTCCTCCATCTTTTGTAATTATATGAAGTTAATTATTCTAACGAATGTTTTTATGGATTTATATTGTAGCTAACTTTTTTGGAATAACTTGTATATATTACATAATTTTATTTTAACCTGTTTTGTCACTGTAGGGGATGATTATGAGAACAATATTGTCTCGAACGTCGCCAAAATAGTTGTTTTTATTTATTGACTGAACCTCAAGAACCTTATTAAACATCTGATAGTAACAGTCAAGAAATATACAATACTTTATTATTATTGATATAATACATATTTTCATGACTTGACCTAGACCGAGGTGTGAGCTGAAACTAATGACGTAATGACCTCTATATAATATAATATAATAATTATAGTTATATAACCAACCAGCCAGATCTAACGGCATTGTTTCAGATTTTTTTATAAGGCACCTTTTTTCGGGTTCCTGTTCCGATCGGTCAGTTCTCTACACACACTTTCACTTGGATCTGATGGCTACTTATCTAATACATTAGGGCCACCGTTCTTTGCCATCTGCCATATTTTTATATTTTAATATCACCCTATTAATACATACAATATTTTTTCAGAATATATTTCATTTATTTTTTTTTATTTATATCAAGTGTATTACTATGTTTTTCGAGCTGTAAAACAGTAATATTCATCAAGATAATTTTAGTTTATACAATTTAAAAACTTTATATTTTATGTTGCTTTCTGATTTACTAGAAGGAAAATTTCATATCTCTTAAAATGTGGCCCAGATCCCTTAAAAAAGGGTAATCAGTTGGTGAGAGGTGAGGAAGGTAGGGTGGATGATGCATAGTCTTATAACCTATACGCAACCAATTTTCCTAACGTCAAAAATGATGCATAGGCGGTCCAGGGATTAGGTGCCAAAGTTTCGTGATTTTTTTTTTTTGCATTTCTTTATTACCGGATAACCGTATTATTTGGAATGCAATCTTAAAACTATTGTTACATTTTTTTATATTTTATTTAAGACTTTTT
Source organism: Euschistus heros (assembly GCA_003667255.2). Classification (NCBI taxonomy): domain Eukaryota; kingdom Metazoa; phylum Arthropoda; class Insecta; order Hemiptera; family Pentatomidae; genus Euschistus; species Euschistus heros. The sequence goes on along the minus strand of RCWM02000576.1, from coordinate 496,437 downwards.
TTAAAACAATATATCATATGTATTAGGTATTGGGGGCAGTTAAATAGAATATGCTATATTTACCTAATATTAAAATATACTGAATACCTAATATTCAGGCGGATTTTTTTAATTAATAATAAAATAAAAACGCCCCCCCCCCCAAAAAAAAATATAGTAACGATTTTAACAATTGAAGATGAACAAAACAAAAAATTAACGAATTATATAATTTCATTACAAACGTTATCAAACTTAAAACATTCCTTTTGGACGAATGATAAAATAACACCCAAGAGGATTAGTAACAATAATAAGATGTAATTTTTTGTTTTTATTTTAGTATCGATTTGTTGGTATAATTTAAATTGTTTACTAGTACATAATAAAACCACTAAATTAATTAGGAAATTATGTTATATCATAAAATATTGTCAATTAAGATTTTGTCTTATATGTCTAAAATCAAATGGATCTATATTTAATTTTCTTGTAAATATGTAGCTACGTTATACACGAGTATTTTGCTGTATAAATATAACTAGATTTGCCAAGCTCTATTGTAACAAGCATAACGCTTATTCAATAAATAATTTTATTCATTCATTCATTCATTCATTCATCATATGTATTCACCAAAAATAAGTTGTTCCGTTTTTTTTTTTTTACTGACCAGCCTCCCTCACACATTCCCCTATTTGTCATTCCTTCCATTACTCCCTCAAACCAACTTCTAGAGCGGCCTTTGTTCCGTTTTCTTTCCGGGCCCCATCCAAAAATTCTTTTTGGTTACCGTTCCTCTCCTATTCTCATAACATGCCCAAAGCATTTTAGCGTCATCGTCTCAACTGTGTAGACGATCTTATCCATATTATCCATCCAAGTTACAAATAAGTCCTTTCAAGCCCAGTTAAAAAATTAATTAATTAAGGACACACTTTTTTCCCTTCTTTTTTTTTAACATTTAACGTTTTCATTAGTTTTCGTCCTTAACGTTACTATTTTAAGATGGCGGAAGGACATCTTTGGGCCACATATTTATTAGTTTTCGTCCTTAAGGATAATATGTTGGAATATTCCAGGGCTTAACGGATTTTAAGTTATCGGAAGGATATTCCTCCATTGTTGTCCTTTTAGTTTTTGTCCTTAAGGATAGTATGTTGAAATATTCGAAGATTTTACAATTTTAAGATGGCGGAATGATTATCCGAAGGACATTCCGTCATTTTTGTGCTTTATTTTTAATCCTTAAGGATAAAATTAGTAATTTATATATCGCACTAGTATATATCAGTCAAAATTTTAAATTGACCAGTATACTGAATTTATTCAATATGTTTTATTACCAGATAAATTGCAGTGATCTCAGCAGTGTAAAATAAATCTGCTTTATTCAAGTCTTCCATCATTTCACTTGTTATCTCTTTATCTCTTATATTGTCCATTCTTTTATTTTGTCTTCGTTCTTTTGTTCGTCACAAGACCTTATTTAAAGAACAAATTCTTCATTCTTCCTCAACCTTCTTCATATATTCTCAAAAACTGCCGATTATCGTTGTGATTTCTTCTCTTTCTCGGACGAATCATTTTCTTTTGGTATCTCTTAATTATTTCTTCCTTCTGGTGACAGATATACAATATGTATACTATTATTTATGTACTGTAATTTCTTGAATCTTAAAGAGCCTATTAAGATAGAAGAGGAGACTCAATAGCATTGAGATGGTCCCAGAGGTAGTTAGTTATTGCTCACTATCTTTCCTAGAAGTAGAGAAGGCAATACAATTCACTTCACTATACAAGTACCGCTGCAGTACTCCGCACTCCCCATCCCATTCTATACTAATGCCCAGGCAGGAATATACTTAAGGTAGTGTTTTACTGCCCCGATCCTATCTCCTGCCTCCAGGAACTCGAGGAGCAGAAGTACAGCTCTAACATTTATAGCGAGTTCTTAAATCGGATATTTAGTAAATAAATTCTTCTATCATGAAGGAAATAATAATAATTTAACTGGAGCTATTTATTTCATTCTTCTTTAATGTCATGAAGCCTTCAGGTTTAGAATTTTTCATTCCACCGAATTCATGCAAGATAAACCTGCTTACAGAAACATAAATATAACTTTATAATAATAAATTAAGCTATCTTTATTTATTTATGATTCAATTACCTGCTAATATTATCTTTGAGGATTATTCTATTATTCTTTATTTGCTTAGTTATAACTATAAATTAGGAGTTTAATTAACTTTTGTCAACATCACATGACCTTATTTTATTTTAGGAGATGATGAGGGATGCAGTCAAAGAGAAACACCACGTCCAAGTAGAAATACTATAATACGTGCCAACGTTTCGACATGTCTTGCATTGACCTGCTAAACGTTGGCACTAAAACGTGGTGCTCCTCTTTGACTGCATCTTTCTTCTTCTCCGTTCATCATAACAGTCAACTATACTTTAATCATTATATTATTTTAATGTTTTTTTTATTTATATTGTTGTCTATACACATTTCATGTTAACATATTTTTTTTTTCAATTTTTTGAAATTTACAACTGTACAATATATACATCTAGTAAATAGTTTGATTAAGATTTCAACAACATGCTGAAACTTGAAAAGAACTACACATCAGTAGCACTTCAATATAAATCTACACTGGAAGATCTCTAGGCCATCTTCTTTTCAGACGCTTCGGAGGATTATCGGGAATGGAGTGGAAAGCAAGTTGGGAGACTAGTGGGTTTGAGTGGTTATGGAGCTTACTATGGAAGGATAGGTATCTGGTCTGGGATGTGTACATATTTATACCGAAATTTCTCGGTAAAAGCAATAATACTAGGTGGATGGAAATTTAATTCAAAAGTGTATTTAAAAACTATCTCCAACTTCCGGTAGAATATCCTTCCGCCATCTTAAAATCGTTAAATATTTTAATATTTCAAAATGGTATCCTTAAGGATGAAAACTAAAAACACAACAATGGTGGAATGTTCTTCATATATCTTTAAAACCGTTAAATCCTGCAATATTTCAAAATAAGGACGAAAGCTAATATATATATGCGGCCAAAAAGATGTCCTTTCGCCTTCATAAAACAGTATCCAAAAAGGACAAAAATTAATTCTAAGGGGGAAAGAAGAGTGACCAAAGAATGTCCTTCGGCCCTCAAAAATCGTCAGATCTAGCAGATCTTAAAAACAGATACTACAAATACTGGCGACCGATATATTAAAAGATTAAAAACATATATAAATAAAATGAAAATGTTGCTTTAGGTCCAAATAGCCTCTCCTCACTGTCTACTTGATCTACATTTTCCATTTATTCCACACAATACCGTCATTAGATTTCTACATACGCCGTCGTACTGTGAATTTCAATAAACCGACCAATTTATCTCGTATCAAATCCTTCGAAAAACTTTCAAAGGTCATAATTGTACTAAAAATTAACTTATATAAAATCAACTTAAAGTCCCATACGTTGATGAATTGGCCCAAACCAGATATTTATCCTTCCATGGTAGCCTCAGTTACTACTCGAATTCACTAGTAACCCAACTTGCTTCCATTTCGATTCCTGATAATCCTCTGAGACATCTGAAAAGAAGTTGGCCATTTTACTAGCCAATATAAACATAGAACTTTTGTTGAATTTTTATCAACAGTTGCATTATATGACATTGATTTTTTTTTTTTTTTTTTTTTTTTTTTTTTTTTTTTTTTTTTTTTTTTTTTTTTTTTTAAATCCAATTATGTATAAAAAATAAGTATATGTATACATATGTATATAACCATAATCCAGTACAGAACTATCATGCCTCATAGTCGCTAGTGGAAAGAGAAATATGTTCTTATTAGTACACCTGATAAACACGCTTCCTCTGGCGTCTTCTAAAAAAAAACAAAAAATGGAGAATAAAAAATGGTTCCCGTTTAGTCTCCCAAAAATTAATTCGTTGTCGGTTCGGTTTCTGAATTTGTCCCTGAGATAAGCTCTAGAAGGATTCTAATGTCCCTGTCGTATCTATACAAAAGCTTTTTCGGCTAAAAAAACAAAAAATTTTTTGTGAAGATAATAAAATGTTTTTTATCTTCGAGGGGTTCCATTCTCATGTCCTGGGAGGAAATGATTTTTAAAATTTCGGTTATTCAAGGGCGACCACGCCTCAATTGGATGGAGCTTTGGACATTTTCAGGAAAAGTAAGTTAAAAAACATTTTAGCCTTTCTGACCCATCCCTATTTCATTGCTGGAGCTTCTTGGATATACATGTAATATGGCGTAATGTTATAATACTTATGTAATACTAAGGTTACGTTCCATTATTCCCCACATAAGGCGATTGGTGAATACCTTTTATCACCCCTATTCACTATATACACTAATAGTTTTCAATAACATACATTTTTTATCCCTTATATTTTAATAATCACATCTAAACAATGAACCATCATCATATTTATTACTGCTATATCGTATTATATTTTTTATTATATTTTTGGCTGGGGGTCTCTGGGATGAGTGTGTATTGAAAATAAAGTACGATTGTGTTTTTAACTTATAAGTTAATTTTGTTTTATTTTTTATTATTACTATTTATTTATTTTTATTTATTCAATGTTTTATTTTTTTATTTTAGTATTTCATTTTATTTATATGTATATTTTTTATGTATAGGAAGTTCTTTTCTGTTATCTTTTTATTTATTTTATTTTATATATAGGGGAAGGTGCTGTGACCAAAGCACAGTTGTACCAGTGGACATTTTTAATTAAGAGAAAGTAAGAGGAGGGAAATTGAAATTGTTAGATTGGTAGTGCTGCAAGCATCTGTCTGCAGTTGCACGTGTGTTTTCAAGATTGTCAAACCAACAGTTTAGTAGAAATTATTATTTTAAAGTTTTTTTCTTCCAAATCATGACCAATCCAACCAGTGATTTTAAATTTTTTAAGACCCACACTTAGAAATCTTCTAGGCAATAATATTTCATTGGGTTGTCCGATAAATATATCATAACTTCATATGTTTTCATATCAGTTATCACTTACGGGTTTTGTGAAACAGAGCTTTCCGCACAACATGGCGTTCAGTTGTACCTGTGGACACCATTGCCAGCTGAACCCGTGGACAGATAGTTAAAGTGTCCCCAGGCACAACAAATTTTTCTTTTCGTTTATTAATTCATTATTTCAATTATACATATTGCGGAAAAGCTTGTAGGCATTCCGTGTGATGTAAAATGGCTAAATATAGATACTTATTATGCATATAATCTTTTTTTAAGAGGAGAAAATTCGCCACTCATTATTTATAACAATCTATTCAACTAGTGAAGATAGTGATTTCACAAATGTGATCTTGGCTGATCCATCAAGCGAATATTGTAATTTTTTGGATGAATTGATGAATGATTATTTTCACAAGGTAAAGAAATCGAAGATGAAGAAATATATGTTGGTAGCTATGTTTTGTGTTGTAAAGCATTTTATTGCTCTGATAAAAGAAAAAGTAAACTCGTTCACGTTCAACATTTTCTACTTGAAGAAAATTTCATCAGATGATAGAACCTGGTTAATAATAATTATAGGTACATAAAAGATTTACTTTTGTTAAAAGGTTTAAAAATAAGTTAAGTTTCTATTTACTTTGATACGCTAAATTTATTGGTGTCACCTTTCTAGTCGGCCTTATAGTTCAATGATATCAAGTCGACTTTTTTTGTTTAAATATTCTATTTTGTTTAGTACATTTTATAAAATTATTACTGATGTGTTTCTCTAAGCATTATTTCAATTATCCCTATAAACCAATGAAGAAATGAATGTCCATTGGTACAACCACTAGTGTCCACAGGTACAAAGGGGGAGGTACCTATGGACACTAATCAGTAAGTTACAAAACATTATTTTCTGTAATAATATGTTAATGTAATCATACGCCACCAATATTACCTATTGCCCACATTTGTGGCAGATTGTAATAGTTACTCAATAGAAGTTCTAAATCTAATGTTACGAAGTATTTATTATCTGTGAGTGATATCATCATTTACTTTAGCTACGCTCACAAAGATTGGGTTTCCAGCGATAAAGGATGACCTAGATGAATAAGAAACTAGAAAATAAACTAAAATAAGAGCTGAAAAATAAATATTATATTGTGGCTGCATCAATGTAAATAGTACGCAATGGTAACAGCCCATACTCATAGCTGGTTGGATATCACAACTGTCTATTAACAAACACATGTTTAAATATTTTTCTATAGATACACACATACTATAGTAGTTATAGAAATAGTCTATAACCATTATTTTTTTTTTAACACGAAACGGCCTTTTATAAACATGCATTCCGAAATTCCAATTTGAATACAATTTTAATTTCGATCCCCATGAAGAAACAACGTACTTCAAAGAATTGGATAGAAATAAATTAACTAAATTAACTTGAGTTTTAGATTTTTTTTTCTAATTTATTGATATTTGCAATTGTACAAAATAATATAAATGAAGTAAATGTGTTGGTAGTGAATACAATGGCATGTAAATAACTTGAAAAGAACTAATCATCAGTAGCACTTCAATAAAAATCTACACCAAAAGGTCTCTAGGCCATCTTCTTTTCAGACGCCTCCAAGGATTATCGGGAATGGAGTGGTGGGAAACTAGTGGGGCTTACTATGAAAGGATAGATATCTGGTTTGGGCTAAATCAGCAACATATGGAGCATTAAGATCTATATGGATAAGTGTATTGGTGACAAAGTAAGGAGCATTGAGGATTTTTCCAAGGATTTTGGATTGTAGGGATTGGATACGAGATAAATTGAATGGTTTCGTGGAGCCCCAAAGCTCAATTCCGTACGTATTTGGGAGCTTTGATCCTTTGTCTTATTAGATAAATTAAAAGCTTAACTATGACTAAAAAATAAATATGAGGAAGAAAGAAAATAATCATAAGAAATGAATTAAGCAAATTGAACTTTAACTGAAGTATAAACTTGGTTGTATAGGATTTGGCAACAAATCTTAAAACCAAAAAAAACCACGCGAATATCATTACTTTTCCTTTTTCATTTTTGTCGTTCTTTTTTCCCAATATTTTCTCATCATTTCTGCTTTCCTTCGACCCTGCAGTACACTTCCGTTTTTCTCTATTTTCCTCAAGAACCTTGTTTTCTTTCAATTCCTTTCCGTATGGTTCCCTATCTAAGCAGTTTTTTGTTTTTTATATTTAATTTTTCTGTTTCCTCTTTCTTTTGTTTTACATACACTCTTACGCTCTTGTATTCTCGGAATTTGTCAAAGACTTTCTAGTTTAGTCTCCCTTGGTTCATTCTTACCGTGTGCCCATAGATCCTAAGTCTTCTGATTCTTATTTTGGTTTTTAAGTCTTCTATCTCCCTCTAGATTTCCTAGTTGGGTCTTATCCTGTAGCCTTCCTTGGTTTTTTTTTGGTTTATAGATTCTCCTCAAGATTCTTTCCTCTATTTTTTAGTAATTTTTCTAGTTTAGGATAACATGTTGCCTCTATCCCGCAAAGAATTACTGGTTTCATCACTGTGGTGTAGTGTCTTATTTTTGTAAAAGAGGATAGGTTCTTCTTATTTTAAATATTTCCTGTTGCGAAGCTTAGTTTCCCAACTTTATGATTTTTTTCTTTTGTTATAATAATAACAAGTATTATTGTTGAAAAAAAGAAAAAAAAGAAAGTGGAACGTGCTTTACTCTCAATAGTTACAGTGGACGCCGCTTAAAAGACTCGCTTTGGGATCAACAAAAAGTGAGTCTTATAGGCAGATGAGTCTTATAGGCGAAAATGAGAAAATAATATTAAAAATGTCTTTAATTTACGAAAGAAACTTTATTTTTTCAGTTAATATACATAGCGCCTATGATCATCAGTTTCCTCCTTGTCAACTTCCTCATCGTTCGTGACATTCGATGAGCTGCTGCTCCTGGCTTCTCTCACGACAGACTCACAGATCAGGTCCTCAGAATACGCCTCAGAGGTTTCAAGATTGTGGTCGATATCCATCCACTCCTCGTAGGTCCTTGTAGTTAGCTCTTCTGGCTTCTCTAAAATACAGCCATATTCCTCTTTCCGCTTTTCTTCTGGTTTTACAAACAAAAACCTCCGTGCTGGAAGCAGTTTCGAATCGTCACATCACTGACGTGAATTTGAGCCTCTAGAAGGTTGATTCTCTTGGCGGAGTCGTTTGCTTTGAAAGTCGTATTTGAATTTGGTTGCAATTCCAAGGTTTCGTCTATAAGAGCTCATTTTTGACCTATAATATGCTTTAAAAGTACGTATGATTCCTTGGTCACACGGCTGCATCAGTGACGTAGTGTTAGCAGGTAAGAAAACAAGCTTGATGTTCTTCAAATTCAAATTTACATTGTGAGCTGTGCAGTTATCTACCAATAGCAAAATTTTCTTGTTTAACTGTTTATCCATTTTTTTCCAACCATTCACTAAATCATCCACGCATTTTTATTTGCTGTGTAGTCAACGGGTAGAGCATTAACACCTTAATAACACAGAACTGTTTTTTTTTTTGTTGTTTTTTTTCGGAGAAACTGAGTCTTATATCCGGAGTGGCGAGTCTTATAACCGACTTTTTTTGTGTGTATTTGGATACGTCCGAAATGTTCAAGTCGTTTCTGAGTCTTATAGGCGGCTGAACCTTATAACCCATGAGTCTTATAAGCGGCGTCCACTGTACTTTAAATATTAATTTTATCACAATAATATAATATTTTAATGCCCTTTGAAGATCTATCCTCTAGTACGACTAGTTAATAGCAGGAATCAGAAATAGTTAAGTTACCAAATGATTGGTTTTGATAGTCAAAGAAAATCTTGAAGATAATGTTAAGTGCTGACTCGTGTCTTTGCAGTTTATTGCAGGTACAATATAAACTAATTGCTCTGAGCCTCTAGATAGCTCCCTCTAGCGGTAGATAAAGTTACTCCTACAATCTCTTAGGAAGATATTTAAATTATTTAGATATATATTGTACAATGGTCATTAGAGAATATAATGCCCAGCTATTAAGTTCAGAAAGAATTCTAATATTTTTATATTCTTAAAAAAATATTCCGTTTGTTATTCCTAATACCAATTATTATCTGTTTTATTTTTTTAGTCATTATTTATTCACTTAATCGATTCATATAATTTTAAAGTGTGATATGTTTCTCATATGATAAAATTATGTATTAAAATGAAGGCATGTAAAATTATACCTATAAATATTTCATATACAAACGTTTATTTATACAGTAATGTTCACCACTCAATTATAAATTGTCTATAAATAATGTTCTCCGATCACTCTGCCTTTCTACAATTCTAAATGAAACGGTGCAACGAATGCATATTAAGCAAACAGTTTTAGCTTAGAGCTATCTGGATGTCCCAAGTTTCCTTATAATCGAATCAATTTTCATAAGTTATTGTTTAAATTCAGCTCAGTAGGATTGTAGTATTGTGTTTCATATTGTTATAGCTCGGTAGCATAATAGTATGTTAGTATGTTAGTATGGTTGAATGCTATCCTCGAGAATAACAACGTTGATGTTGGCTGTTGCTCGTTGAACAACATTTGCTTAGCGAATATGCAAATGTTAAATAAGCCGCGAGAGGTTCAACCCCTGCCGCATCCTTTGTAAATATTCGACGATAGGGGCTGGCTGATGGGAACTGTAGGTTAGTTTGTTGAGGGAAGAGATAAGTCTTTGTAACTTTTTCAGTTTTATCAATTTATAATATCATTGACTATAATATATTTTCTATCAACCACTCATTTATTTTTAGATTCCTTCCCTTTGGGCAATATTTTCATGGCTCTTTACTTTATCAAGCTATTTCCTTTCAGAAATCGATTGATGAAATTTTCTTATTTATTTAGTTTTCGAAAGCAAATCTTCAACAATTCGGCTTGCAACATTATGTTTGATTTTTGGATTTTTTTAAATATTCTATTCCAACTAGATTTGGTCTAGTTCATGAAAAAACCCTCTCTTATTAAAGATTAAACATTCCGAGTTTTATATCATGATTCGTTGGAATTGATAACCAACATTTGGGTACGACACATCACAAAGTATTGTATTATTTCTTGGAGGTTCAGAACACTATGTCTTTTTTTAACCAAAAATACATTATTACTTATTCTTGTTCACCTTTTTCCCCTTTATACAGAGCTATAGAATTCTATGTCCTAGGCAAATTAATTGTAAGGTAAGTTACATAAAAATGTTTTTATTTATGTTTTGGAGGGAGAGCATAACGTCCTCATGTACTCCAGTTAGGGCAGGAAGGACGGGTTACCAACCTATTCTAGCCTGAGTGGGAAAGTCAAGATTTATTTCGTACACACAAGTATAATAAACAATTCAGGAAATGAAATCTTTTTTTCTTTTAACTGCTCTCCTCTTCAGTTACGGAAATTTGACTTACAATTAGTGTTCTGTACCTCCGAGGACAGATTTTATTTATATAGTATAGAGTAATATTTCTGTTCATTGTTTTTTATGCAGGTATGCATTGTCTTTACTCTAGCTGGCTTTTGTCCTAGAATAAAATGTATTGGAATTATTTTATATGAAAACTAGTATCGATATTGAACATTCATCATTGGTTCTAAAACGTACAAAAAAATTCAAAACCTGAGCACTTTGTTACATAGATTATATCAGTACCCCGGAGGTATAGAACACAATGTCCATTTTCAACCCAAAATACATTATTACTTACTCTTATTCACCTTTTTTCACTTTATACAGAGCTATAGAATTCTATTTCATAGACCAATTGTAAGGTTAGTTACATAAAAATGTTTTTTATTTATTTATAAAGCCTCACTGATTCATTTCGTACAAATAAATACAATAAACAGTTAAGGAAACGAAATCTTTTAAAAATAAAACCGATTTAAATTGCTCTCATGTAAAGTTATGGAAATGTGACATAGTGTTCTGTACCTCCAAGGTGCAGATGTGTATATAATAATTTTTTATAAATTAATGTATATAAATGTAAAAATCAAATATATCGTTAATCCTGAGGAGGCAAACGGACTTCTGAAAGATATCAGGATCTATTGTTGATTTAAACGCGTAAAGGGAAAATAGTCATGTAGAGTGGGTCCTTTCTGTTTTCCGTATGACTTGTTGGTTTTTTTTCCGTTCTTATTGGAAGCAAATAAGTAATCTTAGTAGAAGTGACAATTAGTTCATCAATCCTTTTTGTACTGATCCTTCTGTACCATCATGTCAATCTATATTAAGTGATATTTAGTTTCAACTAGAAATTAACTATATCTTTGGTTCAGGAACCCAACATTAATATTTGCATTAAAAGAATTAATACAGACTTTACATGCTCTAAATATAAAGTAGAGTAGATACCATAATATACAACGGACTATTTGCACTCTGTGCTGCCAAGATTTCACAAAAAATTGCCAATGCCTGGTTGAATTTTCATCACCTTCCCTTCAGAACAGCACCTGGACCTCTGGAACTCTGGAGCCAGCCACTATGCCCAATGAGCAGAATGTTGTATTGGCCTTCCAGTTGAGGATAGGCTTGGAAGAGACAGCCGGATGGATTTATGGCCGGGACTAAGGAGTTCGCTCCTCCGCGGGTCGTGTGATAAATCTCTTCTAGGCGGATCTAAAAGAAAATAGAAGAGGTCCTTGAGGATCGCCCCGGGATATAATGAGTTCGGCAGCGGGCGATGGGAAACAATGCTATGCAAATCTCTGATGGTTCCGGATATTGAAATATATGTTAATCCACTCATTTGCTATTCGATTCCGAGTAGAAGAAAATAAAACTATCGATTTGTTGCCGTCAATTATCGACCCAGGAGGGGGAGAGGGGAGTGTGTAGATCATTTCGGAGCATCTGCTGTGATGAATGGCTGGGGCGGGCAATATCCACTGGTCCACGGGAGGTGGCTCATGCTGCTCTACCTTCAGCTTCGATATAGGCTTTTGTATCTGTAACTGTTTTTAATGTAAAAATTTATAATTGTATAAATATTCTTAATTAAAATCTATTAGTAAAAGAACAATTAATCAATATAACGTTATTTACATATTTACTTATATATATGCAGCAAAAGAAGCTCTATTCCTCCCAGGATGTGGCAAAACCTTTCCAACGGTATCAGAACTCGCACGCCTACTTAGACGATATCCCAATAGTGGTAGTCATTGTGGGATCATAGTCCTCCAAGTAAACTCAAGATAATTAAGAAGAACGTAAAACCATGGAGCAGTTCCTACCGTACTAATTGCAGAAAAATAGTGATCCTAACAATATTAAGACATAGCCATACAAGAACTGCACACCTTCACCTAATCACCAGAGAGGCTCCTCCCAAATGTGAAATGTGTGACAATGCCTTTTCAATATCCTATATGTTTAACGAGTACCCTTACTACACCAAAAGGTTGACTGAATCAGGAATTCCTCAAGACATCTGAATGGTGCTGGGAAACGATGAAAAAATTATAACCCTTCCTTGCAGAGAAAAACTATTTCAGAAAATATTGATAAATCTTGACTTTATTTTCTATAAAGATCGAACGAGCGTTGATGACTCTTATGTTTTACGTTCAAAAAATCTCAAATAAATAAATAGATATAACCAAACGATAGAGGAAACAAAGTCCAGATTGGGAACTCAGGAGAAATTAGGATTCTCTTTATGACGAAAAGTTATTAAAAACGTACTCCTTGCCCGTCAAAATTAGTAATATCCTGGAAGATCTGAAATTAGTATCTTCGAGTGGCTTTATTAGTAAAAGAACATTTAGCCTTAATAGACGATTTCATGACCGCCTTTATGGTCATAATAGCATATTCAACCAAGATTGACATATCCTGAGAAATCAGTGATTTTCAAATGGTTTTACGAGTTTAAACAGAACAGAGCCCAAACAGCCATAAGAGTTGATGAAGAGGATGGTTTCTTAAGTTGTTGTTCCGTTCCACAGTTCTTCGAAAAAGTTCGAGAGGAAAAAACCTTTCTTGTCTTAGAGCAAAGAGTGGCGTGGCAAGACTTCTCCTTTGATGCCGATTTCCTTTACTTTGTGCCAATGAAGATTTATTCGATAGAAGCCTATCGAAAGAATGACCTTTCGTAATTTTTGTTATCGTTTTATGAGGGATTAGGAAAATAAAAAAGTTCAATCAAACCATTGATTAATAAAATTATTTAAATTGATTTCAGGTCTTATTCTAATTTATTATTTACCTACAATTGTTTTCAGGGTCCTTACGTTAAAAGTACAAAAACAAAGCCAAATGCCAAATTTTCGGTTTTTATAAAATTTACTTTTTCTTCTTTGATGTCTGAAATTCTGACCTTACAAAAGATAATCATGTCAAATTGTAACTGATGTTTATGAAATCGAAACCGTCCACACCTTTCAGCAGTTAGTACATTCGCAATATCCAAATCTCAAACGGAATTCGGTACAAGGATTCGAGTCATTGTTGACAGATAAAACACTTGTTAACAGTACTTTATCACATCTGAGGGCTCCACCTGTTACTATTACTGTTAGCGTTCGCAATGGACAAGAACTGATTAACATTTGTTACAATTTAGTAATGGCGATGGAGGTTTGAGTAACCGCTTCTATTCCAGCGTGGGCTGATGAATAAGGTCGTTAGAGCTCATTCAGTGAGGTGTCAGCCGAGAAACATTTTGAATACAATGTGTCATTGCGTAACTGGCATCAGGGAACTGGCAACAAGTGCCATTGTCATAACTGTCTCTCTGTCGGGCGGGTACCGGGTGTGGGTACTGGCTACGGTGTACTGTAGGTTAGTGGGATCAAACGCCCTAAATTAACTATTTGAGGTGAAAGGTTAACTGTGAATATGTAACGACTGTAATTAATACCTTATATAGTGTGTTATAAATCAAGAATGGAATTCCAAAACCAGCTATGATCAATTTCAATATTTTTTTTGTGAAAAACTGATTTTCGCGACCTTTTGACCTTTTTAACTTTTTTCAGCCGGCACGATATCAATGTCGTTTTTTCTCATATTCATTAAAATGCCGTTATAAAGGTGTGTACGAAAATTCAGCTCACGAGGAGTTTTCCGCAGATTGGGGCTTAAAACGTCCAATATGACTTTTAATCCCCAAAATGACGTTTTTAATTCACAACCACCCAGATTTAGTGTTAAACATTAAATTTATTTATTTTGAACTTTCTATGTTGTTTTGGTGCAAATCTTCGTTAATTTTTAGTGAACGTTATTGTCCAACTTTTCGTAGGACCTAAAGAAAATTCAAGGCCGGAATGTGAGATGGATTTATAAAAAAATAAACCTCACTCTACACCTGAAAGCCTAAGTTTAAGTTTCGAAGCAGTGAACCAACTCGATAAGTTAAATAAGACATTTAAATTTAAAAAATACGGGCGATGTAAGAGTTAGCAATCACCATTACTAGGAACCATGACAGATTCCTAAATGATTTCGTAACAGAACGACGAGGAGAAATCACTTTCAAAACCTATCGCAATTAGTTTCCTTCAGCCTTTGGGTTTTGTTACGATTTTAAAATTCTATTCGATTTTATTCCATGCTATATCTTCTCGAAGATCGATCAATGGAATAGTCTTGTGTGCTACAATAATGTCACTTCCTTTGGTCATTCCCAGTATGACATTTTGTTTGTTTTTTTTTTATTTAAAGAAAAAACTAGCGTTGGCGTATATTACAATCTTCCACATTTAAGGATAATTTGTAGTATATAAGCCTGTCTATATTACAGGGAGATGTTATAACAAATAGTTATAATAAACTTGCACCCCCCGTCGTGGCTCAGTCCGGTCTCATAAGTAAAGAACATCGATTATTTTAACTAAAGCTTTATTTTTTTATCGATAAAAATTTTGTATTATTAAGTATTATACTGTATTATAAGAATTATTTACTCAATATTTTCACGCATAGCTGTAATACTGTTACTCAAAAAAGATAGATCCCAGGTTCGAAGGTGACTGGCGCAGGGTGGAATTGCTTTCCTACCCCTAACCTCCTAGCCAGGAAACCCCGTGTAGCCGAGACGGTAAGGAAGGAAAGAAGAAAGTAAAAAAAACCTTCTAAGCATCAGTGATGGATGAGTTTATTTGTGACTCTCTAAGGAGCATATAGTATTTTTTTTAGTAATTTCAGATTGTAAAATTGGATGGTTAAGCCCTAAAATCCAACTGCATATGACCTAATCTAATTACCGTAGCCCCACAATTCTTGACACAAACTAAATATTCTTACTTACACCTTAAATAATCATCAACATTGGTTCCTATATATCATACATTGAAACATTGAAATACCTATATCACTTACTCTATTTGAGGAGAATACGGAAAAACAGTAAATTAAAAAAATTCAAACTTTTTATCTACATTTCCTCATCATCTTGGCTCTCTTCATCTTCTGTGTCAGACCCTATTTTCAAAAGGACCAGGACCAAAAGGGCGAAGGTTTAGAGCCTCTGTCCTTAGTGACTTCATTTCTGTCTTAGGTAGTTTTCGTTTGCTTGTTAGAACTGGCTCTGAACTCAACAAAAAGTTAGTAAGTATATCCTGGTTGGATTTTTCTCGACTATACTTCCGTGAGGGATGTTCACGATATTTTTTTAACTCCTTCTAACGAGCTTCCTGTGCTTCCTCGGTTAACTGCCCTATAGGCAACATGGCTCAAGATATTATTTCTGAACTATGAATAAGAAACTTGTGGAGGGTCGGTGACATCGGGTACCATGGGTACTTTTCTACAAAATACTTTGCAGTACCATGAGCAAACTCTTGATAGGCATTAGTATTAATTTCGTGCCCACTTGATATTGCTATCAGTATTGTATGAAGCCTTTTAATTAGTTCAGCGTCAACTCCGGTAATTTCTGACGAAATATCAGAATGAAAAAAAAAAAATCGCCTAGCCCTATTTCCGTCGTTACTATTTCCAAGGCATGTCAACAATCTAACCACATTTTTTCTTAAAACATTCTTGGATTTGACTCTTGGGTTCTACAACAACTTGTTTGTTTCATTGCTGTGGTCGTGCCATTTTTTAGTGGAAGCTTGTATGATAGGTGTATAGGATAGAAAATAAAATGGTTTTTTCGTCTATGCAGTAACAAAGGAGAAATATTTTTTTCTGACGCTGAGGCGGATTGGGGCAAGATTTTTCATCGAAACCATAATATTTAGATGATGTACTAGAAGATGGTGGGAAAAAAAATATGCTTGGACGGGTTTGTAAGGTCACTAAACCCTTCGCTACAGATAAACTAAAACCAATAATCTTATTTTATTATATTTTTAAAACAAATATAATACTATACTTCAAAATTATATACCTGAAGATCTGTTAGTAACAAATTGTTGCAGACACTGACATTGATGCCACTGAACTTCGTCCACTTTCACCGATTACCAGTACAAGAGAAGACCGTTATCAGCTTGAGGAATTACATTATTTTGTTCTGCAGAGCCTTAACTAACAGATAATTAAGTCATCACGTTGAAAGGAAAATTTTAGTTTTATGACTTTCTGCTGTTTTCCTTCATTTTGCTCCACTGTGCGCCGTTTAGAATTCTTTTTTGTAATTAATTGAAAGCTTTGTTTGTGAAGCAGATTTTGAAGAAGTCGAATTGACAAACATTTTTGCAGTATTTTTAGATGACTAAACTAATGATTTTTAGTCCCCTCCGTGGATTCAGGATGTTTCTAACATCACTTCACGATTATTATTAAATGGATTTTTCTTTTCGTACACTGGCGGATTATTGAAGATTTGGTGAGAGTTATAGCGGTAGTTGGGTCCTCACAGCGGCACGGAGGGACGTACCCTCGAAGGCCCTGTAAATCCTTGGACCCTCCTCCTCCCCCCCCCCCCCCCGCAGGATCAGGGCCAGGACGAAGACTTTAATTGGCCGTATTTTAGGCTCTGACTTTTTACGGCCTCTGCGGTGCCTTATTCGTCCTCCTCTCTCCGCTACCGGTAATAAGTCGCTTAGTATCGAGGCAAAGAATCGGTTATATAGCTCCAAGGATTTGGAGGCTAAGCTAGTTGTGAATTCAATTCGAAAAGACTTTTATTATCGTCATAAAATAAAAAAACAATTGTAATAGTTCATGAGTGATAAAAGTTATATTAGCTAGATAAATCTTCAAACCGGCTCCTAGACTCGAATCATTGATAATAGGTTAACACTCTACAATGAAGAACTGATGAATTATTTGCCACGTCAGTAATATTACCATAATAGTCCAGACAATGAGTGCTGAAATGAGGGTTGTAGAGTGCATGGAATATCCGATAATTTTTGAATTCACAGCTTCGTTAGGAATAGTTAGAAGGTAAATATACTAATAGTCCCCGCCCCTGGGGGGTCAGCTAACGGTGGGGTAGGGGAGAAGTTCCATTTTTTTGGTTTTTCGATTATATCTCGAAAACGGTTGACTCTAGAAAAATATGTTTCAAATAAACATAAAAGATAATTAAATTTACTATACAATTTATTTTGTATAAATTTGTCGTGATTATAACCGTTTACGAGATATACGTTATTGAAAATCGGTTATTTTTGGAAAAAATAAATGTCACCTCATTTTTTGTCAAACTTTTGCTTCCATTACGTTCCACAATCGTTTCTCAGAAAACACGTCAGAATCAAAATTGTAGAGCATTAAATTTACTTTAATTTCGTATATACGTTTCTGGTATTTGAAGCAAATGTTTTACAAAAAATGAGGTAAACATTTTTTTTATTTCTAAAATTGTCGATTTTTAATAAAATATATCTCGAAAACCGTTGGAATTTCTACGAATGCGTATAAAATTAATTATATAGAAAATTAAATGAGCTTTAATTTTTATATGCAGCATATGTTTCTAGAGTCCACCGTTTTCGATATATAAACGAAAAACAAAATTGATTCTGACATTTTTTTCTGAGAAATGATTGTGGAACGTAATAGAAGCAGAAGTTTGACAAAAAATGAGGTGCCATTTGTTTTTTCCTTAAAATAACCGATTTTCAATAACGTATATCTCGTGAACAGTTAGAATTACGACAAATTTATACAAAATAAATTGTATAGTAAATTTAATTATCTTTTATGTTTATTTGAAACATATTTTTCTAGAGTCAACCGTTTTCGAGATATTATCGAAATCCAAAAAAATGGAACTTCTCCCCTCCCTCCCACTATTAGCTCACCCCCCAGGGGCGGGTACTTTTAGTATGTTTACCTTCCAACTATTCCTAACAAAGCTGTGAAGTCAAAAATTATCGCATATTCAATGCACTCTACAGTGGGTTCATTGACTGGACTATAAGCCTATTAGAAGACTAGTCTGAAATGTTAGATGTTCATCTTCAGTTCTAAAAAAAACATGAACAATTTACGGATATGATACTGATCATATTTGCTATGTAATTCCTGGCATGATGCACAAAGGAACCTCAACATATTTAGTGACTATTGCAATGAGAATCTGCTAACACTAAACCCATCCAAGTTCAAAATTTTGGTGCTCCACAAATCCCCAAAGATGAAGAAACACATTGGCAGAAAACACGGTTAGAATATACAATGAGCTATACTTATCTGGGAGTGCCCTTACGATTTGAGAAAGCTGCTGATTACTTTATGCAGAGGTCTTCCATTGCAATGACTAGAGTGTTGGAGATTTTAAGGAATGGCAGGAGTGACTCTTGGGAGACTAAAACCAGACTCTTTGACTCAAGTGTGGCATCAACTCTACTTTATGCCGCTGAAATATGGGGTCTTCGTTACCTGGAAGTAATAGAGAAAGGCCAAGTCAATTTTTTTAAGTCATTGCTTCAGTGGCCAAGATGTATGCCGAACTATATCACACGCCTAGAATGCGGGAAGTATCCACTCAGTGTTCAAGTCAAGTGCTGAAAAAAGTTGTCAACTACTGGACAAAGTTGAGCTTGATGGAGGAAGGGCGCTTACCCAGGCAATGTTTTAATAGACTTCTTACCCTTGATGTATCTGAAGGAAAGTCTGACGAAGCATACAATTGGGTGACCCAAGTAAAATCGATTGCAGTTGAGTTGGGTTGCCAAAACTTGTTCTCAAGAGTACTACCCCAAGGACTGAGCACGTTTAAAGAAGAAACCCTCGAAAAGATGAAGAACCATCAGTTTTCAAAAGATGTAAACAGAATTTTGAATTCCACCAACAACCCTAAGTATAGAAAAATATGCAATTTTAATATAGCAAGCCCGGAAGATTACATGCTGTTTCAGACGAATTTTAAGAAAATCAGAGTTGTGGGTCGCCTAAGAGTCTCAAGCGGGGATTACCTAAAGGTGTTTATAAAGGACACAACACTAATTATGAAATCCAGCGAAGACTGCATGGCCTGCGGTGGTTTGGTGTCGGATCCCTTGAGCCATTTTCTTACTCAGTGCATCAAATTTGAAGAGCAGAGGAAAAAATTCTTAGGTACATACATTTCTGAATCATTGTCTATAGAGAAAATCTTAAATGTAGATTGTATTCAAAAATTAAATAGACTATATTATTTTGTAATATGTTGTGCCATTGACTGAAAAGCTAAATGTTTTTTTTTTTTGGAATAGGGTTCTGACTATGGTCTTATTTTGGTTCTTTTCTAAATTACTGGGTCACTGATTCTCTGATCCTCTTAACCTTTAATTAAATTCAATAATGACTAAATATGACTTGGTGGGAAGTTATAAATCTGTAATTCTGTATACCTTGTAATTGCATTGATCTTGTTATTAAGTTGATAATTATTTTATTTATTTATTATTATTATTTATTTTATTATATATATTTTTAGGTAAAAGTGTCTAAACTATTTCTTTATATTTGTAGTACTTATATAATTTAATATTATCTTTACAAAGTCCTAGTGCTGCTAGACAAAAAATAATTGTTTTATTTCGTATGTTATTTGTACAAGAAATAACTTTTGCAAATAAATAAAAAAAAAATAAAAAAAAAAATATTTGCTATGTAAAGATGTTGGTATTACTTGTGAAGAGTAATACCAGCTTGCTCCATTTAACAGTTACTTTTCGGTAACCAGGTACAACTTAACGCGCACATTCTAGCGGTAGCCATTCGAAATGAAAACTTCCCAATTTCCCTCCTTTTAGCACGATAACCTCAGATTCTATTCTAGATTCTAATATAAATCAATACATTCTTTTGTAAATAGTACTTCATTATTTAAAAAATATTATTATTCAATATATATGAAATAGTTGTTATAATATTAAATAGAAATGGTATTTTAAAAGTAGTAATAAAAAAAAATAGACAGAAAAGAAATTAATAAAAGTGTTTAAATTTATTTTATAAATAGTTTCTAAATGAAACGTTACTTTAGCTTTCTTCTAGACAAAAGACTGACCTGGAACCCTCATACTAGACTCAAAAGACAAGAACTTAACAGGAGATTCAGCCAACTTTACAGAATACTAGGCAGGAATTCTCATCTTTCAGTTGATAACAAACTCCTCATATAAGAAACAATTTTAAAACCTATTTGGACCTGCGGACTTGAACTGTGGGGAACAGCAAGACAATCCAATATCAAACGCATTCAATCCTTCCGATCCACAGTTCTCCGAACAATTGTTAATGCACCATATCATGTTACTAATAAAACCCTACATAATGACCTAAAAATACTCGTACACTTTATCTTTGATCTCATTCCTCAAAATCTCTCCAACCATCGTAATCCTCTTGCTCATTCGTATCCAGTCTTAGCCAACCCTACAACTCTCCCAGAAGGTTAGAACGGTTATGGCCTCGAGACCTTTTGTAATGTAATGTTATCTTAGAGTCCTGGTAATGACCAGCTTCCCTACTCAAGTCCTGAGCAAATGTGGCTATAGCGCTCCCACTATAGCCTCCATGTATATATGGTGTGAATTATCATCTCTGTACCTATTGCCCTGTACTGAGGCAGATTGTATATATATATTTTTTTCAATTAAATAAATTTAAAAATATTTAATATTCCCAAGCTCTTACAGTCTTCAGGCCATATTTTCAGCAATAATAACTTTATTAGGAACTCGCCGGTTTAACTCGATTTTAATTCAGGTTCCTTCTTTGTTCTTTATTACGTTTTATGTGTCCTGATTGTATAAATAATATATTGCTGCGTAGTTATGGGAATAGTTTACTTATATACGTCACTATAATAATAGGGCGTATAAAAAAAATGACCATTTTATCAAATTCCAGAGTTTAAAGTTCTGTAAATATCTTAATGCTATTTATTACTTACCAATACTTAATAACCCCTTTAGAGCATTCTCTAAGCTTGTTTACTAACACTGGACTTCTTTAAAAAAAGGCCTCAGTTCAGTTATTTATTTCAAAGAAAAAACACGATAGTGTCCTACGAAAATCTTGTAATTTTAAGACATTACTGGGAAAAAAATATCACAGCCGCTGAAGCAACTCGTGAAATAATTAAATATAAAGGGGAATGTGTCCTTGAAGAGCGTACTGCGCGGCGTTGGTTTGAAATATTTAAAAGTGGAGGTACGACGTTGGAAAGGAAGAAGGGCTCCGGGCGGCCATTAATGGATATTGATGAGGTTCTGAAGAAAGCTGTTGAGTTAACTTGCCAGGTAGTGTGGTGTGTCGAAAGATACTGTTAGTCGCCATCTTCTCTCCATGGGGAAGGTGAAAAAGACCTGCTCGTCCACACACTTCCCGTGGAACCAAAGAAAAGATAAACTTCATGGGTTTGAACTCCTTCCTCATCCACCATATAGTCCAGACTAGCACCTTCGGATTACTACTTTTCTCGATCCATGGCCCATTTTCTTCAAAGGAAAAAATTTGATAATTTTGCAGAAGTTGAAAATGCTGTCCTAGAGCTCTTTGACAGCCATCCCAAGGAATGGTATCAGCTCGGCATCGAGCAATTGGCTAGCAGATGGGTAATGGCGGTTAATAACAATGGACTATACTTTGAGTACTAATTGTATTTTATATCAAAGAAATAATAATACAAATATTTGTTTAAGAAACGGTCATTTTTTTTTTTTTTTTTTTTTAAACCCATTAGAATATTATATGCATTGTTTTTTGCTGTTATTTAATCCTCACTCTTCCCTTTCTGCCCACAGCTAACCGCAGTTGGGACGACGATCTTCACAGGACTCAAGGCGGCGGACCCGGACGCAGGAGCTAACGGCCTGGTGGAGTACAGGGTGGCCAAGGGAAGGGCAGGCGAGGTAGGAGCCGGCGAGCGGCTGACTGTGGCCGACGGAGCGGAGCACTTCCTGATCCCCCTACCCCATCAGGGACAGGTCATCCTGGGGAAAGCTCTGGACTACGAGAGGACGCAGAGGTACCTCCTCACCATAGTCGCCAGTGTGAGTAGATTTATAATAACAAATTTTAATTTGTAAAGAATATCATTAATTAATTATTTACATTGAAGTAAATTAGAGGAAACTGATAACAATGACGTGTAAAGAACTACTCACTAATAACACTTCACTAGTTCTACACTAGAAGGTCAATGAGCAATATACCGACTGATGCAGAACTATCAGGCGCACAGTGGGACGAAACTATGTTTTTTCTGGACATCGCATTTTGAGCCTCTAAAAATTATTGCATCGACTTCAAATTTCATATGGGTATGTTTTCAAAGGTGTAGAATTCGAATCTAAAGTCAGTTTTTCCCCATCATTTCAGAACTTTGTGCTGTTAACCAATAGTGTGTCTAAAAAAATCTAATTTTCGATTTTTCGTGTTTTGATTGAAGGGATATTATTTTCTATGATTTTTGATGTGCTCTATCGAATTTAAAAATCTGCAAATCAATCAGTTTACCGTTATAAGAGTTATACGTGTTTTATGCCTTTTTCGTCGATCGAATTTTCTAAAAAATTAAACAATTTGCGGTTCGTCAGAAACCTGACGGAACTATTTAGTTATTTAATAGAAGTAATCAATTATAGCCCACAGGCTCCTACACTGTTATCGAAATTTTATCGTTGGATCCTTTCCTTCAAATTCGTCGTGTCAGTGCCAGCATTGAGACCTATTCCGATATCAATTTTAAGCATTGATAAATACTTTTTATTGGTAAATACCTGTGGATAACATTTGTGAAGTCCATTTGATATAGCAATTTGGACCACTTTTTTGTACAAGTTGAATTATCAAAGTAAATCCAAATATTCTCCAAGGTCGCAAGTGGTCGCAGACCATTTCGATCTTGAGTTACTTTTTATAATCGATATTTTAAATTAAAATAGGTTTCGACTTAAACAAGTATAAAATTTTTTCAAAAATCAATTGTTTGTTGAAATTTTCAAATTTAAATACATTTATTTTTTTTTAATTATTATTTTTTACAGGAAAACGTTTTATTGCCAATTGTTTCATTATGCTAAAAACTGTTAACAACAAAAAATTTACATCGGATGTGTAAACAATTTCTAATGCAATTTAAATAAACGGGATATTTGCGAGAGCCTTTCACACAAACATATGTAGCATATCGATGTTGATGTCCTGTTTGTGCGTAATAAAATTATGTTTAACGTACTGTTGTTTATCGACAATGACCATAGCAAACATTTTATAAGTGATTCAAGCCACAAATATAAATTTTTGTTTTCAACCAATGTTCAACAAATTACATAGGCTCGTCCCACTGTGCGACATGGGGTTGAGAACGGAAGCCCTGAAGGTTCTGTATAAAGGCTTAATTTTGCCTATTCTTACTTAAGGCATGGAAATATAGCATCCAGGAATTCAGATTAAGTAAAACAAGGCAAAGCTGGAAAGGGTCCAAAGACTAATGGCACTCAAAATTATCAAAAGTTTTCGGACACTTTCTGACGAAGCCGCTTTTTTTTTTGGCCAAAATGATCGCCATTAGTATACTAGCTGACAAATATGTAGGTAAAATAACCCAATAGGGTTACTGCTGAGATGAAAACACTATAAAAATATAAACAAACTAAACTAAAGGGGTGAAACAAGGATTATAATGTGAGGGGAAGGAGTTCTGCAAATCCTATAAATACGTAAAAAAAATCTTTAATTCCAAATATTCTCCAAGGTCGCAAGTGGTCGCAGACCATTTCGATCTTTATTTACTTTTCAGTATTGATATTTTGAATTAAAATGGGTTTTGACTTAAACAAGTTTAAACATTTTTCTAAAATCAATTTTTTTGTTGAAATTTAAAAATTTAAATACATTTATTATTTTTATTTTTTGTAATTATTATTTTCACAGAAAAATGTTTTATTGCCAATTGTGATATCATGCTTAAAGCTGTGAACAGCAAAAAATTTACATTGGACGTGTACAAAATTTCTAATGCAATTTAACAAAACGGGATATTTGCGAGAACCTTTCAAACAAACCTAGTTTATCGGTCTTTTGTACTGTTAGTGCGTAATAAAATTATGTTTAACGTACTGTTGTTTATCGACTATGACCATAGCAAACATTTTATAAATGATTCAAGCCATAAATATAAATTTTTGTTTTCAACCGATGTCCAACAAATTACGTTGGCTCGTCCCACTGTGAGGCGCCTCGGAGGAACATCGGGAATGGAACGAGAGGCAGGTTGGGAGACTAGTGGTTTCTAGTAGGTCTAGTAGGTTTACAATGAAAAGACAGATATTTGGTTTGGGCCATATTAGCATTATATGGAACACTAGCACCTCCCGTCGCGGATTCGCCCCCTCTTATAAGCAGAGAGCCTCAACGATATTAACTAATAATTGAAGTTTTATTTGTCTATCGATAAAAATCTTGTATCGAAAGTAATTTCTTCAATGATATCTTAATCCATAGAAAAACCTTTCTATGCGCTTGCCACCTATCGGTCAATATTCAAAGTTCTCAACACACTACATATTTATTGCTTTTTAATTACAATTAAATTGAAAATCAGTAAATTTTATTGTTGCTAAATCTTCCTTAAACTATGAAAATGATGTAGTAAAAATTTAGTTCAGATTGGTTTTGTAGTTTTCGTGGTTAGTCATCCTAAACGAAAAATGGTTTTTCCTTTTATATAATACAGTTACTGCCGCTTAATCCGTTAATTATATTAAGAAGTTTTATATTAGAACGTCCCGAGACCATCTTCTTTTCAGGCGCCGCGGAGGATTATCTGGAATGGAATGAGAAGCAAGTTGTGATACTAATGGATTTGAATGGTTGTGGAGTTTGTTATAATTAATGTTATTATAATTAATAGGCTTATCTATGATATATTTTTCCCAATCGGGGAGAAATTGAGTTTTTTGGTGTGTTGCATGTAGCCATTCTTTCAGCATTCAGTCAAAAGTTCCCAAATTGGTTACTGTATTTGTTTACCGTATGAGGTGGTTGTCTACATAAAACGTAACATGTGGCGTGAAAATAAAATTTGTAATTTCCATGGCTTTGAAAAGTTATGTTATTTAGGTTTTATAGTTGTTCAGCTGATATAATTCTAATAGAGTCAAATTAAGTGTTTTATTTTATCGTTCACTAAGACATAATAACTTGTTATTAAGTAATATTGTTGTTAATTCCGAACCGTAATAATTCATTTTAAGCGGTCGTGCCTTCGTTTCGATCCGCCATCTTAGCCAAGAATAGCTTACACGGTCGTTATTGAGGGGTTTGTAAACAATGGTGCCTTTATGGTTTCATAACTCTCTTCTCAATAACATCCTAATTTGTAATGTGCGCTTAGTGGGAAAATCTGTTTAAAGTCTTCTAATACAACTGTTTGTTATTTCGGAATTCAAAGTTGGCTTTTAGAGACCGGTTAAAAACGAATTAATAAGTTTTGAAATTATCTAGCCGGGGGAAAAAAAAAAAGAAATAACGCAGCACACCACATAAATAAATAAATATGTACATCGAAAATAATACTACTAAGCTATTTTAAATTGCCAAATCGTAATTTTCATGTTGGGTTTTTTTTCCAAATGAAAAAATAGTTTACTTAAAAAAAAATAATCTGGTACTAAAATGATATACATTGCATTTCTTATTGCTTTTTTGTTTCCCCCTGTACTAATGATTAAACGAATAATGGCCTTCAATTAGAAAGGAAGTGACTGGCTCACCGGCCGCTGTTCACCAAGACTTCAGAAAATTGAATGTAGTTTTTTTTTTGTTAGATCACTTTTTTCGATATATGTTTTTTTTATTTGAAAGATAAAACTGAAATTGAAGCATTATTTTGAGAACCTCACATTTTCGTATTGGCGAAGTTTAAGATCAAGATTCAGTAACCTTCAAAAACATAAAAATAAACAAATATATAAATTAAAATTCAAAATTTAACTTCTGTTTAGTGATTGTGGTATGACTTTTATGAAAGATTTCAAGTGAAATGAAACGAAAAATCATTATAAGCAGAATAGTTAGTGACTCCAGGGCAATAGAATAACATTTTTATTGATTTTAATGGAGAAATGAATTTTATTGAATATATGGAGTTAATTACTAGTTTATATTATGGAACATTCGCACGATATATTGAACCATAAACCGAAATTGCGACCAAAAAATTATAGCATAAATGTTAATTGAAACCTACTAGTTTCAGGAGCGTTTATGATGAATTGAAATGTGACCTTTTTCCTATTTACAAAATACACCGACAATACTTGAAGACAGGATGGAAATAACAATTGGCTAGGACATAGAGAAAGGATCAAATAGAGGAAAGGACTTGAAGTATAATACACAGGACTATATAGGACTCCTGGTGGTGACTGATAAGGTCATAAGGAGCTGTGAGTGGCGCCAGACTGACAGTCGTTACTAACAGTCACTGCCGCACTAACACAGTTACTGTTACGGTCCGAGGGAACTGCCATCTGGTGTTTACGTAACAGCTGAGTTCGTTACTGAAAACTTATCTGTCCAACTTTGTAAAGTTGAAGTCTGTCTGTGTGGGCAGTATTATTGAGCCAGAACGAGGGTCATCGGATTACTTCTGAGTCATAGCAATATACAGCCGCGAGGGAAAGGAGGGAAAAATAACAAAATATCAATAACAGTGAGCGTTAAAAATATTTTTTAAGTTAAAATAATAAATAAAATGTTCAATATGGATCTAAATGTAAATTAAATATTGTTATATACAATGAGTTTAATACAAATTAAAGTATCATTTAATATAGTCTACTACAGTTCTGAGAAAGAGAGTATCCGAGAGAAAATCACAAAATTATAAAATTTATGTTTCTAAACAGGCGAAGTTTACAATAGAAAAATCCTCTTCTCCAATGCAAAATTAAGACGTTACAACGTTGTGATAAAGCCTGTGATTTAGTACGGGATGGAGACCACATGCCTACTCAACTTGGAAAAGATGCTAAGAATAGAAATGAGGATCTTAAGGAAAACCTAGGGCCCAGGAAAACACAGGAAGGTTGCAGGCGAAGATCTGACGAAGAGTTCTTAAGAGAAATCTAAGATCTGGAAACCGAGATAAGATTCAGAAGGCTGATGTTTTATGGGCACATGAAAAGGATGAAGGAGGAAAGATTGATCAAAAAGATCATTAACAAAAATTTTAGCTACAAAAGCATAGGAGGATATATGAAGTAAATAAGAAAAGAATTAAAGAACCTTAAAATTCCAGATTCCGACACCTAGGATTGATACACATATTGCAATTCGCTGCAAATCTCACCAATATTGGAATAGCAAAAAAAGAGGAGTAGAAAGTGACCCAAAGAAAGAAAAGAAATTCAGTCGAAAATCATGAAACTGCGATGGGAAGAATGAAAATCGAAATTCCCAAAGAATCATAACGAATGATATTCGCGTGGTCCTTAGAGGCGATTACGCGAAAAAAAAAAGATTAATAATATTACCGTAGTTATTAATAACCTCATTATAAGAAATTAGAGTAACAAATGAAATATATTTACATATAACATATAACATACAATTTAGCTGAGTAAATAGCAAATAAATGTCCTAACAACTATGAATTTCTGGGCTGGATGGAGGGGGAGGGAGCGCACTAGGAGCCCTCCAAATAGGGCCTTGGTTTCCTGGCGGGTTAAATGTTTATTCTCAATGGACCTACGAAATGAATCTCGATCTTCCAATTCCACAATTTTATGTTACAGACTAGGTGACCTAGGATAACCCTTCCTTGTTGAGCCAAGTTGGGCTACATAACAATGTTAAGGTCTCAATAAAGAAAGAACCAATAAATTCCACAGCTCTTTGCAACGAAGTTGTGGCGCATCCAAAATATAGAGACTGACAGAGGCTAACCGGAAGAAGACGACTTCACTGGCCCGACGACAATATCGCCAATAAAATATTTTTGTTTTTGTTTGAGCGAAATTGTGTTATAATTAAGATTATATATTATCAATTAAAAACTATAATTTATATAATATATATACAATAAATGTTATATTGTGATATTTTGGTAGGGATATTCAATCGGTATTAGGAAAGAAATGAATTGTTGTAAGAAACGCCTGAAGAACGCTGATTCAACAATACATAGCTGTATTGCAGGTAAGTATATTCAGGCGCTTAGTGTCCATTACAGTCTACATATGTTATCAGTTCTCATTAAAATGTACCATGAAGTATTTTTATGCTACTCAAGTACTTTTGATATGCAATACAATATAAAAACAATTTCCACCTGTGATATGTGTTTTTCATGGTACATGCATTGTCTTATGAGTTCTTGGGGACACACGACATATCTGTCATTATATTTTTTTTGTGTGTGCAAAGTAACTATGTGTGTGTTTAATAAGGTTCTTGAGGTTCATTCAATAAATTAAAGCAATTATTTTGGTGACGTTTCGAGACTATATCGTTCTCATTATCTTGCACTACAGTGAAAAAAAAAAAGAGGTTACAATAAAATTATACAAGTTATACAGGTTATTTCGAAATATAAACTTAGATACAATATAAATGTATAAAAATATGCGTTATAATAATAAACTGCAATTAGTTAAAAAATATCGAAGAGTAGGAAATAGATTATAACAATAAATTACTAAATTTTATTAATTGTAGAACACAACCGACCTGGTCAATTTTTGAAAATAGGTAAGGGTTGAGAGGATTGGTATTTCCAAAACTGATGGTATTCACACATATAGGTAGAAGAGATTTCCGTATTCCTGTGTAATATATATACATATATGGATAAATTATGTATATGGTGTATATTAATGTAATTGTTTATCATTAGTATGAATGTATTAAATTGGAATAACATGTGTTGAGATTTAGGACGTCTGATTTTTTTTGTTAATTGCGCGATTATTCAAATTTTCTATAGTTATCATTTCATTAATATTTCGTTCAAAATTATTTTGTTAATAGTGCATAATTTTGAAGGAAACGAATTTAAAATATTTTGTTTACCTGCAATGTGTGGTGAGAGCTGTTTGGTTAGGTTTGTTCGGGTTTGATAACACAGTTTTTATCACGCTGCTCATTATAAGGTGTTTAAAAATTGGGATTGGTTGAAGAAAAAAAAAACTTGTATCATTTAAAGGCAAATAAAGAAATAAAAAATATTTTGAAACTATGTAAGTTTTAAAAAGCTGAACATTATGTTCCCTAATGAAATAAGAAATATTTGAGAGGAATAATGTCTTCCGTTGGGTTTCTTTGAAGAGCCCACGCGCAGGCGCTGTATTCCAAGGTGTTTTGTCCGTTTAGCTATCTGCCGATCTGTTTGTCATTTCCGTTTTGTTAAGTAGCTTGTCTTGTTCTCGCTATATTTATTTATCATGTCCCGTGTAGCCATTGTGTATGGAATTCGGTCAGTGGGAGCTGCTGATGTTCTGCGTTTCCCAGTTCGGCTGAGCTTCATCCATATAATGATTACAAAGAACCGATCAATAGCTTTTGTTGTTGTTTTTTTTAATCAAAAGCTTTTGCATCACAACCAGTTATCGATTCTCGATTCTTTGTTCCGATAGCCAGTTTATAAATAAATTTATATTTCAAAACATTATCCAAAAATAAGCTAAACAAATACATAAAAAAAAAAAAATTAAAATTCAAGAAATGACGCTAATACTTAAGAAAACACGCTAGTAGCATTTATTATTTGAAACATATATATATATATATATATATATATATATATATATATATATATATATTAATTGTACTTCAGATAATGTACAATAATATGATCAGTTCACAAATTTTTATTTACAAAGATAAATATTTCAAGGTTTCATTTATACCAGACTAAAACGACAAGAAGCTGCCCGTCGTTACAGACTACTACACCATTTACTAGACAAACGTTCCAAGCTCCCAATTAATTACAAAAGACTAATATATATGACTGTGATTAGACCTATCTGGACGTACGGAGTTGAGTTTTGGGGCTCCACTAAGCCATCCAATTCATCTCGTATCCAATCCTTACAAAAATCCTTCGAAAAATCCTCAATGCACCTTACTTTGTCACCAATAAACTTATCCATAAAGATCTTAATGTTCCATATGTTGCAGATTTAGCCCAAACCAGATATCAATCCTTTCATAGTAAGCTCCATAACCACTCAAATCCCCTAATTTTTCAACTTGCATCCGAAACCATTCCTGATAATCCTCCGAGGCATCTGAAAAGAAGATGGCCCAGAGACCTTCTAGTGTAGAATTTTTATTAAAGTACTGATGAGTAGTTCTTTTCAAGTTTTGTCACGTTATTGTAATAGTTAACAGCACATTTACTTGATGTATATATTATGTACAGTTGTAAATTTCAATAAATGTACATATAAAATTTAAAAAAAAATTATATATGATTTAAATTTGCTAAAAGCAAAATGCTAAACACGCATAGAAACGACAAAACTATTTAAATGACCTAGAACCTTTAGATTTATTTGTTACTTTTTTTATTCGATTTTTAAAAAAACATTATTCGTACGCTAAGTGGGGAACTTGTATTACAACATATTAGTAAAGACAAATTGAAATACGTATTACCAAAAAATATATATAATAATGTAATAATGCAAACCATTGACACACTAAAGGTAACCTCGGAGCGGACACAACAATAAACAGCTAACAGCGGAACGTGCTGCTTCTAGAGGTCACTGTGTCGGGCTAGTACCTTGGCCGTGGCCTTACTTCTGTCTCTCTCTCTCTCTCTCTCTCTCTCTCTCTCTCTCTCTCTCTCTCTCTCTCTCTCTCTCTCTCTCTCTCTCTCTCTCTCTCTCTCTCTCTCTCTCTCTCTCTCTCTCTCTCTCTCTCTCTCTCTCTCTCTCTCTCTCTCTCTCTCTCTCTCTCTCTCTCTCTCTCTCTCTCTCTCTCTCTCTCTCTCTCTCTCTCTCTCTCTCTCTCTCTCTCTCTCTCTCTCTCTCTCTCTCTCTCTCTCTCTCTCTCTCTCTCTCTCTCTCTCTCTCTCTCTCTCTCTCTCTCTCTCTCTCTCTCTCTCTCTCTCTCTCTCTCTCTCTCTCTCTCTCTCTCTCTCTCTCTCTCTCTCTCTCTCTCTCTCTCACTCTCTCTCTTGGCTATATAATAGTGTCGCCATCTATACTATACTCTCTCCTGTCCTGATATCTTATATATATTTTAATAGTCAAATAATTATTGAATAGTTCTAAAACAAGATTTCAAAGCACGTGTTTATACAGTATAATAACTTTTTAGACTAACTGCTCATTATTTTTGAATTTACGAACTTTCAAAGCATCGAAACTAAAAAAAAAATGACTCATTTACATGATCAGCACTGTTCGGACTTGATTTACCGCTTTGTATTGCAGCACTCATAAATTATGATCATGATGAAGTTCGCCTAGCAGTAGATGCAGTCAGAAGAAGATCGGTGCTATGTATGAGAGAAGAGAGAGGACATTTTGAACAATTATTGTAAATTTTAATTAAACTATCTTAAAAGTTTCTTAAATTTCAAATATTACAATAAGATAAATAGGTAATTGTGATTAAATTACTTTTCTATTTATAAAACTATTTAATATTTCTGAGCATTCTCTGAGTATTTCCCAAAATGCCGATGTTGCATCTCCCTGTTTTTTGTAATTAATAAATGATTTCAGTATCAATTTTAGAAATTATCACTATTCATGTTATAAAATTCGAAAGATGTTAGTGTGTTTAGATTTTTTTTTCTGAGTAGTGCACGTTTGTAACATATGTAATATTTTTGAGAAAATTGCAGTCAAAGTTTTGGAACGGAATTAGAAATTTGCTATTTCATATGTTTGGATCAATAAGTTAAATACTGGACCCTGCTCTTTTGAAGTTTGAATAAGTTTATTTTAAAGGAAATTTGTTCTTCTTTCTAATGAGCATATTGAAATTGCTCTAGGTTTAATAGTTCGGCAAATATAGACAATTATTTGTCAATAATTAGAAATTTCTTTTAAAAAAATAAAATTAAAAATATCGATAAAACGGATGAGAATAGAGCTATATGGAATTTTTTGCTGCAAAGGATGTATAGAATCGCCTCTCGAAGTTACTGCTGTCTTATGCTGAACACCCAGTATAAACATTATATACATACATATAATTTCTCCTTTACTAAGGGAGTAAAAATATTTCAAGTTCCGCGACAAATCACATCTAACATTTATAGTTATCAAACATTTATGCATAATTTTATTTATTATTGAATAAGAAGCGGAGATCATGTTGCAAATCAATTCTGAGGAGTTCGTGCGGGACTAATCCTTCGATATTGGCTTCATTGCCAGCTTAATAATCCAATTACTTCAAATTTATAACTTTCTTACGTTTTCTTCACAGTTACATAATTCCTGTTTTTATATATTAACGTTACTTTAACACTTATTCACCATGATTAAAAACCTCCAGGATTCATTTTAGTAACTTAACTCTTTTTAGTTAAAATTTGACATAACCACTTTATTCACTGAGGTGACAGAACTATCACTTGTCCTTAATAGAAAATATATTGTAATTAATATGAAAATGGTAAAATCCAATATTAAAACTGCTGGACTACAGCTGTTTATTAAATATGTTGATATTTAAAGCCAAGTGTTGGAATAAAAAAGGAAACACGAGAAAATCATAAACATGTGATGTAAGGAAATAGTCCAGTCAATAAACATATTGTAGAGCAGGGGCGGATCGGGAATTTTCGGCCCACCGGGGCTCAAACCCTCCCCCTCACCCCATCACATCCACAAAAGATAACCTGTTCACAATATGAACTCAATTCTAAACATAGTCACTCTTTCATTTTTTTAGGGCGTTGAAAGGTTGTTAATAATGCTAAAGCATACAATTTAATTCAAACAACAATTTTATTATAATTTTACCAAAATGGTGGAATGATTTTAAATTTCGCTTTTTAGGGGGCCAAATAGGGCCTCAAGTCTCGAGTGGAGTTTTTTTTTATAAGGATTTAGTTTTCCTATAACCGATAAAACCTAAATTTTTTTCCTTTTCCTGTCCGGCCCCACCGGCCCTTTTCCTGTCCGGCCCACCGGGCCATTTCCCGGTATCCCGGTGGCCCGATCCGTCAATGTAGAGTGCTACAAGTGCTAGAAACATATATATTAAATCAAAGTAAATTTAATGGTCTACAACTTTAATTCCGATATTTTTTCTGAGAAGCGATCGTGGAAGACACTGTAAGGAAATGTGTGACAAAAAGTTGAGGAGCAAATTATTTATTTGCGACAATTATCGATTTTCAATAGCGTTTATCTCGAATACAGATGGAAGTTGGGCAAATATCTATATCATTAACTAACTCTATTGGAAATTTAATAAGCTTTAATTTTTATTCGTAACATATTCTTCTAGAGTCCACCGTTTGCGAGATTGAAAAACAAGATTGGGACCTTCTCCCCCCTAGGGACGGGGACTTTTAGTGTGTTTACCTTCTAACTACTCCAAACGAATCCCTGAGGACAAAAATAATCGCTTATTCCATGCGCTCTATAAATTGTTTATTGACTGGACTAAGGATTATGGAGATTAGCATGCAATAATAGTACAAGCCTAATAAATAAAATAACTATTAGCAGTTTCTTTTATTATGATAAAAGTATGGTTGACCGGATGATAAATGGAGAAGAAGATAGTCAGGGATGCAGTCAAAGTAACACCACGTCAAAGAAGAATTCTTTAATACGTGCCAACGTTTCGACCTGCGTTGCAGGTCTTCTTCAGGGCCACCGAACCACACTTGTGAGGAGAAGGACGATGAGTCATCATTAAAGAATTCTTCTTTGACGTGGTGTTACTTTGACTGCATCCCTGACTATCTTTTTCTTTTACGAGGGTGAATCAAATATAAACGGTAATTTTCAAAATTATATTTATTGAATAATATTATACAGAAACTATACCTTCAACATTTTTCAATGCAGTCTCCTGCATTATCTACACACTTCTACCACCGATTTGGAAGCTTGAATATTCCCTGTTCATAAAAAGACTGAGGGCGAGTTTTTAACCATTCGCGCACGTGCTTTTCGACGTCTTCATTGTTTTCAAATCGTTTTCCTCCAAGATTTTTTGAGGCGCATCGTCACATGTGATGAGACGTGGGTCCACCATTACACCCCCGAATCGAAAATGGCAAGTAAGGAGTGGCGAAGGAAGGATGAAGGCTGCCCAGTGAAAGCCAAAACTCGTCTCTCAGCCGGAAAAGTTCTTGCAACAATTTTTTTTTACTCAAGGGGAGTTCTACTCATTGATTTTCTTCACGATCAACGAACAGTGAATGCGGCTTACTACTGCCAGGTGCTACAGTCAGCAAAAACCAGTTACCGGAACAAAAGACGAGGTGTGCCCATTAGAGATGTCATCCTTCTCCATGACAACGCAAGGCCTCACACCGCATTGTTGACAAGGGATAAATTGGAAGAAATGGGCTGGGAAACTCTCGAACACCCTCCTTACAGTCCAGACCTGTCCCCTTGTGACTATTTTTTGTTTGCGCCCCTGAAAGAATCACTTGGAGGAAAACGATTTGAAAACAATGAAGACGTCGAAAAGCACGTGCGCGAATGGTTAAAAACTCGCCCTCAGTCTTTTTATGAACAGGGAATATTCAAGCTTCCAAATCGGTGGCAGAAGTGTGTAGATAATGCAGGAGACTACATTGAAAAATGTTGAAGGTATAGTTTCTGTATAATATTATTCAATAAATATAATTTTGAAAATTACCGTTTATATTTGATTCACCCTCGTATTATTATTTATTGAAATTTATAACTATGTTTAAAAAGACATACTTCCAGTAAGTGTGATAATAACGTAAAATAATAACATGAGAATTGCTTGTAAAGCAACTACCCACTGCTAGCATTCCAATAAAAGTTCTATATAAGATGTTTACGAGGTCATCTTCTTTTCAGGCGCCTCGGAGGATTGTCGGGAATAGAATGAGATGCAAATTAAGAGGTTTGAATGGTTATGGAGCTTACTATGAAAGGATAGGAATCTGGTTTAAGCTTAATCAGCTACATATGGAACATTGAGGTCTTTATCGATAAGTTTATTTGTAAAAAAGTAAGGAGCATTAAGGATTTTTCGAAGGATTTTGGATTGTAAGGATTGGATACGAAGTGAATTAGATGTTATAATGCCCAAAGCTCAACTCCATATGTTATATATGGAAAACGACGAGCATTTTCCTGTCGTATTGCTGTTGTATGTGGATTCCAAGTTAAACATTTGTCCAGTCGGAGTCCTAGATAACGGATCTGTTGAACAGGGATCAGTGGGATGTTATTAGAGATTCTGTAGGACAGGAAGTGGTAGGCTCACGGCGAAGAGTAAATCTGATGAGATTTGTTTGCATTTATTTTAATACTCTCATTTTGACATCATTCTGTCATTTACTGATAACACACCTGTGTCATCAGCGTAAACTATTACCAGTAAATTAATTATTAATTTTAAAAATTATACTACAAAATCATTAACTAACTAAATGATATTGGATATGATTTAATTCCTCGTATCATTTTGAGGATCGTTTGAATACTGGATGGCCAAACTTAACATTTGTGTGATATACCGTTCTGACAACAACAGATAGAACTGCCATCGACAATTATTCACAGCAGGTCTGACAGGACCCAGTTAACATCTACAACGATCATTGACGCAATACAATCAATAATCTAGCTGCAGCGATAAGATCCCATTGTAGGTTGTGATATTGTGATAGCTGGACGACATAACCCAATCTGAGTTAACAATGCCAACAGAACTACCATATTTAAATGAGGACTCAAAATCTGATTGTATTAAGATGTCGGTTCTTTGAAGGAGTGTCCGCAAAATAATAACCTTATTACTATAATATATTGTATCAACATCCATTATTTTTTATTGTCACAGTGTTTAGAAAATTCAAGACACTTTTACGAGTGATTTTATCCAAGCTATGAGCCAAAATCTATAAAACAAAAGTTTCTGATAATATATGAATTTTAAAAATGTTGGGCACTAGATAGGAAAATATCGATACTCGATATGTCGGTAACCACAAATATCGATATGCCGTCCTGATTTTTTTTTTTAATGAAATTCCACTTTAAATATTAATACATTACAATGATATCCTTGTTTATTTTATCGTTTCATTTAATATATTTCACAACTTAAATAGGAACAAAATTATTTAAGTTGTTTTGTTTTTAAACTACTTATTGATATTATTAAATTACAGGAAATTATTACGACTTGTCAATGACATGTGAAGAACCACTCACTAATAGCACTTCAATAAAAATCTACACTAGAAGGTCTCTAGGCCATCTTCTTTTCAGACGCATCGGTGGATTATCGGGAATAGAATTGGAAGCAAGTTGAGAGACTAGTGGATTAGAATGGTTATGGAGTTTACTATGAAAGGAAAGGTATCTTGTTTGGGCTAAATCAGCAACATAAGGAACATTAAGGTCTTTATAGATAACTTTATTGGTCACAAAGTTTTCACAAAGCATTGAAGAGTTTTCGAAGGATTTTGGATTGCAAGGATTGGATACGAGATGAATTGGATGGTTTAGTAGAGCCCCAAAGCTCAACTCCGTGCGTCCAAATAGGTCTAATAACAGTCATGTAAATGAGTCTTTTGTAGTAAATCGGAAGCTTTGAACGTTTGCCTAGTAAATGTTAAAGAAGTCGATAACGACGAGCATTTTCCTGTCTTTTAAGTTTTTTATGTGGATTCCAAGTAAGATGTTTGTCCAAGTGGAGTCCTAGGTAGCGGATCTGTTCAACAGGGATTAGTGGAATATCATTAAGGATATTGTAGAACAGGATGTCGTAGTTATACGGTTATATGGTGAGATTTACTAGTATCTATTTCGATTCTCCATTTTTGACACCATTCTTGAATTTCAAATATTTAAAATTTAAAAGTATTTTATTATGAATTAAACAGTAGGCAGTAGGTACATAAATTTGATCAGATGTGTACCAGGTGTAGATGCAACCAGTAACAATCTTGCCAAATGTCCCCTGCCTCTAAAACGAAAAATGTTCTCGTATTGAACCAATTTTATAAGATTTTATTACTTTTTTAAAAATAAATATAGCTGCATATTTTATTTTTATAATATGAAAAAAAAAACAACGATATATTGTATCGTATGGATTACTTCTACAAATAATTCAATAACGAAATGCCGATATAAAAAGATCATACTGTCAGAGGATAATGTTTCAATGTTATAGCGCGATGCCTTGCCGGCCAGTTTCTGAAATGTTTTTATTTTCCCAGTGTTTTATTCAAATACAATAATTTGAATAGACTCCTTGTAGTGCTGAGGACACAGCTTATTGTTGATGCAGATTTATGTTATAGCGAATTGATTAAATACAGTTTGATTGAATGTGGTAATTAGGTTAATTGTTGGGAGCCATATTAAAAGCCGAGCACAAAAGATGATTTTTTTTTTTTTTTTTTTTTTCATAAATATGCTTAGTGATTACATTTACCTAGAATTAGAACCTAATATGATATGTTAACATGTAAACATAAATTCGTATACAAATATAAATAATAGTAATGAAAATATAATATTAATAATAACAATAATTATATATTATAATAGTTTTCTGGATGACTATAATTACATTCGTAATGTAATTATAAATAATTGACTAAACCGTTTTGATATTTATAACGAAAAGCTGTATTACTATGCAAAACCCGTGGGTTGATAGCGATCACATCGCATCGGTTTTTATCTTTTGAACAAAACCAAATGAAACTTTTCTTAAAGCAATTTATTACAAACAACCTATAACAAAAACATATGATACACGACTCAAAAAACATATGACATGAAAAACAGATGTTCACCATAGAAGTGATTGATTCACTTTTACATACGTAGACATAATACGCACAAAATATTGAATTAGGAATTTATCAATAATTTGCCAATTATCTGATATTTAGTTTATTGAAAACTAGTTTCAAATGTTAGAACTTAGATTTAGATCTTCAGTTCTAAAAACTTTCCAAATTTTAAAGGTAGAGAATACTATATATAAATTATAGATACTACATAAACTGGGCAAAAATTCTGGAAAAACTTACCAAAATCTTACACTTATCTCTAAAATAGGCAATTTTTCATAATGAAACTACTTTTATTTTACACAACAAACATTATTCCATAATTTTAACATAATATAGCATTGAGTGCGTATCATCAACAGTCAACAGAAAACGTTGAAATAAAAAATGTTGTATTTAGCTTCACAGTCATAACATTTTAGTTCATATTCACACCATTTTTACAGAATGAATCTATTTTGTGTGGCGGTGGTAGGAAATAGGAATACAATATTTCTTTTTTCTGAAGGAATCTTAAAGCTCATCTTTTTGTATTCTTATTACTATGCATTACAAAGAAAACAACAAAGAAAATAAGTGAATTATAACGCAGACTTAATATATAGTAATAGTTGGCTTTTTGTAACCGCTTTCGTGACGAAAGGAGAGCAACTATTTCTCCTTGGGACGTTCTAATACCGAGATAAGATCTAACACACTGACACACTACCACACACGCAGAGTCGTAACTGTGACAGAGCTGTGATTGATTACGGTTTACGGATTCTTCGAACATTGTGAGCGATTGGAAAGGCTTGTATTTGAGAATATGGTATTGTAAGGCCTACTAATGATAAAGGTTTATAGTTATAACTTGACCTTGGCTGATCCGAAAGCTCATTATGTTCCATTAAAGGTGTCTTTATTATTAATCTTGTAATCCATTTATTTATTAACACTTGCACCTTGCAATAAAGGCAGCTCGTTACTTTATTATGTTTCCATGGCCATGTACTAGAAAGGCATGTGTAGCAAGAATACCCATTTGTATATTGCATTTTATTATATACAGGGTGTCCCAGACATAGTGTAAAAAAAAAAATTGGATAATACCGCATGCAAAACGGGGTAGAATGGCGCAGAAACTAATTTCATATCTCAATCTGTTGAGCAGATAGATTTTTTTTTGTTTTTATTTTTAAAATCTTACTTTTTTTCTGAAAAATGGCAGTTTTCTCTACTTTGGTTCATCGTAGAAACAAAAACGATGATATTTTCTTTACCAGCGGTAAATTTTCTAAAAGATGATTTGAAGAAACTAAATACACCGACAGAAAAATAAATAAATAAATCCAGGGCTTGATAACACTAATTTCAATCAGAACGTGATATCATTTCATTGTCTGGGCTAGTGAGTAGCACATTATGAAATGTCATTTTTCTGTTGGTGTATTTAATTTCCTAAATAATCCTAAATTGTTATTTTTTATAAAAAAAAAAAAAAAAAAAAAGTACGTTTATGTAACATTAGGTAATCAGCAAAAATTTGGGTCCCCCCTCCCCTATCTCCCAATAAATAAGATTTTTTGGGGGATAGGGGGAGGGAGGGCTTGCCACCTTCACAACTCTTTACCCCTCATGCATATGGACAATAGATAAAATAACAAATAATTTTATTCAATCAAATAGTTTTTTCTAGTAGGTACGTGAAGCAATCAAGTATTTATTCTCTACCGTGTTTTTCATTAGAAAAACTTCTTTTAGACTCAAAAGGTCAAGTGCAATTGTAGCATAGGTTACACTGCTAAAAAGCTAACTACATTCCGCAGTTTTGGGGAAATTTGACGACTTCTAGGGTGCTCCAGTGTGGGGTGAGGAATTTTCAAAAAT
The DNA here is from genome assembly GCA_003667255.2 of Euschistus heros. Classification (NCBI taxonomy): domain Eukaryota; kingdom Metazoa; phylum Arthropoda; class Insecta; order Hemiptera; family Pentatomidae; genus Euschistus; species Euschistus heros. The sequence goes on along the minus strand of RCWM02000576.1, from coordinate 456,157 downwards.
TATTTAAAATTTAAGTATTAATAAATGTTTTGTGTTTTGCGCGTTAAAGATCCCTTAAAAGTAGCTTTAAAATAACTAGACCTATCTCATCTTTTAGAAAATATCATCGTTTTTGTTTCTACGCTAAATAAAAAGCAGAGAAAACTGCCATTTTTCAGAAAAAAAAGTAAAATTTAAAACATAACTCAAAAGAATGTGATGGGAAACTCGTTTCTGCGCCATTCTACCCCGTATTGCATGCAGTATTACCCATTTTTTTTTTTTTTACACAATGTCTGGGACACCCTGTATAATGGGATGTTTAAGAAAAATCACTGTTTCATTAGTAAAGATCCGTAATTATTTTCTACTACTTTCATGATATATGGAACCGTCCAGGTACTGTATCCAGGTTCCAGAAAATTCCAAATGTTAAAACTAGACAGAGAGTGGAACGAAGGGAAAACATCCTCCACACTATTGAGACTATGAGGCTAAAATGGTTTGGGAATGAAATGAGGATGGGAAACGGACCATGGCTCAAGAAGATTTTTGAGAGTAATCGGAAGAAAGGTCGAACGAGGAGACCTGGGTTTAGGGACCTATCGATAGAATGATGAATGGAGAAACTTTTGTAGGAAACTGGTGAGACTAAAGGAAATGGAACAAACTGGTGAAACTGAAGGAGGTAGAACAAAATTATTTTTGGAGGCGACGTACAATATAGGTTGCAAAAAGTCCTTTAAAAAAAAATGATATTTAATATTCAATGCATAAAGAGTATAGTGGAATCACTGGTCTCCTTTTCGACTTATCCTGTTTCACTAAAGCTTTCGATTTGTCATCTCCAGTAAGTGGTATTGCATCTGTATGTTACTGGGCTGCAGCATTCAAAGCACTGGGGCTACTGAAAAATTGTTCCTTTTAAGGCTCGGTTTTATACACTATTAGAGAAAAATGACGTACTGATTCCATCGGCTAAGATACTGCGGAAACCAGGAAACCAGTTGGTTAATCACTGTCGCAACTGATGGATGTTCGCAGAGATAGAGTGTATTGATCCGCGATGGGGACCCTGGTCCATCGGGAAAACGCTGAGAAGAAGTAACTGGTACTTTGCGATTTCTTCGTCGGGTCCAGCACCCGTGGGTGGTGTGATAAATGATTTGAAACCGGGAGATTTTTTTGTTTTAATTACAGTGGTATACATGCCGTTGTTATGCCTTAATTATATCAGCAGATAAATTAATTAGATATAATTTATTTACTTGCGGTAAATAATTTGTTTTATTTCGGATGGGAACAGAGCGTAAGTCTCTAAGGTCTGTTACCAAATATTTATCAATGTCTCTCATGTAAATTGGTTTGAAACGCATAAATTTTATCCGATATCTCAATTATGGCAAGAAGAAATTATTACAAATAAAACGTCTTAATTAATTATACGATTGTATCTGGGAAATTTCGACATTATACTTGGATTTTGACAATTCAGGTTATAATAATAATAATAATAATACGGGTTTATTGACATATTTACTATTACAAATCATTTTTAGTACTCATGTGCCGGTCTTACGTCCTTTACTTGTTCATCATAGTTTTATGCTTTAGTAAATAGTTTTACGCTTCAATGTTTTTTTTGTTAACAGTATAGTAAACAGGAAAAATAAGGAAATAACCCATATAAAAAAAAAAAATACATAATATAAAGTAAAATATATAAAAATGATTGAATAAATAAAATATAAATATAAATAGTCAATGTATGATAACTTTTTTTTTCATTTAATATTTTTTTATTGAATAATTATTACAATCTGCCACAAATGTGGGCAATAAGTAATATAGATAGCTTAATGATTACATTCACACATTATTTACAGTAAAAATATTTTTAAAAAATAATAATTATAAAAGATTTACAATAACTAAGATACATAAATGATGACTATATGTATACGTAACAGTTAAGTTATTTCTAGGGAGGTTTATGTTAAGAGTACATATTAGTGCTTTTGTGCATGTATCTTTTGAAGGAATTTTTATCGTAGTTTCCAATTTCTTTTATCAGGGACTTACCAGATTGTTTGTTTTTTTCCCCGATGTATGCTTTGGTTTGTTCGAAGACTGTTATAGAGGGAGAAGGTTAAGGTCTTAGATATATTTTAATATAACGAGGGTAATCATTGATAATCCTCATCCAAATGTTTTGAACCCTTACCAGTTTATTAAAGTCAGTTGCACAACTTGAGCTCCACACAGGTGAAGCATATGTGATTTCAGCTCGGATTTCTGTTTTGTATTGAATAAGTTTGTTTTTAGGGTTTGGTTTAGATTTTTTATTAAAATAAGGAAAATTCTTTTTAGCTTTGTAAGTTTTATTATTGATATGTTTAGTGTATGTAATGATTTGTCATGTATTTTATTGATTTAGACCAAGTGGTCTACATTTTGTATGTGATGATTGCCTCCAATTTGCTTGTATTCACTTTCAGTTTTCATCTTCGGCAATATTTATTAATTTTTTCCTAACTTTGTTGCAACCGATTTTCAATTGTGTCGATGCGGTAAGAAGCTATGTATAGTGCAGTGTCAGCTGCGTACATAGATATTATTACGTTAGGGTGTTTTGGGAAGTCATTTAGATTATATTTTTCTGATTCAGTTCTGTCGATCAATATGTTTATCAACTTGCAATCACAAACAAATACAAAATGTAAATATACATTTATCTATAAAAATGTTTACAAACAAGTTTGGCACACTCGTGCCACAAGACCTTAAGTATCAGGAAGGCTGTGTATAGATTTGTATCAAAATGGCAGCGAATTTTCTATTGCTTAATAGGCAATGATTAATGATTGATGTTGAGAGCCAACTAATAAGGTGAGGTTCAGGTTTTTGTTGAGGTTACTTCGACCTTAATGTTGGCATTCCAATCTTATCTTTGCTATGCAGATGATGGTTAGTTATTGGCTCATCTCTTCCTGGCTTAGAAAAAAAAAAAATAGCAAAAACATTGTCATTAATTTAGAACTCATATTAATCGATTACTGTCAAGATATAGGCTTGTTAGTAAGCCTAGGAAAACCATGGAAAAATAAAAAGAAATAAAGTTACAAAAAAGTCAAAGAAAAAAGATCAGAAATAATCTTGATAGCTCCAGAAATATTGCAATAACCATAATTGATTAAATAAAATCTTTAAACGAGGCACGTCAGGCTTTTAAATCTAGAATGGATAAATACATTTTTTTATTAATTAGTCAAAGTAGGAAGGAAAACAAAATTGCTTTTTTTGAGTAAATTTTACAATCTGAGCAAAATAAGGGTAACAAGTATAACAATAATGGATAGTAATAAATCAATTATTATCCATATATGTATTATACAAAATTTAAATACAGATAAATGAATAATCTCATGCAATACAGGATATAATACAGAAAAAAAATCTAAGAAATATACATAAAGTATACTTATGTATTTCAGTACTTTTTGTCAAACGTTTGCTTTCAATGCCAAAAACGTATATATAAAATTAAAGCAAATTTAATAATCTATAACTTTGATTCTGACATTTTTTCTTAGAAACGATCGTTGAAATCACTAGAAGCAAATGTGTGACAAAACTGTGGTAAAAATGATTGTTTTGCGAAAGTTACGGATTTTCAGTAACTTATATCTCGAAAACCGTTGGAAGTTCGACAGATATGTGTATAAATAATTTTATAGGTAATTTAATTAGCTTTAATTATTGTTTGAAACATATTTTTCTGGGGTCCACCGTTTTCGAAATATCATCGAAAAACCCAAAAATTGGATCTTCATCCCTCTCTCCACCGCTAGATCCCCCCCCCCCCCAAGATATCAGATATAAAAGATATCCGAGATAAAATGACTCCAGGCTAAAAGAAATAGAACAAGAAATGCTATACCTGAATTTGATGCTAGAACTGACAGTTGACAGAAATCTATCTCAATGAACCCATAGGCCAAAAATGTTCCAAATACGAGTTCCAACAATTTTATAGGTAACTAGGTGAAAGTACCCCGCTCCGCAACGGTTTAATATCATTAGGATGAAGACAACTTAAATTAGTAAAAGTTAAGCTTAACGTTGATAATTATTATTACTTAAATAAACCTGAACAATTCCATTCTTAGAATAATTTCAATTAGTAAATTTGTCAATTTGCAAAAGTTAATTTTATATTATTTTGATAGCCCTCCAGTGAAGCTTCTAGGCAGCACTTCCATCTTACCTAGCTCTAATACCAGACCATCAGCTTTTCTTATGGCATACTTTAAGTGAATATAGTCTTAACTTCTCAACTTTTTTGAAGAAATTTTAGTCTTTCTGTTTCTATTTTTGCGTACATATCAAGCATAAATTGGTTGAGAAGATTACGAAATTAAAGTGAATAAGAAATTCTTCAATGAAGGAGCCAACAATTATTGAAATATCACACTTATTATGGCATCACTCCTCTTTATTATTCCTCTATTAAGTTACATGTTTCGGGAAAACTTTGTCCCATCCTCAGACTTTAACAGTTATTTCTCCATGGTGTTATCACACCGTGTCTGTTCCTTTCACATATCTAAAATAACAATAACAATAACAATGTTATTTTAGATATGTGAAAGGAACAGACACGGTGTGATAACACCATGGAGAAATAACTGTTAAAGTCTGAGGATGGGACAAAGTTTTCCCGAAACATGTAACTTAATAGAGGAATAATAAAGAGGAGTGATGCCATAATAAGTGTGATATTTCAAAAAGTGAATAAGGTTCTTCACCTCCTCGCTCCACTAACATTTAGGCGTAAAAATCAGCTGCAGACAGTTTTCTTAAGTGATGTATTGGAGTTTGGGTCACGCTGAGGGATGTTAATACTGTACCTTTCTTCTCCATGGTAGAACATGATACGATACTAAAGAGAATCATACACTTGGTAGAACTATTGATTCTTTTCTGTTTTTTGTCCCTACATCGAACTGGCCTTACATGTCATCACCAGAGAACATAAGTCTTTTAACCTCCTCTTTAACATAAGTCATTTAATAGCTTCTCTTCACGAAACAACTCAAACTTGTAAGTTGTAAGTAACCTCTGCAGCTACCATGAGTTCACAGAAAGTACCAATATTATAAGGTTTCGACATTGATCGTATTTTTGTTTGTTTACAACTATAAGGAACTTAAACGGTGGTCAAAGTTTGCGGCTTAAAGATCTAACCTATTTTTTAACTTAGCTTATATCCAAATACCATATGATAATTAATCTTCTATTTTTCAACCAATAAAAAATTGAAATCGCATTTTTCGCAAATTAGCCGCGATCCAGGCCGATTTTTTAAAATTCCTTTCTTAGCGAGCACCTATGGCCCTAGAGGAATCTACATATCGAATTTCATTCCAATCCGTTCGGTGGTTTCTGAGATTTCGTTTTAAGTGAGTGAGTGGTATTTGACAAATATATAATAGATTTGATTAGCTTTAATTGTTATTTGAAACATATTTTTCAAGTGTTCACTTTTTTCGGTATATAATCGAAAAATACGAAAATGGGACCTTCTCCCCTCTCCCCCCCCTTAAGCTCACCCCCCAGGGGCGGGGATTTTAGTAAGCTTATCATCAAACTACTGATGAAGCTCTGATGTCAAATTTCAGCACTCATCGACTAGACTATTAGTAGACAAGCAGGTTATTGTAAGAACTCAGCACGATGAAGGATATACATAAAGTCTAGAAGCCATTGCCGATTTAATATACGAGGAGTGTTATATGGATGAATTATAGTGGATCATAACTGGATACTGATATCAGGGGGGATGGTCTGAAAATGGAATGATAAGGTTGAGAACGAAAGCCCTATGCTTGTATGCATTATGTATATAGTATGATAATATCTTTAAAGTCTAGTAACAGAAATCCATTAATAGCCTGTTTCCGAGGAATGGAATGTTTTATTAGGTTTTACTTCAGTTGACGTTTTTTCAAATCGCAACGGGATCTCATCATCGATAAAAGCAATTTACCTTGAGCTCTAAAAATATATTTCATTTTCCTTATTGGAAAAATGTCACAGATAGCCATATTTAATACTAGCACCCAAGTCGCATCTTCGCCAACTCTCATAAGTAAGGAACTTCGATGATTTTGAATGATTAAAATTTAATTTTTCATCGATAAAAATCTTGTTTGGAAAAGTGCAATTGAAAATTATTACATTTTTTTTTTTTTTTTTAATCTTTAATTAATTGAAATTTACAACTGTAATAGGAAATACATCCAGTAAATACGCTGTATACAATGCAATATGATAACATGATCAGAACTTGTAGAGGAACTACCCATTGGTAGTACTCTAATGAATATTTACAAAAGGAGAAGATCCCGAGGCCATCTTCTTTTCAGGCGCCTCGGAGGATTGCCAGCAATGGAATGGGAAGGAAGTTGTGCAACAAGTGGATTTTAATGCGGATTAAGTTTATTATGAAAGGAGAGGTATCTGGTTCGAGCCAAATCAGCGACATAAGGGATATTAAGGTCATTGTGGATTACTTCATTTGAGACAAAGTAAGGAGCATTAAGGATTTTAGATTGGAGTGATAGGATGCTGGATGAATTCGATGGTTTGGTGGATCCCCATAACTCTATACCGTAAGTGCAAATAGGTCTGATAATCGTCATATCGTCAGTCGTTTGTCGAGTATGTTGTAGCAGTCGAAATCTACGTGCAGCTTCTTGTCTTTTCAATCTTGTATGAGGGTTTCAGGTAAGTCTCTTGTCCAGATGAAATCCAATTTGTTCCACATTATTTAGCGGTACACCATTAAAGGATACTGGAGGACAGGATGAGGTAGGTTTTCGACGGAGGGTAAAGGTTATTTGCTGGGATTTATCTCGACTCTCCAGCTATGACACCATTCTTCAAGGAAAGTGATATGTGACTGGAGTTTCTGGGATGCAGCAAATGGATCTTCATTGACTGATAACACGCTCGTGTCATCAGCATAGGAAAATTATTACATCAATGATATTTTCACACAAAACTGTAACCTTTGAACTGCTACTATTGCACTTATTAGGGAGTTGAAGATAACGTAAAAGCACAATTAGACAATCAAGTTTTGATTGTTAATGTAATCTATCTAATGGGTTGGCAATCCAGATGGACTGAGGCTATTAAGAAACTCTTGCGGATAATGGGCTGCGTTATCCGTACTCACAACTAAAGGCCCATGAATCGTATTTTTCCACAATATCGAAAAGCAAGAGTTCCATATTTTGACTAGGCAATAATTTTAATTGCGGCAGAAGTAATTTTATCGATTTCATCAGGTTGGATTGTAATATTTAACCTTAAACCTTTCTGTTATTTATCACTGTATGTTTAAGTTATTATTACAGTAAACATTTCTATTGTAAATCTTCCTAGAACTATAATTTGATACAGATGGGTATAGTAATTTTTAGCGTTGTAGCATCTCTTAAATGACTCTCGCAACCTATCGGTAGATTTTCGAACTTTACTGAGCACAACATATTTATTGCTTTTTAATAAAGATTTAATTGAAGATCTGTAAATTGTATAACTGCTAAACCTACCTTGAACTATGAAGATGAAGTAGTTAAACTTTGGTACAGATTAGTTTTTTAATTTTCGCGGAAAAATGGCTTATCTACTATATATTTGTCAAATACCACTCACTCATTTAACACGAAATCTCAGAAACCACCGAACGGATTGGAATGAAATTCGACGTGTAGCTTCCTCTTGGGCCGTAGGTGCTCGCTAAGAAACGAATTTTAAAAAATCGGCCTGGATCGCGGCTAATTCGCGAAAAATGCTATAACAATTTTGGTTGAATAATAATAGATTAATTGTCATATGGTATTTGGAGATAAGCTAAGTTAAAAAATAGGTTAGATGTTTAAGCCGCACGCTTTGACCACAAATTAAATTCCTTATAGTTGTAAACAAACAAAAATACGATCGATGTCGAAACCTTATAATATGTTACTTTCTGTGAACTCATAGTGGCTGCAGAGGTGGGCCCTAACCAGTTTGAGTTGTTTCGTGACAAAAAGCTATTAAAAGACTTATGTTCTCTGGTGATGACAAGTAAGGCCAGTTCGATGTAGGGACAAAAAACTGATAAGAAACAGTGAGTTCTATCAAGTGTATGATTCTCTTCAGTATCGTCTCACGTTCTACCATGGAGAAGATGGGTACAGTATTAACATCCCTCAGCGTGACCCAAACACCAATGCACACTTAAGAAAACTGTATCTGCATCTGATGTTTACGCCTAAATGTTAGTGGAGCGAGGAGGTGAAGAACCTTATTTATTTTAATTCTGTAATCTCCTCAACCAATTTATGCTTTATATTTTCGCAAAAATAGAAACAGAAAGACTATACTTTATTCGAAAAAATCTAAAAAGTTGAGAAGTTGAGACTATATTCACTTAAAGTATGCCATAAGTAAAGCTGATGGTCTGGTATCAGAGCTGGGTAAGATGGGAGTGCTGCCTCCAAGCTTCACTGGAGGACTATCAAAATAATATAAAATTTACTTTTGCAAATTGTCAAATTTACTTATTGAAATTATTCTAAGAATGGAATTCTTTAAGTTTATACAAATAATAATAATTATCAACGTTAAGCTTAACTTTTACTAATTTAAGTTGTCCTTCATCCTAATGATATTAAGCCGTAGCGGAGCATGGTACTTTCAGCTAGTCCGTAATAGGATAGATAAACAAAAATAATCATTTATTTTTTTTTTTTTTTTTTATTTTTAACAATTTTGGCCTTCTAGGAACGCGTGAAATAGCCGTATGCAATCATTTCCGTACTTTGCTGTCTCCTTCCCTCTTCTGTCCAGATACTAATTCTTCCTCGCTTTTCTTCCTCTACAAACCGTTATAGTTCAGTATAATTCTTCTCAAAGATGTTCTCTCTTGTATTACTTAATCTGTTATACCAATCTTTGCCATGTCTTTCTTAATTCCCTGAATCCATTGGTTACCATTTTTGCTCTTATAAACTTGATTGAAAATTTGTTTCGTAAGCCTATTTTTATTCATCCTCATTATGTGAGCAAAGAATTTGATTCTCCTTCGAAAATAATCTATTGATTTAAAATAGAAATAAATGCTTTCACTTGAGGTACGCATGATGATATAGAAGGATCAATACAATTAGGATTGATGAATTCAGTGCCACTTCTATTGAGATTATTTTATTATTTTTGATTATTTTATACATCAAGTAGAAAATAGCCTAAAATTAAATACTTTTGAATCACTAGAAATAATAAAATCGTTTAAAACCGATCCAGATTTTTGTTTAAATGATCAGATTAACATATCCAATAGCCCCATTTTAAATTTGTTTCCCATAGGAACGGAAAAACCCAATGAGTCATAAGGGAAACCCCATTGTAAATCTAAAACTTAACCTACCTGCCCCCCCCCCTTTTTACTTCTCACAAATTCAGTATTTTAGTTACCTTGAAGGAGAGTGCCTATGCTTGATTTCTTGTCTTATCTTTTCAAAAAAACTTTAGTATATATAATCTATGTAACATAGTACTGATGTGTTGAAAAAAAAAAAAAAAAAAAAAAAAAAAATTGTATGTTTTAGAACTGAAGATGAATATTTAGCATTCGAAACTAGTTTTCAAATAAAATAATCTCAAGCCACATAATTAAAAAAGAATAATATTTCAACTTATAAAGTTATGAAATATGTACTATCCTGGAACAAAATTCGTACAAAACTTGTATATTAGTCCAGTTAATTGATTTTTAAAATGATAGACCAAGAGCCCGATAGGAAAACATACCGAGTTATTTCACCCCTTTTTTTGTAATGCATGGGTGTAACCTGTCCACCTGTTCTGAATGAAAATTTATGAATTTCCAATAAAGGTGAGTGCCGCAAAATGACAGTGGGGGAAAGGAGTTGTAAATACTATTTCTTAGAAGTTGGGAAATCGTTACTTTTAGTATATTTTGTGTTCTATTATATGTTATTCAAGCAAATCAACTTTGCAACAAATTTTGTAATAGTCATTTGTTCTCAGATCAATAGTTTTAGAGCGGTTTGGCCACCAAAGATTGACTAACTTCATATAAGTCGCACTTCTTCGTGAAAAGAAGCAGTTGGTACTTTTCCGTTGTCGGTTATAACTCTAATCCAAAATTTATTTTTTTCAACTGATGAAATTTCCTTTCAGACATTATACATAAAATTTATTTGTATAATATAATATAATTTATCTATATAATGTATATAAAGTTATTTAAATACCCATGCCAGCACGCTAAAAATCCGTACTATTGTGAAATTCAAGTTTTTTGGCACATATTTCGTTATAACACCAAAACTATTCGTCCGATCCAAAATTTATTTATTCTTTCAATTGATAGCTGGCTAAATTTTCTATCAGACCTCATATATGAAATTTATATAAAGTCATGTAAAGTTCCCATGCCAGCACGCTAAAACCCCGAACTATTGTAAAATCCAAGTTTTTTTGGTAGATTTTTCATTATAACCCCAAAACTACTCGTCCAATCCAAAATTTATTTTTCTCAACTGATAGCTGACTAAATTTGCAATCAGACCCCATACATAAAACTTTGATCAAGCTCTGTAAAATACCCGTGCCAGCACGCTAAAAACAAGTTCTGTATTTAAATACAAATTATTTAGATTATTTTTTCGATATTAGTCCTGAACAATTTGTCTAAACCAAAATTTACTTTTTTCAACTGAAAGTTGACTAAATTTAATATCACATTTTATACATGAATATTTAATTGAAATCCATGCCAGCAGGCTAGATGTGTATGTTTTGGTAAAAACATAACAATTTTACATGTTGCAGTGGGCTGGCGTGGGTATTTTGCGGGATTTATTCATCATTATATAATTTGATTTGATTGTAAATTTAGTAAACTTTCATTGAAAAAAATAAATTTTGGATAAAACAAATAGTTTGGGGGTTATAGCGAAAAAACGTGCCAAAAAAAACTTGGATTTCACAACATTACGAGGTTTTTTAGTGTGCTGGCATTGGTATTTTACGTGACTTTATATCAATTTAATATATGGGCCTGATTGCAAATTTAGTCAGCTATCAGTTGAGAAAAATAAATTTTGGATAAAACAAATAGTTTGGGGGTTATAGCGAAAAACGTGCCAAAAAACTTGGATTTCACAACATTACGAGGTTTTAGTGTGCTGGCATTGGTATTTTACGTGACTTTATATCAATTTAATATATGGGTCTGATTGGAAATTTAGTCAGCTATCAGTTGAGAAAAATAAATTTAGGATCGGAGGAATAGTTTTGGGATTATAACGAAAAATGTGCCAAAAAACTTGGATTTCACAACAGTACAACGTTTTGGTGTGCTGACATTGGTATTTTACGTGACTTTATATCAATTTAATATATGGGTCTGATTGGAAATTTAGTCAGCTATTAGTTGAGAAAAATAAATATTGGATCGGAAGAATAGTTTTGGGGGTAATAACGAAAAATGTGCCAAAATCTTGGATTTCACTACAGCACGAGGTTTTGGTGTGCTGGCAATGGTATTTTACGTGACTTTATATCAATTTAATATATGGGCCTGATTGCAAATTTAGTCAGCTATCAGTTGAGAAAAATAAATTTAGGATCGGAGGAATAGTTTTGGGATTTTCTTTTTTGGTGTGCTGACATGGTATTTCGTGACTTTATATCAATTTAATATATGGTCTGATTCCCCCCCTAGTTCAGCTAGAAGTTGAGAAAATAAATATTGGCTCGGACAGGAATAGTTTTTTGGGGTAATAACGAAAAATGTGGCCAAAAAACTTGATTTCACCTACAGCCATAGTTTTTGGTGTGCTGGCGAACTGGATTTTCTCATAACGAAAAAATGTGCCAAAAAACTTGGATTTCACAACAGTACAACGTTTTGGTGTGCTGACATTGGTATTTTACGTGACTTACATCAATTTAATATATGGGTCTGATTGGAAATTTAGTCAGCTATTAGTTGAGAAAAATAAATATTGGATCGGAGGAATAGTTTTCGGGTAATAACGAAAAATGTGCCAAAAAAAAAACTTGGATTTCACAACAGCACGAGGCTTTGGTGTGCTGGCAATGGTATTTTACGTGACTTTATATCAATTTAATGTATGGGCCTGATTGCAAATTTAGTCAGATATCAGTTGAGAAAAATAAATTTAGGATCGGAGGAATAGTTTTGGGGTTATAACGACAAATGTGCCAAAAAACTTGGATTTCACAACAGTACGAGGTTTTGGTGTGCTGGCATTAGTATTTTACATGACTTCAGATCAATTTAATATATGGGTCTGATTGCAAATTTAGTCAGCTATTAGTTGAGAAAAATAAATTTTGGATCGGAAGAAAATTTTTAGGGTAATAACGAAAAATGTGTCAAAAACTTGAATTTCACAACAGTACAACGTTTTGGTGTGCTGACATTGGTATTTTACGTGACTTTATATCAATTTAATATATGGGTCTGATTGGAAATTAGTCAGCTATTAGTTGAGAAAATAAATATTGGATCGGAAGAATAGTTTTGGGGTAATAACGAAAAAAATGTGCCAAAAAACTTGGATTTCACTACGACAGCACGAGGTTTTGGTGTGGGCTGGCAATGATTTTACGTGACTTTATATCAATTTAATATATGGGCCTGATTGCAAATTTAGTCAGGGCTATCAGTTGAGAAAAATAAATTTAGGATCGGAGGAATAGTTTTGGGATTATAACGAAAAAGTGCCAAAAAAAACTTGGATTTCACAACAGTACACAACGTTTTGGTGTGCTGACATTGGTATTTTTACGTGACTTTTATATCAATTTAATATATGGGTTGATTGGAAATTAGTGTGCTTATTGAGAAAAAATAAATATTGGATCGGGAATAGTTTTCGGGTTAATAACGAAAAATGTGCCAAAAAACTTGGATTTCACAACAGCACGAGGTTTTGGTGTGCTTGGCAATGGTATTTTACGTGAATATCAATTAATATATGGGCCCTGATTGCAAATTTAGTCAGCTATCAGTTGAGAAAAATAAATTTAGGATCGGAGGAATAGTTTTTGGGATTATAACGAAAAATGTGCCAAAAAACTTGGATTTCACAACAGTACAACGTTTTGGGTGTGCTGACATTGGTATTTTACGTGACTTTATATCAATTTAATATATGGGTTCAATAGAAGTGGCACTTAATTCAACAATCCTAATAGAAATAAATAGTTTATGGTTATATGTGTATTGCTATTCCTAATATTTATTAGATATATATTTTGATCAAAGATTATTCCTTCATCCTGCAGGACCGAGCTCGCAACCAGACTTCCAGAATGTCTGCTACGACGACACTGACAGTGAACATAAAGGACGACGATGACCAGAACCCGTCCTTCATCTACCAGGGCTGCGTACTCCATGGCGGCTCCTGCGTCACCCCTGAGTACTACACCACTGTGAGCACTATACTATACCACTATATATATATATATATCATTATATTATTATATTATATATATTATATGTTATATTATATATTATACAGGTGACGAGCGGGGTCCTGGCTGGAGTCCTCACCATCAGCCCGGAGAAGATCCAGGCGGTGGACATGGACACGCTTGCTACTCCCATTGTCTACTCCTTCCTCTCTGGAAGTCCATCCTCCTTCCGGGAGTACTTCGAGATCAACCCCACCACTGGAACTGTCCGTCAGATCAGGCCTGCGGACTCCAGCCTCACCAAGAAGTTCGAGATAATTATCAAGGTGAGTTTATGAATTATTTTTTCTTAAGATGTAGTTCCAGTTCTGGCCGCTGCCAGTCCCGTCCCTGGGGAGTAAGCTTATGGTGGGGGGGGGGAGGGGAGAAGATCCCATTTTCGGGTTTTTTAATTATATCTCGAAATTGGTGAACTCTAGAAGAATATAAGTAAAAAAAAAAAATAAAGCTGACTGAATTTCCTATATAATTGATTCTGTTCATATTTGTCGAACTTCCAATAGTTTTCGAGATATATGTTATTGAAAACATATGCTTCAAGTGCCAGAAACGTATATATGGAATTAAAGTAAATTTAATTCTTGACATGACATTTTTGATGTCATGTTATCTTGATGCTATCAAGATAACATCATACATTGATAAGATAACATATCATATTGATTTTAATGCTAACATTGTTTTGTGAGAAACGATCGCGGAAGGCACTAGAGGTTAAAGTTTGACAAAACGTAGGGTAAACATTTTTTTTTTCGAAAATTAACGATTTTCAATAACGAATATCTCGATAACCGTTGGAAGTTCAACAAGTATCAATAGAATCAATTTTGTAAGGATATAAAGATCAATTTTATAATTAGTTTCAATTTTCATAAATAATATGTATTTTATGTATATATCTTTTATTTATTAATCCATTTGTTGAAATTATACATTTGTATATTTTAAAAAAGCATACATCTAGTAAATATGATAATAACGTACATAATAACATGACAATCGCTTTTGAAGCAACTTATCATTCGTATGTTTTCAATAAAAGTTCTATATGAGAAAGTCCCAACGCCATCTTCTTTTCAGACGCCTCAGACCGTTGTCGGGAATAGAATGGGAAGCAAGTTGAGAGACTCCTGGATTTGAGTGGTTATAGAATTTACTATGGAAGTAGAGGTATCAGGTTTTGAGTTGAGAAACTAGTGAATAATGGTTATGAAATCTATTATAGGTATCTGGTTTGGGCTTACTCAGTAACATATGGAACATTAAGATCTTTATGGATAAGTTTATTGGTGACAAAGTAAGGAGCATTGAGGATTTTTCCAAGGATTTTGGATTGTAAGGATTGGATACGAGATGAATTGGATGGTTCAGTAGAGCCCAAATGCCTTACACAAATAAGTCTTTTGTAATTAATTGGGAGCTTTGAACGTTTGTCTAGTAAATGTTGAAGTAGTCTGTAACGACGGGCAGTTTCTTTTCGTCTTGGTTTTTTTTTATGTCCTCAACGAGCAAATATTAAGTCTTCTAAGTACATTGAGGACATATAATATAAATTCTATAGTTTTTATTTCGTACTAAATTCATAAATTGTTTTAAATATATACATCTAAGTGGCTCACGGATTTCTGATTTTTTTTTTTTTGCTACAATTCCACTCAAAATTCCTATCTCGTTCATGCTATCAACTCTATTCTCTTCGATGATATTACACCACTTATTGGTAATTTTATTTTTGCTCTTCTGAAGCCCGATATGATGTAGATAGCGCTGCGATTGGTAACGCTTTCTGGGTAATCGTTCTGATTGCGTCATTTGCTGGTCATTCTATTCTCACTTGTTGATTAATGGTGGATGTTGTAACGTAGACTTTTGGTGTAGTCTTTGGGTTTATTAGTCGTTTTTAAGTATCTATTATAATTATTTAGGCATGTGATCGTTCCAGCAAAACAAAAACCTTTATTTTTATGTCCTACATTTTTTTTCATTCTTATCTATCTTTTATTTCGATTTTTCGATTGCTTTTTATATTTTGATCATAAATAATACTATCGAAAGAGACAGCAAATATTGTTTAAAAGGAGCTTAGGTAAAACAGTGCTTCAGAATCGGAAGTTATTATGTCTTTTTCTGTATTTTTTTTTCTTTTGATTTGTTATAAATAAATTTAATAAAAATTATGTGATATGTAATTACTATAATATATCGATTATAGCTAGTAGGCCAAAGAGAGAGATAATAAAGGAAATTAATTTTTTTTTAAACATCGATGTTATTGCTGATTCTTTTTTTTTTTTACTAATTCTGAAATGATAAGGAATATATTAACCACGAAATTTACAATAAAGGTCTTCTTTTAAAGAATCTTTTAAATTTGGCTTATATTTATGAGAAACTCCTTATACCATAATATATATATATTTAGTATTGACTCGGTGTGTTAATATGGATATATTTCTCGACTGTTACAATTAAATGTTTAATAAGGTTCTTGAGGTTCAGTCAATAAATAAAAACAACTATTTTGGCGGTTTCAAGATTTAATTGTTCTCATAATCATGTTCCCCATCACATGATTATGAAAACAACATAGCCTCGAAACGTTGCCAAAATAGTTGTTTTTATTTATTGACTGAACCTCAAGAACCTTATTAAACAAATATATATAGGATCGATCATAGAAAGTCGATTCCAAGGAACCGATCGATAACCTTGTCGTCATCGAAAGGCTTATAGCAACTAACTTCGTAAATACATCGATTTTTCACTTCGTTGATAAATATATTATATATATATATATATATATATATATATATATATATATATATATATATTTCTTTATTGAGAGAACCATTTTCCAAGTACAAAATTTGCTCTGCTTAATATAGGGTTTCAATGAATTTTCTTAAAAATCTAGGATTGCTACTGCAACGTTAAAACGTTTTTTTTTATTAATTAAAATATGTACTGACAATTGAATGAAGAAATAGATTCCGATTTCCAACTGCAAAAATGAAGCTCTAACCAAGTAAATGGAAGCAGATAAAAGAGTTATTATACATTTTTGTTAGTCTAAGAATATTTATATTATCCCTGCATAAATATTAATTTCCATTTCATTACATGTTTATATTGGTCTTGGATCCCTATTACAGTATAAAAACAACTTCCAGAGAAAATATCAGCACATCAGCATCTGCACATCTACAGTATCTTTTAAAATACATATTTGCGATTCCTTAGGCAATAAATGAAATCCAGATTTTAAGAATGTTTATTTTCTTAAATAAGAATTTATAAAATGAATTATTTCTTTGTACATTGTATAAATTTTAATTAACTTATATACTTCATATTGTAAATAACGCAAGCTATTTGCTGCTTACTAATTTATTTCTTAATAATTATTGTATTTTTTTTTTCCTAGTATAGCTATGGTATTATTAACATTCATATTTATAAATCATCAAATTTTTTGAAAATTGCTGATCTTTTCTACAATTATTATTTATGTAAAAATGTCAACAAAGCAATTAGTAAAACATGCCGATTACGAATCGTAACGTATTGTTGTTAACGAATTCATCACGTTTCGGTTTTAATTTTTCCTCGAAAAATATCTGTTACCTATTTGGCCAGTACACCTGTAGATTATATGTTTGAAAGAGCCAAGGACCTTCTGGGATGACAAACAACAAACAACAAACAGAGAGCAGAGACGTGACAGAACGAGGCTAGGCGGTGACCTCGCAGTCAGCTGAGCAGCTGTGGTGGTGGCGTGCTGTGCGGTCAGTAGTGGGGTGCTGGCTGCGGTGGCATGGTGCCTCTTGTCTTCTTTGTCTTCTGCCTCCTCTGGCGATCTGTCGTCCTCCAGGACGAGCAGCAGTACAGCCTAGGTCTCGTCCTACCTACCCTCGAAGGACCCGAGAGCGGTGAAACGACTCCTCAAGATGCCCTCGATAAGATCCCCACGATCTCGGTCACCCCTCAAGAGTTCGATTACTACCCGGAATCAGAGCACCAGGGTGTTCCTGGACACCTCAACCAGGCCCTGGAAGGCCTCCTTCACCACCTGGAGCCTGGCCTCGCGGACCATCATACTGAGAGCTCTACCTTAGAACCTAAAAACATTACTTCGACTTCCAGGACTACAAGAGCCGGCCCGAAGATAAAACTTACCATATCGGATTTCCCCTTGGACCTCAAAAAGCCGGAAGGCAGCACAGGACGATCCGACCTAGGATACGATAGTACCACGACAAGACCTAGAGAGAACGCCTCGTCCTATCCGCCATCGAACTTCCCCGATGTTGGAGGATACACACCAACCAGTGAATCTAACTTCCTCAAACCGGTGAGTCACAGATATTTTCAGTCCATGCTAATCATCTTGTCTGCGCACTGCGCGATAATATTATTTAATGTTTTGCAACTCAAACGAAACTAAAATGACCATTTTTGTCTTAGTTATTCTGGATTAAAAATTATAGAACTTATACTATGATAGGTCATCATTAAGTGAAAACTTATATATATATATATATATATATATATATATATATATATATATATATATATATATATATATATATATATATATATATATACACCAGAGTCCCGATAATCCAAAGGGACCAGGCTTCGTCCGTACCACTGCGGATCAATAATAATTTCCTTTTAAAAATCTCCTGATAAATATTTCTCATCTCATAAATATAATTTTTCCTTCAATTTAATTTTGTTTTACTTAATTTGTAATACTATATCTTGTTCACTTGAATATCTATATTTTACCTACGGAAATTAACAGACAAAACATCGTGATTAATATTCAAAATTATTTATTAAAACACTCTTTAGTAATGAAGTAAATAAAAAAACAACAAAAAAACAAACGGAATAAACAGTAAATTTTACATTATAAAAGGAAGAAATCTACGATAAGTAATAAATACAGGAGTAATATTTTTAGAATAACTGAAAAATGTTTATTAATAATTAAAATAATTTTAATACATAATAATCATATTAAATTTTAATGTTTTTTCATTACCTCCGGATCAACCGTACAGTTACGGAGACTCCTCTCATAAATATTCATAAAATTTAATAATTTTGTACTTAGTTGCTTACTAATATGTCAAGATGTATCTATCTGGTAGATGAAGTGTAATTTTTGATGTGTTAAAATCATCAATTCTTTCCATCCAAATTTAATTATGGTTGGAGATGCACAGAAATCCGCATATAATATATCGTAAATAGGAATCATAGGTATCGCTGGGATTAATCAAAAAGCATTATTGAGTGAAAAAGAAATTACTTTTTAAAATATATTTTATTAATGTATATTCTAACGGAGTATTGATAATCCGAACCAAGAGTCTGAAAAAAAAATCCTTAATTTTATTTTTTTAAAACTATTTACAACTGTATACATTATTTACAACAAGTAAATTTGAGAAAATGATTATAAAATGAGATGAAAATCACTTGTATAGAACTACTCTCTAGTAGCAGTTCAATGAAAGTTCTAAACTAGAAGGTCACTTGGCCATTTTCTTTTCAGACGCCTCGGAGGGTTATCAGGTATCGAATGATAAGCAAGTTAGGAGACTAATGGGTTTGTGTGGGAGTGCAATTACTATGAAAGGATTGATATCTGGTTTGGGCTAAATCAGCAACATACGGAACATTAACGTCTTTATGGATTTTTTAGTGACAAAGTAAGGAGCATTAAGGATTTTTCGAAAGATTTTGAATTGTAAGGACTGGATACGAGAAGAATTTGATGGCTTAGTGGAGCCCCTCATAAATTTTGAGCTTATAAATCGTACAGAAAAATATTAATTTTTAAAAAAATGATATTTGAATTGATAACTCTCTAATTTTATCTAACAATAGTTAACGTTCTTTTGTTTTCTTTTGGTTCATTAATCCTAAGATATTAAGACTGACTTGATAATTTTCTAGAAAGTGAAAATATCTTGCCAATGAAGCTCACTTAACCGTGAAGGTGGTATGAAAGTATTTTATTAGTTATAATAATTTTATTGTGATAAAAATAATATGACCTAAATAAAGATAGAAGATACAACTGCTTTGCATATAAAAGACTTAATAACATGCAAAAATTAATGTTTTATGTTTGAGCTTTTCCTTATGACGTGGAAGATATTATAATATAACTTTAATTATTTATGAGGTTTTCTCTCTTCATTTGTTTCTTTATTAATTCCTGTGAGAATCATTAAAAGGTAATGATTATGCAATGATGTGGCTATGCATGTTGACTGAATGGGGAATAACTATGATTAGTTGTTTGGTTTAAGGGCAAAATAGTGCTAGTTGTTATTTTTTCCCTTAGAACATCATTGACTGTACTAACACAAAACAATATAATTAAATAAAAACGTATATATATCGGATATAAGAGAAGATAAATTATATAAACTATATTAAAAAAAAAAAAAAAAAAAGACAAAATACCTGCCCCAAGTTTACTTAAATTTTCCCATAAAATAGACTAGCATTTTTCAATAATTAGGACTAATTTTAGACAGAAGGCATTAGGCCTACATGCGAAACAGAAACGTCAAATACTTAACAAAAGACTGATAATTTTATATCCGCTTTTAAGTAACCGATGGGCATAGAAAATTATGCAAAGACTAAATACTTATACTTACTTGTGAAAACCACAAATTTACAGAATAGTAAAAAAAAAAGCACAACAACTTTGATCCAAAAAATAGGGTAAATCACTAGTTATCGTCATAGTTAAGGAATTTGTCGATTTAAAAAGGAATTTCGTTGATGCAGTTTGTAATATGACATCTTTGGTTATATACTTAGATTCTCAAAAGTTTATTCTATTGAATGTAAAATTTACAAAAACACTAAAGCTTCCTTTCAAATAATTTTTTTTTTCACAAAAAGCTAAAGATACCAGTTATGGCCATGTTGTATCATTTATGGTCATAGCCAAGACTAGTTATGGTCAAGTGGCAAAATAATCTTTAAACAATTGTTTTTAATAATTTAAAAATTATTAAAAACAATTAAAAATTAACAAAAAAGTAAAATATATATTTAAAAACACAATTAATCACACTCATTTAAAAACTTTGTAGTTACGTATTAGTTTTGAAAACCATCATGGAATGATAGTTGAAAATTAAATAAAACAACTATCAGAGTATAATTTATAGCTGCACTGTTCGTTGATTTTTCTACATAAGCAGTAGTGGCATACAATGAATCGGAATGTTCTTTTTGTAAATTATCTTTAATATTTTTAGTTATAAACAGCAGTAGCCATCCGCAAAGTACATAATATAACTGACTATATTAACTAGTAATGGTCACTTAGAAGACGTAAGGCCCAACATGGCCCAAACTACGAAGGGATGTAGGATATAAGTTTTAAAATGACATAATCAAATGAAGAAAATTCTATATTTTTTCTTTATTGGGAGAAAAAACGTTTGTAACATCAAGGTAAATTTAAATGGATAGGGGAGACCATAACTCGTATCTAAATGGATGAAATTATTTATTGAATAAGCGTTAGGCTTGTTACAATAGAGCTTGGCAAATCTAGTTATATTTATACAGCAAAATACACATGTATAGCTACATGTTTACAAGAAAATAAAATATAGATTCATCTGATTTTAGACATATAAAACAAAAATTAAAAGCATTTTTTAATATAACATAATTTCCTACTTAATTTAGTGGTTTTATTATGTACAAGTAAACAATTTAAATTATACCAACAAATCGAAACTAAAGTAAAAACAAAAAAAAAATCACTCCTTGTTATAATCACTAATCCTCTTGGGTGTTATGTCATTATTCGTTCAAAAGGAATGTTCTAAGTTTAATAAGATTTGTTAATACATTATATACTACGTTAATTTTTTGTTCATCTTCAATTGTTAAAATCGTGGCTATATTATCGGGGGCGTTTTTTATTTTATTATTAATTTAGAAAATCCGCCTGAATATTAGGTCTTGTGGGCAGTTGAATAGAATATGATCTAAGCTTTCTTTTTCATTTTGATTACATAAGTTGCATATGGTTTCCGAGTCTATTTTGTACATATTATTTTTATAATAAATCTGTATTTTTTTTATCCGAGGCAAATCCTAGTTGTGACATTATTCTTATTTTGTAAAATGGGGTATTTAAAAGGAGGTATTTGGCACCAGTAATGTGTGTGGGTTTTATTTCCTTATAGTAGGGATTAAAGGTAGAATTGTTTACCCTTTCTAAATCCTCAGCTATTAACATGTTTTTATATTCTCCAGCAGCTTCTCCTAAATTATTCTTTATTAGGACAGGATCTTGATTTTCCCAAAAATAAGTATTGTTTGATATCACTAGTAAATTTTTTAGTTGGCCAATCCAGTTATATTTAATTTCTTGAGGAGGTGCAATATGAAGTTCATATAATTTATTATATAGGATACGGGGGATTCTATTAGCTGGCATGTTTAAAATACTAATCCACCATTTTATAAGACATTTAAATATTTTTAAACTTATTTTCACTTGACCTGTTTCGAGTCTTACGTAATGGCCTGGAGTATTGAAAGGTAAATGCAATAAACATTTTAAGTAGTTCGATTGTACTTTTTCTAATACCTCTAAATACCTTAATGCCCATAACTCACTGGTGTACAATATTTGTGATTCCACTAGGCTTTTAAACAACCTGATCTCCATAACTCGTATCTCGTAGTTTTATACTCCGGTTATGGTCAGTTACAAATTATTGTTAATTACAATCAGATAGTCCTTCACAATAAAGCTTGTATGAGCAAGCCTGAATTCTAATGAAAAGTTGCATAACTCAATAAATAAAAATTAATGAAGCAAATTCTCTATAATTCTTTAAGAATCCTCACATTTAATAACGATCTTACTAAAAAAAGAGGTATTTCAGGACACTATATGAGGAAAATATTTTCATTAGTAAATGAATCTTAAATCCTTTTCAGAAATATTCATCCTGGTGATATCACAAATAAATGGATTAGACCCTTATTATGCGATAATTGTATTAGCCTGCCCATAACTGGTGAGGTGACCATAACTAGTGATTTACCCTACAATTCCAGCCCAAACATTAAGACATTACTCTATCGCCCTGGAACATAACATTACACGCTGACTTACTTATTATAGCTATGGTACAAAATCACATCCATACTCAATACAAAAGACTTCACAACTAACTCTAAGGACAACTTAATACAAACTATGGCCTGAAAATATCCGAAAAAAAGCTAACAAGGTGTTTGTTGATGGATCTACTTGGTTAAAATTAATTAAATATCATATTAACAGCAAGTACCGAAGGGTGCTGATCGCCTGACATGTCAGTTATCTTTCATATTATCATCGCATCTGCTTGTTGTAAAGGGGGTAAGCGGCTGATGTGGATTTTTAAAACTAAATAAAGGCTTAGCGAACCCGAAGGTTCGATGCCGACGCCACCAACCGTTGACCCCACATCTTCCTCCAAAAAAAAAAAAAAAAAAAAAAATGAGATCCCAAATAAAATAATACAATTCAGTGTCCAGTCAATGAGTGCTGAAGTAAGGGGCGTAGAGTCCATGAAATATGCGATTATTTTTGACTTCACAGCTTCGTTAGGAAAGTTAAAAGGTAGACATAATATAAGTCCCCGCCCCTGGGGAATAAGCTTACGGTGGGGGGGGGGAGGGTTTTTAATTATATCTCAAAAACGGTGGACCCTAGATAGAAAAATATGTTACGAATCAAAATTAAAGCTAATTAAAGTTCCTATAAAATTTATTCTAGAGACATTTGTCTATTTTGCAATGGCTTTCGAGATAGTTATTGAAAATCGGTAGGTTTCGAAAAAAAAAGAAAAATGTTCATCTCACATTTTGTCAAAAATTTGCTTCAAGAGCCAGAAAAATATATATGAAATTAAACTAAATTTAATACACATTGATTCTGCCATTTGAGAAACTATCTTGGAAGGCACTGGTATCTTCTTTTTAAACGCCTCGGTGGAATATCGGGAACAGAATGAGAAGTAAGTTGAGAGACTAGTGGATTAGAATGGTTATGGAGTTTAATATGAAAGGTTAGGCATCTGGTTTGGGCTAAATCAGCACCATATGGAACATAAGATCTTTATGGATAAGGATGTTTGTGACATAATTAGGAGCTTTGAGGATTTTTAAAAGGATTTTCGATTGTTAAGTTTGGATACGAGATGAATTGGATGGTTTGCTGGAGCCCCAAAACTCAACACCATATGTCCAAATAGGTCTGGTAACTTTCATGTAAATGAGTCTTTTGTAATTAATCGGTATGCTTGAACGTCTGTCTATTTTAAACTTCAAAAATCGTACTTTAATATTAAACACTTAATCTCCTTTCGGTTCTTCCTGTAGTTCCTTTCAGCGTGGTGGAGCGGCCATTTGTTGTCCAGAAGCTGAATTGATCCAGGTATCTCGCTGGAGCTCTGTCGGAGATCCTTTCCTCTTTTCCTGCTAGGACGAGGAATTGAGAGGATGTCGGTGGTCATTCAACTAAATAACATAACTGGATTTTATTTCACTTCGTCTAAAAATAGTGTTTTTTATTACCTACTGTGCATTGTTTTATTTTATAGTCTTTTTGATAGTTAAAAGTTTATTTCGTTCCTTAGTTTTTTTTTAATTTATACTTTTTAAATTTCAGACTATTCCAACATGACAAGCGTTCAAACATCTCAGTAAATTACAAAAAACTTATTTACATGACAGCATAACCTAGTACAATCTCGTATAACAGCATAACAGTATAACCTACCTGGCCCTTCCCCTTATATTTCACAAGTCCGTACCAATATATATTAAATTATCTTATCTTTAATGGATGTTAACTTTTTTTTTTTTTTTTCTGATTGTATTTGATTCTATTCAATTTTCCGTTTTTTGCTGTAGTTTAATTATCCCCCTCAAGAAGAATTGTTTATATTTAATTAATTATTTTCTTGTTTGGATGCCTATATTTATATTCTTATAATGAACAAAAACTCTAAAAACTTTAGTTTTCCGAGGAACTATAGTTGATGGATACGTCTACCTGTAATTAGGGGGTGAATCAAATATAAACGGTAATTTTCAAAATTATATTTATTGAATAATATTATACAGAAACTATACCTTCAACATTTTTCAATGTAGTCTCCTGCATTATCTACACACATCTGCCACCGATTTGGAAGCTTGAATATTCCCTGTTCATAAAAAGACTGAGGGCGAGTTTTTAACCATTCGCGCACGTGCTTTTCAACGTCTTCATTGTTTTCAAATCGTTTTCCTCCAAGTGATTCTTTCAGGGGCGCAAACAAAAAATAGTCACAAGGGGACAGGTCTGGACTATAAGGAGGGTGTTCGAGAGTTTCCCAGCCCATTTCTTCCAATTTATCCCTTGTCAACAATGCGGTGTGAGGCCTTGCGTTGTCATGGAGAAGGATGACATCTCTAATGGGCACACCTCGTCTTTTGTTCCGGTAACTGGTTTTTGCTGACTGTAGCACCTGGCAGTAGTAAGCCGCATTCACTGTTCGTTGATCGTGAAGAAAATCAATGAGTAGAACTCCCATTGAGTCAAAAAAAATTGTTGCAAGAACTTTTCCGGCTGAGAGACGAGTTTTGGCTTTCACTGGGCAGCCTTCATCCTTCCTTCGCCACTCCTTACTTGCCATTTTCGATTCGGGGGTGTAATGGTGGACCCACGTTTTTCACATGTGACGATGCGCCCCTGAAAGAATCACTTGGAGGAAAACAATTTGAAAACAATGAAGACGTCGAAAAGCACGTGCGCGAATGGTTAAAAACTCGCCCTCAGTCTTTTTATGAACAGGGAATATTCAAGCTTCCAAATCGGTGGCAGAAGTGTGTAGATAATGCAGGAGACTACATTGAAAAATGTTGAAGGTATAGTTTCTGTATAATATTATTCAATAAATATAATTTTGAAAATTACCGTTTATATTTGATTCACCCTCATACCTACAGCTTCTGATAAGGAAACTGTCTTCAAATTTTCGATCCGAGCTGCACCTACAGAGCTACAGTCTGTTAAAATGTTATATTTTGAGAGTAAAAAAATGTTACAACTTGACTTTTTTCATTCCAAACAATATAGTTCCTAAACGGAAGGTTCTAGCGGGGAATGTTATAGAACACAAAAAATATTTTCTACATTAAATTTCTGACTAGGGTTAGGCGATAGTCGATAGTCACTATCGATATATCGATAGGTCATGCCTATCGATGGTCACTATCGATAGTACCGACTATCGAAAGATCTTTTTTACTAATTTCAAGTTTTGAAACTCTCGGAATTATGCTGATCTGTCTCTGTCCAGTGTCGAGTTCTTTTGAAGTTGATATCGGAATTCCTAGAGCTCAAGGGTTCTCTCAAAGATTAAGCAGGGAAATCAGAAAAACGGGGAAAGCAGAAATGCTAGTTTTTCTTTCGGGAAATATGTGGCTCAAGGAGCACACTTGACTCTTGAAATTAACTATTTCGTTATTTTTCTTTTCTGAAGATTTGATTTGTTCATTACTATTGTAACCATGTAAATTGTAAATACCTTTTTTAAAATTCAAATAAATTAGTTTTTTCTCTCATGTTTATGATATAATCTTATAATGTATAATCCTGCAAATTTCAAAGAGTAAGTAGATAATTTAATTTAATTAAATTAGTTTAAATTCTTTATTGAATAGTTCTGTGGAAAAAAAAGAAGAAACTATCGATAGTTCTCAAGCGATAGTATCGGCCTATCGATAGTGCTAACTATCGACTATCGTCCAATCCTATTTCTGATTAAAGAACTGCCGCCTAATTTCCAACCAGAGCAACTCTAACAGAGATAGAGCGTGTCAAAGTGTTAAAATTTTGAATCTGAAAAAAACGTTACATTAAAGTTAAAAAGTACTGTCATATCCATGGCCATATTGATAATAAGAATTAAAAACGTTGTATACAAAGGATCCAACGCGTTGGCAGAAATCTATTCGGATCACTCTATTGACGAATGAAAGCGTGTCTTGATTTGTAAAAATGTTTTCTAATCGTTTATTTTATATTTTTGTTTTAAGAACATAAACTTGCATTCACATTTGGAAATCCCAAATATTTTCAGCCGTTATTTTGCTGTGACATTTTTGCCGACGTGCCATCAACTAAACAAGCAAAAGCTGGATCAATCCGACTCTTCACAGTTTAATTTATTTATATGAACTTCGGGGCCCCACTAAACCATCCAGTTCATCATGTATCCAATCCTTACAATCCAAAATCCTCAATGCTCCTTTCTTTGTCTCCGATAAACTTAAAGCTCGATCAATGTGCCATACAGATATACTATACAGATCTAAATGTGCGATATGTCGCTGATTTCATAGTAAGCTCTATAACCACTCAAATTCACTAATTTCTCAACTTGCTTCCCACTCCATTCCCGATAATCCTCCGAGGCGTCTGAAAAGAAGATGGCCTAGAGATCTTCAAGTGTAGAATTTTATTGAAGTGCTACTGATGAGTAGTTATTTTCAAGTTATTATATGTCATTGTAATCGTTATCAGCTTGTTTACTTGTTGTACATAGTTGTATAGTTGTAAATTTCAATAAATTGATATATAAAAAAAAAAAAAATTCTAAAAGTTTTGGTCTAGAAATAAAAATTGCTCTTTTATCTATAATTAGAAAATATCATTATAATCGATTTAATAACTATATAATTATTTATCACAAAACTGTCAGTTAGCATAATCGATAAATTCCTAACAATCGACTTATAATCATCGAATCTCAATAATTTTCTCTTGAATTGTTAAAATTGATAATCAAAATTTGGAATCTATACATCCACAATATTTTTTTAACCAACTCCTGTTATCATTTATAATCCTGCATTCCCGTAATCCAGGAATCATCCGAGAAAGATGGTCTGTGGCTGAAAAGAAGATGACTTAGAGACCTTTTAGTGTAGAATTTTTATTGTAGTGCTACTAATTAGTAGTTCTTTACAAGTTTTGACATTTTATTGTAATCGTTATCAACACATTCACTTGATGTATATATTTGTACAGTTGTAAATTTCAACAATTTTATAAAGAAAATAAAAAAGTATTTATATGTAAAAATATGGTCCCAGTTTTTATTACAAAATGTTTTACTAATAGCGGTATTACGAAAAAATTATTATCATCCACCTTCTTGTTTTATATAACATTGTAAATAACAATTTCACAGTTAGTGTGACGGCGTTATGTAAGGCGTGTAACATGATTCCTGCTTTGTCCACCTTTAAGGTTCTTCTTTCCCTAACACGTCTGCGAGGCTAAATTTTAGTAGTGCCCATATTTACTATCTAAGGTCACGAAAAAACCTATTGCCTTTTAAGTAAGCCGCGTTTATTCGCTTCTTTTTTTTATAAATATTTTTATATTATTTCCTTCAGCTAAAGATCGAATTGTTATATTAAAAAATGAGTTAGGATAGTGTAAGGCTTACCTTTTTGTTGTTTGCTTAAATGTCCTAACGTACCTCGGCTTGGTCAACATGGTCAGGCTATCCTGCAGTAATTTAAGTAGACTTGTAATTTCTATAAAAAAAAATAATAAATTGTTAAAATTAATTATGGTGATATTTAATTCATATTACGAGTATATATCTTTTTTTATAATCCTAAAAATGTATTGTTTGTTGTATTTTATGTTACGTATGCATACTGATAGCACAGGTGTATGACAACTTTAATTAATATGCATACAATTATCTACAATTTTAATTAATCACATATCATCCTTTTTTAATTTCGTCAGCAATTTGTGGAGTTTTGTTTGCGATATACAATTTTTTTTATGCATATGAATAAGATTTACAACTGCATCAAAAATACTTACAAATAAAGAATAATATTAGTGGATAAACATGAAAAAAAAATAAAAGTATGATTTTATCTCGATAACCTTGACGTTTTTAGTGACCACACCTGCCACCCAAATCGCAGCGACAACTTTATGCAATAAATCTGCATTGTAATGTCAATGTAAGGGTCTTTATATTTTTCTATCTGATATCCATATCGATATAATCTTGTTCGTATGTTATTTATCAATATTTATGTTGTATTGATAAAAAAAAATTTTATTTCCATCCTATACAAATTATTATCTATCAACTATATTAGATACATACATTCTTTTGTTAATTCTATTTTAGTTCGTACATCTAATTATTATATATAATAAATATTATTTAAATTAGAATTATACTGAATGTAACAAACAGTATATTTAAAATTAATAATCAATACTAAACTCTCCGTCAAAAGTATTGCAACACTTTTAATTTTTTTAATTTTATAAAAACATATTTTTTTTTCATAATAAAGAAAGGTTCTGAAGTCTATAATAAAAATTCCTACACTAGACATTAACAATTTTTATTAAAACAAACAATATTTCTTCCAATAATCAAAAAAGTTTGAAAACTTACTTTTTTAAATTTTAATTTTTTACAATTTAACTTATATTTAATAAGACATATTTCCCCCTCTCGCTTGAATGACTGTTTCCACTAGCCTTGGCATACTTGTAAATAACGAAACGAATGATAAACATGGACTAAAGGAAATTTGAAAAAAAATAATCTAAACTTCCATCGTTTGTTATTAACAGGGAAAAACATTGATGTGTCTAATCATTAATGTCTCACGTTTAATAAATAATATTAATATGAATATAAACCGAGTATGGCTTAAGGTGAAAAATCTTGAGAATTATGGGTTTTCCAACACTTTTGAGGCGGAGTTGGTTTACAATACAAATAACAGCAATTTCGAAAAACGATTTGATCAATATGGATATAGACTATATAAAAGAGAAAACATCGATACATAATAATAGTTGGAGTTATCTTCAAAATTACATTAAAATTCACGGATTGATAAATTTAATGAGATCAAAGTTCATAGGAACTGGATGTGGTGGGTTAAAATTCTCAATATCCTAAAATAATTAGTTCCTTTGAATCGATTTAATCAAATCGAAACAATAGTATGATGTTCTAATTAAGGTTTCAGGTTTTTTGACGTGTGCGGTTCGTGTGGACCCTCTCAATCTACTCAGCTTAGAGAGCTACATATTGTCCCGATGGTGCCGAAACGGTTAACAGTAAGAGGTAGAATGCCCTGTATTTTTTATAACGTTTGGTCCACATTTACTATTTATAATGGTACTAACAAAGAATAAAATGAAGAATGGCGGTCACCTGTGGTGTAGTGGTTAGCATAGCAACCTACTAAACCCAGGATCGCGGGTTCGCAGCCCGGCAGATGACCTTAGGATTTTTTAAAGGGAGTAAAAAAATCCTTAGCCATGCCGTCCTTCAGAAGGGACGTAAAATGGGGGTCCCGAGCCTGTGCGATGTCAGGTACTCGTTAAAGATCCTTATCCTAATTATACCTGGATAGGCAAAATTTAGGACTCCCACCGTAGCATCGTCCGATTAGCCATAGCAGCATAAAGTGACGTTAAACGAAATAAACAAACAAACAAAATGAAGGATGGATATTCATGTGCGAGGCATTATTAAACGCTGTCCAATCCAGCGGCACATTCTTTCTTGATTTTTTTCATGCCCTTAAGGTCTCGAATCCAGCAATTTATCGATATTCTATTGAAATGATGGAACAGACTCGTTTCTACGAACTAAGACCTCTTTGCTTATTTCAACTAGTTTCATCTTAAGCCTTTTTAGATTTTTCATCATCATCATCTTATGTTACCTTATGGTCCTTGTAGACCCCTGGCCTCCTCTACAATCCCCTTCCATTCAGAGCTATCCTCAGCAGCCCTTCTCCATCCTCTCACTCCCAGAGTCCAAAGATCATCCTCTACATCTTCAAGCCAACCAAGTCGAGGCCTTCCTCTCCTTCCTCCAACATGACTTTAGGGAGCCTACTTGCCTCCATTCTTTACAAATGCCCTAGCCATCTTATTCTGCATCTTTTTATATTGGCTAGAATATTTGGGGCTGCATTCAGATCTTTCAATTGTTCATTCGTACTCGTTAGCGGTTCTGTCCAAAATTTAGTTAGGCCATATATTTTTCGTTGGATTTTCCTTTCCCTCAGGATTTTTAGCATAGAAAAAAATACATATGAACAAAGATGTGTCTTTTCAATCTAAAATTCAAAAACTTTGGTAACACTGCTTAACATATTGACTATACATGAATAGTGAATATGCACGTTCTCACTGTAAACTTCATGACTTTAAAATTTCATGACAGACTATTAAAAAGGATGTGGACGAGAGATCTTGTCTTGTTAAAAAACGCTAAATCCCTATATCACACTTCTTCCCCATTGTCTGATACTTCTTTCATTGTTATTTACAGACCATAAAATATCTGCTTGTTTTTATCTTTAAGATTTAATTAATTATTTTTACTTAAATTGACTTTATTTCTTTAAATATATTATCAAACATTAGTATAGAAGGAGTTTTTTTTAATATAAGAAAGCTAAGGATGAAAATTGAAAATAAGTAAATTGTATTGCTCGGCGCAATCTGTTTAACGAGCCATAAAAAGAGCTAAGTACAAACATTTGCGACATTATGTTGACATAAAGCAATCTGTTGCATCAAGTTTGACTGTTTATGGGTCACGTTCCAGATTAAAAGAACGCGCAAACATATCTTCGAAAGAAGAAATATATATAAAAATAAAAAATATATAATATATATTTTTTTTAAATCCTTGAAAATCTTATATATAAATTAAAAAAGTATCGATTTTCGAAAAGAATACCTCGGTCTAAAAATAATCTATAAAAAAAGTGTTATTATAATAAATAATCCATATGAGAGAAAAATAAATAAATATATAAAAACCAAGACAAAAAACAATAATTAGTCAAGAAATCGATTAATAAACAATAAGCAGTTTTTATCGTCTACCACAATTAGATTTCTCGGTTCTGAGCTCATTTGCAGGGCTGCCGATTGAGGGGTAATTTTCCCCCGGTGGGAAATTTTAGAAGCTTTTGCACTTTTGGGGGAAATTCGTGCTAACCATGGAGTTATAGTACTAAGGGGAGGTCCACCCCGTATGTTGTTCCGTGAGGGGCGAGACCAAAACACTAACCGGCCACGCCCACTAAGCCCAACTGGCGACTTGCATTCCATTGGGCTAGGGCAATTGAAAGGGTTCGTAATGAATAAAATAAGTAAATCACTAAAATAAAATAACAGCAGTATAAAGCCTAGGAAGCCAAAATTTGAACTGATAAGCGGCTAATATACTGATAATACGGTGCACTCCAAAATGGCTGCCTGCCCTGGCTATTGAGAGGTAAGCCCCCTCCACTTGTCTACAACTCCACGAAGCTATCATTGAAAGTTAC
This sequence comes from Euschistus heros, assembly GCA_003667255.2. NCBI lineage: Eukaryota > Metazoa > Arthropoda > Insecta > Hemiptera > Pentatomidae > Euschistus > Euschistus heros. The sequence goes on along the minus strand of RCWM02000576.1, from coordinate 424,123 downwards.
ATGTCATCAGCAGGGCTGCCGTTTGGGAGGTATTTTCTTTCTTTAAAATTCGAATTGAATTTTTTAATCGATTTCAATTTTTGAAAATCGATTTGATCTAGTGGCAATTTGGCTATATAAGTATTATCTTTTATAATCTATAATCATGAATGCAGACAAATTTCATACTGTTTAAATTAGATAAATCTATTATATTTGGATAAATTTTCATCAAATATATTCATAAGTTTTTCCAATACCACTCACTCACTTAACACGAAATCTCAGAAACCACCGAACGGATTGGAATGAAATTCGATATGTAGATTCCTCTAGGGCCGTAGGTGCTCGCTAAGAAAGGAATTTTAAAAATGCGATTTCAATTTTTATTGGGTGAATAATAAAAGATTAATTATCATATGGTATTTGGATATAAGCTCAGTTAAAAAATAGGTAAGATCTTTAAGCCGCAAACTTTGACCACCGTTTAAGTTCCTTATAGTTGTAAACAAACGAAAATACGATCGATGTCGAAACCTTATAATATTGGTACTTTCTGTGAACTCATGGTAGCTGCAAAGGTTACTTACAACTTACAAGTTTGAGTTGTTTTGTGAAGAGAAGCTATTAAAAGACTTATGTTAAAGAGGAGGTTAAAAGACTTATGTTCTCTGGTGATGACATGTAAGGCCAGTTCGATGTAGGACAAAAAACAGATAAGAATCAATAGTTCTACCAAGTGTATGATTCTCTTTAGTATCGTATCATGTTCTACCATGGAGAAGAAAAGTACAGTATTAACATCCCTCAGCGTGACCCAAACTCCAATACATCACTTAAGAAAACTGTGTCTGCAGCTGATTTTTACGCCTGAATGTTAGTGGAGCGAGGAGGTGAAGAACCTTATTTACTTTAATTTCGTAATCTCCTCAACCAATTTATGCTTGATATGTACGCAAAAATAGAAACAGAAAGACTAAACTTTCTTCAAAAAAGTTGAGAAGTTAAGACTATATTCACTTAAAGTATGCCATAAGAAAAGCTGATGGTCTGGTATCAGAGCTGGGTAAGATGGTTGTGCTGCCTCGAAGCTTCACTGGAGGCTATCAAAATAATATAAAATTAACTTTTGCAAATTGTCAAATTTACTTATTGAAATTATTCTAAGAATGGAATTGTTCAGGTTTATTTAAGTAATAATAATTATAATAATACAATATTACTAATAATAATTATTAATTACATAAATCACATTAAATATACGAAGAATATCTTAATTTATAATTAAGACGTAAAGATACTCACGAACTTAATGCCTCATTATTAAAGTTAATAAGGAACATTACTCATTTGTCATTTGGGGGAAATTGGAGAGAAATTTTGAAACGGTTGGAGGGAAATTAGGGAAGTTTTACTTTGACGCTGGGGAAAAATGTTATTTTACTTAAGAAATCACAGAGTTTACTAAAACCTTCACTAAACAGCTGCTGTTTTATTAATGCCGAGAAGATTGAAAATGTATGAGCGTATAATGGAATGAAAAATAATCTTAATCCTGATTTTTGTTTTTTCTTAAAATCCCACAAGTAATAAAAATCAGGTATAATAAAATGGTTTTTCATTAATTTCGATAGTAATTTTACTCATTCGTTTTCTAGTAACGAAAACATATCTTAAACAATATGAGGCTTGTAGTGGCAATGTTTGATTTTTTAAGAGAATCGTTTTAAATTCTAAAAAAGACTAAAGCGGCAAGAAACTGCTCGTCGTTACAGACTACTTCAACATTTACTAGACAAACGATCAAACCTCCTAATTCATTACAAAAGACTTATTTACATGGCTGTTATTAGACCTATTTGGACGTACGGAGTTGAGCTTTAGGGCTCTACTAAACCATTCAATTCATCTCGTATCCAATCCTTACAATCCAAAATCCTTCGAAAAATCCTTAATGCTCCTTACTTTGTCACCAATAAACTTATCTGTAAAGATCTTAATGTTCCAAATGTTTCTGATTTAGGCCAACGTAATACCTATCCTTTCATAGTAAGCTCCATAACCACTCAAATCCATTAATTTCTCAACTTGCTTCCCACTCCATTCCCGACAATCCTCCGAGGCGTCTGAAAAGAAGATGGCCTAGAAATCTTCTAGTGTAGAATTTTATTGAAGTACTGATGAGTAGTTCTTTTCATGTTATTACATGTCACTGTAATCGTTATCAGCTTATTTACTTGATGTACATATTTGTATAGTTGTAAAATGGTTTGCAAAGTTGTAAATTAAAATATAAAAAAAAAAATTCTAAAATTTTTGGTTCTAGAAATAAAAAATTGCTCTTTTATCTACGATGAGAAAATATCATTATAATCGATTTAATAACTATATAATTATCTATTGCAAAACTATCAGTTAGCATAATCGATAAATTCCTAAAAATCGACTTATAATCATCGAATCTCAATACTTTTCTCTTGAATTGTTAAAATTGATAATCGAAATTTGGAATCTATACATCCACAATATTTTTTAAACGAACTCCTGTTATCATTCATAATCCTGCATTCCCGTAATCCAGGAAGTCAGAGATGTTTCGCCATGTCCCTACAGTTACATATGTATCCTCTCCTCAAGAATCTCCTTTGGTCCAAGGATTTATGTGAACATGGCAGAACATTGAATCGTGGAGGTGCTACAGGAGTGAAAGGATGAAAGGATGGTATATGCCGCCCAGGTTTAGGAGCGGCCATTGCTACGGGAGTCATATATATCAAGTCATGGCTATTCATGGGGTCGTAAACTGTTCACCTTTGTGGGAATTGTACAAATTACAAGTTCATTTTGGAATCCTGGTCTTCATGATATAGGAACTGGGAACTGGTTAGTAGCAGAGTTTGAGGCAATAAAGTGTGTAATCTAAAGGCGCTCTATTCCAAGATTAGTATGTTTTATTTTTAAAAAAATTCAAACCGTACATATTTTTCAGTTGAAAAAGGAAAGAAAAAACTTTTGAGGAGGATATACAAACATGATTTCAAATAAATCATTAGATTTTCATATTCTACTAGATAGACCTTTTCAGCCCAATATGAAACAAAAATAAAAAAACTATACGCACAACATTGTACAAGCTCTATCAGCTGTTACTATCAGTCTTTCACTGCGCCTCAAGCTCATAATTTACAAACGTGTTATATGAACGGCCTTACTCTATGGAGCACCGATGTTCCTTTATCTGACAAAGGCTATGACTAAACAATTGGAATCATTAGAAAAATAGTAGAGAAAACATCACGAAAATCATGCATTCCAATTGCAGACAATAACAGAAATCGTTAACTTACATATACATTTTCATACAAAACTGCCGCCATTTGGGAATACCATCTTTAACAAAATTATAGTAAAGTTCAGCATCACAACGATGACATAAAAGTATAACCAATTTTAGTTTTTCTTTTTTAATACTTAGGTCAGCCCTATTCAAATAAAATATGTACCTCATCACCTTATAATAAATTAATTAAAACAGAAATATTCCTGATCTAAATTTCTACACATAAATTTTTTTAAAATCTAACTGAATTATAGCACAAAAAAAAAAGTAATATATTAAATTATTACAGCAAACAAATCAAGAAATTAAGGAGATTTAAAAAAAATTAAATAAAAAAATCAAATTTATGGATATGTCTATATACAATCTACTGCTTCTGATAAGGAAACTGGGCAAATTTTCGGAACCGAGCAACACCGGCAATCTACAGCATGTTAAAAAGTAACATTTTTGAAGGCGAAAAAAATGTTACAAATTTTTAAGGTTTTAAAGAAAAAAAAAGCTATACCCAAGAAAACTATAGACCTATAGCTAAAAGACATATTCATGTAAAAAAAAAATATATTAAAAAAATTAAATCATTAATTATTTATATTAAAATTGTTAGTTATTTGACACTATCACCCGAAAACTACAATACCTTAGATTATGCGTTTATTTCCATTAAGAACATATGCTTAGTTAACAGAGAGTAAATAACAGAATTAAATGTTTCTATCAACATTTTTGGTAACGTTGAAACCAAGGTAACTTTCCACTGAAATGTTCGAACCCGCATAGAACGGGCACATCAACTGTGTTGCTTCACTTCGAGTTTCATATTTATTCAAAACTCATCCTATGACCCACCTATAAACTTTTCATTTATGAAATCTTCAACATGGGTTGTTCCATTGTTCTATATCGATATTTTCTTACAAGGTGTAACAACATACGATATCATTTTCAACATGGGTTCAATGTTTCATAGATCGATGTTTTCTTATTTCAACTGATTTAATATTTAAAGTTGTAACCGAAGTTAAAAACATTAGTCTCAATCGATTTAATGTTTGGAAATAAAGAAGAATAACCTTTGGGTATAAACCATCGAATTAAAGCGAAAAATCGGTATCGAGAAGAAGAGGTGGAGAAGTGATTATTCGAAATCCTTACTATATTCCGGATAAATATAAATCGATTTTAATAGGAATTTTCAGCTGTGCGCTATCTCAGGACTTCCCATGGCTAAAATATTAAAAGGCTCTCGCTAGATATGCCCGGTTTTGGAACCTGGACCACCAACCTGGCGCCCGTTGCCCGTACAATCTACCGCCGTAAATATATTTTTATTTTTCTGATTAGGAGACCACCGCATATCCTTTTAAATTTATTGTTAACCTATACTCCCTATCAGATGACGGAATAGACTTGACAGATTTTTAAATAATAAATGTTTCCTTTGGTGGTTTTCACTATTTTACTTTTAGGAGAAACATCAACTATTTTTACCTTTAGAAGAAAATTATAATGAAACTTAGCAACGATATTTGGAAGTGCAGCGAAAACCATGGAGGCATAAAAAATCAAAGTTGACAAATGACTAATTACATTTCATGTTGATTTCTTTAAAATCGATTTATATTTATCCGGAATATAGTAAGGATTTCGAATAATCACTTCTCCACCTCTTCTTCTCGATAACGATTTTTCGCTTTAATTCGATGGTTTCTACCCAAAGGTTATTCTTCTTTATTTCCAAACATTAAATCGATTGAGACTAATGTTTTTAACTTCGGTTGCAACTTTAAATATTAAATCAGTGGAAATAAAAAAACATCGATCTATGAAACATTGAACCCATGTTGAAATTGATATCGTATGTTGTTACACCTTGTAAGTAAATATCGATATAAAACAATGGAACAACCCATGTTGAAGATTTCAGAAATGGAAGTTTATATGTGAGGTCATAGGATGAGTTTTGGATAAATATGAAACTCGAAGTGAAGCAACACAGTCGATGTTCTCGTTCTATGCGGGTTTGAACATTTCAGTGGAAATTTACCTTGGTTTCAACGTTACCAAAAACATGGCAGAGGGGTTAGGTCATTTATACAACATAACCTATATATTTATTACTAGCTACCCCTAGTATTTACAATTTCAAGGAAAAATTTAATTTCAAAAGCGGGACAACAGGCGCTCTAGAACATAAATTATTTTAATTAATATTTGAATTTTATTTATTTATCAATAAAAATCTTGTATTGAAGTATGGAATTTAGCATTATATCTTCAATGATATTTTCATTTGCATGGCAATAATGTTTAATTTGGTTAAAATTGCATTGATTAGGCGTTTGAAGAGTACGTAAACCATTATTATTATTATTATTTTTTTTTTTTTTATAAACTTTTACGGAGTAATTATTACAATCAGCCACAAATATGGGCAAAAAGTAATATAGATGGCATATGATTACATTCACACATTATGTACAAAGAAAAAAAATAATATAGAAAATTATATATATAAAATAAAATAAATAAAAAGATAACAGAAAAGAACTTCCTATACATAAACAATATACATATAAATAAAATGAAATACTAAAATAAAAAAATAAAACATTGAATAAATAAAAATAAATAAATAGTAATAATAAAAAATAAAACAAAATTAAATTATAAGTTAAAAACACAACCGTACTTTATGTACAATACCCACTCATCCTAGGGATCTCCCAACCAACCCTGCCCTCCTCCAGTCATAAACCATTATTAGGCATCCAATTTGGCAGGAATAATTTTATCGTTTCAACTAGTTGGATTTTAATTTCTAGCCATAAAAGTATGTGACAGTTTGGCAAGCCTCGTTCTGGCACTGTAGACTATACATTTTAATTATTATTATAGTAAAATTTATTATGATAAGCTTTCCTAGAACTATGAAGATGTAATTAAAATTTGGTCAAGTTGGGTTTAATAGTTTTACCATTGCAAACTCTGATGCACAATGGCTACATATCGGTAGATATTTAAACTGCACTGGGATCCACCTGTCGCTCTATATATTTATAGTTTTTTTTAATAACAACTGAAATAAACATAAGTAAATTTTATCATAAATTTCCAGCTCGATATAACACAGAACCTTTGTAAGCTCTCTTGAATGGGGCTCGCTACCTATCGCCCAGTCTTCTTCTATAGTTAAAATTTGGTACAGATTGGTACAGCAGTTTTCGCGGCTACCATAGTTATCACAAAGAAAAAACGTCTAGTCCATTTATACAATAGTATAGATTATTGTTTAGGATTTATTTTATTAGATTTTTAATGTAAGTTTTAAAAACCAATGATTATGAACATAGACCTCAATTTTACCGTTGGCTTCTGAATGCAGATGATGTTGAAGAATACCATTTTTTGAGGTGAATTTTATGGACAGATGAGACGGATTTTACAGGAGAAGGGATTTCTAACTACCCATGTGGAGTATTTTTGGTTTATTCATTTATGTACTGCTGTCGAATAATGTTGGAAAATACCTCTGTTTTTACAAAGTTCAATAACTGCAATGATTTTATATTTCTGAGACCTAGCTTATATTGATGAAATATTTTCGTTTCAAATTTTATTTTTTGTTTTCTTTTTGTACATTAGCTCGGAAGAGAACAATTGAACATAATATGTAACCATGAAATAAACCTATTATTAAACTTTTACTTTCTGTTCCAGGCGGAAGAAGCTTCCGAAGGACGCCGCTCAGCTACGGCCAAGCTGGTGGTGACTGTGAAGCCGATAGACGCCAGCCCTCCAGTTCTGACCGCGTCCTCCAGGGAGGGGTTCGTCGAGGAGAACTCTCCGATCGGTACCAAAGTCTTGGACATCGAGGGCAAACCGATAAAGCTCAGCGTCACTGATGCCGATTTGGTGAGTTCATCAAAATATATTATCTATAACCTCTGTCTTACATGACATACAATTATCTGGGAGTTTATATCGAAAAAAAAAGTAAGAAAGCTAATTAGTATGATGAACTCTGCTTGATATACTGTAGAGCACAAATTCATCACCCTTTTGAGCCATTTAGCGTTGGGGAGCGTCCAGCTAAGACTGCCATTGCTCTCTATCACTTGCTAAGTTTCTAGCTTGGTGAAGATTTCTTCTCTTCTTTCTGTATAAACGGTCAACATACTCCAGGTACGACATCCTTGGGCGACATGGATCTAGATGCTCTCCATCCTGACGGCATGCCCAAACCACTTCAGCTGGCGGGCCTCGAGAACTTCATTGGGAAGACCCCTAATTCATTTCTAATTGCTTCAATGCGGATATAGTCCCCTCTTGTTTTCTCAGTAATTCTTCTTAGGAATTTCATTTCTGCCGCTGTGATTTTACTCTCTTGCTTGTCTGTTACTATCCAGCTTTCAGCACCGTATAGAAATTGGTAGGTATACGGAGTTCTTACTTCTCGCTTCTATCACAGTATTGCAAATCTGGTAGTAAACTGAATTTTCTTTACCTGTCCTGTGCAGGATTTCTGAGTCCACATTTCCAGAACCGTCCCGAAATGTTCCAAGTTTTTCCATTACTATACACTTGTGTAACCTCCTCCTCTGCTCTTCCTCCTAGTAGAATCTTGCTCTTAATAGTCCTGATAAGCATGCCTTTTCTACGCAGTTCTTCATTCAATTCTGTCACTAATCGCTGCAACCTCTCAACTAAATCCGCAATGAGAACTATGTCATCAAATATAGCTGGACCACCATGCGAAACATATTTCTTCTCCCTCAGAACGTCCTGTCGTTTCCCCTTTAACATATTGCTGTGATCTCATCCACATTGAGAATAAATAGCAGAGGGCTTTAATCTATCGCATTGTTTGACTCCCAAATGTTTCACTAGAAGCCAAAAAGAGGTTTTTCCATTCCTTTTTTGAAGGATTAGCCCTTTATGTGGGTGGGTGGGACAAGAGATGCACAGAGGCTACAAGCTATCGAAATGTATTTTTGGAGAACAAGCTGTCGCATTTCCAGGATTTAACGGGTTACTAAATCTGCCATAAGAAATATCATAAAGGCGAGAAAAACACAATAGTTCATACCATTAGAACCAAACAGCTGCTTTGGTACGGCCATCTAAGAAGAATGTGGCCAGAGAGGTTGCCAAAGATAATATTCAACTATGTCCCGGAAGAAACGCGAAAAAGAGGCCGCCCAAACAAAACAAGGGTTCAAGGAGTTGATGAGGTAATGGCGGCTAGAGGATTAACGGAATGAGATTGGGAAGACGGTGAATCAAAATGTATAAATACGAAAGTCGTATATATTGAAAAAAAAAAAAAACACTAGGTATTATTAATTTATATTTGTTTTCCTGTTTGTTTTGATATTAAGTCATCTGTTATATATATATAGGGAGATGGAATTAATTTTAAAGGATTGATAAGAGATGGTATTACTAGTCTCTAATCCCATCGGGCCAACTTGTTGCTATATTCATGTTGAAGCGTCATCATTTAGCTTTGATTTTCAGTAGGTGTCGTTTCTCTGAAGTGTGAACATTATTTTTTTGCTCTCTAAACATGTCAACTTTTGTGCCAAGTAAGACGAATTTGCGGGAAGCTTTGCTTTTCTGCTTTCATTTGAAGAAAAAAGCAGCTGAAGCCCATCGGTTAGTTTGCGAGGCTTATGGGGACTATGCTCCATCGATTTCCACTTGTGAGTACTGGTTTCGGAGGTGATGGGCGAGGGAGACCTCTACCGAACTCAGTTGATGCGTTTGAGCCGTGCACTGAAGGAAAAACGGCCGCTATTTGGGGAAAGGCACGACAAGGTAATCTTGCAACATGACAACGCTCGGCCGCATGTTGCTAAACCGGTCAAAACATACCTGGAAACGCTGAAATGGGAGGTCCTATCCCACCCGCCGTATTCTCCAGACATTGTTCTTCTGACTACTACTACTACTACTACTACTACGACTACTACTACAAACATGACACACGACCTGACTGACCAGCGGTTCACTTCTTATGAAGATTGCAAAAAATGGGTGGATTCATGGATAGCCTCAAAAGACGAAGCCTTCTTCCGAGCTGGTCTCCGTAAATTGCCAGAAAGATGGGAAAAAGTAGTCGCTAGCGATGGACAATACTTTGAATAATATACATTGTACCATTTTTTCTAAATAAATGCTCAAAAATCGAATATAATCCATTAAAATTAATTCCAACTCCCAATATATATATATACATTTTCTTTTTTTAATTTAATTTTTTTTTTTTACTTTCTAGGGCCCAGAAGACCCTAAGCCCGCATACTCTTTCGAACTGACGAACCACCTGTTCGACGTGGACAGCGAAGGCTACTTGGTAGTGGCCAGCGATAAGAACCTGGACCGAGACCCTCCCAGCCCGGGCAAGTTCAACTTTCAGGTCAGTTTGTAACTAGTTACTTACTTATATAGGACATAGTTTTGATAACACTATCATTATAGCTTTTTGCTCATATCGAGTTGTCCTACCAAATCATCCAATGGTTTTCATATTCATTTCTCATAATGAAATATCTTTTATTAGTCCTCTATTCTGTTTATTTGTCACAAAAAACTTTTCCAAAATTAGCTTAATGACTCAAACATAGCTGATTCAGCTGAAATATGATCAACTCCTAACCCAGTCCTATCATCAAATTCCAAGTCCATTAGTTTTTCAACTTACTCTTGGTGGAAGTGTCTGAAAAGATGGCCTAGGCACCTTCTCATATGTAAATTTAATTAAAATTCTGCCAAAATATCTGTTAAAATCATCGACACCTCATTACATAACTGATCATTATTTTCGAGAAATTACATATAACTTTATTCGATGCGATGTAACGACGGATAAGAGAGAATCTGTTGTAATTAACTGTAGTAAAATTACAAAAAAAAAAATTTTTTTAAATGTATAATAATTTCTCTAAAATCATTAGTTCTGGATTGACATGAATATGTCTTTTAGCTGGGGGTCTATACTTTTTTGGTGTAACATTTTTTTTTCAAATTCAAAAATGTAACATTTTCGCACGCTCTATCGGTGTTGCTCGGATTGCAAAATTTGACCAAAGTTTCTTAATCAGAAATTCAAATTGAAAATATTTTTTATATATAACATTCGTCACTTGCCTACCTTACAAACGAGGAATAATTGGTTTAAATGAAAAAAGTCACGTTTTGCCTTAATTTTTTAAGTTTTAGGACTTTTTTTGAAAGGCTTTAGCTCCGATATGGTTATGCTCTCATCGAAAATTTGAAGACAGTTCCCTAATTAGAAATTTAATGGAGAATAGTTTTTGTTTATAACTTTTGTCACTAAAACCTAATGTTCGGGAGCTATATTTGTTTGAATAATAAAAGTCACGTTTGAACTAGCCATTTTCTCTAAACTTTACGTTGTTAATTTAATTTAATGATTTATTTAATTAATACGATCATTATAATCCTAAAATGTAAATTGGGAAAAGTAATAGATTCCAGATTGATTGCTCCATCATCAATTGTTTTTCCCTGTGAAACAATTTCAATGAGAAATATTACAATAGTGCATGAATCTTTTGTTTGTTTGTTTATATTAAAAACAGTTGAATATAGATCTAAGGTAGCAACTGATCAAATACTACTGTTGCCAACTATCTGAATATTCATGAACAATGAACAATGAACTATATTTACATCAGCGACGGGGTCTCATATCTCACAGAGAGTTATTCGATACAATTAAATAAATCGTATGATGTTAGTGGATATAAAGATGTGAAGAATTTTTGCTAGTATTTTAAAATACATTTAGCATTTAATTAAACTTTATTATCGGAAATAATGTTGACACGAAATTTCCATTTATTTCGTTTATTTGAGAAATTGGTGGAGCTGTTACCTAGTCAACCTCTTTAGCACTCTTGGTCCAGTCAATAAACATATATATTGTAGAGTCTATGAAATATCCGATTGTTTTTTTATCTCAGTGCTTTGTTAGGAGTAGTTAAAAGTGCTATGTATCAAACCAAAAGGTTTTTACTTAGCAAAATAATATTCGCGTGTTGTGTAATAGGGTGGCTGGCCCCTTCACAGCCTCTTGCGGGTGGTCCAGCAGTTCACACTCTTTGTTGGTGTGAGTGCCATATTTCTCTACCTGCCTATCCATTACCAGGTAATATTTGGGGTAAACGCGATATTTTAGATCAGTCATGGAGAGAGTCTAGGAGATGTCTGGTCTAGTCCCTTCTGAGCTAGTTCCTGGTTCGTTCGGAGCTTGAGAGCTCCCGGCTTACCACCATGAAGCCGATCCCACCCACAACATAGCATCGCCCTCATATTCAAGATAAGTTTAGGCTAAGTTCCTTATGTTAAATTTAAGATATTAGATTAACTAATAATTCTTATTTCTAACTGTAATTTTTATATGTCAAACCATAGTGGAATATATATTGTTTTAGTTCAACCGTCATTTATTCACCATTTGCATGTCACTCAATAATTAATATATTTGATTCCTCTCCTTTATAATTAACAAACCTTAATCATTGGCCCCACGATAACCTTCTGGAGAAGATATTAGATTAATATATTAGTACTTATTTAGTTAAAAATATCAATTATAAATTGTCAGGAGATTAAGTCCTGGCTGGCATCCCTGTTTGTAGATTAATGCATGATCCAGACTCACAAAGAGGACATAGCAAAAGGTAAACTTACTAAAAGTCCCCGCCCCCAGGGAGTGAGCTTATGACGGGGGATCCAATTTTTGGGTTTTTAGTTTATATCTCAAAAATGGTAGATTCTAGAAACTTATTTTACAAATAAAAATTAAAGCTAATTAAATTTCCTATAAAATTGTTTATATACATATTTGTCGAACTTTCAACGGTTTTCGATAATTTTCGAAATCTAAATAATGTTTACCTCATTTCTTGTCCAAATATTTGCATCAAGTTTCAAAAGCATATGTATATGAAATTTAATGCTCTAAAACTTGACATTTTTTTCTGAGAAACGATTGTGAAAGGCACTAGAAGCAATGGTTTAATAAAAAGAGAGGTAACAATTATTCGTTTGCGAAAATTATCGATTTTTAATTTTTAATTAACTTATATCTCGAAAACAGTTATAAGTTCGTGAAATATGTATATATACTATTTAATAGAAAATTTAATTAGCTTTAATATGTTTTTGAAGCATTTTTCTAGAAATAATGGAAAAACCCAAAAGTGGGACCTTCTTCCCTCCTCTACACCGTTAGTTCACCCCCCAGCGACTGGGATTTTTAGTATGTTTACCTTCTAACTACTCCTAATGAACCTGTGAAGTCAAAAATAGTCGCATATTTCCTGCACTCTACACCCCTCATTTCAGCACTTATTGACTGGACTATTCATGTAACCTGATAACCTCCCCACTGAACACTTGGTGTTATAAACATATGCAGAGGCCCTTCCCGTATTTTCTGCAGCGAGGGGTGAGACCAAAACAACAACCGGCCACGCCCATTTAACCACAACTGGCGACTTACATTCCATTTGGACTAGGGTATTTTCCCATTATTAAATGGAAAAATAACGCATTAAATATTATAAAATCCCAGCATAAAGCCTAAGAAACAAAAAAATTGGAATGAAAAATGGCTAATATGCTAACAATTAAATGAAAAAATAATCTTTATTCTGGGACATATTGACCCAATTGTAAAATTGTATCATAAAATTGTACAATAATCTCGTGTATATATATATATATATATATATATATATATATATATATATAAATATATATATATATATATTATATTCAACAAAGGTATTTACATATATATGAGGAACATGAGTCATGCAAATACAGTTAATTGTAAATAATTGGATAAAGAACTTTAGTAAATAATATAACATAAGAAGTAGAAATGAAATAAACAAAAAAAATAAAAAAATAACCATGAGAAAATAATAAAAGATATATACAGAGAATGAACTATGTCTATATGTACATTGGATGAAGAAAATATTTACAGATACCACGATATATACTTATATACACCGAACTCATTCACTTATATACCTATACACACAATCATACACTTGTAATAAGAATTGTCAATTTAATAGACACAATTTCTTTGTATAGGAAAAACATTTAAAGTAAAATAAATTTGAATTTTTATAAAACAAGTAAAATGATTATTTACCATTAAGGAACAAATATAAGATTTTTATCATATAAAAGAAAATTTATGAATCAATTCACCGGCTTCAGATTTATTCGATTTGACCAAATTTAATGATAATTATTGTTCACATTGACTGGCATCAGACTGGGATGAGAGGAGATATTGGAAAAGGGGTGTTTTAAATGAGCTTAAGGAAGGGGCATGTCTTATTTCAGGAGGGAGAGTGTCCCAGCGGGTAGCGGATCGGGCTTGGAAGGAGTGCTGGTATAATGTTGTTCGATGGAAAGGCAAGTATAGGTCAGGGGAACGTGATCTTGTTGTGAATACTATATGTTGCGATTCAAAAAATCTGCCTCTAGTCAGTTATAGTCTCAGCGATTGGGAGGTAAGCCCCCTCCACTTGTCTACAACTAAATGTAACACTACAATAATTAGGGTAACCAGTATTATAACCTTCCCACTGAACACTACAATAGATAAGCTATCCTGTAGGTTAGCTGGTCGTTACTTGTCCTAGTTGGAGTACATAAAGGCGTTGATTCAAAACAAACAACAAAATAATAGACCTAAACTGGGAAAGTTATCAAACAAGAATTATTTTACGCTTTTAATATTTTTCTTAGCTAGTTTTTACCTTTAGATAATATTTCTATCAACAAAACGGTGTTTGGATTGTACACAAATATAAGCATTTACCTTATTGAGTTTGTTAAGAAAACAATACGTTTGGAATATTATCCAATGCCTTTGTGATATGATGATAAACAATAATTGCTCCAGCAATAAAAGCGACTTTATAGCTCCATAGAAGAGAAAAGCTCCATAAATATGGCAATAATTCGCTATCGGAAGAAGAAAGGCATTAAATGTTTAAAGTTGCATTAGCCTTGAGCTCTTCAGTTTCCAATTGTAGGCTATAGATTGCGCTCAGGTCTATTTAGCCTTCCATTAATGTTGGTTTTATTTATTACAGGAATTGGCAAAACACTAATGGATTTTAGTTATCGTGTTTTATTCAATGAAATCAACTTGGAAGTCATCTCGATTTTATGCGCAGATACTCCACTTCCTCTTATGATATACAATCGTGGTCATTTCCTTTAGAGTAATATAAAAGACCTAATCGATTTGCAATATCAATCGAGTTTAGGCCAAACTTCTTGAACAGCTATTTGATGTATTGAAATTTAATCTGTAATGTTCTTATTAATATTAGTACACGCTGCAGCCATCTCTTGTGGAAAATTAATAAACAAATAAAATTATATTTTTATTTTATTTCTTTTATTTATTTATTTAGTTTGAGAGGACGTTCAACTGCTAGGGCATCAATACCCGTTGGTAGTTTGAATTTAATTAATTATTAAAATTATTAGAGGCTGGCTATTAATTTACAGTCATAAATGAATTTAAGGACGGCTTGTATAACGGATTCATCGTTTCTTAACGCCATTGAGATATTTGTTGGTATCCCTAACTGGTTTAGATGGATTCTATAGGGATTACATTCTTAGATGTGTTTAACTGTTGGATTGGCTTGGCATTTCGAACATTTTGGAGGGGCTTCTCTTGTAATGAGGAGAACTTGCGCTATCCGGGTGTGTCAGGAAGAGCGTTTGCTTCGGGTTGATGTAATCCATGGCTTCACATATTTTTTTATGTTTCTTAGTTTGCTGGGTGGTCTTTCATCCCACATTGTTTGCCATCTTTTATTATTACATTCTTTTAAAGGGCGAGCGAGTTCTGTCCAAGTTATGATCGCTGTGGCTTCTGGGAAGGCTAATGCTTCTTTGGCGGCGTTGTTAGCCATCTCATTTCCCGTTGATAAAGTGAACTGATTTACCTATTTGTTCCAACATTATTAGATGTTCATGAATGCGATGAACTAGAGGATGGTCTGAATACATTGTGTTTAGTCCTTGAAGAGCACTAACGGAGTCAGATATTATTGTTATATTGAACATTTGTCATACAAAAGCAAAGGGCAGATGCAATAGCATTTAACTCTGCTGTGTAAATATTGGAAAGGTGATGCATTTTTCTCTTATGGGTTGAATTTTTTGTCACAAAGGCAGATCCTGTTGCGTTTTCTGATTTAGAGCCGTCGGTATATATTGCAGTATGACTTGGCAATATTTCTTTTTCATTTGATGTAATATGCATTCTATAATTATTGCATTTTATAAGTATAAATAGAAGAGAAGAAATATAATTTATTGACATGGATATCTCTTTCGGCTGGGGGTCTGTATTATGGTGTAACGTTTTTTTCGAATTCAAAAATGTAACATTTTAACCCGCTCTACCTCTGCTTATATTCCTCGGATCGAAACTTTGCTCACAGTTCCCTAATCAGAAATTCGATAGAGAATATTTTTTGTTGAATAACATTTGTCTCTAGGATCTACCGTTTAAGAGCTATATTGGTTTGAACGAAAAAAGTTACTTCATTATTCATGGCATTCACTCCTCTTTATTATTAATAAATCATGTTACATGTTTCGGGAACAACAATGTCCCATCCTCAGACTTTTTACTGTATCCATTTCTATTCTGACTACTTTTTCACGAAAATTCTTACAAGTGGTTATAACATGCCATCCACTATATTTAATCAATTCTTCAATGAAGGAGTTACATATATTGAGATTATTTCATTATTCATGGCTGTTACATTGTTGTTCCCGAAACATGTAACATGATTTATTAATAATAAAGAGGAGTGAATGCCATGAATAATGAAATAATTTCAATATATGTAACTCCTTCATTGAAGAATTGAAAAAAGTTACGTTGTAACGGTTTTTTTCACTCTCAAAAATGTAACATTTTGACACACTCTTGGATCAAAACTTTGATGACCGTTTTCTGATCAGAAATTAAAATGTAAAATGTAAATATTTTCTGTTTTAAAACATTTGTAGCTAGGACCTACCGCTTCGGAGCTTTGTCGGTATGAATGAAAAGAAAGCCACGTTTGAAACCGCTATTTTCCCTCAACTTCGTTTATTCCGAACAATCATTGATTTTTAATTTAATTAAATTATTAATTTGAGTAATTTGATCCTCTTAATTCTAAAATGTTGATTGGGAAAAGCAGTAGATAATAAATAGACACAGTCAGGGAGGAATTGAGTCAGTTTATGTTTAGTCGTATAAGGAATTCATCTTTGACATTAAGGCCATGCATCCACAAAATTCAATTTTTTTTTTTTTTTTTTTAACCATAAAAAGAACCAGCGATGGTTTTAGAAAGGCCGGAGTAGAAACAAATGCCGACATAGACCAGACTTATTAACAAACTAAGGACACTATTAGAATCACATATCCACTTTCTACAGGGGCCACTGCATCTATAACTGTCTCCTCGAGTACCCGATAGGTGGCGTGTATTCCAGGATCTAGTGGATATCTTGTAGATATCAAGCGGATAGCGGGTGTGTACTTGATAATTAAATTGCCTTTCCGGGCTCTGAGTAACGATTACCACTGCTCGGTCCTGCTCCTACTCTGAAGTCTTTCTTAATCCTTCGCTACTTTCTAGGAAAGGGAATCATCATTTATAATTTTTGATGTACC
The DNA here is from genome assembly GCA_003667255.2 of Euschistus heros. Classification (NCBI taxonomy): domain Eukaryota; kingdom Metazoa; phylum Arthropoda; class Insecta; order Hemiptera; family Pentatomidae; genus Euschistus; species Euschistus heros. The sequence goes on along the minus strand of RCWM02000576.1, from coordinate 407,042 downwards.
ATTAAAAAAATCCATTAAACTATTCGACAGAAAGTATCAGGTAGAATATTTGGCCCAATAAAAGATTGAGCACACTGCAGATTTTATAACATACGATGCGGAATCATGGAAACCTAACATGTTAATGTAGTTGAGTTAAAATCAGCGCGATGATTCAATTGATCATTTCATGTCGTTGGATTTAATAATAACCGAAAAAGGTAAATTGCACTTAATGTAACCTGGAGACATCACCAATTTGATTAAAACTTGGAAGTCTAAATAACACTAAAAATGTTTCACTTGAACTACTCACCATGATGGTATAGAAGGATCAATACAACTAGGATTGATGAATTAATTGCCACTTCTATTGGGATTATTTTATTAGAATACTACAGGGTGTCTACTAGTCGGGAATTTCGGGAATATGTCGGGAATTTCGTGTGGTCGGGAAAAATTTGGGAATAAGTCGCGAATTTACAGAGAATTTGCGAAAGTCGGGAAAAAGTCGTCGTTAATGCTAAAATTTTCAGACTTTTTTCAGTTTTTGCTCAATATGTCAGTTAAGGAAGCGTATGATTGGTATAGTTACTCCACATACTTTTAAACTAAACTAAATTTACTACAATTTGGGATCAGGGTGAGCTCTATATAGCAATTGGTTCCCAAGATACAGGAATATTATCTTCGAAAAGAAGCCATTTTTTCCCCAAAAATTGATGTTTTTTTCGATATGGTCACTTATTTTGTGAAATATCTCCTGAAATACATCATTTGAGACCAGAATGGTACCTGTGGCTTCTCTCAAATAAGGTGGATTACAAAAAACTGTCAAAAGTGGGTTCTGGGGGAAAATACTATTCTGTCTTTTTATGGTTTATTTATCAAACAATCAAAATTTATTTACTTTTGTTATTGTTAAATAATTGATTGATGAAAAAGAAAAAAATTAGCATAATCAGGAATTACGTCATCATCGAACATTGTTTTATATACCTATATACTAAAATGTTTAAACAAACATCATATATATGTCATATATTTTAGGTTATCGCATGGGGGAGAGGGGAAAGGGTTGAAAATCGTAAGTTCACAGCTGTTCAAATAACTCGGAATCCATTATTTGTAGTAAATTTAGAAAAAAATTGATCCTATGAATTCCCCCCCCCCCCCCAAATTAATAGTTTTAAAGCTATAACTTCGCGAAAACACGTTTTTTTGTACTTTTTTAAATCTAACCCCGAAACTATTTGTCTGATTAAATATTTATTTTTATGGATATGTTAAGTAGCAAAGTATGCATAGATTGATTTGTTTAGATTATTATTGAAACACCATTAAAATATTGAGTGGCTAGAATTTCTAAAAAAAGTTTTGAAAAAGTCGGGAATTTCTTGATAAATTCTTGAAAAAGCCGGGAATTTTGATAGCTGAAATTGGTAGACACCATGTACTAGTTTCGAATGCTAAACATTCATCTTCAGCTCTAAAACATACAAATTTTGCAACACATCAGCACTATGTTACATGGATTAAATAAACTAAAGTTTTCCAAAATGTAAGACAAGATATCAATTGGTACTCACCTGAGGAGATCTAACAGATATCTGAAATATATCCATCGTGGAAGGGGGAAGCAGGCAGATAGGATACATTTTTGGGGTTTACCTAGGGAATTCTCCTTTGTCTCATTGGATTTTTCCGTTCCTATTGAAAACAAATTTTAAATGGGCCTATTGGAAATGTTATTATGTCTAATGATTCATAAATATTTAATTGTAGGCTATTTTCTACTCAATGTATTATTTTTATTCCGAGTCTTTATTGAATTTATGTTTATTTAAGACTTTCGTTTCAAGAGTCTTCATACACAAATTCACAAACAAAGCGAATATCTGCTCAAAACTTCCATTTCTAAGAATGGAACGTTACGAGAATTTTCTACTTTACCGTCGTTATGAACAAAGGAAAGCTTAAGAAGCACTAAGCCCGGATAAGAGACATGGTGTATACCAAACGATTCAGGTGGGATCAAACATGAACTTCTTTTCACAGTTTACAGCTCTCAATGTAAATAAGGGTTATTTTTTCTGACTCGACCTATTAACCAGTAAAATAAAAAGAGGCAACAATCAAGCGGGCAATCAGGAGACTTAACAAAAAGAAATAAAGATTGAAAAGATGCTTTATTGAAGTACTAACGATTCGGCCTACCTTGGTGGCCTTTTAGAGGGCTTTAAATCAGAAAAAAAGATAAATCAAGACAGGTGTATAACAAATAAATAGGAAAATATTACAAATAATAATAAATAACCAATGTAACACAAAAACTCTACAACAAAAAATCAACGTCAAGAGAAACAAAAATTCTACAGTACAATACGGTCATAAAACCAACAATCCTCTACGCAAGTGAAACACTAACCCTTAACAGGAAACAACTTCAAGAAATAAAAACAGAAGAGAGAAAGATAATCAGGAAAATTCTAGAAAGAAGACATAACCAAGACGGTTACAGGCTACAAACCATTAAAACATCAAAAAGATTTCAAACATCGAAATTTATATTAGAAAAAGGCAAATGAAATTCTTCGGTCATCTCAACCAACTACCAAAAAATCGCCTGACGAAAAGAATAAAAGATTACGTAACTCCACTTCAGAATTCCACACCTTGGCTAGATGAAATTCGAAAGGACCTCAAAAACACAAACATAAGATCAGCCGACATTTCAGAAAGAAACATCTTCAGACACATGGGAACCTTATATCAAAGCAACCAGAACAAAAACAGTACTCACCAAAGTGGTCAGAAGAGCCTGAACAAGTCTTTTCGGAAAGAATGGTAGTCTATTGGAAGCACAAGAAGGACCTAAAGAAAAATTGATCGAGTTAATTGCTTAACGTCTTCCATTTCTGGGTAGAACTCGCTAAAAATAAATAAATAAATAAATAAAAATTAAAAAAAAAAAAAAATAAAAAAAAAAATTTAACAAAAATGTAGAATATAACAGAATCATGACTAAATTATTAGTAATCAAAGTATAATAAATTAAAAAGATATGGAATGAATAAATGACAATGATGTAAATATTATTCATCTTCGTGTTAAGACTAAAGCGACAAGAAACTGCTCGTCGTTACAGACTACTTCAACATTTACTAGACAAACCTTCAAAGCTCCCAATTAATTACAAAAGACATATTTGCATGACTATTATTAGACCTATTTGGACGTACGGAGTTGAGCGTTGGGGCTCTACTAAACCATCCAATTCATCTCGTATCCAATCCTTACAATCCAAAATCCTTCGAAAAATCCTAAATGCCCCTTACTTTGTCACCAATAAGCTTATCCATAAAGACAATGTTCCATATGTTGCTGATTTAGCCCAGACCAGATACCTATCCTTCCATAGTAAGCTCCATAACTACTCCAATCCACTAGTCTCCCAACTTGCTTCCTCCTCCATCCCCGATAATCCTCCGAGGCGTCTGAAAGAAGATGGCCTAGAGACCTTTAATGTAGATTTTATTGAAGTGCCACTAGTGAGTAGTTCTTCAAAAGTTATTTACATGCCATTGCATTCACTCTCAACACATTTACTTGTTGTATATTATTCTGTACAGTTGTAAATATCAATAAATGAAAAAAAAAAATTTTTTCGTGTTAGTTTTGTTATTTACTGCGTCCAGCAGCGCCTTGTTTCTTATTCATAGCACTGAAGGCTCCCAGCTATATGGGCCGATACGTCTGTACTCAAATACAGATTTTTCAACCCGACTTCATCACTGAATACTTTATTTTCAAAATTATACAGTCAATATACTCTCTGAATCATAAAATTAATATTTTATTTATTTATTTATTCAGTGCGACAGTCTTAGATTTATTTAGAGCAGACCCAGGACCTCCTCAATAAGTCTCCTCCAACCTTCTCGATCCCCACCACTTGCATCTAGCCATCCTCTAACACCTGCCTGACGGAGGTCTTGTTCCACGTCATCTAACCATCTCAATCATGGCCAACCTCGAATTCTAAAACCTTCTGGCTTTTCTTTTAGCAGTTTTCTAGGCAATCTATCGGCAGGCATCCTTTCCACGTGTCCCTGCCACCTTAATCTCGCTTTTTTTTTATTTGGGTGACTATATCTGGCTCACCAAACAATGCCATTAATTCATCATTTTTTCTTATCCTCCATTCGCCATTTGGATATTTTGGGCCAAATATCTTTCTAAATATTTTTCTCTCCCAAACTCGGAGTAGCGCTTCACTTATTTTTGTTAGCACCCATGCCTCGCTTGCGTATGTAACAACAGGTCTAATAATAGTTTTATAGGCTGTTATTTTAGCCTTACGCGATAAATCTTTGAACCTAAGAGCTTTTCAAACCCCGAACAGGCATCTGTTGCCTGCCACTATTCGTCCTTTGATTTCCGCGATAACACCATTATTATTTCTTACTAGCGAACCTAATCAATATTTTAGTTTTATATTAATTCTTTCCTTCCTGAGGAATGAGGTGGGAGTTGATAGTAGAACGTGAGGAATGGAACATTGCGAGAACATTCCATCCTTTGCCCTCAGAATCATTGTTATATTGTTATGCTCTATATTATGGTTCCAACAATAGCGTAAATAATGATCTCAATATACAATGTACCCTTCGAATATTCCATTCATAATTTTTACCAAAACCACTCCAATCATCTCAGCCCTCAGGGTTCAGACTATTCTGCTCCACTCTTCCATATAATCTTCCTTCAAGGTTAAAACGACTAGGTCCTCGAGGTCTGTGGTAAATACGGGTCTTAAATCGTCCATACCATTAGGGACATCCATGCTTGAGAACGGTCTTCTTTTCTTTGAGAATCGAATGGATATTCTCTTTACCATCGATTCTTGAAGATGAAACGTATATCGAAAATCTTTAATCCAACATCGATTCCTAGGCACCAATCGATGCGGTTAGTAATAAAATTATTTACTATAATTTTGTACGATAAACGATGTTTTTTTTTTTGTTTTTTATTATTCCTAAATATGTAATTATTGCACATCGATTCCTTACGCTAATGATAATAAAATCTTGAAAACATTTACTTATAATTATTTTTTATTAAATGAATTCTTACTATGTTTAAAACTTCGTTGAAGTATTCTAATTATTATTATTTATACACAGTTATTGTAAATATTTTATAATAATTTATTTTTATCTATTATTGGTTCAAAAAACGATGTTTTATAAACTCTGGTATTATAGGTTTTTTTTGTTTTTTTAAAATCATTTATTGAGCAATTATTACAATCTGCCACAAATGTGGGAAATAAGTAATATAGATGAATTCATGATTACATTCACACAATATGTACAATAAGAGAAGAAAAAAAATAAATAAATAAAAATATAAAATGAAAAAAAAAAATTAAATTAAATAGATCAAAGAGCGCTATGCTGATATACATAAACAATATGCAATATAGAATATACATATAAGTGAAATATATGAATAAAAAAAAAATATATGTATACACACACATAAAACAAAATAATAATAATGTAAAATAAATAAATTAAATAAAAATAAATTGAATAAAAGTAAACATAAAAATAAAGCTAAATTAAATTAAAAGTTAAAACTACATTCATGCTTTATTTACAATACCCACTCATCCTAGGGATCTCCCAACCAACCCTGCCCCTCCACTAGTGGAAGGACTGGCCCGGCACAGAGAGGTCCCAGCTCTTCTCTCTCAGCTGCGTCACTGGTGTTAAAGAAAACCCAGTGGAGGCTGAGTGAGAGCGCAATAATGTACAGTCACTCAGGACATGAATGGAGCAGCTGGCCAGTGCCAGAACTCCAACATAAATACATTTTTACAATAGATCTCGGAGCCATTGCCATTATAATCTGCGAGGGGGGTGGTATTTTAGGTATTTAAAACAATATTTAGCATTTCATTGGTATCAAGAATCGAAATATGTATAATGATAGTTGGTTTTTCTTAGTTAATGAAATAAAGGCTCAATTTTGTATTCTAACTGTAACAAAGAAATTTATTTACAATATATATTTACATTAATTACAAGCTATTAGCTGTTAAAACAATACATTCACTCACTCAGCTGTAACAAAACAAACTACATTTAAAGCCCTTATTCCGATCTTTATTAAATATATTGATAATATATAATTAATATATATTCTACGGTTAATATTAATGTAGGTCGTAGAGGTTAATAATAACAATCTATTCTTATCATTCACAGCTGTTTATTATCACTTCTAATAGGCATTATGGGTAATATATTGTCGTATTGCATCATGGGTAATTTAAGGTAAGGTACTCGTATATGAATGAAGTGGTTTTCTTTACATATATATGGTACCGTAAAACGACCTGACTTTGAACCAGTGAGTTAACTTTGCACCAAGCCCACTAAAAAGTTTCAGTTGAAGAAAAAGTGTTTTGCTGTTGTTTAAATGAGGGATATTTTATATTCCTTACTTACTTAAGAGAACACTGATTGGGTCTAAGGAATTTTCATGCTGATCCTAGTTACCTCTGATGTTTTATAAGTTATTTGATTGTAGTATTTCAACAGGTGTGATTCCTTTGTGGGATAAAGTCGTGCTTTCAACAAATAAATATTTCTCAAATCGAGTAGGTTTTGCATTAATTTTATTCTATAATTATTGTAATTTAAATATATGATAATCATTTTGCTCAAAGTATTTGCCAAAAGTCATGGTATTTGAAAATAAAATAGAATCCCCTTTTGGATATGAAAGAAGTCTTAGGCAGCAATGCTCCTCCTAAACAAATCAATAAACAAGGATATTTTGAAGTTAAGGAGTTAATAGGCTGGTTAAAGTCCAAATTATTTGGGATAGCGTTTTGCTTCTTGTTGATGAGGTTTTTGTCATCTATATGCAAGTACGAGGGTAAGTCAATAATTATCCGCAATATAGTTATAAAATTTTATTGAAATGAAATAGGAAACTTACAAGTACATCATTTTTCGACATAGTCCCCTTGCTTTTCAACGCACTTGGTCCAACGTTGTTCAAGTTTCCTGATGCCCTCATGGAAGAAGGTTTTGGGTTGAGATGCGAGCCAGGAATGCACCGCTTCTTTCAATGCTTCGTCCGAGGCAAACCGACGGCCCCTAATTGCCTGTTTGAGTGGACCAAACAAGTGAAAATCAGATGGAGCGAGATCGGGACTATATGGAGGATGATTCAATACTTCAAAATTGAGTTTCTGAAGCGTTTCTACAGTGTGGGCAGCTGTATGCGAACGGGCATTGTCGTGCAACAACACAACGCCTTTTGACAGCAGTCCTCGGCGTTTGCTTCGAATTGCAGGCTTCAGCTTAGCAGTAAGCATCTCACTGTAACGTTCACTGTTTATTGTTCACTGTGTTTTGAATTTTTCAATCCATTCATAGACACTCCGTTGTGGCAAACAATTGTTCCCGTACTGTACCAAAAGTCTTCGATGAATTTCGGCCCCTGATACACCTTCCGACCACAAAAAAACGGATCACTGAACGTTGCTCTTCTTTGGTGCAAAATAGAAAGTGGAGCGGCCATTATTAACAGCACGACAGCGATAACAAAACTAACCTACCAGCTTGATACGCACATAAACATAACAACGAATAAACAAAGCATGCGCCATCAACACAAAAGAACAGTACTGCCAACATAAACAAAAATATAGCTATATTGCGGATAATTATTGACTTACCCTCGTATATTGACGAATGCTGTTAGAAATTTTCCTAGTTATAGTTTTAAATTTTTTCAAGCCATAGTGTTCGTTTTCATATTTTACCAATTTTTTTCTAACTATTAAAGATCACATTTTTCCAGAAGTGTTTCTCCAAGAATCTGTGTGCAATTTATTTTATAGGTATCGTTTTGTTCCTTGTTTGCCAAAATTATAGTTGTTTGCGTTATTTAGGCATGTTTTAAGTCAATATTTTGTTGGTATATTCTTGTATTTTCTATCGTTTCTCAATAAACCATTAAAAATTGTTCAATTTTCTTTCTCATTTCAATGAAAGCATTGTATTTTACAATCGTTTCCTTTAACAAAATCCTTACAAACAGGAAAAAATCACAAGGTTAATCTCCAAACACTATCAACAAATGACTTGCATCTCATAACTACTATCAAGCTTTGACTTTGCTCCAGGATACGTTTCTAATGCTTTTTTTAATTGAAAAAATATGGTGGTACAAAGTCACGGGTATCCGGTTGACTTTGCACCAAAGTTTAAAAACAATAAAATTAATTATAAGTTTTGTAAATTTTGCAATTCCAAGATTATGCAATGAATCAACAGCATTTTTAAGCTAATTATTCCAAGCAAATATTTTAATACATGCATTTTAAACATTATTGATAGTTAGCTAAAGAATGAAGTTCAACAAAAGTGGTGCGCAAAGTCACGCCGTTTTACGCTAGTTAAATAGCATTTTTTAATAACTCTAGAATTTGAAAAGTTTTCCTTGGTCAGTGTAAAATAATTTGAAAATTTTAAAAACCTAAAAATGATTTCACTATCGCCCGGTGTCACACCTTCCCTTATCTACTCTTATCCTGAGTCGATTGAAAACCCAATCATGTTTTGATGGGATATCGTTCGATAGTAAAGCATAGAATTGATACCAAAGCATAGATAAGACGTTGCAACCAATCAAGTTAGTACTTAATCAATGAATACAAATGGAATGTGATGTGATATGATGTCATTTGTTGCTGTGTATATTACTTTGTCAAACATATATTAATCATTGAAATATATTTTTTTTAAATTCCACTATATAGTAGAAACTCTTTTAAATGATATTAATGGTCGGTTGTATATTCGAGGATTTCATGAAAATCGATTATTGTAAAAAAAAAATACTATCTCATACAATCATCAGAAAGTAATTGAACATGGTGTTTCTAGAACTCAAGTACATACATAAAGGAACATTGAAAAAATTAACATCCTTTCCAATAAACAGCGGCTGCAAATAACTGAAATGGTCTGAGTATTAATTTCTTCGTTGTTTAAACCGAAAACATTTTCTATAAATTATTCTCCACGATTTCAGAGATAGAAGAAGGCATTGGCCAACATACAAACGACATATTTGATATCACCTTCATCATATTTCCTTGGAGAGGTTAGTTTTTTTCCTCAAACCTGAGTAAAATTTGAGATGAGAATTAAACTCAAAAACGTCGCGTCATCTCCTCTTTTGTTTAAGGAGAGGTTTTAGTCATGAGCTGATGTAAATTCACTTAAGAAACAAAAATGATGAATTCCACGAGATAGACCGGTTTATCGGAGGAACGGTTTCTTTCCAAGATTATTAGTAGTTTGAAACCGAAATGAAAAATTTCTTTGTTTATATTCCTGAATTTTTGAAGAAGGAAAATATTTTAAAAGGTATGATTAAAGGTTTATGCCGAGGTAGCCAAATCATCATATACAATCACCTAATTATATAACAATTTTCCGTTGTACTTCTTGCCATAATTGAGATATCGGATAACATTTTAAACCAATTTGCATGAGAGACATCGATACATATTTGGTCACAGACCCTAGAGACCTACGCTCAGTTCCCACCAGAAATAAAAAAAATTATTTACCACCAGGTAAATAAATCATACACAATTAATTTATCGTCTGATATAATTAAGACATAACTCTGGCATGTATGCTACTACAATTAAAATAAAATAATCTCCCGGTTCCGAATCATTTGTCACACCACCCACTGGTCTCGAACCCGACGAAATAATCACGGAGCACCGCATATATGAGATGACAAATCGAAAGCCTTAGCAGAGTCGAAAAGGAGACCAGTGATTATAGCGCGGAGGACACCGTGCTGCCATTATCCTGTCACTGGGCAGGATAGTATTTCAGTCCTGCGCCGCCGAAGAACTGAGCAGGTAATTTGAGTATTTAATTATCGGTGAAATGTGTGATAAATGGGGTTTAATGAGTAGGTTGGGCTGCGATCAGGAGGTACATCGCACCTTATGTCCTTCCTTTAGTCTAATATTTCTTTCATTTCACCTGTCCTTTTTTTGGCCAGGACTATTTTATTGACTTGTTTGTGCGAATCGATTTGTTTATTGGCTATAATTGCGTATTTATAATCTATGAACAGGAATTATAAATAAGAAATATACTTTATTGAGTGCAAAAAGCGAGATTCATTGTTATTGTTGTTTGTTTTCACCTCTGTTGATAGGTTCTATATGTATATACATGCAAGGGGGGGGGGGAAACCCCGGGATCGGACTAAGGTGACTACCGTGGTTGGAGGGGGAGGGGAGGGTAGGGTGCCTGTACATGGTTTGGCTCTCGGTGGTCCCTTATATCGTCGCCACTATGCAAAACTAACGAATGTGAAAAAACGCATTTTTTTTTTTTTTTTTATTTCGTTCGTTTACCGTTGTATTCTAAAAGACCTACCTGTTGTAAAAATTACATTACTGATTTATTACTGTGGCACCTGTGCATAGTGGGCTAGGTGCAAAAATTATCGATTTTAGGAAAACTGAATTGTGACATTTTTTCCAAAACCGTCCAGTTAAAAAAAATTCAAATTTGTGGGGCTTAAACTCTTGATAGTACATTCCTATTTATGTTGGTAATGTTTCAATTCTTGCCAATATTCTAATATATAATATTAATCGTTCTAAAACATCGAACTCTTAGCCCGCATTACACTAATCGATTTTGTGTGAAATGGGCTAAGTGATTAATGTTAACGTGATTGACCCCTGAAAGCCAAGTGCATAACTAATTTTCAGAGTTGATAAAAATTAGGTATACATTGAATAATATTTTTCCTCTTTCAAAATTTTATTTTTAACATTATATATATATATATATATATATATATATATATATATATATATATATATATATAATATTTTTTTTACATAAAAGAAATACTAGAAAATAAAATAACATACACTGCATGCCTAAAAAAAATATTTATTTTATTGGTAGTTTTTAAAACATTGAAAAAAAAAATCATTTATAATTTTCTTTCATTCGTCTTCTTCTTCACTTAAATCTGGGTACAGATCCTGCTTAGATGTAGATTTCAGCTGCAAGGTATTTTACAAGAAAGGTTTCAATAACTATCCGGTTTACCCTGTAGTCTTTGTGTATTATTAAAACTTTGTTAATATTTTTTTTTCTCAAATCAATTATTATAATAAGAAGGTTAATATTATAAAATAAAATTTAAAAAAGCTTTGGCAGGATGTGGGGGAAGACGGAGGATGGGCCGGGCCGCCTTCAAGAAGTCCCTGAGAAAGGATTTAGCCCAAATTATGTATTTACGCCATCATTCATTACCTTCTTTTTTTTTAATTTCAACGTCGAAATATTAATTGCCCTAATCCTATTACATGATTCATAATTTACTCTCAATGGATTTATCTTATTTATTCCCCAGCTTATAGAGTGTAATTTATGTATTTAAATATTTCAGAGCTAAGTAAGATTAACTACCTTGAATCATAAATATCCAATGAGGGGGGAGAGAACTAGCGTTTTAAATGTAATCTTTCTTAGAATCTCAAGGCTGTTAGGTATCAATGTTAACATCGATATTATTTTTTTTCGATTAACCCAAGCAAATTTAAGTGTATTGTAAGACTAGGTTCTGCTCTTATTAGAAATTCAATGTCATTCAATCCGAAAATATGGTAAAAATTTGAATGTTTAAACAGAGTGGAGATAGATTGGACGGATTGGAATGGAAAGGTAAGGTCTGCGGAATTTTTCTTAATTTTTGATCTAGTTTCACCCATTTTTTTTTTTTTTCAATAAGAGGTACTCACCCTGTATATTCATGTTTACTTTTAAATGATGAGAAATGAAAGGAAGAAAATTCCACCCAATCGATTTTTCATTTTTTCAGGTAAAAGTTTCATTCTTTTTTAGTTTTTTACGTCTCCATATTGTAACCTGGGTATATGAAACGTATTAGTAATATTAATTAAATAAGCAGTATTTTTCCCTTCGAATTTCTAACCGCACTTGTCAGAAACATAATCGACCATCAGCGAACAGCCTATCGATTATGCTCGCGTTTTAGGTTTATCAGCAAGGTTCTCACAGAAAGAGTATTTGGGACAGAACGTTCATGTCTTCCTAGCTTTTTTTTTTTTTTTTTTTTTAATGTCTCCGTAAATTTAAACACTGAAGATATTTAATGTCAGCTCACATCCGGGACATAAAAAGCCTAAGATGACTCCTTGTTAGTAGAGGACTTGGAGGTCAGGACCCAAGAGGCTAGAGTTGAGAAGATAAATCCAACATTTGCATACAATTAGTCAATAATTTACCTTTACCTGTACCTGCACCTTTACCAACTATAACCTTTTCCAATATTGTACCTTGTAGCTTTCTATCGTCTTCTTCCATTGCCATGTAGTCCCCCGTGTATCAACCTCACAAGAAAACTCTCTGTGTCACCAACGGAACCTTAAGTTCAGAGAAAGTCAACGCTCGGTGGCTTCTTCCGGTTCATTAATTTTATAAGTAATTAAAAATTAGAAAATTCTTTAGATCAGCATAGTATGGTATTAAGCTATTAGTTCTATTTTGATTTTGTTTCGTGATATTTTACAAGAGAGGTTACGATGATAATGGAGTTGTGTAGGGCCTGCAATTCATAGTAAAATTTACTTAATTTCTATAAATTTTTATTTAAAAAAAGAGATGAATATGTAGAGTGACATGTGGATCCCATTGAATTTCAAAATCGACCAATATATGGCTAATAATACATTTTCTACCCAACTAGATCACCAACTCATACATTAAAATTAAATTCGGTGTCCAAAAGTGCTTTTACGTAATCTTCAATCACCTAATTTGTGAAATGGTACTAGATTAAAAATTACTGCTATGCGTGGAAAGATTGAGACTATAATTCTCATTGGACCAATGAGTGGAGAAATCCCATTTATTGCTGGAATCCAAATGATCCCTACTCATCTACCATTTCAATTCAAACGATTACAATTTACAATTAAAGTTTGTCTTGCTGTTTCAATTATCAAATATCTTGGCCAAACTTTCAAAAATGTAGTAGATCTTCGGACAATCTGTTTCTCTCACGGTCAATTATTCTCGTATGTTGGACTTCCCAGAACTGTAAACCCTAACTAATATCGGGAAACAAAACTCGAATTGTAGTTTATTTTGATGTCTTATGAATTTACTTTTTCCTTTTTTTCATGCCTTAAAATAAAACATGATTTTTATCGATAGATGAATACAATTTCAATTATTAGTTAAAATTATGTATGGGCACCCTTTCAGATCGGGGCTCCAGCCCCTTCACGCGCCCAGAATACCTTTTATCATTCTAATCTGATTGGGGAAAGATTTTACTCCTTAATTTACGGAGAAACTCTAAATCCATGTTCAAACTAATATTAACTTCTGTTTACCTTCTGATATTAAAATGAGAAATAAGAAAATAATGAAGGGGAAATAAGAAAATATTAAAACATGAGACACTAAATCAATGTTGAATTAATATTATATTAAATCAGAAGTAATATAATGCTAAATTACAAGTAATGTTAACTTCTGATAAACTTTCTGATGTCAGGGAGGTGTAAATAACAAATCATAAATACATAAAACACAGAATCCTTGTTGAAAGTTATGATGTTAATTTCTGCTATATTTTCTCAAGGGAAGTGGAAATAAGAAAATATAAAACTCCTGATATACATTCTCACATTCATTTTTAGATCGATGTGTTTTATTAAATTAATAATACAATATGTCTCACTTTAGGGCAATAAGTAATACAGACGACAAAGAACCCATTCACAAAATATGTAAACTGAAAATTTCTCACTTGAATTGAAATAACAAATACGTGTATAAATTAGTCTTGTTAACTATAGTAACACTTTTAGTCATTAGGGGAGGAAAATGGAATTCATGGAAAGAAAACATGAATTTATAAAACACTAAATCCATTATGAAACTCTGTTAACTTCTGTTTCACCATTTTGCATTGAAGAAGATTAGATATCAATATAATACACTAAACAACACAATCCAAGTTAAAACTGTAGAAGTGAATGTTTACATGTGAGGTTATAGGAAAGAGCTATCGATAAATGTAAACTGGAAGTGAAGCGTAAGGATCGAACTGGTCGGTGTAGCGCGGGTCAGGTTGGTGTAGGGGGTGTGGAGCCCGGTTTCTGAAAGGGTACCGAGTTTGATATTAGTACTTCATTCTGTCTATTAGATATTACCAGGGGCGGATCGGGCCACCGGGATACCGAGAAATCGCCCGGTGGGCCGGACAGGAAAAGGGCCGGTGGGGCCGGGAAAGAAAGGGAAAAAAGTAAATATTTACGTTTTATTGGTTAAAGGAAAACTAAATCCTTATAAAAAAAAACTTCACTCGAGACATGAGGCCCTATTTGACCCCATAAAAGGCGAAATTTCTTGACGTGCATTGTCTTAACTCAGAGATGGGCAAACTTTTTAAGGAGAGGGCCGGATGAAATAGAAAAATATCTAGGCGGGCCGGATGAAATAGAAAAGCATTTAGGTGGGCCGAAAAAAATGGACAAAACAAAGTTTTACTACTAATAAACTTTATTTTTGACTTTATCTCATTGCACTCAACTTATATGGTACAACGGTAGAAGATCCGGAACGCAACGAGAAGAAAACAATAATTCTATTCTAGCTTTGCAGAAAATAAATTTTGTCTAATGTATAATTCTGTGTGACCATGCCGTGGGCCGGATTGGCTAGTCCGAAGGCCGCACTTGGCCCGCGGGCCGTAGTTTGCCCATCACTGGTCTAAGTAAACACTGCTTCGCATCAAGTTTTGTAGTATATAGAAAGTTTCTTAAAATATTTCCATCATTTTGGTAAAATTATAATAAAATTGTTGTTTGAAATTAATTGTATGCTTTAGCATTATTCACAACCTTTCGACGCCCTCATAAAATGAAATAGTGAGTATGTTTAGAATTGAAGTTCATATTGTGAAAAGGTTATCTTTTGTGGATGTGATGGGGGGAGGGGGAGGGTTTGGGCCCTGAGGGCCGGTCAAGAGCATTTGCCCGGTGGGCCGAAAATTCCCGATCCGCCCCTGGATATTACCTAAGCTGTTTGAATACTATTTAGGTTATCATTAACAAGATCATGGTAAAATATTCGTTACAAGAGAAGTGTTACATTACTAGTCCTTGGCAGTAAGTTATCAGAGAGAGTCCTTGTAACCGTTCCACATTATCACAGTTCGCTCTAATATACTAATTTACTGCTTGGTAGTAGAGAACACGTTGTCAATTATTCTTGGACAGCTGGCTACCAACTGTTGTTGCGGTAGTGGCCTTCTCTTGTCTTAGTCCTTGCTGAAGACATGGACAGGAGAGGTCTGAGGTCTAGGCTGTCCCATGTGGATACTTTCAGATCCATGGGCACAATGGCTAAGGTCTTTATTCTTCTATGGGCTAGCCTTCCTCTATTGAAACAGTTCTTTGCTGTCTCTCTTCCGACTGGAAAAACATTATTGTTTGTAATTTATTATTCAACGATACAATCTAGCGATAATATTATTATATACGAAACAATATTATTTACGTATTTTTCCAAATGGAAATCTTTTAAATCACTTACATTTAGAACAACTAAAACAGGCAGCTCATCTTCATCAGTCGAATTAAATTTTTTTGTACCCTGCCACAAGCGGTGCTCCAACACACCGACCTGACCAGCACTACACCGACCAGTTCGATCCTTACGTTTCACTTCGAGTTTAAATTTATCGATAGTTCTTTGCTATAACCTCACATGTAAAAACATTCACTTCTACAGTTTCAACTTGTATTGTGTTGTTTAGTGTGTTATGTTGAAATTCAGTCTTCTTAAATATAAAAAAGTGAAACAGAAGTTAACAACAAGAGTTTCATAAAGGATTAAGTGTTTTATAAAATCATGTTTCCGATCAATTATTTTATTGAAGGAGATTTAATCTTGATTTCTTTTAAATGCATAACTCCTGTTTAATCTTTCATTTCCTCGACATGTTTCGGAGTACACTGCTCCATCTTCAGGATCTACAACTTAAATTATATTCATTTACAATACTATCTACTGTACAATCCACAAATGACAAAGTGAAAGAAATCACGGTTGTAAGTAGAAATTTAAGCAGAATTGAATGAGATTCCATGCAACAGATATTTACGATGTTAGAAGTTTCAGGGGAGCTCACTGTGGTTCAGATCACTTCCTTATAAAAGTGAAGTAACGCCAGAAGTTAGCGACAAAAATGAAAGAAAGAGCATTGGAACAGACGAGGTTCAATGTAGACAGACTTAAGATTGAAGAAGTCAAATAAAGATTTAAGAGCGTGGTAGAACACAAGATGCTTGAACAGAATGAGGCCTTAGGAATCGAGGACAAATGGAGTAGAATTAAAAACTTGATTGATATATCAGCACAGGAAGTTGTGGGGAGAGCTGAAAAAAGATCGGAAAGAAATCGATGGTATGATGAAGAGTGTGCAACAGCAGTAAAAGAGAGGAATAATGCACGTATGAAGTTATTACAAAGAAGGACTAGGGCAAATGTAAAAGACTATGACAGTAAAGGAAAAGCTTCGAAAAAGCTGTGCAGACAGAAAAAGAGGCAAAAGGAGAGAGAAAAGCTGGCTGAACTGGAAGATGACTTTACTCTAAAGAGAACCAGAAAGTTCTATAAGGGTTTGAAAGATATTAAAACGGGTTTCAAGCCAAGAGTGGACTATTGTCGAGATGAAGAAGGAAACTTGGTAGGTGATAGAAAAGAAATGTTAGCAGTATGGGTACGACATTTTCAACGTTTGTTTAACACTGATGGAGAAACTGCCACGGAAAGGGTAGGAGAGATTAATTTCAATGATGACCTTATCGATGACGAAGAAACACCACCGGAAAAAGGAGACATCGAAGAAATAATAATGTCATTAAAAAACCATAAAGCACCAGGCATAGACGGAATACATGCCGAATTCCTCAAATATGGAGGAGATTCTGTAGTGGAACAGGTTTATTCCCTTATTTGGGATATATGGACCACTGAAAAGATGCCAAAAGAGTGGAGCAAGGCAATCTTGTGTCCAATTTTTAAAAAGGGTGATAAGATGGACTGTAAAAGTTACAGAGGTATTGCGCTTCTCCCTGTGATGTATAAGCTACTATCCATTGCTATAAACAAACGTCTCGTAAAATGGGCTGAAAACTTCCTTGGTGAATATCAATGTGGATTCAAAACAGGGAGATCAACCATCGACCACATATTTTCTTATAGGCAAATCTTGGAGAAGTCCTACGAATTCAATATAGATCTACATCATCTATTTATAGACTTTAAACAGGCATATGACAGTGTAAATAGAAAAGAAGCTTTAGCCGATTTAAGGGCACTCGGTGTACCTTATAAATTAATTAGGCTAATAAGTATGACGTGGCAAAACACGATGTATCAAGTTAAAATAAAAAATTCACTGTCAGAGGAATTCAAAGTAGATAGGGGCTTAAGGCAGGGGGACCCTTTATCCTGTGTAATTTTTAATCTTTGCTTAGAGCGAGCTGTGCGGGCTATCAGGACGAACCCCGGTGGCACCATCTATAACAGATTAGCGCAACACTTGGCATACGCTGATGACGTACTTATCACAGCGAGGACTAAAGCGGCCCTTGGAGGAGTTTTTCAAGAGCTGGAAGTAGCTTGTAAAAAACGCGGTTTGCAAATAAACGAAGCGAAGGCTAAATATATGTTACGTCGCGAACCCAGTCTCAAGTTGAACAAATCCAGTTAAGGGAGTACAGTTTTCCAACGTGTGAACAATTTAAATACTTAGGGTCGCTAGTAACAAATAATAATGCTGTTATCGCGGATATCAAAGGACGAATAGTGGCAGGCAACAGAAGCCTCTTCGGAGTTCAAAAAGCTCTTAGGTTCAAAGATTTATCGCGTAAGGCTAAAATAACAGCATATAAAACTATTATCAGACCCGTTGTTACATACGCAAGCGAGACATGGGTGCTAACAAAAAGAAGTGAAGCGCTACTCCGAGTTTGGGAGAGAAAAATATTCAGGAAGATATTTGGCCCAAAATATCTAAATGGTGAATGGAGAATAAGAAAAAATGATGAATTAATGGCATTGTTTGGTGAGCAAGATATAGTAGCCCAAATAAAAAAAGCGAGATTAAGGTGGCTAGGACACGTGGAAAGGATGCCTACAGGCAGATTTCCTAGAAAACTGCTAAAAGAAAAGCCAGAAGGTTTAAGAACTCGAGGGCGGCCACGAATGAGATGGTTAGACGACGTGGAGGAAGACCTCCGTCAGGCAGGTGTTAGAGGATGGCGCCGCAAGGCAGCGGATCGAGAAGGTTGGAGGAGGCTTGTTGAGGAGGTCCTGGTCCTGCCTAAGGACTGTCCCACCGATTAAATAAATAAATATACCTTTAAAAGAAATAAAATTTCATGTTTTCTTATTTCCTCTTCCCTAATGTGTAAAAGTGTTACGAAAGTTAAGAAGATTAATTTCTACATGGATTTGGTGTTTTATAAATTTATATTTGTTCTATCAATTTAAGTGAGAAATTTTCAGTTTACATATTTTGGGAATGGATTCTTTGTCGTCCGTAGTACTTATAAAGTGAGACAGATAGTATTATTAATTCAATAAAACACATCGATCTAAAAATGAGTGTGAGAAAGTATATCAGAAGTTTTATATTTATTTATGTCCAGTTCCTTTGAGAAAATATGGCAGAAATTAACATCTTAACTTTGAACAAGGATTCTGTGTTTTATATATTTATAATTTGTTATTTACACTTCCCTGACATCAGAAAGAGTATGAGAAGTTATCATTACTTGTGATTTAGAATTATATTAATTCAGCATTGATTTAGTATCTTGTATTTTGATATTTTCTTATTTCTCATTTTAATATCAAAAGGTAAACAGAAGTTAATATTACTTTGATCAGTGATTTAGAGTTTATGTACGTAAATGAAAGAGTATAACCTTTCTCCTCGAAAAGTAGCTACTAAAACATCGAAATTAATCGAAAAGGTTAGAATCGATATAAGGTATTCTGGGCGCGTGAAGAAGCTGGAGCCAAAGCCTTGTTTTCTTTTTTTAACCCTTTTTAACATTTATAATGTGATAATTTCGCATTAGAATTCTATCGAATTGTTTAATTCAAAGACTAGTTTCGAATGTTAATCATTATCATCAATTCAAAAACCATTAAAAAAAAATTTCAATACGTGTTGATCATTTGAATAGTTTGAAGCCAGTCCAAATTTTTGTTAAAATCACTAGATAGATATTTCCAATAGTCCCATTGCAAGTTTCCAATAGTAACAGAAAAGTCAACTAATCATAGGAAAAACCAAATGGATTTTCTCAAAATCATCAAATCCATATATATATATATATTTTTTTTTTTATGAGCAATATATATAATGATTTAAGCTCATAATAATTTAATATTTAGTATGGCAAATGTAAATGTAAAACCAGTATTTATGAAATGTAGAATTAATTTAAACATATAATTTTTTTAAATAGTCATACATTCCTGTTAAAAATATAAATAATCCTTATAAAATAACTCTCAGTTAATATTGTATTGGAAATCTTATATCTTACAGTTTGTTATGTTATGTGTTATTTTTAACTAATGTCAATAGAAACTTCAAGGATAACTTTTATTTGCATACCCTCTCACTGTAGTAATACTTATTATGTACTACGACACTTTTAGTAGAAATAAACTTGTGTTTTAATAATAATTTCTTATAAAAATTTTAAAAAAAGATCCAAAAACAATTAAAGATACTAAATAAAATCAAATTACATAATATTAAATATGATATCAACAGAAAAAATACCTAAAGTTTTAAAAGTAAATAAAATATAGAAATAAGTAAAAACAAAACTTAGGTGGAGAAAGAAAAAAAGAGCAACATTCAACATTTGCCAAAAATACTAGCCGCCTCTGAAAAATTATCTTTTTTAATCAATTAATTTTATTTTTATTGTTACTTCCAAAATTTGTTTGATTTAACAAAATGGGTTATTTTGATTGGTTGTTTCTCAATAACTTTCTGCTATTTAATACTCTTAAGAGAATCAAAATGTAAAGCAAACAAAGGTACTCTGTTGCAGTATATATCATACTTTTGTTTTGAATAATAGTGTTTTATTATAAAAAATTTACAATTTAAAAATGGCAATATTATAAAAAATTAAGAGCTCATACAAAAAATATGTTTCTCTAATAGCATTAACTAGTGGGAAGGATTGAGAAGCAGGCTTGTTTTGACCTGTGTCAAGAGTATCCATTTTGTTGACATAATGAAACGTTTTAGAAGCAAAAAATAAAATAAACTAAATCATCATTGAATTGTGAAATAAAGAAATTAATCGAATGTTTTTAGTCAGTTCATCAAAGTATTGTTGAACTCTTACATTGAGTTTGTTGTATTTAGTCGGTGCAATTTCTTAATTAATTTTCTGTTTTAGTTGTTAATTAGTTTTCTATTTTCAATATCCATGATACATATTAATAATTTTATAATTTTTTTAATGAAGAATAAGGGGCTTTATCAATGTTAACTTTTTAGAAATGAAACAACCCTCAGATTCAATTGAATCAACTTTACACTTAAGATCAGCATCAATTTATTTGATTTTTATAAATTGTTTTGAATATTTTCTAAAACAAGTATTAAACATTTTTTTTTGGAAAATCTATACTATTATATAAAAGGACAAGCAATTTTTCATTTGTGACCACTAACCGTGAAAACTACTGAATCAATCTGTACCAAATTTTAACATCATCCTGATAGTTGCAGGAAGGTTTAGCAATAATAAAATCTACTGATTTTCAATATCATTTTCATAGTTCTAGGAAGGTTTAGCAATAATAAAATTTAGAGTAACATAACTTTTAATTTACAATGTTGAGTGGCAGAAACGAGTTATGCCACACTGTCATATACTTTTATGGTTGGAAATTAAAATCCATTCAGATGAAACCAATAAAATCATTCCTGTCTAATAAAAATTATTACCAAATCAAAATGTTGATCATTTGCTTTTTGATATTTAAAGCTTAAATTATTAGTTAAAATTATCTATGTTCTTTACTTATGAGAGCAGACGAAGCCACAACGGGTGGATGATAATATAATTGTATATCTATGTATGATTTTATTTTTAGTTATTAAATTAAATTCAGGTTGATATTAATTTTTTTAAAAATATCATATATGGTAGGAAGAATGCACCAACAACAAATATACGAAATAAAACATCTTTCTTAGTTATAAGATGAATATTAATATTTAAAAGTGACACATTAAATAATTGTACACATATTATTACTAAAGAGCAATGTAAAAATTATATTAAAAAGAAACAACACAAATTACAATAACAAATTTACTGTTAAAGGTTGTAGCTAGAGAGAAGGTAGGTGGTAATGTTGGCAGTGGACCACTCATCCTTACAGTTGTACTCACTGATGTTAACGACAATGCTCCACGTCTTCCGATGATACCGCCTGTCTCAGTGCAAGCTGGAGAAGGGCACAGAAAAATCATACAGGTATAGTATGATATACACCCCTTTTTCCAAGTATTCTGATGGCACATAGCATCCCATTTACCATACATACTACCATACCATAATTGGTAGCATTTACTAAATTCTTTAATTAAAGCACTTAGTTATCTTACTTTAAATTAATGATTTTTTTAAAGGATTTCCCTCAGTTTGAGGTTTCCTTCACCCAAAAAAAATTTTAAATTATTTTTTTAAATAATTAAACAACAAAATTAAAAATGAACAAAATTATAGATTAAACTTGAAATAAAAATCTTTAATTAAACTACATAAACGTACCACCAAAGTTATCAGAAAAAGTAAAAGTAAAATTTCTTATAATATTGAATAAGGCCAACAGACTTCTCAAAAGGCAAAACTGAAATTTTTCATTTAGTAGCAAAGCTGATTTAAATTCTTTTAATTCTATACACTGGTCTTAAAATTTAATTAATTTATGTTTGATAATTGTTATTTATAAAAATATATATTGAAACATGTATATTAAATATTTCTTACTTTATTGGTATCACGAATAAATATTTGAGTATGACATTGATTACTAAAAATACTTAAATGGTTAAATACAGTGACTGAATTTTTTACATGACTACAGTTTATTTACTAAAATATTTATTTTTTAAGAAATTTTTAGTCCGAAAAAATGCTGATTGTTGAATTAGTTTGGGCCAAAATACAAAAATCTTTGAAAATGTTCAATGGCTGACTTAAGAATCCCTAGTGTAATTTTTGATTTTTGTCATTTGTTTCATCGCCTATCCAAAATGAAAGAGGCTGCACTCAAAAAAATTTATTCTAGCTCAACTTTTCATTAGCAGCATAATATAATATAGTATTATATTAAGAAGGCTAATTATATTTTTCTTATCATTACTGCTGTTAATAGATTATTAAATGTATCAATTATTTTAGCTTAATATTTTAAGTTATTTTATGTTGAATAACAGAGGTTAAAATTAAGAATAAAAATATTGTTTTGAGTCACGTCTTTCATTTTGTATGAGTAATATATATATAGTAATGTCCTTTTTATTCTTACAGTTTTCAATCTTGCCAGTTGATTGTTGTATTTTCATTTTATTAATTTTTTTTTTTTTGTTTGATAGGTTAATGCCACGGATAATGACTTGGGAGAAAATGCTAAGGTATCCTATTCCATCTACCATGTCTCCAATAACGGGATGAACAAGTTCATGATTGATCCTCAAAATGGAGAAATAGAGAGCATCGGAAAGTTGACTGCCGGAGAACAATACAGCATTACTGTCCAGGTATAGCAACTCCCTCTGTATTAGTAAAATGGAAATACAAATTTATTAATCAATTAACATATACCATTGACTTGTACAAAGCTTAGATTTTTATTCTTCTCATAGGAACTAATGGTTATTATATAACCTTCTTTTTAAAAAGTTAATAAGTTTTTTTTTTTTAAATATTCCAAAATCTAATAATTGTTGCAGCTGACTATAACAATGAATTCAGTACATCTAGATAAAATGATATGGTTTCAAATTTGCTAATATTCACAAATATTATTATTTGTCCCTATCTTTTGAAACAAACCTTATTAAAAAATTACATTGAGATTAAAACTGATTTTCTGTACCTCTAACAAAATTATCACGGATGACATTTTGAGGTTTTAAACTTTAAAATAGTAAAATTATTGATGTGATTTATTTGACTTTGATGGCGTAGGTAATTACGGTGTTCCATTAAGGAAACACTATTAAATGGTTGAAACGTCAGCACAATAAATTGAAAGAATTTAATTATGCTTCCTTGATTACACACTCCAATTTTCTATCATAAATAAAAATATTATCATCTGAACATAATTTATTTATAAATTTCTTTTCTATTGATTTATTACCGATAAATAAACATAAAAAATCAGTTCAAATGGTATTGTTTCTTTTTTTTTTAATTAGCAGCATTGAAAATTTTATATTAAATATAGCATTCAATAAGAAAAGAAATGAAGTAAAGCCTAGAAGTAGATGGGAGGATCAACTAGAAAATGAGTTCAGAAAACTAGGTATTATTGGAAAAAAGAAGCGTTGGATTGATTAGAGTAGAAGATTGTCAAGGACGGAGGCCTCTAGTGTGTAGAAAAAAAATTGATAATTTTATTAAAATTAATATTTATTAATTCATATTTACTTAATAAAAACAAAATTTCTTTATTATAGGCAACGGATAACGGTGGAAAATCAGGTCAAACTGTTGTAGAAGTCAAAGTCGTTCCAGGACCAAACACTAAGACTCCAAAGTTCAAGCAGGATGTTTACGAGGTCACCATTAGCGAAGGAGCCCCTATCAACTCAACAGTAGCCACTATTACAGTAAGTTAACAAATATTTGACTTATGATTTTCATATTTGAGATTCCTTTATTTTGTGTTAATCTTGTTTTAATTATAAAATGGTATTATTTTTATCAATACGTTTATATTTTCTTTGATAGGCAGAGGATCCAGAACACGAAAAGGTTTCCTATTCCATAATATCAGGGAACGACCTTCGGCAATTTGCGATAAATGATAAGAGTGGTGTAATAACGGTGATAAGGAAGTTAGATAGAGAGGACCTGACTCGATATGAATTGGTATGTAATTCAACTCGTTATCTATTCTTTGATATTTCACCTTTACATAGATTATTCTGAATTAATCAGTTTCTATGACAACTGCTGCCTGAAGTAAACAAATGGTATTTGTTTCTTTTGTTTCATTGTTTACGTTGTGTGGCTATGTGATGTTTTTGATATTTGCAACAAGATTCGAGTAAATTAAAAAAAAAAAAAAAAAAAAAAAAATATATGTATGTATATATATTTATATAAAATATAAATATAAAATATTTATATTTTATATAAATATTTAATTATTCCTATTATATTATACATATACATATATACACATTACTAGTAATGTTCAACTGTGTATAAAGTAATTGATAAATTATCAAAGTAGAAAAAAAAATACTGCCTACTAAATATCTAGAATAAATTAATAGTTTTAGTAAAAATGGGCTTAGATGGCGTTATATGGTAATGTTCCGCAATAGTCTTTATGTCAATTTTAACATAGTTTTCAATAAAAACTTTTTATTACATAAAAAAATAATTAGGCGCTACATTTTAAGTACTTATCAAACCTTCATCGGGTGCAAATTATAAATATGCATAAGAAACACAAGCACTAAAAGAAAAGTTGAGGTTAAACCCTCTTAGTGTGATGACCTATCCTTGCTTAAAAAGAAGAAAGTTGAAATAAAAAACTTGTTTCCTTATGGTTTTTAAAAAAATTGTAAACTTTGGTGAATAAAATTTTACAGTGTACTTATATAAGCATACAAATTATGACAATTATTGAATTTGATTGCAGACAATAAAGGCTGAAGATGAAGGAGGACTTTCAACAACTGCAACTGTCAACATCCTTGTGTCCGACATTAACGACAAAAACCCCGAGTTCATTAATGAACCTTACAACTGGACGGTAAAGGAGGGCCTGATTGGCGCCCATGTTGGTGTCGTTCAAGCCACTGATGCCGATGAAGGAATGAATGCCAACATAACTTACTCGGTTCCTGATGAAGTACCATTTACAATAAATCCTCAGACTGGTACTATTATGACGTCTACTTCGTTGGATTATGAAAAACAAAAGGTAATAAAGTAATTATTTAAACTTTATAATAAAACTTTAACAAATAAATTTTTATTTCTTTCCAGTGTAATTTGTTTTCATTTCTGAAGAGTCTCAAACAGGTGATTTTGTTTGTATATAAATTTAAGTTTTAATTTACTTTATAATTAATTTATTAATTCATTTTAATTTACTTTGTCAGAATTATTAATTTGATATTATAACTATTCAACTGCATTATAATTAAGGTAAACTTAATTAATGTATTAATTAAGTGTATTGCTCTAGAATAATTTCTTCCAACCAATCTAACTTTACTTTTTTCATTTCAGGAGTACAAATTTGTTGTATCGGCCCAAGATGGTGGTGCGGAACCAAGGATAGCTACAGCCACTGTCACTGTATCTGTCATCGACACCGAAGATGAAGTACCAGTATTCCGAAGAACATTATATGAAGCAACAGTCCCAGAAAATATCCCAGACTACGTTGTTACTACTGTTAAGGTAAATTTAACTATTATGTTTGAAAATCGTTCAGCAAACTTGCTTCTGACTCGCAAAACATCAAAGAAGGTTACCAGTTATTGGAGCAGCTTCTTTTCAGCTTGTTAGATCCTACAAAACTATAATATCATAAAAAATAGTAATAATAATAAAAATTAGCAATAAAATCGATAACAACAAGGAATATGTTCCATTCATTTATAATAATAGCCTTCAGTGTGTTGTGGGTCAGAAGTAGAAATTAGATATAATATGGACAACTCCTGTTTACTCGGGCGCCACTTAACCATTAAAAATAACTGCAGTGGTCACATAATGTATCTGCTTCCTATCAAATAAACTAATACATGTAGGAAACATACAATTTTATTATATTTAAATATATATTAATTATATATTGTTGAATGGAAAAGTAGGAAAATAAAAATAATATTGGAACTAGTAAAAGAAAAAAAAAAGAAGAACCATAATCAATCTCTATATTGTTCCCCTAACCACCCCATGGCCAGTACACAGCTGATATAACAGAGAATAAACTATCTTTATCAGGTGGGCTGTGATCCTCTGATGGCTGGAGTTAGGAATCCAGTGCCTAACCCACTGAGCTTTGCAACACCTAAACTAATAAATATTCTGTAAAAGTAATCATACTATCAACTATTAAATCACAGAACCAATTCCTCTACTTATTATTGTTGTTATTGTAGTTTTTTGGGGCTTAACATCCTTATGTACTCTACTTATTATTGACAGACTTTTCTAACTTCTAAAAAATAAACCTTAAAGTATATTTGTTGAAGAAAAAAAATTGATAAAAAATGAAATTTTTGTCAAAAACTACGTGGGCCATAAAAAAAGAGGAAGCTGGCTACGAACTTGCCACTTCTGTTCTAAACAATTAGTTTCCATCTTATAAAATAATAATATCAAACTTATTTCAAGCATTAAAATATTGAAAATTTCATACTTAAAAATTTAATTTTCTTTAATAAGTTTTCTTATTATGAATTTGATTTAGGCTGATGATCCTGATACAAGAAAACAGATCACCTATGTGATAAAGCAAGGACCATTAGACTGGTTCGCAATCGATCCCAACAATGGAACAATTAAGACACTTCAAGGTCTGGATTTCGAATCTCAGCCAGAATATGAACTTGTTGTCGGAACTCTTGAAAACAACACAACACATAAAGGAGCAACAGCGACTGTTCATATTAAAGTGAAGGTAAAAATTTGCATAATGCATAATTATCTTTAACCTTTTTCAATATTATATCTATATTATTGATACATGAAGATTTTACATGAAGATTTTAATATTATACCACATTAAAATAAAATTTATTTGTTTGCTCAATTTAAGGATGTCAATGATGTTCATCCAGTATTCTCGACAACACCACATCCGATCACACTAAATGACAATGTGTCTATTGGAACAGAAGTGACTAAAATGGTTGCCACAGATTCAGATGGAACTGCTCCCGGAAACAAGGTTTGAAATTATTGACATTTGATGTTTTATTAAATTATGGTCAATAGATTTTAAAGCTAATGAATAATTTTAATAAAAATTTATTGCTATTTTAGGTCCGATATGAAATAATCGGTAGAGACAAAGCGACCAAATATTTCCAGATTAACCCAGACGATGGAACAATTACTGTCAAAGGTGATTTAAGAAATGAATCAGACAATGAATACCAGGTCAGTTTATATTGAAGTTTTAATTATAACTGTATTCCGAGGCTTAACAATAAAATATAATTTAAATATTTTTATTTATGTTTATGGATGGCTCTATTGACTCCCACAATTTCAACTGCCAGTCATATTGGTTATTTACGGTCCACTGTCGTACCGTCCATTTATCAGAGGCTAGAAGGTCTACCAACTCCTCTTGACATATACAATTGTGGTTCAGGAGTTTTCTTGGGACTTCAATCGACACGGGAGAACTCGCCAAAGTTAGTGAGACACAAAAACTCGCACTTGAGATTTTCTCTCACACTCAAACTGTTGGCTTTTTGAAGAGAATACCAATTTCTAAACGTCAAATAAAATTTATATGTTTTTAAGGAAAAACAAATTAGCAAATCATGAAATAATTTTTAAATTATTACAATACAGTTAAACATTGAAAAATTTTTCTAAAATTTCGAATCAATGAAAGAATTTAAGAACAAAACAAACTAAAAAAAGTGATCAAAAGATGATCAACTATTAGGAACTAAAATTAAAAAAAAACACAATTTTTTATCTAAGTCATTACAGCCCAAGGGATTTATTCCATCATGCAAAGCTTACTCTCAGGATTTTGGGATACAGTTTCTTTGAAAAATGAAAAAAAAAAAAAAAAAAAAAAATAAAGCAGTCAACTATTTTCCAAAACATTGACCTTCAATTGCAAAAATTATTTTTCAAATAAGTTAGAAACTCAAATAAAAAAAGATCCTACAACTTTCAAAATAAGAAAATAAAACTTACCTCTTATCTGGTAAATAGCTAATGCCAATGCAAATAATAGCTGCAAGCTGGACGACAATTTACAGTCTAAAACTTCATGACTATCATTTGAATAACAACTGTAGCGTGAGCACTCGCTGGGTGAGAAAAAGTCTAACCGAGCCTAAATTTTGAAGGAGCAACCACCATAGTGAAGGTCACGGAACAACTAGTTTACTGTGCATGGCGGCACCCTTTGAAGAAGTCTTCTCTTTCCAGCTAGACAAATGGAGATCTTTCGAACTTTAGTTTTCTGATTAAAAGGGTTTTACAGCATGAGAAAAAATCTCATTCAGCTAGTTCTCCCGGGTTAAACTTTATTCCCCCTGCAATAACAACAACTTTATTCTGCCCAATATTCTTTGTTCATAGCCTATTAGGGAAAGCTCCTCAGCTTGCTGCAAATGCTTTCTTGCTATAATCTATGATATAGATGATTTTTCCTTTGTGGTCAATTTTTGTTTTCAGTTTAATTATCCTTATTTTTTCACTTATAAATGTTATATTAATATTAATTTAACTAATTAATTAGTTCCCTTTAAATACTCTGTAGATCGATGTCAAGGCCTCTGATAAGGGTGAACCTCAGCTAAGCTCGATCTCTTCGGTCACTGTTTTTGTTAGCCATGTCGCTGCGACAACGCCCCCGATACATCTTGGCTTTCCTGATGATATTTACACTTTACAGGTAATAAGTGAATTATTTTATTTTTAAAGTATTATTGATCACACCATCGTAGTCTTGAGATAATTTAATAACTATTCAATGATTTTTAAAAGAATCTTATCATTTTTTGTTAAAACTGAGATGATTTTTTGAAGTATTTTAAGTTCAAGCTTTTCTTAAGTATCACATCGTTTATATAATTTCTTAATGAATATTCTTTCTGGATTGTTAATCTCTATTAATTTTTTTATTTCTACAATTAGTAGAAACTTCTCATTTGATAGAAACTTAAATAATATATAAAATTTGCTTAATGAAAAGGCATTTTTTTTATGTAATATTTTATTTTGATAAACTAAATTTTCAATTATAAATATTAATTAGAAGTTACACAAATAAAACATTAGATTTTTTTTTCCCCTAGGTTCCTGAGGATACCAAACCTGGATCTCTTCTCAAATCTTTCTCGGTCATAGCTGCAACAATGTCTGTACCAGACATTCCTCTTCGCTGTTCTATTGTCGAGGGTAACAAGGATGGTATGCAACTTTTATTTTATTATGTATTTAGGATTTTTAACATGGAACGTGTTTACCAGTGACCTAGTTGGTCAAAAGCGATACTTTATGGGAATGCAAGGGCGTAACATGTAGTTGATATTAGGACAGTAGGAGCAGTTATAAGCTGTATTCTTTTTATGCTGAATAACTATCTTGACTACGAGGCAGGTTCTAATGAGTCAGCTCTTTTTGACTCTGTTTCTCCTAATACAAAATAAAATCTTGATCGATCCCTCGCGGCTGTTCAAAGTTTTGGTTTTAATAAAGAAAGTCATGTTTGAAACCTCTATTTTTGTAGCTTTTTTGACACGCTCTTGATCAGTTCATGTTTGCTCATATCGAAAATTTGATGACATCCTACTTGTCAAAAATTTAATGTTGAATATTTTTGTTGTATAACATTTGTCGCTAGGACCCACCGTTTAGGAGATTTATTGCTTTGAATAAAAAAAAGTAAATTTTGAAACCTCTATTTTTATTAATTAATATTTAATATTAGGAGAGTAAGAGCAGTTAGGAGCTCAACTCTTCTTATATTAAATTTGTATTATAAAATCTTGACAAGTAGGCAGGTCCTAATAAGTGAGCTCCTATTGACTCTGTTTCTCCTTATATGAAATAAAAGTATGAAACCTCTATTTTTAAGTTTAGGAGCCTTTTTGACACGTTCTAGCTCGATTAGTGTGGCTCGGATTGATAATTTGATGATACCATACTTGTCAAACATTTAAAGGAGAATATGTTTTGTTGTATAACATTTGCCGCTTGGAGCTACCATTTAATACATTGGTTTGAATGAAAAAAGTCGAAATAGAAAACATGAGCACTGACGGTGAAGGGATCAACCCGTAAAACGTATTCCATGTTATTCTTTCTTTAGCCGGCAGGCTCAAGGGGGACAGTTTTTTCTCTATTTTTTTATATTAATAACTTTTTAAATTAAATAATTAATATCCGCTTCTAAAATGACAATAAATATTTTTTTAGAACATTAACACAATATTATACAGAACACAATTTCCAAAAACTGGGGTCAATCCATGATTTGGATATTCTTTTACCTTAATTTATTGGTATTTTATATAAAAGCCGTTTTCTCTCATACACAGAGCTTTGTTCAATTTTACACACCCCAACTCGACTTATGACCGATCGATAGAGTATTAATAAGAATTATTACATCAGCGATTATTCTTTTGTTTTTTTTTTTCCAATACCGTAAATTTGTCTCTTATAAGGACTATTTTTCACATTATTGTGCCTAATCTTGTAGGTGCCATTCTTTTCCCTGAGTGGGCCCTTCTTGGCCATTACAAGGCACTTGGAGGCATACAGAACAGCTGGTTTTACTACAGTGTTGTAATGTCTTATTTTGAGATTTTTGGAGAGGCATTTAGATGAGTAAATATTTCGGCAGGAGTGATAAGTCCTTTCAAACTTGGTGCATCTGGTGTCTATGGCTAGGTTCTCGGTCTGGTTCACGGAGATCTATTCTCCTAGATACTGCACTGCAGGTACTTTCTGTATGTTGGTGTCTTCTAAGGGAATTTTAGAGGGAGATTCCTTGATGTTGATTATGAATTCCGTCTTCTGAATGTTGATCCTCAAGTCTGTGTTAACAGCTACTCTGTACAGACACTGTAGTATGTGTGTAGCCTCTTTAATATCATTAGCCAGTAAAGTGAGGTCATCGACAAAGGCTAGGCATGGCACATTAAGGTTGTCTTTCTTGTACCCAAGCTTCAGCCCAGCCCCCAGTGGTAACAGTGCCGTCCATTCCCTGATAATTTTCTCCAGGATGCAGTTGAAAAGAATGCATGAGAGACCATTGCCCTGTCTGATATATATATAATATAAGAGTGATAATAAAAATTGTTTCATCAGCAATTATTATTATTATTTTTTTTTTTTTTTTTTTCAATACAGTAAATTTTTCTCCTATAAGGAGTATTTTTCATAGTTTATCAGATATTTAAAAATTTAGCTTGGAATTTTTGAATTTCAGGTCTGTTCCAAGTCAGCATCACTAAAGAAAAGACTTGTGATTTATTTCTTAGCAACGAGAAGCAGCTCGACCATGAGAAACAAACTGAATATACTTTAAAATTGAGATTGGATTCTCTTCCTGATTACATAAACCAGAATCAGAGTATAACAATGGTAAGATACTCAAGTATGACTTAAAAATAATACAAATATGAAAGAAAATATGTAAATTAATTATTTTATATTTTCTTTTAGGTGAAAATTCAAGTTCTTGATGTTAATGATAACATTCCTAAGTTTATTTATCCTTCAGTCTCCTCTGTTATTAACAAGGAAAAGTACTTTGGTGCTGTAGCGAAAGACAAGAAAGATGTTAGACCAGTTCTACAAGTCAAGGTAGGCTTATATAAATTTAAATATTATAATAAAGAAAAAAATATTAAATAGTTTAAATAATAATAAATATTTAAATAAATCTTAGGCTGAAGATAAGGACGGTGGTGGTCTTACTAAGCTCGAATATAGTTTGGTACCTTCAGAATTTTCCGATTACTTCAACATAGATCCACACGCTGGTAGCATCAAGACGAAGAGGTCCCTTGATTCTATCGAAGCAGAACAGCTACCTCTCAGGCTTACCGTACTTGCCAGTGATGGAAAAGACAACGGCCATACTGCCTCAGCATCTGTAGTCGTAAGTATATGTCATTATTTGTTGATAATTGATATTTATGATTTAAATATTATATCATTAAGACATAATATATGGCTATAAATTTAATTAAAATTAAATAGATTTGTTCACTTGTAAAATATCAATATGTTATGAGCAGAATTATGAGAATACTAACAAAACAAAAAAAAATAAAAAAAGTTCTATAAATCACCTTTTTCTGAGCAGTTAGTTTGTCGAAGTCTATTTGCCTCATAAATTAGAGCATCCATCTTAAATTTTTTTTAATCAATACACAGTGGATTAAATTTTCTCTTTGGCTTTGAAAGGGTTTACAATCATGGAATATATAATTGAAGTCGTGATTGTCCATCATCATTTTATCTGTCTGTCTATATTATTTTTAAGCATTTGATAGTGTTTGTTGAGTTTTGTTATAATGGGTATGTATCTGTTTAAACTGGATGATTTGACACAAGTAATCCACAAGTGGTTCTACTATCTTATTGTTTCATGTTCCAAATTTTGTCTTGAGCCTTTTTATAGGAAAGCGCAAGCTCTTTTGGCTTTTGGCTGTTTTTTTTTTTTGGCAAAATCATGAACTGACTAGTTTCCCTCTATTTGCGATTGCCTTTTTACTCATTCTTTATTTACTAATTTACTCCTGTTTTGAGGTGCCATTATTTTCTGAATTAGTTTATCAACTAAACGATTATATTAGGATCTATCTAATATAAGGCTTTATGATTGATTGTATTAAAATTTTGTCCTCCGTATTTATAGCAGCTTGTTTGTACATTATTAAAGGGCTGTCGAGTAAGATCTCAATCAAAGTTATTAAGTTATTTCTACTTGAAAAATCCTAACGTTGTCAAATTTATGTACGATTGGGTACAGATGAATTATTTGCCGCTAGTACCGGTATTAAGTTTATTAGAAGAATAGTTTAAAGAGTTAGTGGTTCATCTTCAGTTCTAAAAACTTTCAAAACAACAGGAGTATACATTTTTTAAATTAAAAATAGCTTCACTCCTCTTAAAACATTTATTACATAGTTACATGTTTCGGGACTACCATGTCCAATCTTCAAACTGAAACAATGTTCAACAATATCTTTCACTTTCATATAAAGTATACATCCAAATGAATCAATTAAAACTAACAATCCATATATGCTACATAATAGATAAATTAAAAATATAAGATTGGCCAACTTAAAATAAACAATGAACAGAATAAGGAATGGACCCTTGAACCCTAATGGGTTGAATTATTTTTAATATAACAGTACAATGGACTTGGTGGTTCACACCAGAAGAATGTTAGGTAAATTATATTATTATTCTTATTATTGATGGATAGTTTAATAAAATAAAAGTTTTATTCAAATGATTAAACAGTTTACAATTGCACATATTAAATATTGTTACATGTTTTGGTAATAAAACAATTTACACTACATTGACAGCTGCGCTTAGCTAAAATGGGTATAATTTGGAACGCATTTATTTTAACAGTAGGAAAAATACTAAAAAAACCTACAAAATTAGAAGAAAAAAAGAGATTGATAAAAACAAATACCTACATAATGAAATTTACTAAACTAAAATGCATAATTTATTAACTTTTTGTACATTAAGTTAATCAACATTTTGGATAATTAACTTATATATTATTTGTGTTCCAATAATTCAATTTCAAGCCGAGACAATAACTTTTGGATGTCTTATTAGCAAAATATTGTTATAGTAGTATGTGGTTTGTACGTTTGTGTATGTATCTTCTTAAGGATTGCTTGTTATAATTGCCTATTGTTTGAATTATAGGATTTCCTGAATTGTTTGTAGAGTTGAAAAAGTTTCTGGTCTGTGTGTGAATAAATTGTTTAATAGTCTGAAAATCTAATTCGAGTAGCATGTCGGTTATTTTTGTGTATCTGGGGTAGTCATTTATTATTCTCATGCATCGGTTTTGCACCCTTTCAATTTTTTTATAGTTTGAATCACAGGTGTAGCTCCATACGGGAGAGGCGTACATCAGTAATGGTCTTATGACTGATTTATATAGAATGATTTTGTTTTTGATCGACAGTGGGGATTTTCTTCTAAAATACGGAGCCATATTGCTAGTTTTAAGTGATTCATTTGGATGTATTACTTATATGAAAGTGAAAGATATTGTTGAACATTATTTCAGTATGAAGATGGGACATGTAACTATGTAATAAATGTTTTAAGAGGAGTGAAGCTATTTTAAATGAATTAAAAAATTATATAAATACTCCGTGATAGAAGAAATTAAGCAGTGTACATGTTATATTGATTGTATTAATATAAACAAAAAATAAAATTAATTATGGCATTCACCAACTTTTCTGGAAGGATGGAAAAGAAAAGGAATATAACTTGTTAAAGCTCTGGATAATGAGTGAAAAATGATATTATAGAAAGATGGGTAGACCTTAAGGGCTTTCCCAATAAATGGTTGGTTTTTCTTTTCCTAATGGAAAAAAAATAATTACAATAGAACTATTAGAAATATAATAATTTGGATTGGTTTTTGACAATTTGAAACTAAAAAATATGTTTTAAGCATTTGAAACTGGTCTTCTACTAAACTAAATATCAGAGAAGTAGCAAACAATTATTCTATTCCTAATTGTATTTATCCTTCTTTAATATCATAACGAATCTTTTTTTTTTTTTTTTTACTATACTTATTATTATTATTAAAGGCAAAAAAGACCAAACATGATGAGGCAAAGCTTCACTTTGGGCTTGCGCGTTTGCACCTTCTCCCAGGCGGCCTTTAATTTTTCTCTCGTTAGGACTCCTCGTTCTTCAGTCCACTTAGCCCCTGTTTTTTTTTTTTTCTTGTAATCTCTCTCTGATGAAATTTGCCACTTGTTCACTTTATTTCTGTAGATGTTTATTTCTGATGTCAGCTGTGAGGTACTGTACTTATTATTAATTATAATTAATTTATTGTTTGATTTCAGATAAACATGCTAGAAGAGGGTAACAGGATGGTCCTGCCCGTTCAGAAGATACCTCCTGAATTAGCATCGGAGAAAGAATCGCAGCTTTGCAATATCCTTTCCAAGACAACTGGTAAGATGGTCGGAATTGAAAAGGTAGGCCCGCTGGAAAGATCTCTGGACAACATAACCCTTACAACAGATTCAGCCTCGACGGATATATGGATCTACTTCATCGATCCTGTTTCGGAGAAGATAATTCCAACTAATGATTCCTGGGTTATCAGGTAAGTCTCACTGAAATTTTCATTGTAATTACTCAAATTATTTTGGTCATTTTATTCTTGTTTTGATGAAATAAATCATATTTAGGAAATCTATTGTGATTAAAATTAAAAATGTGTGTTTAAAGGATCGTGAAGGATGACAATATCAGGGCAAACATCTCTGCTGGAGTTACCGCAGCTCTTGGTGGTGGTACAGTGCTTCCACTACATCCTCCAGTGAAGGTTCGTGTGATCAGAACTGCCGTGGTCGCGCTGGACTGGGAGGTGTTCCCTTACGCTGTGATCCTTATCGCTGGGATCATATTGATCTTAGGAACTGGTGGAATCATTTATATATGCATATCTTGGCAGAGGTTAGTTTAAAAATGTTCCATAATACACTAATTATACTATTACATTAATTGTAAATAAAAGACTTTTTACATTTTTATCATGTCTTTTAGATACAGAGCATATAAAGAGCGGGTTCAGCGGATGTACGTAATGCCAAGATATGACCCTGTGTTCGTAGAGCCTAATCTTAAAGAATATGAAACTCAGGTAAATAGGATTTATTTTTATTTTTCATAAGTTATTGTATTCAAGTCAAGTCATGTAAATAACACTTCTGCAACCCTCGCACTTCTTTTTCCGGTGAAAGGGGAAGAGGAGGCCCTTAGCAATTGTGGAGATCTTTATTCACCGCTGAGTCAAGTACAAGAACCGTCTATAACGATAATCCTTTTACTAAAAATTTAAATTTTATAAGGAAGTCGAATTAGATAATATTGAATATAATATTGAACAAATCTAAATTACATAAATCTTGGGGGAAAAAAAAAAAGTTTTTTTGAATGATGGAAGAAAATGTATACTTATTCTGATTTTACTCATTGCCCTTGAGTGAGGCAGCTTGTAATTATTCAAATAAAAAGTTTTTCTAATTAAAATATTCTGATTCATAAAAAGAAGCCGAAAATCCCACTCCTTTCTATGTATTAAAAAATATTTACATCAATAACCTGTAACATAGTTAATTATACAGAGGAAGTTTCTATTGATGTTGCATTCAACTATCTTTGCAATTCATTCATGGTCAACCAATCTGTACTATTTATCTTTAAAAATATACTCTTCTTCAAAGCTGTGTTCTATGCCTTGCAGGTGCTTCAGATGAGTGTTCCTCTCGATGACAATGATAGTTACCACGACTTGCAGCTTGATTTTTCACACAAAAATCATGCATTCTCTTTAGAAAATGTTAGCTACATCACCAAGGATCCCGGTGATAACGGTAAGTTTTCAATTTTATATCATTATAATTTTTTTTTTTTTTAATATATTTTATTTACTTAATTGAATGATATATGCATTTTGAATCTCAATTTTTTAGGTTTCCAATAGCCTAAAATAAAATTATAATTTTAGTAAAATATGAAAAAATCATTTAATTATATAATAAATTATGGTATGCTTTAATGTAATTGTTTAAATATCTAATACTAACAATATATCTCAAAGAACCAGCGGTTTACTGTATCCATTTTATTAGTTTGCTAATTAGGATTTTTGCTGAAAACATGATTTTAAGTGGTTGTCATCTACAGCAGTCATTTTAAATTATCGTGACTTTTTTTCTCCTAATCCATAATTGTGATTATAATTTTTAGAACCTTGATGAAACTGATAATATGCTATTAGCTTATTTTTGAGCGAAATTGATTTAAATAAAACAAAAGAGTACTTTAACAGACTATATTTGTGTTGAGACTTGAGGTATCTAATAATAGTTATACGCACTGATTGGATGAGTTCTTGTTCATTACCTGCAGACATCTAGGATCGTTTAAATCTTTTTCCTTTAATCTCTAATAGTTCCTTTTAGTAACTGCCCTTTTACTGTCAGTAAAAGCTACATTTAGAACATGTGATTTTAATCTATTCAAATGTTTAGGAGTCAAAAATTTATAATAATTTACTTCAAAATGATTCCTTCCCTTTTGTCATTGATGCCAAAACAAATTCCCACAGAAGCTTGTGTAGATTTATTGATAAAGAAATAATAGAGGACCTCGAAAAACTATTGATAAAACTGATCTTGCTTCGCAAATATATTAATCCAAACCAATTGGTCTTTGGAGGAATATGAAAGAAAATAATAGAATTTTTCATAAATGCTGTCCTTCAGCAAATTGTATGTAATGGAATCAGACATTATTGATTTCTGGAAATAAGAATATCTTAATTAATGAATGAATATTAATATTTTAAAACCATAGGTACTCTTTATTTTATTAATTTAATTCATTATTATTACCTACTTAAAGTAACTGGTGGTAATCAAAGGAAAAAGACCTGACATTTATGAAGGCTGTTTTCCAACTACATTGATATTATATAAAGAAAAAAAATTAATACGAATTTGACTTGGGTTAATGAAAGAACAGCTTATAATGTGCTTGAAGCTCTCAGATCATTTTTTGTATTGGATTATTAATTTTAAAACATTCTGTTTAAATGCTTGAACCCAAAAAGCACTAACAATTTGCTCAAACATATTGCTTTGTATTTAAGAGTAGATATAAAGATGCACTTTGCAAAGAGATGGAATTGCTTAATTTGTTCAATGAATTAATAAAATTTGTCTATTCATAAATAAAGATTATTTATTATGAATAAATCAACCTTTGTTATTTTGGGAAAGCAAATTTTATGAATTCATTGAATAATCCCAATTAGCGCAAATTGAATGCTTACATTGTCCTTTATAACTAACATTGTCCTTTCTAACTTACATTGCCCTTTATAACTTTGCTTTATAGCTTTTGTAAATATATTTGCTGTACATACACGTGTGTTTATAAAAATTTATCCTGATGAAGTGCGACTTCTAGGAAGACACAGTCCTACATGCTCCGAGGCAGCAACGACTACTCGGGCCTCCACTCTTGGGCGCCATCGCAACAACCTGCACGATGGTACCGTCAACCTATCATATGAAAGGTATGAAAATGTAAAAATTCTGACTCATTAAAATAAATAAATAAATAAATAATAATTATTACCGTGATAATGGAAATTAAGTGTAATTTAAAAATTGTGATTTTCATTTATAGTTATTGGGATTAAAGTATATATTATGTATAAGAATCTGTGGAAGGCTGTACTAATTGTAACATTTGCCAAAAATGAGGACCTCATTGAATTGCCAGTAAGGAATAAAAAAAAAAAAAAAAATATATATATATATATATATATATATATATATATATATATATATATATATATATAAACTTAAAAAGCCATTGCAGGAGCGATGAAGCTAAACATTAAACTCTTAACAGAAAACATCATTAGGCAACTTCAAAATTTAACAGAATTTTATGGATCTTGAATCTCTCATCTGTTATTATCCATTTGGTATCCTTGATGAGGGTGATGAGCACTACTTTGGGCTAGCCAAGAGGACAAAGTGAATTTTTTAAAGAAAATTAATATACTAATTAAAGTTAACTCGATTCGCTCAATCCTTACAATTTGAACAAGTCTACAGCCAATCATGAAACAAGGAGCTCAAATTTTTCATGTTACTGAGTCCTCACACAGTCTCATGTATCTTGCTTGTATTCTCAGCTTTGTTGGCTTTTTCCTGATTGCTTATGTTGAAACCTTACTAACTAAAAAACCTTTCTATATTATTGGCCTTATTCTGCATTCCTTCATCCTCCACAGTACAAAGTCCTAACTTTCTGACCTGTATTCACCTACATAACAACTGCTTCCTGTGGGAGATCCTTCATTATCTCTTCCCGCACCCCTATACCCTATTCATTTTATAAAACTTCTTCCATGCCTTATTTCAAACATCCTTTATTTCTCCACCTACTAAATGATCAACCTTCCATGAAAAAAAAATAAAGACATGAATATAAATGTTTGTTTGAATATTTGAAGATCAGATTTTAATTATATTACAGATCTATTGATTTCTTTTCTGTCTGAAATTTACACACCTAGGCAATAGTAATATTTTATCATATATTTTTATTATTCGTACGGAGTGGTATATTCCAGAATAAACATAATTTTGCATTTTGTTTATAACTTATATAAAACATTATTTCTATGTTATCTCTTTATTTATTTTAGTTGGTATTTAAATGATACGAGCTCATGTTTTATTTGTTCACCTTGACTAATTCACAGCATTACATTTATGATTACTTGCATCCACCGTCACGGCTTCGCCCGCTCTCATAAGTAAAGAACATAGATAATTTTATCTAATAATTGAATTATATTTGTCTAACGAAAAAAATCTTGTTTTGAAGTATGCAATTGTGCATTATTTTTTCAATGATATTTCAATGCATCAATCTTTAGCTTGGTTAAAATTCCTCTGGTTAAGTGTTTGAAAATTACGTAAAAGCATAATTGTGCATCCAATTTTTAATTGTAACGTATAAATTGATAATCCAGATGGAAAGAGACTATTAAGAAACTCTTGCTGATAATTGACTGAATTATCAGTTCTTATATCTAAAGGCTTGTGAATCATATTTTTTCACACAATATCAAAAAGCAAAAACAACTTTTTGATATTATTGTAAATTTTATTATTGCTGAAACTTCCTAGAACTATGAAGATGGTATAGTTAAAATCTTCACAGGGATCCACTTGTCGCATCACATATTTAAACATTTTTTAATAATTTAATTGTATATAAGTAACACTTCACTAGAGGTACGCATGATGAT
The DNA here is from genome assembly GCA_003667255.2 of Euschistus heros. Lineage (NCBI taxonomy): Eukaryota > Metazoa > Arthropoda > Insecta > Hemiptera > Pentatomidae > Euschistus > Euschistus heros. The sequence goes on along the minus strand of RCWM02000576.1, from coordinate 366,774 downwards.
ATAGAAGGATCAATCCTAATTGTATATAAGTCAATTTTATACTATATTACTCTATATTACACCATTCCTCCCATGTATAATTGCGTTCTCCACTTATCTGTCAATTTCCAAGTTTCACTCTTATCCACATATTATTGCTTTTTTGATAACAAATGAATTGAAAACTAGAAGATTTTATTATTGCTAAACCTTCCTGGAACCACAAACATGATGTGGTAAAAATTTGGTAGAGATTGGTTCATTAGTTTTCGTGGCTAGAAATCACAAACGAAAAAAGGCTTGTCTTTTTATATATTAGTACAGATAATAAATTGCCTGAATTGTCAGATTTAATGTAATACAAATATCTTTAATAGTCTTTAATTTTAATTTATTTAAATTAACTTATAATGGCACAAGTGTGTTATCAGTAAGTAATGATCTATTCCTTGCATCCCAATCTCTTCGATCTCATCTAACAAACTTTCAAGAATGGTCTGGGTTATATTGTAATAAATCCAATCAGACGCCATCACGTCACATTTAACCACTACAACCAGTTGAACAGATCCTCTACCTATAATTCTAACTAGCCAAAGGCCTCACATGGAATCCACGTTGAAGATTGAAATGACAAGAAACGGCACAACATTAGCAGCTTCTTAAACATTTAATAGACAAGTTCTCTAATATGCCAAGCAAATTTACTCATTTATATTTCTATAATCAGGCCCATTTGGACATAAAGTTGAGCTTTGGGGCTCCATTAGACCATGCAATTCATCTTGCATTCAATCCTTATAATCTAACATCCTTCAAAGAATCCTAAATGATCCTTACTTTTTGTCATAATAAAACTTATCTATAATAATAATAATGTCTCAAATGTTGCTGATTTAGCCCTAAAAGATATCTAGCCTATCCTTTCATGGTAAACTCCATAACCCTCCGAAGTTTTCAAAAAAAAGATGGCTGTGGAACCTTCTAATAACTAACTTTTATTAAAGTGCTACCAATGAGTTGCTTCTTTACAAGCCATTGTCTTGACATATACTTCATGTATTTTTTTTCTGAACTGTTGTAAACTTTAATAATTAAAATTTTAAAATTTCGATTGATTTCAGGTCTGAGGACGAAATATGCCACAACTCGAGCCCGACTAATGACAACATAACATTTCGAGAGAAGAAAGACTACTCCCACCTGGGCTTCAACTACCTGATGGACCGATCTCCTATAGAAACGACAACAGAACTCTAGTAAATGTGATTATTTTAGGCAACATTTTCTGAAAATTATCATTTCTTTTTTGCGAAGGCATACATTTATTTGTATGTTTCAATCAGAGGATTGAAAATGTCTTATCGTTATCAGTTTCAAATACGAAGTGCCACCGAACATTTATGCCAAATACGATTAGTGTATAGCTGTATAGCTTAATGAGAGAGTGAGACATGTAAATATATATTTTTTGTAGCTTTCATGAACCAAGACTTGAATTGAATGAATGTATTATTAAAAAGATAATTTTTTAATTTGCAAAGAACTATTGAAATACTTTTTTTGAACTTGGTATGATCTCTGAGTTCGTTTGAGTGATGATTGACCGATGTTATTTTATCATTATTGTTAATTTTACACAGGAGACATCAACAACTGATGGAATACAATCCTTTTATAAATTAGAGAGAATGTTATAATTATTATTTGAAATGTGATTGATCACAATTGTGGTTGTTTATTTGTACTGTTTTGAATTACCATTATTTGTTGAAAGTAACGTAAGTGATAGTATAGTTTTGATGTTTTATTTTTTTATAAAGTTTATAAGCACACAAATGTGAATTTAAAAGATGCAAATAGATTTAAGATGGTTGTATGTTTTGCGTTTTATTAATATATTTTTCCTTACTTCTTACATTTTGTAAATTATTGTACTTATTTATTGTAAATAATTGTAAATGTTTTGTAATATTTGGTTGTGCGAATTGAACAATGTGCCTCAAAATGGTAAATAATGCTCAAAATACTCAATGATTACCTTCTTTGTACTTATCGTTATTGATTTTATTGACTAAGGAATGTAAAAAAATATATATATTGTTCTAAATGCTGTCGTAATAAAAAATTAAATGTTTTATTTGTTTAGTTATTATTGTAATCTCTATTACTCCTTCAGTTCTTCAAGTAAGTGACCTTGTCAGAAATTGTCATGAACCATAAAGATGTTTTAACATCTTACTAATAAAATCATTCTAGTCGGTTGGAAGTACGGTGCCCTACTATCCGCACAATGGTATGACAATCACAGATAAGTCCATTGCATGGAAAATCTTCAATTACAGTTCTGGAACAATTTTTATGACGCTATTGTGCTTTTCTATATCTCCAACTCTCTTTTGTATTAAAAAAAAAATTGTTTTCTTAACTATCTAATTTTATTGAGCCTCGCCTGATATTGTAATTTGTTTTAATGATAAACAAAGCACTTTGAAGGACCTTGTTTGATCTAAAAGTCTATTTAGAAAGAAAGTTCAGATTTGACTGTTTTATTTGAATAATATATTTTCATAAAAATAAAAAGACTATATTATCCCTCAAAGATAATCCAGAGTTTACAGTATTCCTTGATTTAGGTTTAGACCATTCATAAAACAGCTTCTGATTAAAAGTAATGAAGTTAAAAATAATTTTAGTGAGGGCATGAGTGACCTAGCCAGGTTTGGAGAAGAGCTCCTTTTGTATTCTGTTTTCCTAATACCAAAAACAGATTTCATGCCAGGAAGTAAATCACAGAAGTTGAAAATATCCAAACAGCCAAACCAAAAAATTATCATTAGTTTTTGGTAGTGAACTTTGAACTAAAACCAACAGGTTCGCTAGCATTGCAACTAGCCCCTTCTGGAATAGAGCTCCTTTGGGAATCTGTTCTCCTGATACAGAAGCCAGCATTGGTGTGACGAAGGGAATTCCCGAAGTAGTCTTTTGTCGCAGTCAGATGAAGAAAAAAATTTCTTGTATTGCAACAAGCTTCTTAAGTTTCTGTCCTCCTAATACCATAAACATGTTTCGGGTCACGAAGTGAATTCCGAAGGAATCGGAACTAAGATAGAAAAGAAAGAAGTATTTGTTTGTACATAACCATGCAGCAACAGCTCGTGAAAAGACATAGTTTAGAATTTTGAACTCCTAATACAGTATTCGTGTCAGGTGTAATAAGAGTTTAAGAAATAAAATAAAAATAATATTAAAAAACTCTATTATTGTGTAAATGACCAAACAGTTACATGCTTTATTTTTCAAATCAAAAAGTTATTGTTGATTTAAAGATAAATAAAAAATAATTATATAATTTTGTTACTAAAATTCATTGCGAGCAGTCTGTCGTCTTTCTTTCTTGTATGTTCTTAACCCTTCAGTGCTCACGTTGGGTCAATGTGACCCGGCGAGATTTTTTTTCCAACAATGATGAGCTTTTTTGCCTTTTTGAAGGCGCTCATTACTCTCTAATTCTCTATTAATCACCCCACTTTCATTTAGTAGTGTTTTGGATTCCATACCATTCACACGCTCTGGGAAATCAACATTTTGACCCGACGTGAGTACATATGTAATTATTTTTTCATGTATTGAATTTTTTATTTCCTATTTTTATTTATATATGCCAGGTTTTGGAATATGGAACGAATTATTTTTACTAATGTCGAAGAGATAAGGGAGGAGTTGGAACGTCAGAATCGTGAGGAACCTCTTGATAAACCGCGGCGTATCTTGAATCCGACGATTCAGCTGAGGAAGACATCGACAATGAGGAGAAAAGCGACCACGACACGGACTCAGAAATAGAAATAGTGCCTGGAGAAGATTTCGAATACGCAATTTCCTTTGAGTACTTCAAATCCAAAGATGAAAAAAACCAAATGGGCAAAACAGCAAACTGTTTCCACGAGAACTCGCCAGTCAGATTTAGTTACAAGGCTTCCAGGCTCTATGAAATTTCTGATAACTACATCTCTTCGATTAGAAAAAATTTTACATTACTGTTACGGACTAATTTTCAATCTACTGGCAATGAACTTGAAGCATTTTCGTTCTTTTTTTTTTCTTTCTTTTTTAGTTACCGCAATAATATCGTGATAATTTCTTTGAGTTTGTTAGTATAAAAAGTCATTTCGAAGTACATATTTAGTTTCTCCACTTAAAAGAAAAGTGCAATTTTTCTCTGATATTTTTTACATTGTTCCTATAAAATATTAAGTATTTTAATTATTTTTATAATTCCTGACTGTGTTTATTATTTCTAAAACATAATATTTTGCAATGATTGGAGCGGTTTTTGGGATCTTTAAATAACATATGATAATATGAAGTTGTCAGTTTTTTTTTACTCCCTTTAAAAATCCTAAGGTGGAAACCATGGATTTACACAGATTTTTATTTCTGAAAAATATTAAAAAAAATATGATTTTGGAATTTTTCTTTTTCACCATTTTTTTTTTATTCAATGAACAAAGGTTTCTCATAACTAAAAACAAAATTTCCTAATATATTTGACATAATAAAAGCTAAAATACTTTAAAACAAATAATTATTATAAATTCTCGATAGTTCTGTTTAATTCATATTTTTACTTTATATATATGTGTCTTTGGGATATCAAAACTCTTGCCGTTATTCTTAATCATGTTTAAATTCAACTATTTCAGTAATAACTTTTTTTGAATTTCTTTTTCTTATAGAACTGATGAAGGCTTGCAATGTGAGCTGAAAGGTCGATACAATAAACTGACTTTTTTTTTTGGAATAAGGTATATTTTTTTTTTTTTTTTTTTTTTTACTACCGCAAACCTACTTACTGCCATCTTCTTAACCAAGTAAATTAATCAATTTTTAAAATGTCTTTTGTGCTTTTCTCAAGAGCGAGCTATTTAAGCGCACATTTACAATTAGTTGGATTTAACTCGAAGTTCATTGTTAGCCCTTCATTCAGAATTTTCAATGCGACCTAACTTTTTTTGGCAGCTTTTTTTTTCTTAACTTTTTTTTTTTTTTTTTTTTTGTATTTTCTATTCGACCAATATTTTGGTATTAGGAATACAGGATCTTCTGCTGAGGGGGCTCGTTGTAAATATATTTTTGACTACGGAGTTATTCGTTCGAGCTTTCGGGAATTCACTTCGTGTCACGAATATGGTTATTGTATCAAGAGAGCAGATTTTCAAAGGAGCTCTTTTCCAAAAGAGGCTAGTTGCAAGCTCGTCAACCTAGTTCACTGCGTTCGGCCATTCAGTATTTACTTCGTAACCGGAAGCCTACCTAATATTAGGTATTAGGAAGACAGAATCTCAAAGGTGCTATTCTCCAGGATTTGTTGCAACAATAAAAGCAACGATTTTGTCCGAACCAGTTGTCGACAACAAATCGTGTTGGCTCGGAAATTTACTTCGTGGCCCGAAACATGTTTTGTGTATTAGGAGGGCAAAATCTAAAATTAGGTTATGTCCAGGCGTGGGTAGTTGACAACGCTGTCTACTTACTAATTCCAAAGCATTAGTAACGAAAACTTCTAGACTAATTAAACAAAAAAGAAAGTGGATGGAGTGTGCTATAATTTAAAAAAAAAACAAACGTAAATTTGTTTTACCAGCCTTTCGAATCACATTGCAAGTCGGAGGGCAAAATCCATAGTCTCCATCAGAGCTATGAGAAAAATAAAAATATTCGTAATTTAATATTATACATACATATGTACGTATGTATGGTATAATATACTTATGTATAAAATTTTATAAATTAGTGAGTCCACAAATTTTGGAAGTGTAAACATTTTTTGGCTCGTTGGGCACTTTTTGGGGTTGAACTGTTTTAAACAGGAAGAACGATGCTACATTTCGTTTGAACATAGAATATATCTACTATTTACTAGCACTTTTTCAAGTGTTTTAATACGATGTCGGAAATCACCTCTGTGAAACTTTAGATAATTTTGTTTTTGGCAAACTGAAACCACTAGCTAAATAGTCAAAAGACCGAAATGATGCTTGGTTCATTTTCTTTAAAACGGCATCTCATTAGAAATTGTAGCTCATTTCTTTCAGAAGTCATGACGTGAAGCAGAGCAATAATGAGAGAAAAAAAATTGAATTTTCTAAAAGTTATCAGTTAGCAACGCTCGCACGACTTGCATTTATGGAAATAAGATCGCTTTAAAACTTAAATGGATTAATGTTTGATCAAATGACCTGCCCAACTTCAAATCAGATAACTATTTCCGGAGATATTTTTAAAAGCGAGATCTGTTGAGATCAAGCGTTTGACGTCAGAAACAGATTAATTTTAATTTTTTTTTATTTTATAATAATAACCTCTTATAAAATTATTATATGTATCAGAAATTTCAATCCCCTTTTCTAGTAAGGGATGGAGTATTATTATTCTACTAGTATTTTAGTAATCCTTTTATAATACTTGGGCAATTAAAACCACAGCCCATCAGTTGGTGGTCTTCCAAACTAGAATTGTACTTTAGGGTTTTAGCTCCTCTCGGATTCTGTTCTCCTAGTATAAAGACCGGCTTTCTAGCCACGAAGTGAATGCTCGAAGGCTCTGAACGACCTTCGGGAATCCACATCGTGGCTCGAAAACTGTTTCATGTATCAGGAGAACGGAATTCCAAAGGGTTTAGGTATCTTCTCGATGGGCATAATTAGTTCCCATTGGTCCATATTAGTCCATTCCCCACAACCGTTCGTTCGGGCTCATTCGCTTCGTGTCACAAGAACTGTTTTTGATACCAGGAAAACAGAACTCTAAAGAAGCCCTTCTCCGGATCTGGCTAGTTTCATTGCAAGTGCTCCGTTTGACTTTGTGCTATATTACTTTACCACCGTGGCGCAGTCTTTATTATGCACGTAAATTGTCTGAGCTAATTATACAGAAGAGAAATTGGTAATTTAAAAACACAAGAAAACAATTGTTCTGACGGTTCCACTGGAGCTCTTCTCAATCCATGGCTCTGGAAATGTGCGTGAAACTGTTTTTTTCGGTGAACCGCCGTTTGTACCTTCACTTCGTGGCCCGAAATCCGATCTATAAGTCAGGAGAACAGAATCCCAGGGGAGCTAAAGCCCTGAATATAGGTTTGGAAGAAAAAGAGCTGTTAGCTTTGGTTATAATTTATCAAAGATTTTTTTTATCACATTACCTACCATTGTTAGTTATCAAATATTAATACTTCTTGGGATGTAGAATATTTTTACATCCCTTAATAGAAATGGGTATAGACATTTTATTATTTTTATAAACTTTATTATTTTTTAAAACATTATTTCCCATTTTTACTCCCAGTCTTCAACACTACCGTGGCGGATTACTCTTCCCTCCACATCTAGGCCCTACAGTATAAAATATATGTTCTTTAGGGAGGATTCATAAATCCTTAGGAATTCTGTTTTCCTGATACATCATAAAATAGTTTTCGCCGTGCAACGATGTGAATTCCCGAAGGTCGTTTGGAACCTTCGGGCATGCACTTAGTGAATAGAAAGCCGGTATATATGCCAGGAGAACAGAATCTCAGAAGAGCTAAAATCCTAAAGTATAATTTTAGTTTGAAAGACAAACAGCTCGCTGTGATTTTAATTGCCCAAATGTTATTAAAGGACTACAAAAATAAAATACTTCTCCATCCATCCCTTACTAGAAAAGGTGATAGAAATGTTTGTCTGTAAATTTCAGAAAACCATGAATTCACAACTGTTTTCACATAAAATTTTATTATTTATTAAATTTTTTTTTTCTTTTACTTTCCGAGGTGCCGTGGCGGATTGCTCTCTACTCCAAATCTTGATACAGTGTAAAATATATCTTATTCGAGGGTTGTAAACAGTATGAAAAGGAAAAACAAAAAAACAAAAAACGTCAATGCTCATAAATTTTCTATTTTTTTCCCCCGCTTACCTGTGATTCATTTGTCTAAAATTTTCTAATAGATTTTTATAAATTATAATATTATTTTAAATAGTTGTGTATCTATGACTGCATACCCCAACAATCTACATATCTAAACACTTCTAAGTCAACTAATACCTTATCAATATAAATTAATGGTTATTCGAAGTAACCAAAATTGAGAAAAAAACAGGAGTTAAAACGTATGTTTTTTTTCATTGAGCCAATATAGCTCCCAAACGGTAAGTCCTATCTACAAATGTTATATAACAAAAAAATATTTTCCATTTAATTTCTGATAAGTTAACTTCAAGAAAATGTTTCGATCGGAACATCAACAGAGCTAGTGTGTGTCAAAAAAATCCAACACTTAAAAATAACAGTTTCAAACGTGACTTTTTTCATTCAAACCAATATAGCTCCTATAGGTCCTTTCGACCAATGATATATAACTAAAAATATTCTGCATTAAATTTTTGACTAGTGGGATGTCAATCTACGCGTCAAACTGCAGCTAGGTCACGGGTAAAACATGTTCCACGTTAAAAGTCGGGAAATTTATCCAGCTAAAGAATTGAATTACGACAAATTTATTTAAACTGCATCGCTTGTATCGTAGAACATATGACGCTTTCGCACAGCTGAAATTAATTTCTTAATCAAAACCCGAACGAACTACGGTTAGGTGGAACAGAAATAAGGAATCCGGGCTAGTGAGTTCCGTTCAGATGACAATTCCTTTGGAATTCTGTCCTCCTGATACATAAACAGTTTTAGGGTCACGATGTGGATTCTGTATGACAATGTTTTTGCATTGTCTCAACTACCCATGCCAGGAGATACCTACTTTCAGATTCTGGCCTCCTAATACACAAAACAGGTTTCGGGTCACGAAGTAAATTCCCGAACGAAGAAGATCTGTTTGTCAAACCCGAGTGTTACAAAATCCTACTTCGGACTTCAGGTAAAGGTGCATGCCTGGCTTGGATCTGTAGGTACAAATAGAAAAAAAACCTGACACAAAAAAGGTTTCTGGGGGATGGGTCTCTACCCTCCCCCAATGCCTGTTAGGCGCGGTAAATTCTAAATGGTAGTGAACTTCACTCTATAAATCCAACATTTTCTCTAGCAATTGTAACGCCAAAAAAAAAAAAAAAAATAAAATAAAAAAAATGAAATTAACAGAAAACAAAAAAGCAGTTAGAATGCCTAAGTGAATGTCTAGCATTAAATAATAATTTAAATAAATTAGAAATATTAGAAAGGCGAATCATGAGGAAAATATTAGGCCCACAAAACACAGTAGATAGAAGGTTGGAAATTACGAAGTAATGCTGAAATATATCAAAATGAGGAAAATATATCAGATGTATTGAGAAAAATAATATTGATGTTTTTGGTCACTTATATCGAATGCCTGTTAGTAGATTGACAAGTAAGATTTTCAGATATCTGTGGGGTAAGAAATCAACAACAAGCTGGGTCAATGAAGTAAAAAGGGATTCAGAAAAAAAATTATAGAATAGAAGAAATAAATAATAGAGAAGACTTTCAGCAAAAAGTATTGAAAATGGAGGGATTCCAAGGCAGGAAAGTGAAAAGGACTGGTGCAAAATGGTCTGAGGACAGAAAGAGGAAAAACATGGTGAACAGATGAAAGCATACTGGAAGAAAAGAAAAGAACTAGGAAGAAAGAACTGAAATTGGCACGTGGTCGTCTGCTGGCCCATTCGGAAAAAAACAAAAAAACAAACAATTAATTCATTTGGTGAAGAAGAGGGTAGTGGTGTGCAATCATTAAAAAAAACATCAATTTATTATAACAGAAATAGGTTGAATTTAAATATGATTAAAAATAAATACAATAAATGTACTTAATTTTTAAGACATGCATATAATGAAAAATATTCCTTATTAAGTTTCTGAATAAGGAAACTGCTATCGAATTTTTGATCTGAACATCAACAGAGCTCCTCAAACCATCTGTAACACCCATTCCCCAAAAACATCACTTTTGGCCAACTAGGCCATGAGTAAAACAAGTTATATGTAACATTAGGAAAAAAAAATCCCTGATAAACTTTTGGGTATTTCTCCACCATATTTTTAATAGTCCATAGCACCTCCTTTTTTTTTTTTTCAACAACCTGATAAAGCCATCTATCAAACAATAATCAAATTAAATTTATTTTTTTTAATCATTTAATTACATATTAAATTATTACACATACACATTTTTCACTATCACATAATGGACAAACCCTTTTCTTACAATGATGATCTTCACATTTTAAATTTCATTGAGATCTAGAGAAGCAGGTATTAGAAGTAGAGGAAAGTTGTCAGATGAAAGCAAAGTTTTAGTAATTTGACTTATTGAATCACAGCATTTTTTTGTTGCAAAGTCCATTTTACTTCATTGTTTTTGCGGTGGAAAGAAATGATAATGATTTTTCAAGTACATTAGAGTGATCTAAGCTTCTTCTTGTAGTGGAATGTTAACTTTTGTCGAACAAAAAACATTCCCACAATAAATATTTCTACAAGAAAATTTTACTGAATCTTTTAGAAAAATTTCTTAAATAAATGTTTTTGCCATCAAGTTTTTCTAAAATAATTTAAAATATAAAAGGATAAAAAATGAAAATAAAAAATTTTAAAAGTACATATATTTTGACTAGCGCATTAATGTTTACAATTCTTAGTCAATAAATCCAATAAGTATACATACATACAAATTTGAGTATTTTGAGCATTTTTTGCCCTAATTTAAGGCACATATTCAAATTGCACATTCAAGTAAGTACACAAAATTTACAAGAATTCAATACACACAAAACAAATTCATATAAAAAAAAATATACAACATGGTCTGCCTTATTTTACAATCTCCTTAAATCGTTGTTTTATTTTTTTAAAAATACATATAAAAATAAACATTAAATTATCATAATAAGTCATTTTGCTAATAAAATAAAGTGGTATTTCATGACATCACATGTGTAAAAATGTGATGAATAATTATTTCGTAAAATTTATTTACAACATTCACACTTAAATAAATCAAAATAAATTCACTAAACACAACCAAAAATATCAAAGGCCTCTTGAATACAGTACTAATAACGGAACAATTTATCTTCATATAAAAATAGTTATTGACTTGAGTAGTCTTATATTTCATATAATAAATTTATATATTTACAATTCATTTCATTTATATATATAAAATAAAAATTGTTTTTAATGATAGAGAGGTGTTTGCTTTATGCCTTAGAGTTCTTGGGACGAGACATAAGCTCATTATTATAACACTATTCACATTCTGTATTTGGCATAATTGTTCGGTGGCACGTGTTGGTCACATTGTCTCTTAAATACACAAAACAGACGATGCTTCAGTGAAACTTACGAGTTAACTACAGTTCTGTTGTTGTCTCGATAGGAGATCGGTCCATGAGGTAGTTGAACCCCAAATGGGAATAATCTTTTTTCTCTCTGAAGGTAACGTTGTCATTTGTCGGGCTCGAATTGTGCCCCAGTTCATCATCGGATCTGAAAGGAAGTAAAAATCTTGAATTCAACATTATATTTAATGCAATGAAAAACAATAAAAACTCAATAAAATTAATATTAATTGTAATTGCAATAATGGATTAGTAAGTACCAAATTTCTAGATTTATTAAGAGAAAAAGAAAATTCAGTTTTAATCAATTTAAATCTAAATTTTTTTTCATTAAATTTTTTTTCATTAAATATTTTATCATTCCCATTCTATAATTCTAACTACGTCTTCCACAAGGCTATAGGTCATTCGAACAATCTGGCAAGATATGGAATGGTAGAAGGATCATAAAAAAATATTAGGTATAAATTACGTGCCTCTTCTATTGTTATTTTTTAAATTTCAATACTAGTTTCGAATGTTGAACATTCATCAAATTTACAGAAAACCTCATTTGCTTCCTTAAAACAAGGGGAGAATAATTAATCAATTCCTAATTGTATTCATCCTTCTATCCCACCATAACTTACCTCAACTGATAAAAAAATATTGATAGAGATGATAAGATGACAGTAACTATCTCATCTATATGTCCAAATATAATTAAATATTGTGATTAAGTATAATTACAATCTAATCACAACATCCCTGAGCATTTGATCATGTTTTTTATTCAATTTTCAGCACAAATAATTATAAAATATTTATTACAATACATAATCACTTCAATTATACCATTTCAAAATTTAAATAAATAAATTACTCATGCTAAGTTAAAATAATTGTGTACCTATCATAAGATAGATTGATGGCTCCTTCATGCAAGTTGTTATGATGGCGCCCGAGGCTTGAAGCTCGTGTTGTCGTCGCTGCCTCTGAACTGGTAGGGCTCTGCCCTCCTAGAAGTCGCACTTCATCAGGGTAAATTTTATAAACATAGGTGTATGTACAACATATATATTTACATATTTAGTGATTATGTTTTAGAATAAACATCTATTAAATAATTAAAAAACATTTTGAAAAAGCATTAGAAGCATTCAATTAATGTATGACTGTGAATTAAATTTAAATGTTAATTTTTATCAAGGATAAGTCAGTTTATTATATTTAAAGAGCAAAACTAATATATGTTTTATATTAATATATTAAAAGCGCCTACATTTCGGTAAGAAAGAAGAACTACATTCTCCATTCTGAAATGTTGACATATAAAATAAAAGAATTTAAAATGATAGATTGTCTTTAGTTTTTGAAATTATACACTCTGACTAATTCTAGACAAAAATAATCATTATAAACAAACATATTTTAAGCAACACAAAATTATTAGTTTCATCAATTTTACATACAATTATTATAAAGCATATTTACATAAAGCAGTGACATACAAAACACTTTATACCAAATACATTAGTAAGACAGATGAATGACTGTTTTCAGGTTTATTGGAATATTGCAAAAAAAATTGAAAATAAATTTTTATTTAAAAAAAAAAATCACATGAATATTATTACAAATAAGGCAGGTACTTATATTTCGGTCACAGAATCCATTGATAAAAAAAATTTCACGGAGTGAAGTCTCAAGCACTTGAACATTCTTCTAACTTGCATGACCCTCCCCACCCTACAGTACAATAAATAATAAATAAATACCTGTAGGTTAATCCATCCTTGTTGAGCCTAGTTGGGGCACGTAAGGATGTTAAGGCCCCAACAAAAATAAGTTCTATTAATTGCTGGATTTGTTACTACATTAAAAGTGATCAAATATCAAAGGTTAATTAACACAGCCTGTTATTTGTTTGTAAGTGCATAACATTCTTTTATACTCCCGCTTGGGCAGGAAGGATAGGTCATCTTATGTTGGTGCATAACGTTGGGGTCTTTTTAACTTTACTACCACAAATCAATTATTAAAAAAAACATATTGCAATGAAATTGGTGAGCAGAACAGCTGTTGCTAGGCGAACATAGACTATCCTAGATTTTTAAGCTCCTCGTTGTTATGCCACAGGTATTTAATTAAGACAGTATAGTGTGAAAACTCTTATGATAAAGTCATATATTAAGTCTTGTTCTAATTAGTTCCAGTGTTAGTTGTTCTATTCTGTGTGTTCGTAATTATTATCCTGTGTGATGTTTCTCTATAAAAAACCTCCTGTTTTGTTACAATATAATTCCTTATTCACTCTTGACATAATTTTTAACAAACATCTTTACTTAGTTATAACTCTAACGTTCTTATAAACTCCCATTTAGGCAGGAAGGATGGGTTATCTTACCGGAGTGAGGTTTTTATATTTTTTCTGTCATCATTCAGAGACAATGATCAACAGCTGTTAGGGTTTTTAATAGGTTAACTAAGCACCAGTAGCAATATCTGATAGCGAAATAAGTTATCTAGCTTAGCCTCCCTATAGTATCTTAAATATAACAGTACCAGATGACATAATGATCGTTGCAGAACCTTAGCCTCCTCGATAAAAATGATATACATACATATACAAAGATAAGATACTTACCAGTGTCTCCGTGATCCTTGGTTATGTAGCTGACATTGTCCAAGGAAAACGCATGGTTCTTTTGAGAGAAATCGAGCTGTAAGTCGTAGCTGTCATTATCATCCATCGGAACGCTCATTTGAAGAACCTATTAATAAAAGTTAAAAGTGAGATACGAGTAAACATTACAATTTTTAAAAATAATGAAAATCATACAATTATCAGAGATTAAGAATTGAAAAAAAATTAAAGGCTCCCTTGAGCATGTCGGCTAAAGAAATAATAACATGGAACATGTTTTAGGAATTTCCCCCATGATCTTTGATTCTCATGTTTTCTATTTTGACTTTTTTCATTCGAAACCAATATAACTATTAAACAGACGGTCCTAGCGACAAATTTTATATAACAAAAAATATTTTCCACTAAATTTTTGACAAGAAAGATATCAAATTTTCGATCCGAGCAACACCAAATGAGCTACTGAGTGTCAAAAATAGAGGTTTTAAACATGACCTTTTATATTGAAACCAAATTTTGAACAGCTGAGAGGGACCGAGCAAGATCAGTCAAATCCAGAGTAAATTTTTTTATTTTGTATTAGGAGAAACAGAGTCAAAAGGAGCTCACTCATTAGAACCTGCTTCCTATTCAAGATAGTATGTACATGTATCCTAGTATTATTTAGGATAAGAAGAGTTGAGCTCCTAACTGCTCCTACTCTCCTAATATCAAACTACGCGTAATGCCTTCGCCTTCCCCATAATGTATTGCTTTTGACCAACTAGATCATGGGTAAAACATGTTCTAAGTTAAAAAAAAAATTCTATGGATTTTCAATTCTCTGATGATTTGATTTCCACTGATTTCAAGATAAATAAATAAAAATGACTATTAATTACCTGTGTTTCATATTCTTTTAGATTTGGTTCAACAAAAACTGGGTCGTACCTCGGCATCACATACATTCTTTGAACTCTCTCCTTGTGGGCTTTGTATCTGCGAAAAATATAAAAATCTATAACAACTTTACAATAAAACATTACACTAAAGTCGTTCAAAAGCTAGTCATTAATTTAATCATCAAATAACAATAAAATTGAATGTACTTAATACAATGTACATAATTAAATATAATAATTAATACCTTCAGAACCACTTATTTTATAACAGTTAAAAGTGATTTTTACCAATTATGATACAGACCTTTGCCATGAGATGCAGATATAGATGATCCCGGCTGAACCTAAAACCAAGATGAGAGCTGCGATGAGAATGGCAGCATATGGGAACACCTCCCAGTCCAAGGCGACCACTGCTGTCCTGATCACACGCACCTTCACTGGAGGGTGGAGTTGCAGCACTGTACCACCACCTAGGGCTGTTGTTATCTCGGCAGTGATATTAGCAAATATGTCTTCATCTTTGGATGCTCTGGAAGTGAAAATAATTTGGAAATATTTAGTTAAGGTATGCATGGTAATATAGAAGGATGAATAAAGTTAACAATTTATCAGTTATTTGCCACTTCTATGGTATTTATTTTATTATAAGATTATTTTCGAATATTGAAAATTTATCTTCAGTTCTAAAAACATAAAACAAATATATCGTACCTTCCGTGGAATACTTCAACATCTAGAAAATCTCAACTTTTAGGAAATGGTGTTTAAACTTTTAACACCATTTCCGAAAAGTTAATACTTTCTAGTTGTTACAGTATTTCAAGGCAGGTGCGACTCCAGCATATAGGTACACAGATTAAATTTATTACATTAATGTAAAAATTTAGGACAAGAAAGAAAAAGCGATTGAAGGATACTGGTTTCAGATCTGTCGAAGGGCATTTTTGGTCACTCTCCTTTCCAACAAATTAGTTTTCATCCTTAAGGATACTGTTTCATTAAATCTTCCAGGATTTAACTATTTTAAGATGGTGAAAAGATATCCTTGGCCACTCTCCTTCCTGATAAATTAGTTTTAGTCCTTAAGGATACTATTTTGAGCGATTCCAGGATTTAACAATTTTAAACGGTCACAGGATAGTCAACATACTACTAAAGTAAGATATTCAGAAAGGTTTTTCCGTTTAATTTAGTACCAACACCTTTCCGCCCCCCCCTCCATCTATCTATCACATCATTTTTCGCTTCTTATCCTGAGCTGCTACAAGTTACGAGGTGTGATCAAAAAGTTCCAGGACTTTTTATATACTATGGGAATGCAATGTCTCACAGCGATGCGGTTGGCAGCATTGTATTGCCTGACTCAACAGGAACACAGCTGTGTTTGCAGATCAATCATAACATCACTGAAAGTAACATTAGCACAGTTTGTTTGAGGTTAGTTTTATAGAGTTTGGCTATTTTATGAAAATGAATGTGAAAGAAGAGCAACGTGTTTGTGTGAAGTTTTGTGTGAAACTGAACAAAACGTTTTCTGAAACCTTTTTGATGTTACAAGAGGCTTTTGGTGAAGAATGTCTAAGCCGATCATGCTGCCATCAGTGGTTCAAGAGGTTTAAAGATGTCCGAACATTCACAGACGACGATGCTCGCTCCGGACGCCCTTCAACGTCAATCAATGATGACAATGTTGCTAAAGTGAACGCTCTCGGACGATCAGACCGTCGACTAACAATCCGTGAAATGGCAGAAGAGTGTAACATTTCATTTGGGTCATGTCAGGAAATTTTAACTGAAAAACTTCAAATGTGTCGTGTTGCAGCAAAGTTTGTGCCAAAACTGTTGACTGAAGACCAAAAACAACACCGAACTCATGTTTCTAAGGAACTTCTTCAAAAGGCAAATGACGACGAAAGCTTCTTGAAACATGTCATTATGGGAGACGATACATGGGTTTTTGGTTACGATGTGGAAACAAAAGCCCAATCATCACAATGGACATCAAAAGGTTCTCCAAGACCCAAGAAAGCACGCCAAGTCAAATCAAATGTGAAGGTCATGCTTACGGTTTTCTTTGACTGTAAAGGTGTTGTCTACTATGAGTTCCTTCCACAAGGTCAAACAATTAATCGTTTTGTTTATCTTGAAACCCTCAGAAAATTGCGTAATGCTGTGAGAAGAAAGAGACCTGAGCTGTGGCAAAGTGGTGATTGGGTCCTTCACCATGACAATGCTCCTGTTCACTCTGCATTAGTTATACGTAACTTTTATGTAAAAAACGCAATGACTGTCATTCCTCAGCCCCCCTACTCATCTGACCTGGCTCCAGCCAACTTTTTTCTTTTCCCGAAGCTCAAGAGACACCTGAAAGGATGAATATTTCAAACAGTTGAAGAAATTAAAGAAAAAAACAACATAGCTGCTAAACACCTTTACAAAAGAAGAGTTTTCTGGGGCCTTTGATCAGTGGAAACACCGGTGGGAAAAGTGTGTAGCTTCCCAAGGGGAGTACTTCGAAGGAGACAAATTTGAATAACCTGTATGTTGTATGAATAAATGTATAAAAATTCAGTCCTGGAACTTTTTGATCACACCTCGTATATCACTTGTCCCTTCCCTTCAGAAACCATGGTGAGTGCCGACATTCATATTTGATTTCTAGTCTTATAGTTCTACATTAATATGATCTGTATATCAGATATCTGACATTTTAAATGTTAGTATATTTTTAGAACTAAAGATGAACATCTAACATTTAGAACTAGCCTTCTAATAAATTAAATGTCATGGAAGTATCAAATAATTGATCAATATCTAATTATAATAAACTCATAGGTTACGTTTCTTAAATTAACCAAACTATAAATGAATTAAGACTTACTTAGCTATCTGTGAATCATTGATAGGAATTATCTTCTCGGAGATAGGGTCGATGAAGTATAACCACAGATCAGTCGAAACAGTATCTGTTGTCAAGGTTACGTTGTCCAAAGATGTTTCCAAAGCACTTATCCTATCGATGCCGACCATTTTTCCAGTTGCTTTAGAAAGTAGCTCAGACAGCAGAGATTCTTTTTCCGATGCAGATTCCGGTGGTATTTTTTGAACAGGTAAGACCATCCTGTCACCTTCATCGATAACATTGATCTGAAATTTTCCAAAAAAAGTTTCAATTACAGTATTAGCATGAAATACAATAGCGGTGATATTTTTTTAATTACAAACAATGCTAAAAAAATACGTTATAAACTGAAGCTTCTTTATAAAACAATAAAACTTAAATAGCAGACTAGTGAAACATAAAAATGGAACATACCACAATACTGGTAGACGCAGTGTGAGCGTTCTCTTTACTGTCTGTAACGAGAACAGTCAGCCTCACCGGAAGTTGATCTGGTAAAATTGTGTCCAAAGACCTTCGAGTCTTAACGCTGCCAGAATCTGGGTCGATGCTGAAATAGTCAGACATTTCTGAAGGGGCCAAGCTGTATCCCAGAGAAGTTAGACCATTACTATCGATGTCTTCAGCCTAAAATATGAAAATTTCAATTATATTTATGCTGAAAGAAATAAAACAAGAAGCAATAGGAAATGTAGTAACGCTGGCTGTTTTCTTCGAACAAATCTATAACAAAAATTCTACAGTATTTTTTAAAGAGAAGCTAAATATGTTTTTTTTTTAAATCAATTTATTGATATAAATTTTACAACTGTTCAAAATAATATACACCAAATAAATGTGTTGATAGAGATTTACAATGGCATGTAAATCACTTATGAAGAACTACTCACTAGTAGCACTTCAATAAAAATTCTCGCCTCGGAGGATTATTGGGAATGGAGTGGGAAGCAAATAGAGAGACTAGTGGATTTGGGTGGTTATGGAGCTTACTATGAAAGGATAGGTATCTGGTTTGGGTTAAATCAGCAACATATGGAACAAATCTTACATATGGAATCTTTATGGATAAGTTTATTGGTCACAAAGTAAAGATTGGATACAAGATGAATTGGATGGTTAGTGGAGTCCTGAAGCTCAACTCCATACGTCCAAATAGATCTAATCACTGTCATGTAAAAGAGTTTTTTGTAATTAATTAGGGGCTTTGAACGCTTGCCTAGTAAATGTTGAAGTAGTCTGTAACGACAGACAGTTTTTTTGTAGTTTTAATATTGTATGTGGATTCCAAGTTAGATATTTGTCCAAGTGGAGTCCTAGTTGGCGGATTCCTTCAACAGGAATTAATTGAATATGCAAAATATGTGACTTTAAAAAAATAAACATAGGTACTTATTTATTACTACAATTAGTCAACGTCATTTTCATACACATCTTTATTCACTTCTCTTTTTTGCTTTTTCATTTTCTATAAATATATATTTTTTTTTTCAATTTACATAAATTGTTTTTAATGTACAATACTGACATTAAATTCCAATTTATAAAATTTCTATTTCTAACAAGTTTTCAGATATAGAATTTCTTCATTATAAATAACTGTTGAAAGATCTATTCAAGTCAGATTCCATAAAAAATATTCTTTTAAATTCAGAATTTGTTAGTCGAAGTATTTACTATTACTATTAGTTGTATTACTTACTTTAACTTGAAGTACGGCTCTGACTTCTTTTTTATCCTTAGCAATGGCACCAAAATATTTTTCTTTATTGAACAACGTAGAAAAGACAGGATAAACAAATTTAGGTTCATTATCATTGACATCTAGGACTTGAATTTTGACCTATAATTATTAAATATAAATTCATATATTAATAATTATATAATATAATTTTTAATACTAAAAATATTTTTAAAAAAACTCAAATTCATGAAGTTAGTACCATCAACCAGGGTGACTTTGCCATACCGGGGTGAATTTGCCAACTTTTCAATTGTTAATTTGTACAATTTCTGGAACATGAAAACTCCACCACATAACATCGCTATTTGTATTGAATTCAATGCAACTAGCGACTTGTGTAGTAAAGTTTTCAAGCTTCAGAAATTGTACAAACTAACATTTAAAAAGTGGACAAATTCACCCTGGATGGGCAAGTAACCCCAAGTAGGTTGATGGTACCAAACTGAACTGAAAAAAAATATTTGGAAAGTATGATTTCTTAGTTAATTTATTCTGCTATGCAGAGCACAAAAGGTAAAACTGATGTATTTTGATAGATTATATTTGTTAGTTAAAGCTAAAATTTCTTAGTATCAAGTGGAAAATATCAAAATAAAGGTTCTTAACGTACATCATGTGAAGTTACTGCCATAATAATTCAATATTACACCTTAATGAATCACAAGGCATCAAATTTGAATTAAAAAAAAAAAAAAAAGTTGGGTACCCCTTTAGTGGTGTAAAAAAGTATGGCAGCATTGACAACTTGATCTGTTTCTCTTATTTATTTAATTTTGTTAACATCATTTTAAATAATTTCTATTTTTTGAATTTTAAAATTATTCAAAACATTTGATAAACATATTAATAAACTTTAAGTATAGGCATGATGCCACTACTAAACTGCCCTTTTATAGCAAATCAGTAAGAGGGAATAAAACAAAATAAATTTATTAAAAGAATGACGTGATAACTTACAGTCGTAACACTTTTGTTTTGATGATTAATGTAATCAGCGAGAGAGTCCAATCTCAACTTTAAAACATACTCGTTCTGCTTTTCATAATCTAGCTGCTTTTCTCCAAGCATTAAGTCACATGTTTTTTGTTCAGTTATATTTACAAGAAACAGACCTGAAAATTTAAAAGATTAGATTTAAATTAAGAAATACAAAATAAATTTAGAAAGAATGGTGAATTTGTTTTAAATGTAAGCTTTCAGCCCAACAAGATCAATCTTACTGCTCTTATGTTATTCTTAAAGAAATTTGAACAATGTTAATGTTTTTTCAATGCTAAATACAATGAATAAAAAACTAAATTAATGATGAAACAATAGAAAGAAACACACAGTGGCTAGTGAATCATTTATTATAGAACAGAACAGCTCTAGTATCAATTAATTACTTGACTGTGAGCGAGAAAAGTTTTATTTAACATGCTACACGTTACAGAATACACAGAACAATAAAATGAATAACATCTGATACTTTTTTCATAATCAAACAGAAAAATGGGGATGAGAGTTTGAGAGCCTTTTATATTATATTTATAATGTATTAACGTATTTAAAAATTAATAATCTAATTTTTTATAATCATTTTTTATTAAATAAAATAAAGGCTTAGAACCCGAAGGTTCGATACCAACATCACCAACCGTCGACCGCACACTTACCTCCAACCCACTCCTCCAAAACTCAAATCTCCCAGGTCGGCCCTGATGCAATCCTCCCATCTTCGTCTCGGTCTACCCCTTGGTCGTTTACCTGATGGCTCAAAACTGATTGCTTTTTTCAGAATTCGATCATTACTAAACCCAACGACTTTACATGCCCATTTTAAGCGTCACACTACTATTACTTGAACTATATTTACTGGATATAGTATATAGTATATACTGGCGCAGTTTCACATTGTGAAGCCTTCTAAATTCTCCTGTTTCTTCATCCTTTTTTGGGCCAAATATTCTACGCAGTACTTTATTTTCGAAAACTTTAAGGCGTTGTTCCTCCCTTAACGTCAGCGGCCATGTTTCGCATCCATAGAGAACTGTTGGTAGTATAATAGTTTTGTATATCCTAATTTTTAAATTTTTGGATAGTAAGCGCGAACTGAGTAATTTTGCGACCGAATTATTTTTGAAACAAATTATTATTTTTTATTAATTAATTTAAAAAAAAAAAAAAAAAATTATTACAAACATAATTTAAAATATAATGATTTTCAATATAGCAAGGCACAAAAAACACAAGTTACACCAACTATAACGTAATATATTAATAATAATAATAAAGACAGTAAATGTTTAATATAAACAGCAAAATATTTTTTTTTACCTTCTTTATTTCCTTCAACAATGGAACAACGTAGCGGAATATGATGGACTGAAGTTGAAGCAATCACAGCAAAGGATTTGATCAGAGAACTAGGTTTTGTATCCTCAGGCATCTGAAATGGAACAGACATTTCAATTATTAGAAGAGAAATTGACAACAAAACTAGAAATATAGAATATAAAATAATAAATACATAGATAGATAAATTTTATTTTTAAGATATCATCATTATTACCTGAAGTGTGTAGCTGTCATCAGGAAAACCTAAATGTATAGGAGGCGTTGCAACAGCAACGTGACGTACAAATACAGGAACTGATGCTATTGTACTCAGCTGAGGTTCTCCTAAATCGTAAGCCTTCACATCGACCTGTACGGAACAAATTGTATTACTTGAGGTACACATGATGGTATAGAAGGATCAATTCAATTAGGATTCACCCTCTTTCAGATCTTTTTATGAACAAATTAGAATGAAAAATCCTTCACTCAAAATTAGCTCAACACATCATATACTGGTATCGGTATGGTCAGGGACGAATACGCAAATCAATAGTTTTTTAAACGAAATTCACACGGAGTTAAAGAACAAAAAAATTTAAATTTTTTAGACAATGAATTCTCTATAAATAATAAACAGCATGAATTGAGTATATACAGGAAACCCACACACACACAGATATAGTTATAAACAACAATGCCAGGAGACCACTAATACACAAACTCGCAGCATTTCATAGCATGATATACCGCATTTTAAATATACCGCTAAATGAACAAAATTATAACAAAGAAATACAAATAATACACACTATAGCTAACAACAACGGATACAGTAAAATCACAATCGATAATATTTTAAGAAAAGAAATACGAGTAAAATGTTTGATTTCTTGTCTTACATTTTTAAAACTTTAGTGTATATAATCTATGTAACATAATACTGATGTGTTGAAAAATTTTGTATGTTTTAGAAATGAATATGAGTGTTTAGCATTCGAAACTAGTTTTCTAATAAAATAATCCTAACAAATTGTATTATTAATACAAATATCTACTTGTTATATAAATATAAATGATAAGACGATGACTGTAAATAATCTTTCTAACAGGAAATATAATGTTGTACCCATACATATTTTATAGTATAAGT
This sequence comes from Euschistus heros, assembly GCA_003667255.2. NCBI lineage: Eukaryota > Metazoa > Arthropoda > Insecta > Hemiptera > Pentatomidae > Euschistus > Euschistus heros. Next base: position 343,816 of record RCWM02000576.1, on the reverse strand, counting down.
ACAGTATATATAGCATATTAGGTATTGCAGCATATTACCATCATCGTGCCTCTTCTCAGAACCACTTATCTGGTTTACCTTTGCTGTTGCAGGTGCTGTTGTATCCTAATCCAAGTTTATGATTATTATTTCCTAAGAAAGTAGGCCTAGCATTGCACCAGCTCCTTTCCTATGCATTAAGCACAAATAAAAAACCCAAGCTAATTCATTACTCAGTGTTCAGTCACGATCAGTCCTATTCCAAAAGGGTCCACTTAACTTTGTGATTGGGTTACTCTTCTATTATTTTTGTAACTAATATAACCTTAATATAATAAAACCTTAAGTACTAATATAATAATACTTTAGAACAATTTTAAAGGACTTTGGCCCCTCGACAATACTCCTCCTCTCAGAACTTCCCAGATGCTAAGAAATGAAGAAAAAGACAGGATAAACAATAATTTTTGGTAGAGGTTACATTAGTTAGTTTTCCATGAAAAAAATTTCTGACTTAAGTTGGGGATATACCGACATGCATTTAGATTGAATCATTACTGCCCTTCCTTACAAATCATTATATCCTTGCCTTTCAAACCAGTTATAAATGTAACAATTAAATGATAAAGACTTAAAAACGGTCATACCTGGTATTCATTATCTGCCTCCTTTCTTAAGTCATCTTTAACTGTTACTGTTCCTAAATCAGGATCGATTTGGAAATATTTAGTTGCCTTTCCTCGACCAACGATTTCATACCGAATCTGTAATATAGTATCAAAATAAATATTATGACAAAAATAATAATTTTTTTGTACATTGGCAAGGTATTTGAACATAGTAATAACTTTTAAATAGTTACCTTATTTCCAGGAGCACTTCCATCAGAATCTGTTGCTACCATGGTAGTCACAGCTGTTCCAATAGAGACATTGTCGTCAAGAGTGATCGGCCTTGGCGTTGTCAAAAATACAGGAGGAATGTCATTGACGTCCTAACAAAATATAAATAATGGCATTAGTATTACAATTAAATCTGCTCACAATATTATATATATACAACTAGAAAAAAAATTATTTTTCTTTTTTTTTCAAGTCGTTGTGGTAACAGGGTTTTCCTGGCTGGGAAATGGTAAAATGTAGAAATTGTCTGAGGAATTAATACCAGATTTAAATCCGATCGCTACGGTAAACCCAAGGCACAGAGACTAAACAAGAAAAAAAAACCCTTAATTAATCTGAGTAAAATAAATAAGTATTTCTCTGGACTGTTATTAAGTTTTTCCATTTGGATAAAATATTAGGAACAAATTGTTTGTTTGTTTATTTGGGCTTAACGTCATTATGTACTCCAACTAGGGCAGGTAGGACGGTTTATCCTAAATGATTACCTTATCTATTGTAGTGTAGGGTGGGGGGTCATGATTCATTTTGTGGGTCCAACACAAAATAAATTTTAACCTGGCCAGGTGGGATTTGAACCCTTCAGTAACGAGCGCACTGAGACCCTCACCCCAACTTGCTCAGCCATTAAGTTCCCAGGAAGAAATTGACACTGATTTTAATGAACTTATTTGAAAATCACTTTGTCATTTTAATACAAATGGTTTATAACCAAGCAGTGACATGCCACAAGTGTAAAGAAACATTTTTGTTTGGAAGAGGAAAATAAATTAAGATATTAAAAAAAAAAGAAATAACCCTAAATGTAAACAGTTTATATTCTAGAGAGGTGAGAAAACATGAAACCCTGCATTAATTTCTGGACAACCCATTAGTAAAAAAACAATAAATAAAAGATACGATAGCTCTTACCAAAACTTTCACCCTGACGGTGGTTGTGGATCCTTTATGTGTAGTGTTGTTCTCAACCGTACCGATCACCAGTTCATACTCGGGTTCGGATTCATAATCCAGTCCTCGCAGAGTTCTTATCGTTCCTTCATGGGGATCAATAGAGAACATCTCAATTGGACCTTGTTTCATAACGTATGTGATCTCCTTCTTTGTGTCAGGGTCATCGGCCTAAACATGGACGTACCATACAATAATCAAACTATATCTACATTAATGAAACAAATTAAAAATATAATTTTATTTTACACCAAAAACTTAATCATCTACTTATTATATACTTATTTATTATACTCAAAATATGTAGATATAATTTGAAAGGATATAGCTTAGTATATATAAATTACTAAGCCAAAATATAATAAAATATATATAATAAAATAACATCCCCAAAGAATTATGATTTACAAATCAGATACTAAACTAAGCACCAACACATCTATGTTAAGCTCAACTGTAAGGTATCACTAAAAATGATGAACTCCCTGGGAGAAAGGATCCATATTTATATAAGCGGTACATCAGTGACGATTCTTATGGTAGAAAAATATCCTCTATTGTCTTTACTAAATGACAGTAGGAAGAAGAGTAAAACAGGAAGATCAAATATCTCTTATGAAAGGAGAGGAGCTGGAGCATGTAAGTGATGTCATGTAACTGGGCGCCAAACTGAATGAGAATGGGTGGATAAATTGGGAGTGAAAGAAAGCGTCCCATTGGTTGGAAAATACTTTAATTCATTCAAGACTGGCTCCTTGGGAAAAAAAGACATTTCCAAAAATATTTGTATAAGAAGTATTGTATAAGAATACATATATCCCCTAACCATAAGATCTATACCAGTGAATCCTGGGCTATCGTTTCAAGACACAGGAGCCAAATCCAAACATTGGAAATGAGGTATCTGAGAAAGACTGAAGAAAAAACAACAAAGGATAATATCAGAAGCACCTTACAGGTTACAGAAGTAACCTCATAAAATTTGCCGAACACGTAATAGAAGAAAAGATACTAGGATTTCCAAAGAAATGGAGAAGAATGTTGAGAACAGGCAAAGCAGGTTGGTACAAGTTCGGGATTTATATATCAGGCGCCCATCGCACTCCTCAATGATAGAAGAAGAACAGAATGATTTAGTTAGGATTGATGAATTAAGTGCCACTTCTATTGAGATTATTTTATTTGAAAACTAGTTTCGAATGCTTAACATTCATCTTCAGTTCTAAAACATTCAAAATTTTTTCAACACATCAGTACTATGTTACATAGATTATATATACTAAAGTTTTTTTAAAAAGATAAGACAAGAAATCAAGCATAGGCACTTGTCTTATCTTTTCAAAAAACTTTAGTACATATAATCTATGTAGAACTGAAGATGAATGTTTAGCATTTGAAACTAGTTTTCAAATAGAATAATCTCAATAGAAGTGGCACTTAATTCATCAATCCTAATTGTATTGATCCTTCTATATCATCATGCGTACCTCAAGTGAGAATGATTTAGAATATAGAAGAAGACTTTATTCAAACTACATCATATTTTGAGATAAAAAAAAAAAAAAAAAACTTTTAAAATTCATAAATACAAGAAATGGGTAACATTTAAGATTCTTTTAAATAATGCACCAAATATGTGCAAATAATCTCAGATTGCTTTTATTTTTATTTTTACTATTTGTGCAAAAAATTATTAAAAATAATTATTGCTTTAAAAAGGTATTGATCAATTATAAAATATGATTTTTGGAGCATGTTTACAAAATAATTATTAACTATATGTCAGTTAATAAAAATAGTATTATTTTATGGTATTTGTTATTTAACTTACTTTAACAGATGCCACAATGTAATCAGGAGTATTTTCAGGAACAGTGGATTCATAGAGTGGGGTATGAAAAACAGGCATTTCATCTTCAGTATCAATAACAGCAACGGTAACAGTCGCAGTTGCTAATCTTGGCTCACTGGCTCCATCCTTCGCTGTCACAACGAATTTGTATTCCTGAAAAGGAAAAACACATTTAAATTCTATATTCAGGTAATAATTGTTGCATTGCATTGTTGCATTAATTAATTTATGGAATCTCATAGTAATTTTTTTCTATATTAGAGACCATCTTAGATTTTACAAAAATAAAATCAAGTAAAGTAATTTCTAAGGAAATTTCATAGGAAAAGAAGTTGAATAAAATAATAAAATAATTACGTTAGAGTGTTATAAACTCAAAACAAATACAAATGATTAACAGGCAGAAAGCAAAAAGTAAAGAGCTATTTATTTTTATATGAACAAAAACTGTTAATTTAAAACAAGAAGTTTAAATTAATATAAATTTGAAATAAAAAAAAAAAAATGAATAACTATAACAATTATAACAATAATTGAAGGGTTTGGCTGATGAAGGGGTTATGCAACAAAACAATTTTGAGTAATATATGTTTAAATTTTTTTTTTTTACATTTTCCTTTAGCTGGAAAATGTTACATAGCCCCTTCATCTTCTTCATATAACTTTTTATAGTTGTTTTAAAATATTCAGATTTTGCTACCCAACACTTTTGCACATTAATCCTTCATCAAATGAGCTAGACTGTATTTAAAAAAAAAAAAAAAAGAAGTTAAATAACCCCTTGATCCACCAAACCCTTCAATTATGGATGCAATGCTAATATCTTATCATAAGTATAATCCAAAAAGTAATAATTGATAAAATGCATGTTAATGTATTGTAAAGGATGAAACAATCCCTCACAGCAGACCAGATATACTCGTACTACTTATCAACTCGGAAGTAAAACAAAATGCAATAGTCGAAATAATGGTTAAAACAGCTGTATCTTTATTGGGTTCTTTCCATGAATGGTTTGATCCCAGAAGTTACTGTCAACTCTTTAAAGGAGCTGGATCTTACGATCAAAATTGTTCAAGAATCGCAGAAGACAGTGTTTCATGGGACCAATTGTACCATTAGAAAAATTTAAAATATGAAGAAATAAATACCAAGCCTTGATTTCATCTGATTAGTTTCTATTTCTCATGTTCAAAAATTAGCAATGATTATTTTTGAATATTTGACCATATCTAGATTACTACGGTCAAACATTCCAAAATATTACATAGACTACTTAAGAGAAAAAATAAAAAACCATCTTAGATTGTAGGTGGGGTAGGCATGTGCCCTTTTCCCCCACCTTTAATTTCATATTCGCTCTGGAGAAGGCCTAAAAAAAAAATCCTGTAGCACCACGACCCAGGAAGGGTCTTAGGTTCACTACTAAAGTAAAGTTACTGGGCCAACAGTTGTGAAAGGAGGAGATTTGGGCAAAATTGTGCTTAACTGTCAGGTTTTTTCTCCAAGGAAGGGTACCCACTTTACAGAGACTGGGTGTGCCCCAGGAGGGTTGAACATGCTCTACAGCTGAAATAACAGAAAATAAATTTTCTGCCTACTGCCAGATTTGAACTCAAGACCTTGAGCTCTTGGCAGTCTAGTGCTTTACCCATTGAGATACCTCGCCTCCCATTATACATAAAATAATTTACAAACATTTCTGTTTTCATTTCACACCCTTCTCCCTCCTATGAGACTATCTTCTTCAGTAATAATGATGAATAAGAGAAAAACTTGCCTTTTGTTTTTCATAGTCTAATGACGTTGATGTCATGATAGTACCAGTTTGGGGATTAATCGTGAATGGTACTTCATCAGGAACTGAGTAAGTGATGTTGGCGTTGATCCCTTCATCGGCATCTGTAGCGTGTACGACACCCACGTGAGCTCCGATCAACCCTTCCTTCACCGACCAGTCGTACGGTTCATCGACAAACTCAGGATTCTTGTCATTGATGTCAGACACGAGGATGTTGACGGTAGCAGTAGAGGAGAGTCCACCCTCGTCTTCAGCTTTTATGAACTGTTAAAGTAAATGAGAATTAATGGACTTATATTCGATGGAAAAGGATAATTTAAATGTATTTTAATTAATATAAATAAATAAATAATTTATATTATCAATAATAATAAGTTACCAATTGATATCTTGTCAGGTCTTCTCGATCTAATTTCCTAATGACACTAATTACTCCAGTCTTGTCATTAATACCAAACTGTCGCAGATCATTTCCAGAAATAATTGAGTAGGAGACCGCATCTTGTTCAGGATCCAATGCCTGTAAATGATATTTGTTTAAGATATTTTCTAATGATTCGTTTAAAAAAACAAAAACAAAAAAAACATTAATCTCAGTTTTTTTAAAGCAATGACAATTAGTATATTTTAAATATTTAATATTTTTAATACTAATATTTATAATCCACGCTTTCAGTCTTTGCTTGAATTCGACACCAGTGACACAGCTGAGATAGCAGCGCTAGGATCTCTTTGGGTATGAATAACCTCCACATAAGTGGGGAGACTAGTTACTATATATATTATATACATAGTTTGATTGTATTTCGTTTTACTATTATTATTATTTTTTTAAATAATTTTATTTATTGTATAGTTAGAGGTTTCTTTATTAATTTTGAATTTACACTTGGAATGATTGGATTCTATACCATCCTTCTGCTTATTACCCTTGAGTGAGGCAGATTTAAAATCTATTCTATAAAAGCAATTTATTTTGTTATAATTTATACTATTTGTTTAAAATATAATACAATTATGAGTAAGATATTTAAAACATGTTATATGTTCCATTATTTTTTTTTAATTTAATGAATTTAGAAATAGAATGAAACAAATTTTAACTTAAAACTCACATAAATTGTAGCCACTGTTGAATTAATGGGCGCCCCCTCGCTAACGGTAACTTCATAATTGCTCTCCTTGAATACAGGGCTCCTTGTGTTCGGTCCAGGAACAACGTTGACCTCAACGATCGTTTGGCTTGACTTCCCTCCAGTATCAGTTGCCTAAATAAGTTAAAAAAAAATTACATTTACTTAACTGAAATAATTATGTAAAGCCTACACAAATATTTTTTGAAGACTAATTAATTTTAAGGAATGTGACTAAAAGGACTGCGAGTAAGAGAGAAATAAAAGTTTCTATTCTTACTGCAATATGAACGGAAAAATCCAATTAGTTATCGGGGAAATTCCAAGGTGAAACCCAAAATATTGGACCTACTTGGCCTTTCCCCCTTCCACTTGTTGTTGGATAGAAAATTAGTTGATGGCTTTCTGATCATAATTTAATGGAGAGTAGTTTTTGTTACATATCGATTGTCCCAAGGGCCTACCATTTAGGAGCTATTTTGGTTTGAATGAAAAAAGTCACGTATGGTTAAATTTTTTAATTGATGTTTTTTTTTTTTTTTACTAGTGTAAGTTGGTTACACAATTTTTACAGGATTACACGATCTAGTCTCTGTTGGTGTTGTTTGGATCGAGATGTTTGGAGATGAGTTGGAGTTGTTTGGATCTAACTACTAATATTTGATGATAGTTCTCTAGTAAGAAATTTATTGCAGAATATTTTTTGTTTTACAATATTTATCACTAAGACGTGCTATTTAGTCACTATATCGGTTTGAATGAAAAAAGTCATGCTGTAAGGTTTTTTTCACACTAAAAAATGTAACATTTTGACATGCTCTAGCTCTATTTTTGTTGTTCAGACCGAAAATTTGCCAAAAGTTTTCTCATCAGAAATTTTTGTTATTTAACATTTATCACTAACACATAACATTAAGGAGCTATATTGGCTTCAATGAAAAAAGTCACGTTTGAAATTTCTATTTTCTGTCAACTTTTTTTATATAATTGTTGATTGTTAATTTAATTTAATTATTAAGTTAGGTAATTAGATCCTTTTAATTCTAAAATTTAGATTTGAAAAAACAATGAATTATAGATAGACATGGCCTACAGTTGGCCTTCCCAATCAGAGAGAAATAGAGCATTTTTTTTATTACTACTTACTTTTAGTAAATTAATGTTTTCAACAAACCTGTTCATTTCATTCATTCATTCAACAACGTCATAAAAGAGCACTACCTCACAATAAAAAACAAAAAACAAATAATATTTATTTGGATCAAGGCACACATGGGAATTCCTGAAAATGACGAGGTAGACCGCCTTGCAAAAACTTCCGTTAACCTAAGGCATACTACTGACATAAAACTACCGTACTTGGAATTCTTTTTGATGTTAAAAAAACATATGCTTAATAAGTGGGAACAGAATTATCAGGAATCATCCACAGGCTTATACTTTAAGTCTATCGTACTGCAAATTTTAAAGGAACCCTGGTTCTTTTGATTAAATTTAACCAAAGATGTAGTCAAAAATTTTGCTAAACTTAGAACTAATCACGGTTTATGCAATGTTTATCTTCAGCGCATAGGTATTAAGAAAATCTCAGAGTGTGATAGATGTATTAAAAGAGAAACACTCCAACACATAATCACCGAATGCCCAGCTTACAAAAACCAGAGAGAAAAGTTTCTTAATTTTTTAAAACCTTATAATAATAATATTCGATATAAAAAATTATTAGCAACAGACAAACCAGAGGAAATAATCAGCATAACCCAATATTTATATTCAATAAATAAATGTATCTATTAGTATATATGTATCTAACACATAAATAGATAGCATAATAATTGGCTGTATGGATAATTCCAATGCCATAAAACCAAAAAAAAAAAAACAAAAAAAAAAAACTGATAAGTTTCATATGCCCTGGTTTAAATAATATAATATGGGAAGGTAAACATCTAAACAAAAATGAAACTTTTAGCCGAGCAAATGTTCATTTTCATTTTTACAATAACTAAGCATTTATAATACCTGGACAGTAATGCTGTACTGTTCCCCTGCTGTCAGCTTCCCTACGCTATCAATTTCTCCTGTTTGTGGATTAATGCTAAACTTGTTTCTTCCATTATTTGAAACATGATAAATGGAATAAGAAATCACAGCGTTCTCTCCTAGATCATTGTCAGTCGCTTGAACCTAATTATACATTATATTAGTATTACCATCACACAAAATAATTTAGTGTGAACAAAGAAAGGTACGACTGATTACCTCAATTATTTTTCTGTGACCTTCACCAGCTTGAACAGAAATAGGTGCAATCATCGGAAGACGAGGAGCATTATCGTTAACATCAGTCAGTGTCACAGACAAACTATGTGGCGCACTTGCGGCATTACCTACCTTCTCTCTGGCAACAACCTATAACAGTATGTTGTTATATGAATATAATACTCTATGAATAGAGAATTAAGAAATAAGAGTGAATTCATTATTAAGAACAACAATTATCTAAATAACAGTGAAATGGCAACAGGAATATTTGTTATATCTTCGTAAAATCTTTTAGATTATCTTTTTATTACACTTCTAAAATTGATATTATAAAATAAATAGTAAAATATAATGCGATAGAAATATAAAATTCTGTATACCTTAGTAATTATGCTATTGTTTTCATAATTATCATTGATAGCTACATTTGGTTATAGAGCAGAAAAGGTCTAGTAACAACTAGAAGTTCAATTCAATTTTACAAGAACTGTTTGAATTTTAAAATATAGTGGGATAATCAAAATAAACTGCGCACAAATTGAAGTGGACCAATATTTATATGGTATTTGATATTTTATAATTTTGTTTACTCGATTGGTAATATGAATCAAATTGAGCATGTTTGAGACAAACTTCAACACTAATTACACTCCAGTAACTTCAAGTCGAGATAACTTGGATGAACTTGTCGACACTTTAATCGAGGAATAGGCTTCTTTACCTCAACATTACATATTGAGCTTAACGAGAAGTATGAACCGCCGATGTGAAGCATTAATTCAAAGTATAGAGGGTGTAACACCCTACTGAAGAAAAAACAAAAAAAAAAACACAATGTCAATTAAAATTTGTAAAAATATAAATGTTTATATTGCAAAACTTTTTTATTTAATTCTAAAAAATACATTTTTCTCATATATTATTTGGTGTGTTAAACAAATATAATTATCAATGCATAAGTAAAGTATTATACACACAAAGAAACAAAAAATAACCAGAAGTATGGTTAAAAAAGAAATGTTACCTAACATTTGATGAGTGGTCCACTTAAATTTGTGAGCAGTTTAATTACAAAATATTTTCACATCAAAGAGAGACTTGTATAAATAAACACCTATATCCATCCTTCCTAACCTAGTTGCAGTTTATTGAATGGAAATTGTACCTTCAACTAACAATTATATAAATTCACTAAGTTTTAAACTGATGTTGTCTGATAAATAAATCCAAGATAAAATGAATTAACTGAGATAAAACATTAAATGGTATCTATTGTTTTTTAAATAACACTGTTGTTATTATTTAAAAAAAAAAAAAAAAAAGGAAAACAACAGTATCCTGCAGAAAGTATTTTTCTACATATTGACAGCTTTACAACCACCAGCTTCATGATATAATTCTCTGTAAAAAGAGTCAGCCAGATTTTTTAGCTTGAATCTATCTTACCTGGAATTTAAATTGGCCAGGACTTGGAGGATCACGGTCCAAGTTTTCAGAAGCAACTATCAGGTATCCTTCTTCATCAACATCAAAGAATTCATTGGTAACCTCGAAGTTGTAGCCAGGCTTTGGGTCTTCAGGTCCCTACAAGTGGGCAATTGTTTATTAGACTTTATTACTGTTCTATTCTGTGAAACCTAAACAATTCAAAATTATTGGGTGTATTTATAAAGGTTATTTAATCACTAAGTATCTACGGTGAACATGTTAAACAACAAACTATTAATTTCGCCAGGATGACCAAACTCGATGATATCAAGAAGGATTAAAGGAAGCCAAGAAGATAATTATAGTATTTATGATTAGGGATTACATTTTTTGCGATGGATATCTATTCGATTCAACCCACTCACCAAATCTGCATCTGCGACGGTCAATCTAATTGGTTTTCCATCACCGTCCAGTATTCTCGTACCAACAGGTGAGTTCTCTTGGACGAACCCTTCTTCTGAGGAGGCTGTCAACACTGGAGGACTTGCGTCTACTGGCTTCACGTTGACTACAAGCTTAGCTGTGGCGGACCTCCGGCCTTCCGAAGCTTCTTCAGCCTGAAACAGATCGTTAATTTAATGTAAATTATTGGCAATTTTCAAAATGAAACATGTTTTACTGGTGACCTGCTTGGTCAAAAGCGATACGTTTTTGGGAAACGCGAGCGCGTTACATGTAGTTTGCTAGTTTGATATCAGGAGAGTAAGAGCAGTTAGGAGCTCAACTCTCCTTATTTAAATACTTATTATAAAATCTTGACTATTAGGCAGGTTCTAATGAGTTAGCTCCTATTGACTCTGTTCCTCCTAATAGGAAATAAACGTATGAAACCTCTATTTTTAAGTTTAGGAGCCGTTCTAGCTCGATTAGTGTGGCTCGGATCGAAAATGTGACATAACATTTGTCGCTAGGACCAACCGTTTAGGAGCTAGGGTAAACCAGACAGCTATTGACACAATATATAATATAATTCTTAAAAATTATAAAAAAAAAATAATAATAAAAAAAATATTTAGTCAAAAAAAAAAAAAGAAAAAAGAGAATATAGGAATCATAAAATTCCTTTTAAATTCTACTACTCTATTCCTCTAATCTCTGTTGAACAGATCCGTTACCTGGGACTCCATTTGGAATCCACATACAAGACTAAACCGACAAGAAACGGCCCGTCGTTATAGACTACTCCAACATTTACTAGACAAACGATCAAAGCTTCCAATAAATTACAACAGACTCATTTACATGACAGTTATTAGACCTATTTGGACATATGGAGTTGAGTTTTGGGGCTCCACTAAACCATCCGATTCTTCTCGAATCCAATCCTTACAATCCAAAATCCTTCGAAAAATCCTTAGTGCTCCTTACTTTGTCACCAATAAACTTATCCATAAAGATCTTAATGTTCCATATGTTGCAGATTTAGCCTTTCATTGTAAACTGCACTCCCACACGAATCCATTAGTCTCCCAACTTGCTTCTTATTCGATAGTTAATAACCCACCGAGGCATCTGAAAAGATGGCCAAGAGACCTTCTAGGACCTACCGTTGAGGAGCTAAATCTAGGTGATATTTTGACATATGTTCAATGTTATACTGTCTTTAGACGATAGGCTAGAGTGAGCCTTGAATTTTTTCTTTGTTATTTAGATTAATATTTTATAAGCAATCTCTGTATCCTGGCACATAAAGTTAATTTGTTTATTCATATTTAGATTAAGGTCATGTCTCTTCAGAGGCCGAGGTGGATTGTTTTTTCAAGTCTTTGTTGGAGTCTGTATTAAAAATTTTACAACTTGAGTCTTAAATCCATAGAACTTTCGAGTCCTAATGAATGAGTAAAATAGAACATTTACGATGAATTTGTATATTTTTGACTGAAAACATTGCGTTTTCTGAACGTTGTCTTCTTCTACAACTGGTACAAATACAGATTACAATTATTAAAAAAAAACAACAAAGCAGTACTTTAATCCCAATAGGATTGGGATATATACTTTTGTTCGTAAAATATCGAAAATATTGATTAAAAAACAATTTTTCAATAAATGACAGTCAATGGTAAAGTTAGTTTTAATTACACAATTAAAATATTAAAATTTAACAAAGGAAAACTTATAGGAAGAATACAAGGAAGTTTCCTGTTGGGATAGCCATAGAAGTCATAACTCATTGAAAAAGAACCTTCAATCAAGTTCTAAAACCGAGAAATCGCCTTGACTCTAGCAATGTATCGACTCGTTCAACTTGACCGGAGCGAGAGAATCGATAACCCATGAAGGGTATACAATGGCGATAACTCACTATCGATTCATTGAGGAACCTGCCAGTCGGTATATCTGTTATAGCTGCCTTGTCTCGATTCGATTTGAGGCTATATTAGGCAACTCGATTAATTTCCATAGATTACGAGGCGAAGTATTTGAAACAGTTCAAAGGTTTCATTCTACGTAGATCTTCAAGAAAGATGGCCGATATATTTTTTCCTAAAGAAAAATTTACATTCTAAATTACATGATTTATTTATTTCCATTCTTTTTTTATTTATTTTCAATTATAACAATTTTCAAATGTACTACTCAAAGTTAGGGTGATTTAAAAACGTTTTAAAGCGAAAAAAATTTGTTTATTGAATTTCAACTACATGAGATATTCTATATTTGTATTTGATGATAAAATACAAGTGACGAAAATCATTGGAGTCAGCACAAATTGGATTGGGTCTTTTAAATCATGGTCCAAAATTTATAATTAAAAGACTCAAATAAAAAACTAGGGATTCCGAAATTTGGCATTAGTTTGACAAAATTGAAACTAAATAATAAATGAAATATTGTAACCATAAAAACAACTGAGATTTCATCGCCACCTTGTTCCCATGTAGTACCACTTAGGGTGATTTACACAGAGTTTAAAAGGATGGTTTTAATATGTTTTGAAGTTTAAGAACAGATTCCCAATGAGGAAGAATATATACTTTGTAATTTTCATTTCCGATTTATTCCGAACTATACTGGACATCCTATATTCTAGCCTAACGTCCTTTAAATCACTAATAATATTTTGAAAATCAATTTCAATAATCAGTAGGCCTTTGAATCTTAATTCAATAATAAAATTAGAAAATTAACTAGCGTCCAAGCTCCACTCTAAGAAGTCGCCATCTTTGTTGCACTGCCCAACTAATTAGCATCAGCTGACCGTTTCCTAGTTACAGAGAGTTCGTTGCCCGTAGTCATAGCAACCAACTCCTTTGTACCCAGTCACATTGATAATTAAAAATAATCTCCTAACGTTATATTTAATTATCAATAGCGTATGATTGAATAGCTTGGATTACAGTAATGCAAATCTTATAATTTATCGGTATCTTACAGCGTTTGCATAGTAAAAAGTGAAGAAGCCAAAATGAGCCGAGGAGTTTCTTGTCGTTTTAGTCTTGTATGTCGATTCTAAGTGAGGCGTTAGTTCAGTTGGTGTCCTAGGAAGCGCGTCTATAGTGGAATATCATTTAAGAATACAGCGGATCAACAATATTTTATGTAAATATATATTAGTTTTCCTCGATTAATTAAAAACTCATAACAGACACTGTACTAGTGTATGTATTAATAAACAATTAAAATCATTTTATATAACCATTTATGCTGAAGGAGATGTAATTATATTATATGTTTCTTAGGCATAACTCCTATTTATTTTTTTTTTAACTACATGTTTCGGAGACATGATCCATCTCCAGGCTTCTCCAAATCAGTGATTACCCTCATATAGTCAATCCTCATATGTTTCTAGCCACAAGTCAGAAGATAGAGCATGTTTAAGAAATATATAATAAAATGATTTTATTTTATTTTGTTAATAGAAATTAAAACTAAAAATGTTCGAACAATGATACGTATCAAGGAGGCTCTGGTTCCTGAAGAGTAATCTGGTACATTGGTCATGACCGGGACTCGTGACGTAGGCTCTGTTACTTACCATCTTCAGCTGTGTAATTGAGCCCATGCATAAATCATGCCATTCCTAACCTCTCTGTATTTATGCTTATGCTCGTTGCGGGCTAGCGGTACGGAGGGCGGGGGACTCTGCGTGGAGCACGATATCCCAGGAACAGCGGCTCGTCGGCTCGTCCGAAGGGAAGGTACACCGTGTTGGAGAGGAGAAGAATGTCCTGTCTAGCGCAGGTGAAACCCTGAGCTGTGAGCTGTCTCTCCGTTCGATAGAACTTAATAAAACTCGACTTGGATATCCATTTTACCATAAAATATTTTACCAATAATTTATATAATTATGACATCTTTAAGCAAGATTAACTCTTCAATTAGAGATAATTTTCTGTAACTTCTTTAAGATATAATATTGCCATGGATACGTTGTACCCCAAATACGTTGTAAAAAGATATACTGGACTACCTTGATCCAGGAGTATTTTTTTCAATATTTTTATTTATTTTTTGTTATTTATTGAAATTTACAACTGTATATACAATATAAAAATATAATAAATCAAGTAAATATGATGATAATGATAGAAATGACACGACACTTGTTTTTAAAACAACTACCCATTGGTAGCACTTATAAAGGTTCTATATAATGAAGTACTATATTAGAAGGTCCCGAGGCCGTCTTCTTTTCAGGTGCCTCGCAGAATTTCCTGGAATGGAATGAGAAGCAAGTTGTGATACAAACGGATTTGAATGGTTGTGGAGTTTGCTATGAAACGAAAGGTATATTAAGATCTTTGTGGGTAAGTTTGTGACGAAGTAAGGAGCATTTAGGATTTTTCTAAGGATTTTTGATTGTAAGGATTGGATACAAGATGAAATGGATAGTTTAGTGGAGCCCCAAACCTGAACTCCGTATGTCCAAATTGGTATATTTAATGCTATGTAAATGAGTCTTTTATAATTAATTAGAAGGTTTGAACGTTTGCCAAGTAAATGTTGAAGTAATCGAAAACGACGAGCAGTTTCTAGTCGTTTTTGTCTGGTATGTGGATTCCAAGTATTTTTGTCCAGATGGAGTCCTAGGTAATGGATCCGTTCAACGGGGATTAGTCGAACATCATATAAGGATACTGTAGGACAGGAAGTCGTAGGTTTACGACGAAGGGTAAAGGTTTTTTTATGAGATTTATTTTGCTTCTCCACGTTTGACACCATTTAAGAATTATGATATGGGATTGGAGTGTCTGGGAAAATAAAGTTTTAAATTTCAATAAATGTATTTTACCTATAAATTGTAAATACTGATGTATTTATGGTCTCTAATGCGATAAGTATTGAATAAATCTGTTATACCATATATCGATTAAAGAGGGAGTTGTTGTTTTCTTCTACAATTTCGTTTTTCTTTAAAAAAAATCCAGGTTAGGAATGGCAGCGGAGCTAAAAGTGAAAGCCGAGAATGACTGTGAGTAGATTCGCTCATTGTTATGTCAGCGCCGTCTCCTCTGACTCTGCAATTCCTTCAGCTGGTGCCGGCTCTTCGGGTCGGAACTAGAATAGCAATGACTTACGAGCGACACAGATTGCGTCAGTGACGTACCTTCAGCATCTCTCTCCTTTTTTCCATGGTCTGACCAAGGCGTCTGCTGGAATCTGTCGAAGAACCTTTCATGTTTCTTGCATAACTCTAATAATAAGAAGACGAAGTATCTGCCGGAGCTGGAATGGCTGGAGAATATCAAACAGGCTGTGTCCTATGCTACAGGGAGGGAACTATATCCGTGTGGTCGCCTCTAGGAAAATCTCTTCTAACAGCTTTTGTTCCCCTTCTAGGAGATTGACAGTTATTTTTGGTTTTATTTTTCGAATGTGGTGGCTCTGATGTGCACTCTATATATTTTGATAATAATAATAAAAAAGTTTTTTTATTTATTCTGGGACCTTAAGTCGCTTGAGAATAAGAAATATGTGCAACCATGGGCCTTCAGAGCCTTAAAATGAAATAATATTTTTTCAACGAAATTACAGATAATAATAAATAAAAAAATGTGTAATAAAAAGAGTAATAGAAAATTTAAAAAAATTTTTTTTACCAAAATAATAAAGTTTCATGAATATAAACTGTTCATATTTTATCTAACTAAAGTGGTTAATGACAGTTTTCGTGGATCCGGATGGATATTAGGTGGTTAAAGAAGTGGTATTTGAAAGAGGAAAGGGTAATTGAGTGAAGAATGGTGAGAGGGGTGGAGGTCCATAAAGAAGAGGACCGGATCACAAAAGATCTGAGCTGAGCAATGAGCAAGAGTATAGACATCTGATTGGCGGGAACAGATTTGGCGGGTAAGAACTGAAGATTTGAATTGAAGGAGTTCGGAAATGTAAGTGGGACGTTGGGATTGGACAGTTTGAAAGAAAAAGAATGCCAGAAAATATCGGCAATGGAAGAAAGGAAAGATTCACTTTAGGTATGAATAAAACTGCTAAACATAGGCGCTCTCGGGATCTAGAAAATAAAACAGTAAAATAGTCTTTTGTGTCTGGCCTCGAGATCCACAGAAACACACCATAGACAGCACATCAGTAGTCGAAGTAGAGGAAGATTAGAGAGGTAACTAGTAACCTGCGGGTTTCAAAAAGAAGGAGGTGGCGAACTTAGATGAGACGCTGTGCTTTTAGATACAAATAAATGCAATGACCCTGTATATATTCATTGAAAGCAAAAAAAAAAAGTTGTTATGCAACTTGTTATGGAATAGAATTGTCAATTATTCTGGAACCCTTAATTCTAACTATTTCTCATCTCATGGTTAATGATTAATGACTCACCTTTACAATTATCTCGAACTTCTTGGTGAGACTGGAGTCTACAGGCCTGACCTGACGGACAGTTCCAGTGGTGGGGTTGATCTCGAAGTACTCACTGAAGGAGGAAGGACTTCCGGAGAGGAAGGAGTAGACGATGGGAGTAGCCAGGGTGTCCATGTCCACCGCCTGGATCTTCTCCGGGCTGATGGTGAGGACTCCAGCCAGGACCCCGCTCGATACCTGTACAATAAATATAATAATATATAATATATAATAGTAATATAAAGATATATATAGTGGTATAGAATAGTGCTCACAGTGGTGTAGTACTCTGGAGTGACGCAGGAGCCGCCGTGGAGTACGCAGCCCTGGTAGATGAAAGACGGGTTCTGGTCATCGTCGTCCTTTATGTTCACTGTCAGTGTCGTCGTAGCAGACATCCTAGAGGTCTGGTTGCGAGCTCGGTCCTGCAGGATAAACAAATAATCTTTGAGTAAAATGAAAAAGAAAAGATTGTATGAGTCGATAAGGAGAATAATAGTTGTAATTTTTAAATTAATAAATAAGTGTTTACATAACGTCCTGATCCTGAGGAGGAGACAAGTGAGAGAAAGAAAGGAGATGAATAGGCATGATAAAGAAAGATAATCCAAAGCTAATTGCAAGCGACAACCTAATATAGGCAGGCGGGAACAGGTTGGTCAAGGCAAGCCAATGTATTCAAGGTTTTAAGTCAGCAATGAAAATAAAACAATAAAAATAACAAATATCACCTTACAGGTGCATAGGATTAATGAGACCGAATAAATATTTAAGAACAACGTTTGAAATATTTAAATAACACGTTATGAATTCAAGTATAATGTATGTAGTAATGTTTTCGGCTTGAGGGAGAAAGAAGGGTTAAAGAAAAAAAACTTGTGCTATTGTCTTTCAGTATATTCTCCTCGATATTGTCCAGTCAATGAAGGCCTGAAATAGGGTGTAGAGTGCGTTTTCTGTAATCCAAGGTTTTTCTTCGGAAACATATATCATGGTAATTAGAAAGTAAACATATTAAAATTCCCTTTTTTTTTTTGGTTTTGCGCTTTTCTCTCGAAAACGGTGCGTCGCACAGAGGGGCCATTCATGAATCTAGCGGGACAAAAGTCCAAAAATGAAGGTTGATTTTTTGATGCAGAAAATGGTTGATCTAACAGGCTGAATGTTGGAAGACATGAAACGAAGTGAATCAGGCTGAGGAAATGTCAATAAAGCATTTTAATAAATAACGAACTAATACCTCTTAATCCCGCACGATTTCATAATTAAGTTACTATTCTTTCAAGCACTCGACAGTGAACAACGTAATAAGTTTTCTTATTTTTTTACATTTTAAGATGACTTGCATTCAAAATAGCCAGTATTAGTACATTTTATTTTTAATTTTACTGCATTTTAGATAATCAGACGGTACGCCAATTTAAAAGTTCAAAAGTAAAAAAAAAAAAAACATATTCATGTTTTAATCTGAAACTTTTTAGGTAGGTGGAAGGTAGGTCTTAATTTATGTTTCAGTGTGTCTGGGGACATTTAATTTTAGTGAATATATTGCATTTGGCTGCCCGTTTTTGCCCGTTTATCAGTAGCACCAAAAATTGTGTTTTTCAGGCGGAGTACTCTCAGTTGCGCGATTGGAATTGGCTGAAGCGTTACAAGCTGGAGGTTTCAGTTTTAATAATTCCCAGGAAGAAAAAATATATCTGATCAACTATATAATTCTACAATTTGCAATTGGGCAACTCACAGAGAATGTCCAAAAAAGCCAGCACAAAGAGATAAAAAGATGCAAGGAACATAATCCTCGGAAAATGTCTCGCACAGTAACCAACACTGACATTATGAATAATTTGTTTATTTCGTCTGATCCTTTAATTAGCTCATACAGACCACTACCAGTGGAAAATACGACTTTCGGTAATAATCTTCTCAACTTGCTTGCTATATCAGACGCAGATACGAGTATGGTACCCTTACTTAGTGGACAAGATAGTGTTGATTGTGATAATCTCGATCTAAGATGATAAATCATTATGGAGTATAATTTTCTTTTCAGTTAAAAACAATATAATGTGTTTGAGTTCTGCTAAAGCTTATAGTTTGATAACACATTGTCCTGATTTATATATATATATATATATATATATATATATATATATATATATATATATATATATATATATATATATATATATATAAATTCTATTTATTTATTACTGAAGAGACATTTTTAGTTGTTACAGAGGTGTTTTTCCAGTCATAATATTGACATTATTATCATAAAGTATGTATATTCATTTTTTTTTAATTCAATTTATATAATCACCGATAAATCAATAAATGGTTTTGTTTTTAATTAAGTTTTTTTTTTCTTGATATAACAACAGGTCACAAATACAATTTTAAATGTTTTATCAACCTTTCAATAACCTTATTTTAATTATTTTAAGTTGTTCTGGATGATAAAAAAATATTAAATTATCAATACGATCGCTTTCAGACTTTTGTCCCGCTAGATTCACGAATGGCCCCACTGTGCGTTGCACAGTGCTTCGACAATGGACAAAAATCAAAACTCGAAATATTTTTTATCGGCCTGTTTACCTTTTGATATTCTTAAATATACCTCAGACAACTGTTAAGTATGATTATTTCATTGTTTACATATTCGTTTAAGTCAATACAATCGAAAAACTTCAGGAGTATTTTCGTTTTGCGATTTATATTTTATTAGCCGCAAATTATATTTTGTTCCATTGACAACTGATAGGATAAAAAATAACTATTGTTAACGATGCAATTTACAGGACAAGGTATCTACTATAGAATATACTACTTTAATTAGGAAGCTGAGTACTTATTATATTCATTGCATACGTGTAAAGTTTTGTTCGCCAGTTTGAAAATGATTCAACCTTTTAAGAGGCTTTTAAAAAAATCCTCAAATATCCTTTTGTAGTTTTCACATATTCTTGTTGCTTGGTATATATGCTTTGATTTGCCATGAATTTTAACTGCGCCTGCCTGCGCCGGGAATGTTTTATTATTTTTTTTTTGTTGGGAAAACAAAAATTAGGCCAATGGCCAGTATGCTGAAATATGTTTTCCCCCTCAAAAAAATCAGAACAAATAGATGTAGTCACATATAAACTACATAAGGACGTGGAAGAGTCTAACTACCAATTAGAAATAGAAACATCTACAATTAGGCGGTTATGTTGCTTCAAATTTAATTAAAAATTAAATGAGGTCGAAAGAAGTCGTAAAATATTTCGTCAGGGATATGCCTCTTGACTTTAGCAGGAATTGCCAACTATTCCCGAAATCAGTGCAGTCATACCAGGACCAAGACGAACACGCGGAAGAACGGGAACCCTTTTCGAAGAATCTTCCAATAAAACCAGAAAAAAATAGCGAGTAAAAGATTTTGTTGTGAACACTTCATCTGTTGAATTAGGTTTTGCTGGAGAGATGTCTGGACAATCTTTGGTTGAAGAATGAAATCGATAAGTCATTTTTCAGCTCTAGCTTTATGTATAGATTTATGTATTCCCGATAGAAAATACCGAATGGTTCACATAATGACTGCTTTCCTAGCTTCTATTCATTAACTTTTACAAAAAATTTCCTACTTTGTAATAATATTATCGCTGGTGAAGTTAGCGCTTGGATAAATTTACAAAAACTCCTGCAACTAACAGTAAAGAGCTTATTAAAAATTTTAATAGTTAGGAGGAGGGTAATGAGTTCAAACTTAAATGTAATTGGGGATTCGATAACAGTTTCGGTCATAACAATATGAAACAAATGCTTAAACATGCATCAAGCACTGATGAATATATTTTTTTAATAGCTATGAAGGCTCTGAATATGGTAGAAGTGAGGAATGGTAATGTTGCTTGAAGGTAAATCTGCGTTCATCGTTGACCATATATTGCAAACCCATAAAATTTATTTGCAAAAAAAGAACTGCAGATCTAATGCCTGACGAGAAAAAAACAGTGAAAGATAAAATTTGCCACCTCCAAACCAAATGAAATTTGAAAGCGGTACAATTTACACGGTTAGTTTTGAAATGCTCACAATGCTGGTTGGTAGTGTTTATCAAAGCTATAAAAATAAAACCAGCATTTTATCCGGAACAAACGCCTTGTATATGTGTTTTATTTGCGGGGCTACCTACCCCAAAGGAGACGAACATTGAAAACCGCCCATCTGATGATGAGCAATATCGCCTCTAATCTGAGCAATAATATAAGATAGTATGGGCTGATTTACGCAATCATTTATTATCACAATATCATAACAATACATTTACGCTAGTATTAAAAACTTACACCAAGTATTTCATTTTGCTACAATAGGGAAAAAAAATAATTTTTTTTACAATTAACTTGCAATAACTTTTTATAGGTGCATTTCCGGACCCATGTTCATAGGAAAGTTTTTGTTCAGCGTGTAATTTTCTATAAGATTTTAAGGGTTTGCGAATTTTGTCCACCCTCACTCTATGTTCGAAGCACTGTTCGTCGTATGCAAAACATGACTATTTACTAAATAAATGTTGATTAAATTATCTACAAATTTGATTCTATACACATTTTTAATATTCTGTACCGGTTCCAAGATATACGCTTGGCAAACGTGAAGGATGTTTAGAATGTTTCACCAAGAAAAGCGTATATCTCGAAAACGGTACAGAATATGAAAAATATTTATAAAATAAAACTTGTAGACAATGTAATTAGCTTTAATTTAGTAAATAGTCATATTTTGCATAGGACGCACCGTTTTTGAGATATGAGCGCAAAACCAAAAAAAGGGACCTTTCTTGCCCTCCTTCCTATTCCCAGGCACGAAAACTCCAGAACTTTTAGTATGTTTACTTCCTAACTACTTTGAACATGTTTTCGAGGAAAAAGAATTACAGAAAACGCACTCTATAATACTTTATTGACTGGACTAATATTAGTTCTAGAAACTTAATAAAGTAGAGCGCCGATTATCCGCACCTCGATTAACCGGGACGCTAATTATCCCGACCTTTTCGGGTAAGTTTTTAAAAATTCAACATCTTCACGAGTTTATAATTAAATAAAGGTTATAAAAACTTGATGATTGATTGTATATATTTACACAATAAAAAAATGTCTGTTTCTGCCACTCAAAAGCCTTAATTTTATTTAAAATATTATAAACTTTGATGTAGTAAAGTTGTTTTTTTTAATCATGGAACGGCCTTAGAGACCTCGCGAATATTATTATTTTCACTTCTTCTCATACCCCTTCTTTCCTTCTTTCTCTCTTCCTCATTCTTTCCGATTGCTCCTTCCTTCTTTCCACGGCCCACGCTATTCCTTTTCTCGCATCTCTCTTTCCCAAAAGGACCTTAAATTCTTTTAGTCCTTTCCTAAATTCATCTATAGAGAGTCTTGGTCTGTTATTTCCAGTCCCTCAGTTTCTTCCTTCATCTGTTTGATATACCCCCAGCACTCTTGTATCCTCTCATTTTATAGAAGATTTCTCTACTTTGGGTGCATCCTCAACATATGCCCATAGAACCTTAATCTTCTTATTCTTATGTCCGTATCATTTATTTCTTTGTATATTTCCTTTTTAGGTCTGAGCCTTCTTATGTTTTCTTTGGGACGTAAATTCTTCTTAGTATTAAATAGGGAAGCAGTTTCCATTCCGTACTGTATCACCGGTTTGACGACCATATTGTAGTGTCTCATCTTCCCGTTTATTGACAGGCTCCTTGTAGTAATATTTTGTAATCTTATTTCCGAATTGTTATTTACTGTTTTTGTACGATATAAGATATAAGATATAGATATAAGATTCAAAAAGAATAACAGATGGACGGAAGGCTATCGGAATGTTAAATTAAGTCCTCTGGAGTGCCAACATATGTTCCAATGTCAAAAAAATAATATATAAGGCCCTGGTAGAAAGCATAATGCTATACAGATCAGAAACATGGCCTCTAGAAAAAATGCAAGGCAAAAGATTTCTGGTTGTGGAGATGGATTTTTGGAGGAGATCCGCAAGAATCTCAAGGATTCAACGAATCCAGAATGAGATCATAAGAGAAAGAATGGAAGTTAAGAAAACTATTCTGGAGGGAAGGAGACTGAGATGGTTCGGCCATATTAAAAGAATCCCCAAAATTGCTTATGAATGGGAAGCAGGGGGGAGGAGAATGAGAAGTAGGCCTCGCATCAGTAGTAGATAGATTCTTTAGAGTTCTTTGAATTCATGTGGTGGGTCTATGGGTAATCGTTTTTCCATTTTCCTGGGAAATCTTCGATTTTTTTATTCCCTTAACTCGTTTTATCAGTCTGACTTTGAATGTTCAGGCACTCATGAGTTTTGCTTTACACCAAAGTTAATTATCAAAGCAGAGAATAAAACTTGATTTCGTATCAGTCTACGTATTTGGCGATTCATCGTTTTACGAAACTCGTTATGAAAATATAAAAAAGAAACCATGTTGTTCTTTTCCTCTAAGACAGAGTAAAAATTATTAATAGGCTAAAAAAACGCCAAAATTCTACAGTATAAATGTATAACTGTTTCTTTTTATCTTATTGGTATTTTTGAAATATAATTACAAATACCCTGATAACAATGAATTGTTTAAATAAAAATATATTACTTGTAATCCTATTTTTGTTTTTCCTACTTCCTATATTACTTGGTACATAATTGTGTTTATTATCCGGAAAATTTCAGTTTCCGGACTAGGCCTGGCACTGTCCATGAAGGATCTTAAGTATAGTATCTTTTTTTTTGAGGGTACAGGATTTTTCTTCTCTATACCTTTAAAGTTGTGTAATATATACCTTAAGTCAACTTATAGGAAGTTAGTTACGTAACGACAGGATAAAACTATTAAAAAATTCCAGCTGGAATGCAGTGGATCAGATACGACATCACTATAATATTTATTGATTTGAACGCAAATAAAAAAAAATACCGATCCTCGTAGAAACACGCCCTAGCCGCA
Organism: Euschistus heros; assembly: GCA_003667255.2. Lineage (NCBI taxonomy): Eukaryota > Metazoa > Arthropoda > Insecta > Hemiptera > Pentatomidae > Euschistus > Euschistus heros. The sequence goes on along the minus strand of RCWM02000576.1, from coordinate 319,632 downwards.
TATTTCCAACAAGAGATATCGCCATTACAAAGAGCTAATTTAATATCTAAATTAGCGATCAATGACGCCTCAACTATTTAAAATAAAAATAAAAATAAGAATAATAACATCTGATACGAGGTCACAACAATAAATAAAAAGGCGAAATCAAGGTTGCTGATGATTGATTAAGAACCTGCCTCGTCGCCAAACTGTCTGCCAGGAAACAGGTTCCAAAAAACGTTCCTATCAGATTATAACATGAAGAATTTGTGTAACTAAACTCTACTAATATATTCATAATCTGGTTAAATTATGCATGAATTACAAATACACAGGATCGCCTACATAAAAAAAAAAAAAAAATAAAAGTTAAAAACAGGAAATCCAGCATTGAAGTTTTGAACCTACGTTCGTGAAAAAGAAGAGATTTGGTTGGATTTTTACCCATCCGTCAGGTTTCCCCAATAAACGGTATCCAATTTATAGAGGCTGGGTGTGCCACAAGAGCCTTCCACGAATCTATGCTGATGTAACTAAATGAATAATTAATTATGAGAACGGAGCGCGCTGGAGCAGAGCAATACAAAGATGTCTTGGGTTCGATTCCTCACTGGAGCAATTGATATTTATTTCTTGGTGGTTAAGTGAATCTCAACTTTGATACTGTGACTAGGTTGGTTGGGATACCTTCTTTTCCCTACTTGGAGGATTTTAAGCCCAGACAAACAAACAACTTAAATGGCCAAGTTTCGCCCACCCAGCCATTGCAGCTCTTTCAAAAAATAAAAGGATAATGATAATGTTTTTTTAGAATTAACCTTCCTTAAATATTCACCTTTATAAGTATAATTAAAAAAAAAAAAAATTTACAAACGATTTTTTGATAAACGTCTTAATTTATCACATGCAAAACTAAAGCTCTTCGTTTCCAACAATATTTTTCAGCAAACTCTATAAGGTTCCAATTATTCACAAAACAAATTGAGTTTTCTTAAGAGGTAGAGACTGGTCCATGCAATATATTCTCTTAGGCACTCATAAACTAGAAAAAATCTTACCTTAAACGAAGAAAAAAAAATTAATATCTTAAAATTATATTTAATTATTAATTTATCTGTTTTACCATTTGTATTTAAAACAAAAATACGATGACACAGGAAAAAAATACTTTATTACTGTATTTTATTCCTGATTCCACCTGGATGGATTTTAATTTATAACGATATAAGTATATCACTCGTTTTTGCCAACCAACATCGTACATTTAAATTTTTATTATTATAAATTTTATTATTGTTGAACCTTACTAGAACTGTAAAGATGTTGTTAAAATTTGTTCCCATAGTAAACTCTAATGCGGAATTTCTCTAGCCACATTGAAAACACGGTCGATTTTCAAACTTCACTGAGATTCACATACGTCGTATAACATCAATTTAAATCTTTTTTTATAATTCAATTGAATATAAGTTAATGTTATTATCAATCTCAAGCTGTATATGACACCGTACCGTTGTAACCTCTCATGTAGAATGCCACTTGCCACCTATCGGTCAATATTGAAACTTTACTGTTATTATCGCGTTTTAATGACAAAGTAATCAAAAAGCAGTCGATTTGGTTATTGCCAATCCATCCTGGAACTATAAAGATGACGTGGCTATAATTTGGGACAGATTGGATCAGTAGTTTTTGCAGTTAGTGATCACAAAAATGGCTTGTTCTTTTTAATAATAGTATAGGCTAATCATTTTGTGAAGCATACTACAATAAATAAACCAATAATACAATACACACCTATGTACTTAATAATATTCAATTAGTAATTTATAATTAACTGTAATTTAAGAAAAAAAAACTAATGAAAATCTTTTCTATATGCAAAAACAAAGCAACGAACTAATCACGTTTTTCTAGGATCGGAATGGATTTTCGATGAAGATGGTAAGATTGGAATCATTGCAGTCTATCTGATCCGTCAGTAGTGCCCTAGCTTTACACGTCATATTTTTACGGATAACCTCCTAACATAAAATTTTCTCTTATATCATAGATTTGTTTTTCTAATTATAATTGAGAATTTCCGTTACCTGGCACTTTCATTCATCCGAGGGTGACGCTGGATAAGGTGGAGATTATTGTCTATATGCACATTTATTAAATGATCTATTAGGGTTATAAACAAAAAATTTGCATTGAAACATGACAGAGCGTTTTGGTTTACTAATTCGCTGACTAGATGAATAGTGAACTACCATAGACTGTAGAAGAAATGGTAATATCCATTAGTGAAGAAAGGTTTGGCTGAAGGCTTTGATTACTATTCAGCCATTGGCTCATAAGAAGCAAACTGATTAATAGCTGTTGAATTGTTAATGAGTCTGCCAGCCATGATAGTATCGGCCCACTAGCGCTCCTCTCTTATCGCCGGGCTCTACGGCAAACAAAAACACAATTATCTGCTACCTTATCTAGTTCAAAATATACATATTTCTTTTTTTTTTGTAGGAAATAACTGACTCTCGAATTGTCTTAACTGAAAAAGGTAGGGTCATTCTTTAAGTTTGTTTTTATATTTTTTGTCAAGTTGAAACTGATACTGAGTCCGGGCATTACAAGAAATGACAAATGAAGAGTGATAAGGAATTCTGGGTACCCATCAGCCCAAAGAAAAAACACCCCCCCTCGAGATAAACAACATCCAGCTACAGTGAAATTCTTATAATACTTAACGCTAAGAGGTTAATAGTTTGTAGGGAATCTTACAAGGGGACGTTCCGAGTTGTAACTCACATGACTTCGAAATACACATACACATACACATACACATAGTCTCAACCGAAACTTTGAAGGGTGGACGATTTACCACCTTATTGAGGACGCTAACTAAAAAAATTAAAAATGATAAAAAGTGGATTTACCCCCTTTTGCATCTCCACGCCTCATATAAGTAAGTAAGACTAGTAAGGATTAACTTTTTTTTAGAGTTTCATCCGCTAATCCCTATCAACATGTTTACAACGGATTCAAGCGGTAATTTCAAATTCTTCAACGATTCTTAATTTATACTATTATATAAAAGTACAAGCCATTTTTCAATTATTAAAGGCCGAGTTACCAATAATGACTACTGTATACACACGGATAGCCAAATCAGCCTTTTTAAAATCTCTCTTTCTCTCTTCTCTCTCTTTCTCTTCCTCCTTAGTGCCTTTCAGCACTTCCTTAGTGCCTCTGTCCAAGCAAACCAATCCTCCCTATCCCGAGCCAGCGCCCTCATGGCATTCCAGTCTTGGCCTCTTTTCTCTCCCACCTTGGAGATGTAGTCCATCCATTGAGTTCTGGGTCTCCCTCTGGGACGTTTTCCTGTTGGTCTTGCCTCAAAGTACTTTCTCGGGTCTCGGTCCTCATTCATCCTGCAGAAATGTCCGAACCATCTAAGTAGCCTCTTTTCAAGGATATCCTTTAGAGAGACAACCCCTAGATCCTCTCTAGTTCTATCGTTCCTGATCCGATCCCTTCTGGTTCGGCCCGCTACTTTCCTTAGGTACCTCATTTCCGCTGCAGTAACTCTGCTTAGGTGCTTCCCTAATGGTACCCAGCTTTCACTTCCATATAGAAGAGTAGGCAGGTAAACAGCTTTGAAGATATGTAACTTAACATTTTTCTCCACCTCCCTTTTCCCTATAACCGTGTTGCAGAGGTGGTAGTAGATGGAGTTTGCCTTCTTTATTCTGTTCGTTCCTGGTCTACCTTTCCATTCCTGCTTATCACTGTTCCCAGGTAAGTGTAGTCGTCTACCATTTCCAATGCTTCACCCTTGCAAAATACCTCAACGTATTCTTGTTCCCGACCAATTTGCATTATTTTACTCTTCTTGACATTAATGGTCATTCCCTTCCTTTCAAGCTCGGCCTCCCATTCAATTACAGCTTGCTGTAGGCTCTCTTTGGTATCAGCAATAAGGACAATGTCATCCGCGAATACCATTACTTGAGCAAGGATTGTCCTCATATTCCACTTTCCAATAGTAGTACGGGCTGTTCTACGTTTGCACATTTTCAAAATCTCATCCATGTATATAATGAACAGGAGAGGGCTCAAACTATCTCCTTGTTTTACACCTTTATTAATTGTAAACGTATCGGACTCTTTTTTTTTTTTTTTTTTAAATCAAAAATATAAATATCCATGAATTCCTCGTAGAAGAAATCAGGCGAGAATTGATCACCTGCTACAAATTTCCTTCAAATGGATAAAAGCCCATGCCGGCTTACTTGGAAATGAACAGGGAGATACAGAAGCTAAAAGCGCGGCAAAGGATACAACTCTTCAAATTGTATTCAATAAAGCACCAATTAGAGCAGTTAAGCACATTTTGAAAACTTGGAACGAAAGATGGACAAATTCAACAAAAGGAAGACATACTTATGAATTCATTAAAACCTTACGACACGGCGGAGCTAAAAGCTACTCACACAGATTTAAACTTATTGACAACTGCATTTGTAACTGCGACAGAAACAGTGAGCAAACTTACCATCATCTCATTTATGACTGTAGAAATTTGGAAAGACACAGATACAAGCTGATATCCGCAGCCCTACAGAACGGAGGCGAATGGCCGCCTTCAAAGAAGGATCTCATAGATAAATATTTTGATGAGTTTGATGCATTTGTGGATCATGTTGATTATATGGAACTCCACAATTCAACAATTAATCTATAATAGCTATACATATCTATAATAAATAGATAATCTAATATCTAATATCTAATATCTATATATATATATATATATATATATATATATATATATATATATATATATATATATATTATACCTCTATATTTTTATATATATATATATTTATATTTTTTTTATTTGTTTATTTTTTTTATTTTTTTAATTTATTTATTTATTTTTATTTATTTTATTCTTTGTTTATTTTTTTTATTTACTTATTTTGTTTAGCTTCACTTTTTATTTATTTATTTTTTAATTGTATTTATTAATTAACTTCTAATATCATTAAGTAATTATTGTTTATATTTCGTATTAATCTCTATATTATTTTAAAATATTTTTGCAATATATATATAACTGAACATGTTTGTACAAATATTAATGATAATACGCGTTATGTCGAGAGATGGTACGCGTAGAAATACATGCACCCATTGCAGGGTTACTGCAATATGGAAAAAAAAAAAAAAAAAAAAAAAAAAAAAAAAAAAAAAAAAAAAAAAAAAAAAAAAAAAAAAAAAAGCCATTTTTCATTTGTGATCACTAACAGCGAAAACTACTGAATCAGTCTTTAATAAATTTTAACCATATCATCATTATAGTTCCAGTAAGGTATAGCAATAGTAAATTCTACTGGTTTTCAGTTAATTTGTTTTTAAAAATGTCATATTATCACTTGTATAACAGTGAAGTTTCAAAATTGACCGATAGTTGGGGAGCGCCATGCTGTAATAAAGATTAGAAAAGGTACGGTGATATACAGAACTTGCTAATCATAATGAAATTTACTTATATTCAATAAAACTTTTAAAAAAAGATAAGAGCGAATTGTCGACCTTAGTGTACCATTTTGCAATAGAGTTTACTATGGTGAAACTACTGAAACCATCTGTCCAAATTTTAAAATAATGTTCATTGTAAGAATAACAGAAATAATAGAGATTTCAATGTACAATGTTAAGCGGCAGAAATGAGGTTTGTCAAATGTCATATACGTTTATAATGAAAAAAGTAAAATCCAACCAGATGAAATCAATAAAATTATTTCTGCCAAATAAAAATTATTACAAAATGTCGATCCTTTGCTTTTTGATAGGGTGTGTAAAAACATGATCCATGGGCCTTAATTTGTAAGCACTAATAACGCAGTCGATTCTTCGCAATTTTATTAATGGGCTCTGTCCATCTGGATTATCGACTCATACATAAAAATTAAAAATTGGAAACCCAAATCGTACATTTTTAACCAGGTTAAACATTATTTCTATGCCCTGAAATTTCGAAGAAATAATGCTGCAATATAAGATTTTTATCGATAAACAAATAAAATTACAATTTTTAGTCAAAAATATTTCACTTGAGGTACGCATGATGGTATAGAAGGATTGATGAATTAATTGCCACTTCTATTGAGATTATTTTATTAGAAAACTAGTTTCGAATGCTAAACATTCATAATCAGTTCTAAAACATACAATTTTTTTTTTTTTTTCAACACATCACTACAACACGGACAAAGTAATGCCTACTTGAACCGATTTCATTTAACTGACTCACCTACATGCCACTGCGACAGACAACACAACAGACTTTTCATCACATTCTATACAACTGCCCTCTATTTGACAACAAGAGAGTACACCTAATAAAATCCATACTATTAAAAGGAGACGATTGGCCGCTTCCGGAGAAGGATATTTTCAAAAAATATCTCAAGGAATGAAAAAGTTTATCACTGAATGTGATTTAGAACTCCTCAAAGAAGTAAAGAAGACGACCATCGACGTGGAGCCGATCTCATTGATGTTTATAGTTTTGTTTTTATTTGTTTTGTTTTATTCACTTATGTTTTGTGTTAGTTATGAAATTTTCACTTAATTTTGTTTTGTTTCTTTTTACATTGCTTATTGTACCGATTCAAAACTCAACATAAATACTTAAATGTAAATTAATTCTAAATTTAAAATATTTTATAAAATACTAAACATGTTAGATACATGTAATATGCTAATTGCATGGAGCATGTACAATATCTAAATACAAGCCCCTCTTACAGGGTTACTGTAAGAGGGAAAACAAGAAAAAAAAAAAAAAAAAAAAAAATCAGTACTATGTTACATAGGTTTTATATACTAAAGTTTTTAAAAAAACTGGATGATCGGTAAATCAAAGTGTAAAAGAACATATAAGAGCATACGCTATACACAAAACTTCAATTTCGCTATCCATTTAAATGAAAATAACCACAAATTTAATAAAGACTCGGGAGTAAAAATACTACATCAAGTAGAAAATAGCCTAAAATTAAATATTTTTGAATCATTAGAAATAATAAAATCGTTTAAAACCGATCCAGATTTTTGTTTAAATGATCAGATAAACATATCCAATGAGTCATAAGGGAAGTCCCATAGTAAATCACATTTTATATTTTAGAACTGAAGATGAATGTTTAGCATTCGAAACTAGTTTTCTAATAAAATAATCTCAATAGAAGTGGCAATTAATTCATCAATCCTAAAAATATTTCAATTCTTTACTTATACTTATGAGAGTGCGCGAAGCCGCAGCGGAGGATGCTAGTTAAAGATAAAATTTAAAGATTCGTAATGTACTCGTTAAGGCAGCCTACAGTTATAGGACATATTCAGGTTTTTTACAGGAAACTATTTCATCGAATATATGGCTGTCCGGATTAGGAAGGACCGGTTATGGGAGAGTAGACCGTAATGACTTGTTAAGAATGCAGCTGAGAAGAGAACAGGTGGAATATCTAGGACAGGCACGAGCGTCACATAAACACCGCGGGTTCGAGATCGGCAGAGAAGGCTATGATTAACGATGTTAGCGCTCTCAATGCAAGGCGTGGGTAATACTGCCCACACTGTCCACATCTACCACTTCCTCCCCCCAGCCCTAGTTCTGTGTCGCCCTATCTGTCTTCTCATCTCCTCGACTCGGGTCTTATTGTCACAGCTTGAAGTGATATCGCATTATATAAGGAGTATCTGGGTGTGTTTATTGAGACCGCTTTGTGGAAAGGTATTGATCACCGCCATGTTACTCGTGTCAATACAACCTTAGTGCAACATGTATGGGAACATAAAAATAAACCAAGTTCATGATCCATCTGATAATATTAAATATCATTTGTTATCTTGTTGTTACCTGTTCCTATATCCGTCGTCAATCATTTCATGGGGACACCAATAAAAATTATTTAGGCCACACGAAAGAAACATACGAAGAGTATAAAAACAAAAAATATAAAATTTTTACTGAAAAGACGTATTAATGTTTGCAAAAATCAGGTGGGCAAGGGTAGATTTTACAGGGTGGCAATCGAGAAAACAACGATGTCAAAATTTGTTCACGTATCTAATTTTATTATGATTAATAACTCATTTGTAAGTTTTACAGGAATTATTTTATTACAGCAGAAGAAGAGAATGAACTTTATTCTGGGACATCTTTTCCCATAAGAATACCATATGAATGCGATACATAGGACAATCGTCTGGCTGTGACAATTATTAATAATGATTTATAATAACAAATGATTAATAATTAAATTATGAGCAACAAAATAAATGAGAAATCTTGTACAAGGAAACATCTTATGTATACTATTATAATGTATATTACATAAATATTCATGTTTTAAAATTGCTCAGAAGACTGAAAGTTCAGGAGGTAAAGAAATAGATGATGTTTAAAGAAAGTAAGAGTGGAACTTTTTCGAACTGAGATGGGCAATGAATTCCATAAAGAGAAAGCACGAATAATAAAGGATGCAGTTCGATGCGCAGGAGTGTACAGGTTGATGGGTTGGGTTCTAGTATTTAAGAGGTGGATGGAGGAGCGCAGAATGAGGAGGAAATGATTATAGGTAAGTTTTTTTGGTTTTCAAGGATTAAAATATGAGTGCACCTAGGAAATATTGACGTCGAAAATCGGGGTAAAGCCATCCAATTTCAGAATACCTGTGAGATATGTGAGAACCTCCGAAGATCCCGAAAATAAATCTAATAAAACAGTTCATTACTCTTTTACATCTTATTTCAAGCTTACTAGACAGTTTGAATTTTTCGTATGCTTTTAGAACTGATGTGAATGTTCAAAATTAGAAACTAGATTTCAAATAAAAATAATTTCAATAGAAGTGGCAATTAATTCATCAATCCTAGTTGTACTGATCCTTCTATACCATTATGCCTACCTCAAACGACTACCTTATGTTACAACAAAGCCTATAACAATCTAATGTTTGTATTAACATGATAATGTTTATTATTATTATACTAACTCAAAATATTTTAATAGATGATAGTGAAAAAAATCACAATTTAAAAAAATATATATATATCTTTATTCACAACTGTCAGTTATAATTAGACAACCAGTGAATCTGTTGTGAGAAAGAAAATGGCGTGAAAGGTAAGAGAAGGAGCAGAACCCAGCGCCACCTCCAGTCTTTATTTTAGTCTATGAGGTCTCTCATCCAGCCCCTTTTTACCCTTCTCTGGGTGTTACCTAGAATATGTATTGTGGCCATGTCGTTTATAACTGTATTAGGATGTTCATGAATTTTTTCGTGGAATCGGTCGTGGTAAGTTCGTTAACTGTCGGCATGCGTAGGTCAGTATGTAAAGTTATGTTGCTAACATACCCTGGTGCTTTTGTGATTGTCCTGAATGTATTTGTCTGGAAGATAGTTAATATGTTGTTCAAATATGGATTTGGATTTTGATTTAAGAACTCTGAAGCCTTTGTAGGTACCCAGAAGACCATCTTTGGAAGAAACGTCGGCATAACATTAATGGTTGCTACTTCTTATAGTTTCTTTGAGACTACATTACAGTTTTTATTTCAACATAGACCACGGTCGACTAAGTCAACATAAGATTTAAAAACATCTAAATCAACATCATAAACTACACTTTTCAGCTGCCACCGCTATGCCTTCTCGCTTGCTCATATATGTCGAACCACATTTTATTATAATAAAGGAATTTGGATTGCATATTATGAACAGATAATTGAAGCGAAACGAATCGCTATAACCCTGAGACGGGCTGGAAAGACAAAACCTCAAATAAGTTAAACTTGACACTCAATAGGTTACTTACTATATGAGGGAAGGCGATTTGCATGTGTTATTATACCAATATGAATAAACTCCCTCCGCATAATTTATCGATATTAAATACGATATGCTAATGAGCGAGGCGTAGGCTATTAGTTATGGTTTGTCCAATCGAAGGTGGACCAAAATAATCGATGATATATCGATATAGCTCTTCGCCGGCCATTATTCAACAACGGCCTCGGATGTCTTCCTGTTGAAGAAATAACCAATAACAGAACAATGAAGTAATAGGATCGGGGCATATGTCATGGCGAGCGATCATGGCGGCTGTGACGGGGTGTGTGCGGCCTTCGCCAACGGTAAATGTAACAGTAACAGTAATAGTTCTATTGTTATTTCGTATTCATATAGCACTATTATAATTTTTATTCTATTAATTGAAATTGGCAACCGTATTGAATATGAAATATAATACATCAAATAAATGTGAGGATAATCCTAAAAATGACACGTTGTGTTATAACGTTACTTGTTTTTAAAGCAACTACCCATTGGTAGCAGTTATAAAGGTTCCATATAATGAAGTACTATATTTGAAGGTCTCGAGGCCATCTTCTTTTCAGGGGTCTCGGAGGGTTATCTGGAATGGAATGAGAAGCAAGTTGTGATACTAATGGATTTGAATATTTGTGGAGTTTGCTATGAAAGGATAGATATCTGGTTTGAGCTAAGTCAGAAACGTAAAGTATATTAAGATCATTGTGGATAAGTTTGTTTGTTACGAAGTAAGGGGCATTGAGGATTTTTATAAGGATTGGATACAAGATGAATTGGATGGTTTAGCAGATCTTCAAAGCACAACTACATATGTCCAAATTGGTCTAATTACTGTTATGTGAATGAGTCTTTTGTAATTAATTGGAAGGTTGGAACGTTTGTGAAGTACATGTTGAAGTAGCAGAAAACGAATGGCGATTTCCAAGTAAGACGTTTGTTCAGATGGAGTTCTTAGATAGCGGATCTGTTCAAAAGGATATTAACATCATTAAAGGATACTGTAGGACAGGAAGTCATAGGTTTACAACGAAGGGTAAAGGTTATTTGGTGAAATTAATTTCGATTCTCCATTTTTGACATCATCCTTGAATACTGGAGTTTTTGGGAGGCAAGAAAGGTATCATTATTTATTGATTATACACAAGTGTCATCAGCATACTTGGTGAGGATGGTTCTAGGATGTGTCGGGATGTCAGCTGTATACACAGTGTAGAGGATTGGACCTAGGATACTTCCTTGAGGAACACCAGCAGATTGGGTAAAGAGAGATGAATAGTAAAAGTTATGATTAACTTTGAAAGTTCTATCACTGAGATAGGAGCGGATAATGAGGAAGTATGTAGAAGGTAGAAATTTACGAAGTTTGTAAAACAGTCCCGGGTGCCTGACTTGGTCAAAATCTATTATAATTTTAAAAAACTTTTTTTCGGTTTATTTAATAGTTAGGTGGATGATACAGTTGATGATTTGTACTTAGTATCCAAATATTAACAAGAGAAATTGACATTTGGGAATTATCAATACAACCGAAAAAAATAAGAGAGAAATGTTATCATAATGATTTCCAAACATAAAGACAGATGAGAACAAAGAAACAACTCTCAGCATTGCAAATTTAAATTATATCCATACCTTTCCAACCCTCTGGTCAATCATTATATAATTCAACTCATCTCTAATCCTCTATTCGCGGAATGAATGGCAGAGGCTCTGAGACCTTATATTAAAAATATAATGGAATTCAAACATTGGCCTCCTTCTCCGCTGAAGTCCTGATCATCTTCGGCTATAGGGGTGATTATCACACTACAATCAAATTTCTAGTTATCAAAACTGCAAATTTAAATGTTGATAAATCTTGCTGCAAAATTTTGATACTTCCTGGAGGCTACCTGTGAGGATTGTAGGTGATGCAGCAACGCATAAATCACTTTACTTTTTTTTTTAAAATTTCTATTAAAAATTTTAACCAATGGCAATGTAAATGCCCCCACAACAATATGAATTTAACCCCGCATTTAAGTTGGAGTTCGAATTCGTAAGATCGACAGTTTCGTCTTAGATTACTCCTATAGATATTGTATCGGAAAAAATTCACCAACTTTCATTAGGTCTGGATATTTTTTTTAATATGTCACATTTCATAGTCTTGACAAAAATTTGTTTTTTAATTAAAGTTATTTTTTTTTACTGGTAGTCGCCCCATGCCAAGTAGCCAAGTAATTATTTCAGTCATTTTAGCCACAGAAATCCTTAAAAATCAATTTTAATATTGTCGTGATATCTTAAAATTTGCATGGTATATGAAGATACCATAGCAATGTTAATTGATAATGGCCAGGGCAATGTGAAAATAATATTAAAAATATTACCACCGAAATTCTATTCATTTATTTCGCATTTTCTCTGGAGTATGAGGGCGTTAGCCTAGTATTAGAACGCATGAAGCCCGTTACAAATAAATATTTGGTTTAGCTGATTTAAGGTGGACATAACAATGTGATATTGTTTTAAGGAGACCACGTTTTTTGCTACATACAAACATTAATGTGTACTGCCTCAGTTGGGTGACAAAGTACTTCATGTAGATGTCTTCACTGAGACAGGTGACTGTCACTTTATAGCTCACGTACTGAGAGGTACTGTAGTACGTGGAGGCCATTTCCGATTTTCCTCCTAAATTACGTTAGTAGGGAATTCTCGACAGTTTGACATTTTCCACGGTCGGCTTCCTCAGGAGTGAAGGTTGATGGTGCATATCAAATCCGACGGGCGATTCGGACACCTACGGTCCTACAACGGGTCTCCTCTGTCCTCCGGAGCTATTAGGACGAGAGGCAGACCTCCGGGCAGAGAGGTGAAGAAGGAGACTGAGATCTAATGTCCTGAAGGACCGTTAGTTCGCATACAGGTTTTGAATTACTGTTATAGAACATAACTATTTACAATATGATGTTTTTGTTTAAAGTCAGCTGTAGTACAAAGATAGAAGGCGTGAAGTAGTCAGCATCGCTTGAGCCTTCTTAAGGTCACCTATGTCGGTTTTATACATTTTTTTTTTCATTATTTTCCATGTGTCCATTTAATCTATCATCAAAGCGTTTATAATTCGGGAGAATGTAATTTGTAGCAGTTGAAAGTCCGTAAGTCTGTGTTTAGATTCTCGTTAAAAAGTGGGCTGGTGAGTTCGTTAGCACTCTTAATGATATTTGGTTCTAACTGTTCCATAAATATAGCCTGCGTAAGTCCATATAGGTTTTTATTAATACGAAATTAGAAATTTTGACATGTGGACACCTTCAGTGGGCCGTGTTCTGCCAGACCTAAGCCCAGGTAAATCATCGAGTTAGTTCGTGGTATCGAGTGGTTGTCGACATAAACAGGGGGACAAGTTTCGTGTCGTAACGTAAATGTAACGTTGGCTGATTTGTTTTGGTTTATTTCCGATTTATATTGTTTACATGAGTACTCTATATTGACATGGATATATCTTTAGACAGACTGGGGATCTATACTTTATTCCTGTAACGTTTTTTTCACATTCAAAAATGTAACACATTAACACGCTCGAAGCTCTCTTAGTGTTGCTCTGATCGAAAAATTGTCTACGGTTCCCTAGTCAGAAATTCACTAGAGAATACTTTTTGTTATATAACATTAGTCGCTAAGACCTACCATTCAGGAGCTATTTTGATTCGAATGAAAAACGTCAAGTTGTAACGTTTTACTTGAGGAATAGAAGGGTCAATACAATCAGTATTGTCGAATTCATTGCCACTTCTATTGGAATTTTTTTTTCAGAAAACTAGTTTCGAATGTTAAAATATTGGTCCCCTGCTGAGGATATATCTGTTAGATCTCCGCAGGTGAGTACTAATATTTGATTTCTTGTCTTATATTTTTGACATTTTCCACGGTCGGCTTCCTCAGGAGTTAAGGTTGATGGTGCATATCAAATCTGACGGTAGATCCGGACACCTACGGTCCCTCCAACGGGTCTCCTCTGTCCTCCGGAGCTATTAGGACGAGAGGCAGACCTCTGGGCAGGGAGGTGAAGAAGGAGACTGAGGGACACGCTTTAGAACTGTTGGTGTTGCTCGGATCGGAAATTTATATCTGACAGTTCCCTTGTCAGAAATTTAATGAAAGATACTTTTGTCGTACAAAATTTGCCATTAGGATCTACCGTTAAGGATCAATATGGGTTTGAATGAAAAAAGTCAGGTTTTGCCTTCATTTTTTTAGTGTTGCGGCTTTTTCTCATTTGGAGAGAAATTGAGTTTTTATACTGCTTACATTTATTAAATACATTCTTTTAATAAACCTGATAAGTTTCATATGCTCTGGTTAAATAATATAATATGGGAAGATGAACACCTAAACAAAAATAAAACTTTTAGCTGAGAAAATGTATATATTCCCTCGAATGAAAGATTTTAACACGAAGAAAGAAATAATTCGAATGAAAAACGTAAAGTTATAACGTTTTGTTGTAACGTTCGTGAAGCTTATATGTGGTATACTGTGTCAGTCAATAGATAATTTTAATTTGAATTGTTCTTGTATTAGTATTAATGTTCCATTTGAATAGCAACAGAACCCCTCTAAGACGGTCTAGCAGCGATCAATAAATATATAATATAAACGAAACGTTACAAAAACTATTGGCCTCATTTAGTTCAGCACTATCACCTTCTTCAAGGGCCCATTTTATATGAAAATCAGTTTCACCCACCCGTTGCAATATAAAAAAGAAAATAAACATCATTGTCATCATGCAAAACTAAATTTAATTTAATAGAAAAAAAAAAAAAAAAAAAAAAAAAAAAAAAAACTTAAAAGGAAGGAAGACTGGAAGGTGCTGCATGCCCTCATTATATATAGTTGAGGAAGACAATCGGCAGGAGACAATAGCTAACGGCCCTCCGGGATCTGGAGCGGTCAGGTGTCCATTGTCTTCTTTGATCTGTAATTAGTTCGTTTGTGTCCTCTCCTCTGGTCACTGGTCAACTGGAGGTCGTCTTGTTTTTCTTGTCCTCGTCCTGGAAGTCAGTAGTCCTGAGTAAACAAGAACCTTCGGTTCAGCCTGGTTCATCGAGCAGCAGAAGAAAAAGCCAAGTTTGAGCGGTGTTTTTGTTCTGTCGATTGTAAATAGTTCAAAGTCGGAGGGTCACTAGAAAACTTCCAATTGTCGAGTTTAAGAATGAATATTTTTTTTATTGTTTGAGAAACTTCCCATACAAACAGGAGTTGGCTTGGCAGCATCGCAATAACAATAAAAAAACAAAACAATAGTTATAACAATAACAAACATAGAATAGCAACAAATAATTACAACTGAAAGTACATAATATAAAGTAAATCCATGAACTTAATATTCAATGAGGAGATCTAAGGAACAAAAAAATTTTATTTAGCTTGTCGATGCTATTTAACTCCATTAAATTTGAAGAGATTGCAAACAGTCCTTTTCAATAATATACTTATGTAGATACCGCTGCCTTTGAGATCCTATTGCAGGGCAATCGAATAGCAAATGTTTCAAACTGTCTTCAATGCTTGTATGGCACTATTCGCACGCCATCAACCACTTTGACCACTTTACATTGATTTTTATAAAGTATTCTTAAGTATTCATTCTTACACACTCTCAGCTGACTAACAGTTCTTAATTTTTGTATATTTATATTAAATGTTAAATATTTTTCTGGCTTGGGGTTAGTAAAATTGCAAATACTTTTATAAGAAGTGTAGTACTTTGAGTTAAACGCTCGGCTTATATCTTTCGAAAATAAATTGTTTTTTAGTTTTTCTATAACAGTGCTTTTGTTGGATATTAAGAGTTTTGCATTAGATAGATGAGAGAAGTTATCAACAATGTTATTGGCGGAGGCTATCATTTTAATCTGTGAGATCCAGGCTCCATATTTCCGCGCCATAAAGTAATGTTGATGATACCATAGCATCAAAGAGGGTCATTTTAGTTTGCCAAGCGTCACTTTTTCCTTTCCTCAGGATATCTCTCATTTTCGCAGCTGCAACGTTTGACCTTTGTAAAAAATGTTTAGATGCTTGGAAAAAGTTTCCAGAAGATGAAAATGGTACCCCCGTCTAAAAAAATCTCGAGTCTAAGAAAAAACCTATAATGTACAAGGAAACAACGAAATAATAAAGTATTATGAAAAACTAAAACCGTGTTCATAATCTTCTTTTCTTGGCATGTAGGGTTGTTTGTGGCATTTTTCCATTATCG
The DNA here is from genome assembly GCA_003667255.2 of Euschistus heros. Lineage (NCBI taxonomy): Eukaryota > Metazoa > Arthropoda > Insecta > Hemiptera > Pentatomidae > Euschistus > Euschistus heros. The sequence continues at coordinate 303,504 of RCWM02000576.1, read as the reverse complement.
GCGATCAAAATCAAATCCTGGTGAGCCAGGTTCATCGCTTAGTTTGAACCATTTTAATGTTTTTAAATCTTCGTTTGCTTAATAATTATGTCTTCATTTTTTTTATTCAATCCACTGCATACTAGATTACGATTCTATATATTTCTTTTTACTGTTAATTGTATCAATCCTCAAATCAGCGGTTAGCTACAATGGATAATGTTAACTTCAAACCCACACACTTGGTACTTGACTATGCCACCTGAGCGCCAAACCCAGTTATGAGTCACTTACGATGTGACCCAGTTCTGGCGACCTAGTGGGAGGTAGAATGGGACCAGTGATACCTGAGGAAGGTGAGGGGTCACTGGCGAAACGTCGCCCACAACGGCGTCAGGTATCTTGTATCGGAGTCAGGTATCTCGTGGGTATTGTGTCACCCTAACTGTAGTTATATGCAAAACGGATCAACCACTTATACTTAGTTGATGGTTTTTGCTATTACTAGTTCATTCACTACGTTATTCCTTCATAAATTGATAATTTGATATTACCTTAATTTATTCAACCACACCTGTTCCATATGAATTCACAATAAGCTGAAATATGAAACAGTTATATTCATAAGGTTTCTGTCGAGTATGAGGTAATAAAATATAGAAACAACTAGCGATAATTTTGAAATTACAGAGTAGAAACAAGAGCTTACAAAAAGTTAAAAAATTAATTTTTTCTTTACATTCCCAGACAGACGTTCAAACCTACCGAGTAATTACAAAAGGCTCATTTACATGACAGTTAGCAGAACTACTTGGATATATGGAGTTGAGCTTTGGGATTTCACGAAACCATATAATTCATCCCGTATCCAATCCTTGCAATCCAAAATCCTTCGAAAAATCCTTAATGATCCTTACTTTGTCACAAATAAGCTTATCCATAATGTTCTATATACTACTGATTTAGCCCAAACCAGATACCTATTCTTTCATAGTAAACTGGGTAAGCATTCTAATCCACTAGTCTCTCAACTTGCTTCCCATTCTATTCCTGATAATCCACCGAGGCGTCTGAAAAGAAGATGACCTTGTTACATAGACTTTTTTTAATTTCTATTGAAGCGCTACTAGTGAGTGGTTCTTCACATGTTATTGGCAATTCATTGTAATAATTTCCTCAGATTTACTTATTGTGCATATAGGTTGTAAATATCAATAATTAGTTTTAAAAATAAAGTTTTCTACTTGTTTTGACAGAAACAAAATAAATGAGTACTCATTGCTAAAAAACTAGAAAACGTTAAAATCCGACATTTGGAGAAATATTGAATGTAATCTTCAAAACCAATCCAAAGTTTTATTTAAATTGCCAGTTGAATATTTCCAATAGCCCTATTTTAAAATTCGTAAACAGTAGGAACAGAAAAACCAACCAGTCAATGGGAACACTTAAAGGATTGATTTTTACCTTACTACTTAACTCAGTCTTAATATGTGGTCTCCAATCGGGGTCCTAATAGCTTCTAGAAGAGCTAATATTTTACCTCTTAAGTATCAACATGTTTGATTTCTTGTCTTACATTTTTAAAATGTTAATATATATGTATGACTCATGTAAGAAAGTGCTGATGTTTTGAATTTTTTGTATGTTATTAGAACTGATGATAAATTTGTCCTTATCAAGGATAGGGTAATTAGGTACCTGCCCTGTTGTAGAACAGTTAGGTAGTAAATTTCACTGTTAAGTACCTAACTGTAGGTACTTTCCAGTAATTCATTATAATTATCTATAAATAATTTTTGTGCCTAAACGCTCCAATGTAGCCCAACTAGACTATCAAGAAGGACGGCCTATCCTACAGGTTGTCTTTTCTATTGTAGTGTAGGGTTGGGAAGGTCGAGGTTCATTCCGTGGGCCCGCCAGGAAGTAAATTTCAATCCTCTTAGGCGGGATTCGAAAAGTTGAGACCTCAGCTACAACGCGCCCGGCCATCGATCCCACTATCGATAATATTTATTTATCTATCGATTCAGTTTTTCGAGGTTCAGAAAGTTATGTATTTGACAACTTTTATAAAAAAAAAACAACAACTAACATTTGAGCAATCTAATTGGACTTTGGGCCTTGGTATTATAGGCTATGATATTATAGTTTTTCCACTTAAATTAGTTATTGTAATAAAATACAAAACTGAAAATAAGTCTGAAGAAGAAAATCATTATCTAAAGCTTAGGTTTATAGTTATGATTCTTAAAACATAATTCGAAAAATATTAACACATAATAAACCAAACAAAAATACGCAGCAATAGCAAACTATACGCAATAATTAAATTAATTCTATAACAAACACTCCAACATCTTGAATAACAATAACATCCAATTTAGTTCGTGATGGAGATTACATCTCGTGATCTATAAAGGAACACAAGATGCATACGAAATTAAAAAGATTACACATCAGCATAAATTTTCATATAATTCACAATTTTAACTACGATACACATTCAACTCGATACATAATATTATTCTGATGTTCTCAATACATTTATTAAGGATCATTATTAATATCTTTTATAAGTTTAAATTTTTGTTTTCAATTTAATATATAATTTATCAAGTGATGAAAATAAGAGATATAATCCGAGATAAGATGCTGCAATATTGTATTATGTTATACAATAGTGCATTGTGTTATTGTATATTTATTTATTTTGATTTACAAGAATTGGTTTATTTTCTGCATATAGTGAATAAGAAATGTTTAAATTTTTCGTCTTCGATTTCTTTAAATTAAAATATTTATGACAAAATTAAAACAAAGTAAAGTGAAAGAATTTGTTTCTATCAACATATAGAAATTGACAAATGTACAAATATGTCAAGTAAAAGTTTTAATAATGATTACAATAAAATATGCCAAAACTTGAAAAGTACTGCTCACCAGTAGCACTTCAATAAAATTCTACACTAGAATTTCTATAGGCCATCATCTTATCAGACGCCTCGGAGGATTATCGGGAATGGAGTGGGAAGCAAGTTGAGAAACTAAAGGATTTGAGTGGTATGGAGCTTACTATGAAAGGATAGGTATCTGGTTTGGGCTAAATCAGCAACACATGGAACATGAAGATCATTATGGATAAGTTTATGGGTGACAAAGTAAGGAGCATTGAGGATTTTGGATTGTAAGGATTGGATACGAGATGAATTGGATGTTTCAGTGGAGCCCCTAAGCTCAGAAAGAAATACAGATAGATATATTAAGTATTAAAAATTAATCTAGCTAGAGATTACCGGGAAATGGTCTGGATGAACTGGGATTAGGATGTCGAATAGAAATGTGAAAATTTTTGTAATATATGTTTATGTACTGTTGTACAATATAAAACAATGCGTGTTGTATAATTTGAAATGTACCTTGACACAATGTAGTATTGTTTTAAGTATTTTAAACTGAATGTATCCTGGAACTTAAACATTTAAATTCCTTTTCTTCGAAATAGCAAAGGAGTTAGCTAAAGCCGAATTTTATTGTCTTCTAAAATGGTCAACGGAATTAGGACTACACACCAAGTTACTTAACTCCTCGGATGTGCTCCTACATTCCAGGTTAGGGAGTTGGGTCCTTGGGATGACAGGCCTCGGCCGAGTCGAGAATCCAAAATCTTTGTAAGGAAGAGAAGACTGCCGCATTGTTTGGTCCTTACAGAAGTTGAAGGATACAGAGGTCAGGGTTTGTTGGGTAAGGCGGCGGCTCGGGTTTCGAATTATTCTTTGGTTAGTCTCGGAAATATAATATGTAGTCTGGCTCATACATTTATGTAAGTTCGATTCCATATATGGCAAGCGGAAAAATATTTATTTGCAATCATTAAATAATTTTGTTAAACTATTTAAATGTTGTTGGGAGTAAGTACCTAATTAAAATACAGTAGAATGGTATAATTGGTATATATGAACACTAGCATTCTTGTCGCGGCTTCACCCGCTTTCATAACTAAAGATCTTAAATGATTGTAACTAATAATTCAAGTTTTATTTATTTAATCAGTATGCAACAGAGCATAATTTCTTCAATGATATTTCCATGCATAGCGTTACTTTTTAACTTGGTTAAAATTGCACATAAAAGATGTTTGGAGATTACATAAAAACATAATTAGACATCCAATTTTTAATTTTAATGAATTAGTAGGTAATCCAGGAGAAAAGAGAATCGCTCAGAGAAACTCTTGTGGACAATGGGCTGCATTATAAGTGCTTACAACTAAAAGCAATCATATTTTTCCAAACAATATTAAAAAACAAACGGTCGACATTTTGATGTGGTATTTTTTTTTTTAAGAAGAAATAACTTAACTGGTTTGATTTTGATTTCTAACCATAAAAGTATTTTTAACCATGATCTCAAAATCTTCCTTGAACTATGAAAATGGGGTAGTTAAAATTCGGTACAGATGTGTTCTGTAATTGTAATCTGTACCGTTGTAAACTCTGGGGAATCGTGCTAACTACACCTATATGTCGATTTTCAAACCACCCGTATCCAAATATCGCACTACTTATTTAATTAATTAATTATAAGCAAATTTTAATATAAATTTTAAGCTCTATGTCACACCTTACCTTTCTAACCTCTCATAGAATGGCACTCGCCACCTATCGGTCAATTTTCGAACTTCTCTGTTATCTACATATTATCGCTTTTTTAACAATAAATTAATTGAAAATCAATTGATTTTAATACTGCTAAATCTTCTTGGAACTATAAAGATGATGTGGTTAAAATTTGGTAAAGATTGGTTCAGTAGTTTTCGTGGTTAGTGATAACAAACGAAAAATGCCTTGTCATTTTATTAAATAGTAAATATATATGTGTTTGATTCAAAATTTGTTGATTATCGATACCGTTACAGATACAAGAAAATCGATTCTCCAAAAAAACTTAAAAATAAATTGCTATTATAAAAAATAGTCGATATGTGAGCTAAAAAAGCAGGATATAATACATTTGTTTTGTTGAGCAGAGTTAATAGATATGATTCTAATTTATGGACAAGTTCATAACACTTCTGTCACAGATTCAAACGTAAATTATTCAGAAGTATCGATTATCAAAACAGCTGATTAAATTAAAAAAGACAAACCATGTATTTTAATGATGTGCCGAAATCAGCGAAGAGAGTATCCGTTGCTAGGCGACATAGACTCGCCTAAATCTTTTAGACCCGTTGCTTAGCAACACGTTTCTAATAAAGTAGCAGTGAGTATGGTTCGAGATTTTATAGTTTGTAAAACTTATTATTGTTATGTCTGGCAGTAATAGTTAACATTTCAACAGTTTTAATGTTAATTAAATATCAGTTCTGGTCTGTGTATTTTTCTATAAATATATGTCTTCGTCATTATATCTGAAGTTCTTTTCTTTTTTTTTCATTCCCATATGCAGGTTTTTATAACTTCAATAATAAATACATTACATTACACTCAATAAATTATCGTAGAACTTGATGATTTTTTCAATACATCGGCATTTACTACTGCCCAAATGCCAATAATTTACAGTTTCATTTTTATTATTTCTTGCAACAGTGACTAGACAATTGTACAAGTGCCGGTCGGAGAGAAGATTCCTCATAATGAAGATAATGCCGATCAATGTCTTTTCCTGGATAATAGCTCACGTATCTTCTGTTCATCTTCTCTCTAAGCTACAGTGAACTTGTTTTCGATTCGACGGTTCATCCCATCATGATGTTGGACGTATCTTCGAATAGAAAATACGTATTTTTATCTTGTATTGTTGCAATCCAAGTAAATAAGAAAATATCGAATTATGTTACACCTCCACTGAGTTACGCATGATGGTATAGGAAGATCAATACAATTAGGATTTATGAATTAATTGCCACTTCTATTGAGATTATTTTATTATAAAACTAGTTTCGAATGCCATTCATCTTCAGTTCTCAGGAGGTCTAAGAGATATCTGTTAAATCTCCTGAGAACTGCAGATGAATGTTTAGCATTCGAAACTAGTATTTAAAAAAAAATATTCCTAATAGAAGTGGCAATAAATTCATCAATTCTAATTAAGTTATACCTGTAAAACTGACATTTAATATGTTAAATTCGTGGTAGATAGTAATATATTGTCAAAATGTGAGTTTTTAAGTAAACAAAATACATAAAAAATAGGGTAAACTGTGGTTATGACAAAAACACATACGAAACAATTTAAATTAAATTTAATGAATTCTGTGTTTTATATATATATATATATATATATATATATATATATATATATATATATATATATATATATATATATATATATATATATATATATATATATATACATATAACATTAACACTATTACTAGTTCTTTTTTGTTCATGATTTTTTTTCACTTTTTTTATTTCTTTTCTTATTTTTCCCCCTTTGTTCTAATTTCTATATAGAACTTTTACAATTTGTAATTCATCATAACTAAAAATAATATCACACCTGTTAATTACAGGTAGTATGCAAATATGCATGGAACCTGTAAAAATATGAAAATAAAAGACTTTTCCATAGGAGTACTATGGAAGGGAAACAATAAATAAAATTAAAAAAAAAAAAAATTAAAAAAAAACATAGGTACCTACATGATATATATCTTTTTTAAATTTGGAAGCAAATTTATTTTTTGTTTTTTTCCCAGAACAATCTACTTTAACAAATAAAAAAAGAAGGAAAACATAAGAAACGGCTGAAAAAAAGGAGAAAAAAAACGGTTCTTTTACTGTTACAAAGTTACTGGAGGTTTATCCAACTTATTTTGTACCCAATCATTACAATCTAATACCTTTCGTAAAACTGTCGTTTCTTATTATTATTATAATATATATATATATATATATATATATATATATATATATATATATATATATAACTTATATAAAATAAGTATGAAGAGAGAAGATTTGCCTGGTTCGGATACGACCCCGGTTTTTTAAGGCGCCACGCTAGAGAGGTGGAAACTCGGGTTCGAGTCCCGACCGGGTCAAATCTTTTCTCTTCAAAAATAAAATAATATATTTAATAATAATATTGATCTAGATCAAGAAAAAAAATAAAATATATATATATATATATATATATTTTTTTTTTTTTTTTTTTTTTTCCTCTTATGGTAACCCCATAAAAGGACCGTTTATTAATGTTTTTTTTTTCATGTTCCATGCCGTTACAGGCATACTACATGTATGATATATGTTACATTATATTATTTTACTTATCAATGATTGTACTTAACCAACAGTTTATTTGCGTATTGTTATATATATATATATATATATATATATATATATATATATATATATATATATATATATATATATATATATATCAAAAATAAACAATAATGATCATAATTTACCACATCATTGGATGGTTTGATCCAACCCAGACATATGTCCAAATAAATATATATTCCTACTGAACTTGCTTCTAATCTTAGTTCCGATAACCTTCAAAGGATCTGAATGAAAACGGCTTTGTTCCTTCTGGTGTAGGTCTTTTATTGGAGTCCTGCCACTAAATGGCTAATTTATAATTCTTACAGCCGTGTTGTTAGATTTATTTTTCCTCACGTTGACTTTATATAATCTTTATTGTATAATTCTGAGTTTTAATAAAGAAACTTTTAAAAAAGTAGCCTTATTAGAAATTCTACAAGCAGATCTTGAGCAGTGGTCACTTAACCTTGGATTATGACAGAGCTAGGTCATGTGCAAGATCATGTGCGGTTAGGGAGCTGTGAAAGTCCTGAAATCTACTTTCTGGCAGTGGCCTAAGAGGCAAGAGGTCGCGGTTCGCTACAACAAGGAAAGGATTGTAAAAACATTCCACGATTCCGAATGTGGGTTCTCATTGTCAAGTTTATTTGTGGGTATCAATATTTTAAATTGGATACGCCCTTGAGCAGCTTGCACGAGTGCGTCATTCTTATTAATTACAGATCAGTTTCTTGTAAAACGATTCCGTCATGTCAGGGGAACAAATTGGTCTCCCCTTCTTGTAGAATACACGAGTGGGCTGACTAGGAAAGTGAGAAGGGATGTGTCCGGATTCCTCAGCGGCAGTCCAATGCCACGGCTTGTGTGGTTACGAAATCTATCATTAGGGTTCTGGAACCGGAGGGGGAGGTGACGATGTTAGCTTCTGACGTGGCATCGAGCATTGTCAGCTATAACGAAGATAACACCTCTGGAATGTCTGTTATCCAGCTCATTGGTCTGCAGTGCGCTTCTATGGCCTTATTGGTGACTTTAATGCCTGGGTATGATGGTAATCGAACCGTAACAATGTTACAATAACCAACCTTTGGTTCTTGCAACCGCTATTGTGATAAGCCAATCTCACTGACCACATTGCGATTTAACCGGAATCTTAACGGTTACATTTTGGCCTTGGCTCTTTGAAAGAACCTGTCATTTCCTTCTATTATGCCAATTGTTGTGTTGATCGATTGTGTATTTTAGATATGGAATTGAAGACATCCGTTAGTCTCTGGTCTCTTTGTTTATGCAGCAAACTGCATATTACAGGATACCCATTATAATTCTTATCAACCGGAAACATTTGTCAGTGCGTTTCTGTTCCATTTCCTGAATGTAGGGTCACTAATCAAGATGTTTGTGAATTGGTGAATAAATAAATGAGTAAAGAATAAAAAGTTGTAATGGAACCTCCGCTGAGCCTAACCCCTATACTTCATATTATTCACATCATTAATTGTCAACATATTAGTCAACATTAGATGAGGTTTGTATGATACAATACAAGGATCTATACAATTTATAATTGATTAATTATTTTCCACTTGTATGATATTTGAAGCGTAGAATTCCAAAACCAGCTAAGTCCATTTTTAAATTTATTTGCTCAATTAAACTAAAATTGGAATCGGTTTTGAATGATATGGTTGTTTCTGATGATTCGTGAATAATTTCCATTTAAATAATTTCCTGATAGTTAAGTCAATAAACACATTGTAGAGTGCATGAAATATGAGATAATTTTTGACTTCATAGCTTCGTTAGGAGCAGTTAGAGGGTAAACATACTGAAAGTCCCCTCCCCGGGAGATGAGCCAACGGTGGGAGGGGGGAGGGGAGAAATTCAATTTTTTTTGGTTGTTCGATTATATTAAATTTCCTATAAAATTGATTTTATATAAATTTGTCGAAATTTCAACGTTTCGAGATATGCGTTACTGAAAATAGGTGATTTTCGTGAAAAAACAAATTTTACTTCACTTCTTGTCAAACTTTTGCTTTTAGCACCTTCCACAATCGTTTCTCAGAAAAACTTTCAGAATCAAAATTGTAGAGCATTAAATTTCATATATACGTTTCTGGCATTTGAAGCAAATATTTAACAAAAAGTGAGGTAAACATTTTTTTATTTCTAAAATTATCGATTTTTTATAACATATATATTGAAAACCATTGGAATTTCGAAGAATAATTATAGAATCAATTTTGTAGGAAATTTACTTTAAAGTTTATCGAAAACATTTCCGCTTTTAATTTGTTTACCTTCAAACTACTCCAAACGAAGTTATGAACTCAAACAACTACACCCCTCATTTGAGCACTATTTGTATGTCACATACGGTTATAGTTGAATTGAGGGGTTATCTTTCAACGCTAAACATGTTCGATTTTTTTTAAAAAGAGAAAATTTAAAGAAAATTATACTATTTAAGAAATTGTTTAATTTAGGTAACACTCATGGCATAAAATTCACTTCTGTTGATATAAAAACAAAGACTCATGATTGCAGAGTATTTTTTTTTTTTAAATTTAACATACTTAAGAAAATTTAACATACTTAAGACCAGTTGTGACATATGGGAGCGAGTGCTGGGTGCTGACCCAAGAGAGTGAGAGGTTGCTGAGGATTTGGGAAAGGAAGGTCCTCAGAAAAATCTTCGGTCCGGTGAATAACCACGGGAATTGGAGAATAAGAACAAACCTGGAGCTGGAACAATTGTTCGGTGAACCCAACATAATTTCAATAGTCAAAGCAGGCAGATTAAGGTGGCTCGGCCACGTGCAAAGGATGACGGAAGATAGACTTCCGAAAAAGATGATGAACGGCAGGCCGGAAGGAAAAAGGTTGAGAGGAAGGCCAAGGCTGAGATGGCTGGACAACGTTCAAGATGACCTGCGAAAACTGGGTGTGAATGGTTGGAGGAGGAAGGCGGAAGATAGGCAGGAGTGGCTGTCTGTACTTAGTGAAGCCAAGGTCCGACTAGGACTGTAGCGCTCTATTATAATAATAAGAAAATATACAAATACATGTTCAAGAAAAATAGAGTTACTTTTTCGGCTTTTTCTCTCTCTGAGCCCAAAACATCATTTTAGACCCATAATCATTATTTTTAATGCGAGACAATCCTAATTTTATTTCATTTCCGATTTTTGTGAATGTTGATCCGTAATATAGTATCAAAATATATTATTCGAAATTGGACTGCCTTCTCAATTACATTGTTGGACGAATACAATAAGATAATGGCACATATAGAAGGCCTATAATATAACTGACGGATATAACGCCTCACATCATCAACTCAATAAGCAAATCAAATGAGCATAACAATACTCGATCAGTTACAATTCATTCCAATGAGCTACCGTAGACAGATCGAGAAGAGAGCCAATACAAGCTACTAGCAACGAGACAATACAACGAGTAATGGAATAATGAGTAATAACACTTTTGTTATTCACTCCCTCATTGAATAAATGGGTCACGCCCCTTTCTCCCGGCAAATCGCGATTACAGCGACCCTAATGCTCTTGTTCTGCTTTAATGTAGGTCTCTACCTCCTGCCTAGTGTAGAATTAGTTCGCATGCTTTAATTGTTTAAGCTATTTTGTTTAATATTTATTGTAAATAACTAGGATCATTTACTGTCAGAGTAAGAAAAACGTGAACAACACACAGCGTATGTAGAAGTTTGTCTGATACGTTATGAACAAAAAGCTTAAGATTCTCTGCTACATACAGGGAAATACTTTGCTACATTCTTTGTTACACACATGGAAATATTGAGAAAAATACATGGACCATTGATACGACTAAAGGATTGCTTACATATTTGTGTATTTATAATGACAATTATTCATTTTTTTTTTTTTTATATATATCCATTCATTGAAATATAAAACTTTGTAAAATATATCCAACATGTTAATGTTTTGATAATGATTACAATAATATGTCGAAACTTGAAAGGAACTCATCAGTAGCACTTCAATAAAAATTCAACAGTAGAAGGTCTCTCTAGGACATCTTCTCCTCAAAGGCCTCGGAGGATTATCGGGAATGGAGTGGGAAACAAGCTCAGAATACAAGTGGATTTGGGTGAATATTTAGTTTATTATAAAAGGAAAGGTAACTGATTGGGCTAAATCAGCAAAATATGGAACATTAAGATCTTTATGGATAAGTTTATTGGTGACAAAGTAAGGAGCATTAAGGATTTTTCGAAGGATTTCGGATTGGAACGATTGGATACGAGATGAATTGGATGATTTCGTTCCACCCAAAGCTCAACTCCGTACGTCCGAATAGGTCTAATCACTGTCATGTAAATGAGTCTTTTGTAATTAATTGGGAGTTTTGAACGTTTGTCCAGTAAATGTTGAAGTAGTCTTTAACAACTCACAACTTAAAATACTTTTATATTTTAAATAAGAAAAATTACTGTATAATAATGGAGAAAATAACTGCATTTGTTGACTTTCTTAATCATTCAGTTTGCCACATCCCAATAATCCTCTTTTAAGGTGTTGTGGATGTGGCACTGTGACCTCTAGATTTTGTGGATTTGTATTGGGCCCCCCCCTCCCCCTGGTTTTAAGATTTGTTGCTAAATCCTATACAACTAAGTTCAATTTAGGTTAATTATATTTGTTATGATTGGTTGCTTTGTTCTTCTATTTTTAATTATAGTTTAGCTTTTAATTTATCTAAAACTGCAATTAATTTAGCTACTTTATCCCTGTCCAGTTCTTTTAAGTATTCTATTTCTTCTTGAGGATCAAAATTAAATTTTCATTCAGACCTGATTTTTCCGAGCTTTTTGCACCTGAATATTATATGTCTTCCGGGAAGTCACAAGTCTCACATTTTCCATTGGCTTCTATCATCTTTTCTTTGTACAGCCATGATTTGTTCTGAGTCTTGTTATTCTTACAATATTATTTCTATCAATATTGGTACCGATGGTTCAAAACCATTAAAGTGGTTAGGCTCACTTTGGAATGAACTTGATAATAATCTCTGCCGTTAGATTGTGACTCCCAGCCATACCTGCCCTGCCATTCTTTTATCGCCTGCTTCTTTATATCTCTGAGTAGGTCTGGAGTTGGAAATTTAGCATTATCCTTTTCTACTTGTTTATTTCGAGCTACTCTGTCCGCCTTTTCATTACCGGAGAGGCCTACATGGCTAGGTACCCACTGAAAAGAAAACCTGCTTTTCGATTGGGTTGTGGTTTGGATAATTTTGAAATCTATGTAGGATTTTATCTTGTTTGTGTGTATCTTCTCTAGTTAGGTGCACGATGAAGCTGAGTCAGTTAAGATGACTATGTCTTGATTAGTGTATGTTTCTTCGCAGTAGTTTATGGCTCTGTAAATAGCATACATTTCGGTAGATGCGATGCTGAATTTGGTAGAGATTGAAGTAGAAATTGTATTGGAGTTGTCGCAATATCTAGCAGCTCTACTCAAGTCCTAAACCTTATATGTAATAATATGCCACTCATTTAGCCTGCTTTGATCTTTAACAGTGATGCGATTATAAGAGAAGCTCTGGGATCTCTTGGAGTCCAGCCTGGCAGTCCCACATCCATAAGTAAGGAAAAGATCTGAATTGGAATTTCCCAAACTGAGTGAGTGCATGTGTATATGCAGAAAATGCTTTTATTTATTTATTAAGATCTAGGATAAGTTTTTATATTCCAAAGCGAGGCATGGACCATAACAAAGACCCTTCTAAGCATGGAATTTTTTAGGGTTTGCAAATGAAGAGGTTAAGAACATGAGTGAATATTGAAGCCAAAATAAAGATGAGCAATATACCTAAAATACGTATACTCTAGGAGGCTTCATTCGGGTTCCAGAAGGAGTAGGTCAGGACTACTTGGGCTGGAAGTTCTGGAAGGTGATCTTCGGACCCTGGATGCGGAAGGATGAAGGTGAGCAGAGGACAGGTCTTGATGGATGAGGACAATTGAGGATGGTTACCGTTCTTAATTCTTTATGAGATCTTCCATGTAGCTAGTTGATTATAGCACAGAACTAAACGTAAGCAACTTCGGCCTATGGTAATGTAGAATCATGTTGAAATAAATTCTTCAGAGATAATAATACGGCTTGTTATGGTTTGATTGAATAAACAAGTTTGTGTTTGGTTTGAATGTATATCCTTCCCCCCCTGCCTGGGGGTGTACACTAATTGGACTCGCTCATTTACATGTCGAGAACTAAAAAGGTCAAATGGTATCTCCCTTCAGAATATCCTTAGGCCGAATCGTTAATTATTTCGAGTGTGGGATTACAATTTGTAGTTATTAATTAATTTTTTTTTATTATTTGCTACATCTACTTACAATATTAATTTAAGTTGTAGGGCATAGTTTTAATGATCCACCTGGTTATTAAAATATATCAAAGATGGAAGCCGAAAATTCCACCGAAGTGATTTTTTATTTTCTCGTCTTAAAGTTCCTTTATTTTTTTAAAGGTGTTTACGCCTTCATATATTTTAATCAGGAAAGATAAACCGTGTAAAGATTGTTTAAAAATATTAATTATTATAGTCAGCTGTATTTAAAAATATTACTAAGAAATTTAAAATTTACTAAACTTTAAATGAAATTTTAAAGGCCCCTTGCGTTCATTAGGTCTAACATTGGGTGAGTGAAAGGTCTAATGTGATTTCGAATAATCTCTAGAAGGATATGTCTCATCTAAAAAAATAAATAAAAATTAAGAAAGAACAGAAAGAATCATAACATTCATACCCAATATACAAAATTTACAATCATTCCGAGGAACACCCGGATACAAGTTTGGAGGGCAAGCCGGACTCAGAGAGTTCCCAGCGCTGTTCTATCAGCTGCGTCACTAGCAGACTCCAGTGGAAGCTGAAAGAAAGCGCTGTGGCACAATTGCACAGGACTTGAGTCGAGAAGCTGGCAATTGCCAGAACTCCAATAATAACTATATACAATAAATCTCAGGGCTATTGCCGTTTTAATCTGCGAGGTGGGTTGCTAGGATGCGAGGAACTGGATGATGAACGAGCCAGAGGGTTGGGATGATTGAAAAGGTTTTGATGGAATTTGGAAAATATATGGGGTATCATGTCAAGGACAAAAGGTATTTTGAGATCATTACGAAAGGTTTTGTTGGAGACATAATATGGAGCAATTACTATAGTACGAAGGGCTTGGGATTGGAAGGATTGAATGCGTTTGATATTGGATTGTTTTGCTGTCTCCCACAGTTCAAGTCCATATTTCCAATCGGTTTAATGTTGGTTTTGTATATGAGAAGTTTGTTTTAAATGGAAAGATGAGATGTCCTATTTAGTAGTCTATACAATCGGCTGAAGCGTTTGATAAGTTTTTGTATTTTGAGTTTAGTGTGAGGGTTTCAAGTAAGTCTAAGTAGAAGCCAAGATACCGCACTGTGTCAGCTATGGGTAATGGAATATTATTGATATAAACAGGAGGGCAGGATTAAATCGGAGGGTACATTCGATGTTACGTGGGTACATTCGATTCATTAACTTTGCACCTGTTGTTACTGCAGCTGTTACACCGATCTTCAATCAGAGATAAGTGGGTTTGAAGATTACAGGAAGCTATTAAGGGATCTGGATGGGATGAAAGGACAGCAGTGTCACCGGAAAATGTTGCAAGGAAAGTATCAGGAGTGGTAGGGATATCTGCACCATAGAGTATATATAGGACTAGACCAAGAACGCTACCTTGTGAAACACCTGCCTCAATGGGAATATAATATAAATATACTCTAAGTACTCACACTGGCGACTATGGTGAGGAGGTACCTCTGCGTCCTCTCGTAGTCCAGAGCCTTCCCCAGGATGACCTGGCCCTGATGGGGGAGGGGGATCAGAAAGTGCTCCGCTCCGTCGGCCACCGTCAGCCGCTCGCCGGCCCCTACCTCGCCTGCCGTTCCCTTGGCCACCCTGTACTCCACCAGGCCGTTAGCTCCTGCGTCCGGGTCCGCCGCCTTTAGGCCCGTGAAGATTGTAGTACCAACTGGGGTCAGCTGTGGGTAGAAAGGTATTATTAGAACATTAATTAAAGAAATAATGTCAGCTAAAGAAAGAGTTTATTTTATTGAAATTTACAACTGTACAAAATATGTACATCAAGTAAATGTCTTCATAACGATTACAATAACATTTCAAAACTTGAAAAGAACTACTCATCTGTAGCACTTCAATAAAAATTCTACACTAGAAGGTCTCTAGGCCATCTTCTTTTTAGACGCCTCGGAGGATTATCGGGAACGGAGTTAAAAGTAAGTTGGGAGATTAGTGGATTAGTGTGGTTATGGAGTTGACTATGAAAGGATAAGTATCTGGTTTGTTCTAAATCAGCAACATGTGGAACATTAAGAACCTTATGGATAAGTTTATTTGTAACAAAGTAAGGAGCATTGAGGATTTTGGATTTTAAGGATTGGATACTGGATAAATGGATGGTTTAGTGGAGCCCCAGAGCTCAACTCCGTACGTCCAAATAGGCCTGATCACAGACATGTATACGTATAGTCTTTTGTAATTAATTGGGCGCTTTGAACGTTTGTCTAGTAAATGTTGAAGTAGTCTGAAACGACGGGCAGTTTCTTGTCGTTTTAGTCTTAACTAACAAATATAGCTCGTTAATAAGAGCAAAGATCAGTTACCATAGTTTGGAAAATCTTCTTCTTTGGCTTTCCCCCATAGTGCCTTTCAGCGTGAGGGTGCATTCAGCTAAATCATCCAGACTTTCCTGTCTCTTGCCAAGCCTCTCAGTTCTGTAAGTGTTCTCTCTTCTGTCCTACCTTTTCTATGTGATCAATATATGACGTTCTGGTCTCTTTCCAGTTGGGTGATAGGAAAATGAATAGGATGGAAAATCTTAACATTATTAAATACAAAGACCTACACTTGACGCAATAGATGGAAGATAAATTCCAATGAAGAGACCGAACGTAAAACTATTTTACCCGAACGTAGAACATTTTATTATCTTCTCGTTTGCTAAACGCCAAATTCAGCAATGGCTTGGTCAATAATGAGGTTTTAAACGCCTCGTAGAAGGGACAATGCCCTCATCCATCAATATCAACATCAAGATGTTAATACAATGACTCAAAAAATACAGTAGATACAATTAGGACACTGAATTGAGGGCTCCCAAACCAAGAGCCCATTAATTACGATTTCGAAATTAATTATTTACCCAATCGACCAAAGAACTATTCCTCCCCCAATCGGTCCATTTTGCATATTCAGTAGGTCCTCGCTCAAAGAAGGAGTCATTTGTATCTCGGCCGCGTTGGTTCGATTCTCATCGCCGGCGTTTCAGTTTTATTACCAGCGGCCGCTATCAAGAACTATCGGGAAGGATCTCCGTCTGATTATGATAATGTATGGAGATCTCTTTGATGAGGAGGGCTCTTTAAGGATCGTTAAGGTCCTTCGGCAGGAATCCTTAAGGACTCCTCCGCCGCTAAATAGGAGGTTACTAATTAGGAGTTGATCAATGGTTTGACTCATCTATCGTGTTCAATTTATAAGGAGCCTACTTTGAAATTTTATAATTCATCTTCAGTTTTAGAAACATAAAAACATTCGAAAATCAACAAATTGGTACAGAATTTTTTTTGTAATATCTTGTAATAGTCTAATGATCACAGATGTAGCAAATAATTCAGAATTCCTTATTATATTTTTAAATTATTTTAATTGGAAACATTATTGCAATATGAACAATATTATTTACTGTGTACATACCCATAAATTTTCTTTAAGTCTATTCTTAAAAATATGTTTTCAACTCATAGATACTGTAGCTAAATAGAAATTCTGTAAGTTCCCCAGTATGTAGGTAGTTAGAGGTAATATAATGAGAGAAACGAATACAAGACACTTTGGTGCAGGTGCCTGAGGTCAAATAGTATTTTATGCAACGGCTACAACAAACTATAAGCTTTCTATCTAGTGGCCCAAGCCCACTGCCATTACAATAATGGCCGTCATTACTGGTTATGCACAACTATCTCCACAGCCACATTTATATCACATGTTCGCTTTTATATAAAAGTTTATTTATTTTTATAAATATACAATAAAGTCACAAAACCGCACCACCTTTTTCCATTACCAGTCTCATCTCGTAAGTAGTAATTATAAATTTAAGAAGCAAAATACAAATAAATAAGAAATAATTTTTTAATAAAGAGACAACAAATAAATTAATGAAATAAAAAAACAGAAAAAAAAGCATTCAGAGCTGTTTCTTCTTAAAAAACTCCATTTGCTTTGCGCTCCATAAGCAAATTAATTTTTTTAAATTTTATTTTGTTTTATCTTCTAGATAGTCAGGAATTGTAATAATTTTTTGGTTTTGTTTGTATGGTAAGTGGATGGAGGTTTGTATGGATACATTTTCAATTCTATTGCTTACTGTCCATGGAGTGACATATTGTAAAGCCGGCTCCACACATTCGTGTTATGTCATAACACGCAACACGAAACAATGTTCGCCGAAACTGTTTCGTGTTATGTCATAACACATGACACGAAACAATGACGAAACAGTTCTCTGTTGTCATGACAATATATCAATACCTACTAAAATAAGCCAAGTTCGTAAAATTGCATGTATCTACCATTTTTTAATATGTTGTTAGGACCCATGAGGATAGTTAAAATCCAAGTTTTTAAATCTCAAAACCAGGTGGGTTGTTCGTAGTACTCAATAAACCGCGGAATTGTAGCACTATTTTCGTTTTTCAATTATATCTCTAAAATATGAAAATTTGCTTGACAAAGCATTTACTATATTAAAGAGTACTAAATGTGTGACAATTTAATTCTAACCGCAGCTATGTAGATTAATTGGTTGCGGAAATACAGTTCTCCAAAAAAATAATGATTTTTCACAATATTTGAAAATTTTCCGTTGAGTCAAGTTCTCGGCCGCATTCTAACAAAAGTATTGGTTTCACAAAAATTTCTTCAAGAAAGAATTTAAAGGAAATTTGATTAGCTTTTATTTGATATCTAAACTGTACCTGTAGACAAACTTTTTTTAGAAACGGGAAAAGATTACAAAATCGGATTAGAGGAAAAAAATTGCATTGCTGGTTTTAAAAGCGAGTAAGAGAATTGGCAGTTTCTTTTTCAATTTAAAAACATTTACAAGTATCTATTGCTGTATTTAAAAACATGTATTTTAGGCTGGTATCCTTCGATGTATAAATCGTCTGGGCTATGATCTATTGTTTTTCTCTGTTTAGGGAGACATTGAGTTTTATCCTTCGGTCTCCTCCTTTCTTAAATCTTATATTTTGTTTTGCCATTGTTTCATGACTCTTTAGTCTCTCAAATACCACTTTTTTTTTAATGCGAGGCTACTTAAGATCCTGAGAGTCAGCTCTTAATATCTCTATATCACATTATCTCATTTGTTAATAAAGTTTGCATAGGCATTATTTACGCCATGATCTATTTACTTTCAGACTGAACTAAGAGCAAAAATGAAGATAAGCTACGAAAATCTCTTCTTGACTAATTAAATAGACGAAAAAAACTCTGTCAACAACGTAGTTTCCCATTACAAATGCTACCGTAAAAAAAAATATACTTAATATAGTCCAGTTCAATTCAAAATGTATAAAATTAGCTATCAAAGTAAATTATATATTTTTTAAATCGCTACGTGCTTACTTAACGTTATTTATTACTAAATTTAATAGTTCATTTTAACAGTTCATTTTAATACAGTTATTATTGATAAGAATGATTAACTGGACTTCACGATTATTCGCTGTTGCTAAGCGAATTTTGTAAGTAAGCGATACTCTCTGTTTCGGCTTGTGTTATGGGGAAACAAATTTCCTCTGATGTGTGTTAAAAACCGCCTCCTATAGCGATACACCCATAACACGAGCAGAAACAACTTGATAACACATAACACGAGCCACACATTCGGCATCTTCAAAGAGCATGTCTGTTTCGTGTTGCGTGTTATGACATAACATGAATGTGTGGAGCCGGCTTAATATTCGGCAGTTAAACAGTTGAAAAGTGAAGAAAAAAATAAAAATAAAAACCGGCCTCCTTGGGCCTGTTGGCTAAAGAAAGAATAACATGGAACATGTTTTAGAGGTTTTCCCCTTTTTTTCATTCAAACCAATATCGCTCTTAAACGGCGACTCCTAGCGACAAATGTTACATAATAAAAATATTTTCTTTTAAATTCTTGACATGATGGATGGAATCAAATTTTGCGATCCGAGCAACACAAACTGAGCTATGGCGTGCCCAAAAAGCTCCTACACATAAAAATAAAGGTTTCAAACATGAATTTTTTTATTGAAACCAAAATTTTGAAGAGCCGTCAGGGTCCGAGCAAGATCGGGCAAATCCAGGTTAATTTTTTTTATTTCGTATTTTAGAAGAAACCAAGTCAACATTGGCTCACTCATTAGAATCTGCCTTCCAGTCAAAACAGTGTTTTTGGAATAAGAAGAGTTGAGATCCAACCTGCTCCTACTCTCGTAATATCAAACTGTCAAACTAAGCGCCACACTGATAAATAAACATTTATTATACAGTTGGCCCAAAAAGTATTTGCACACCCAGCGATTTGAGGTTTTATGCATAATAGATTTTTTTATTTTTGACCTGCTTGATGTACCTTTAATTAGTCAAGAGCAGACAATTTAACCTGATAAATATAATATAGAAAAAAATTAAACAAATATTGAATAAACAACAAAATGTAGTTTTTCACCGCCCAAAAAGTATTGGCACACTTGGAATTACTGAGAAGTTGACTTCTTATCTTATACCTGAGAAAGGAATCAGTGGCCTATGACACTCACTAATGCTGTAACTGCTTATTACCTTCAGTGATATTGTACTTCCACTATATTCAGTTTCTAATGGCCCGCAAAATTAGAGAAATACCATTGTCTGTTAGAGAGATGATTATATCATTATCGTCTTTAGATAAAAGTTACCGTGAGATTTCTAAACAAGTGATATTGTCATTCCATACAGTGCGGTATATTATATAAAAAAATATAACAACTGGATCCACTGAAAATCAGCCTCGCAGAGGTCGTCCAAGGGCCCTTACAGTGCGAGAATGAAGACAAGTATTTAAAGAAGCTTTTAGTAAACCCAGTAAAAATGCTCAAAATCTTGCCGATGACCTAGCACCATCAAGTGGAAAGTATGTTGCACTACAAACAATCCGAAACGTCCTCCATAGTGAAGGCATTCGTGGCAGAAGACCTCTAAAAAAATCTTTCATTAGTGAAGTAAATAGGAAAAAGAGACTTGATTTCACGAAAAAATACGTAAATGAACCACTAGATTTTTGGAAGAAAGTTATATTTTCGGATGAAAGCAAATTCAAAGTTTTAAAACCGGCTAACATTATGACAATTTGGCGAAAAAATAAAACAGCTTTAAATACAAGAAATATATTGAAAACGGTGAAGTTTGGAGGTGGAAATATTATTGTTTGGGGCTTAATGGCGTGCTCTGGCGTTGGAAATTTAGAAATTATTGAACGTATTATGAAAGCTCGCTCATATGTGGAGGTGTTGCGAAGCAACCTGAAAAGTAGTGCCATTAAATTATTAGACCTGGATAACGAATACTACTTCCAGCAAGATAATGGCCTAAAGCACATAGCTATCTTAACCAAGGAGTGGCTTATATATAAAGCTCCCAGAAGATTGCTGACACCACCTCAGTCGCCAGACCTCAATCCTATAGAGAACCTATGGCATATTTTGGATAGAAAGGTACGACAGACAAATCTTACTAGCAAGGAACACCTAAAACAAGTAATAAATGAATCGTGGAACAATTTATCAGTAGAAATATTAAATAATTTCGTAGAATCCATGCAAAGGCGCCTGCAGGCAGTTATTAATGCCAATAGTATGTTTATAAAATATTAAGTAATTTATGTGCCTTTGGTAATAATATTATATTATCAATTAAGGTGTGCCAATACTTTTTGGGCGGTGAAAAATTGTTTTTTTATTATTTATGCCCAACTTGTTAAATTTTTTTTTCAATATTATATATGAGAAGTTAAGTGTTTATTGTTTGCAAATTTAATATATAACGAAAATACTTTTAGAAAATTGTTTACATGTATAAATCCTCAAATTACTGGGTGTGCCAATACTTTTTATGTCAACTGTACATCGTCTTTATTTCCCGACTTCTCAGTATACAATTATGAACATTATTCACTTACAGATAAAAAGCAAAGAACTTTAATACTGTACTCCTCAAATACAAAAACATTTATTCCTCACTGTTGAAATACTTTACAGGGGGAACCCGAGATAGAAAATACGACTTGGAGATCAGTAAATCTTAGAGACTAATGCGGATTCCGAACTGGACCAAGTCTTCGAAATTCGCTGAGCAGCTGAGATCAGAGGATGTATATTACATTCTGATTGGTGAAGCTGAGGCCATAGATCACAAACCATTCCTATCTTTTCTATTCCTTCTACTTCCAACCTTCTACACTTCTTTACTTTGAAAATTTATTATCGTTTCATTATTCGTAATTGACGGCTTCCAATCGACCTTTTTCTGTTCCGACTAAACTTATGAAAGATAACCAACCCAGCCTGTTAACAGTTGCTCCTACTATAAATCAGAGCGCTGTTCGAAAACTCCAGTTCTTGTTCAACAGGCATTTGTTTTGTAAGTGTATGCACTAACATAATAAATTGTAGACAAGTAATTAAATCTACCTCATAATATTGTATAATGTACAGAGTTCGTAAGCGATAGATGATTAATAGATTAAAAAAAAAAAAATGTGAAATAGATCAAGTGAAAACAAAGTATATAGAAAACTAGCATCCCCGTCGCGGCTTCGCCCGCCCTCCATTAGTAAAGATAATTTCAATTAAAAATTAATGTTTTATTTTTTTATCGATAAGATTCTTGTATTTTAGCATGTGGTTGAGCATTATTTATTCAATGATTTTTTCACGCATAGCAGTAATTATTAATCTAGTTATATTCGCACTGAATAGGCGGTTGAAGATTACGTAAAAAGCAACATTAGACATAAATTTTTTTATTTTAATGAATGAATTGGTAATCAAGATGGATAAAGACTATTAGGAAACTCTTGCGGAAAATAAACTGCATTATCAGTGCTTACGACAGAAGGCCCGTGGATCATATTTTTACACACAATATAAAAAAGCAAAGGATCGACATTTTCATTTAGTAATAATTTGTATTTGGCAGAGATAATTTTATTGATTTGATCTGATTGGATGTTGATTTTGAACTATAAAAGTATATGACAGTGTGGCGAACCTCGGTCCTGCCTCTTAACATTGTACATTTAAATTTTAGTTATTGTAAATTTTACCATTGCAAAATGTTCCTAAAATTTTAAAAATTATTTATTTAGATGTCGGTACAGATAGGTTCAGTTCACCATTGTTAACTCTATTGTGGAATGGCGCTATACACAATGATTTTCAAGCATCACTGGGATCCACATATCGCACACCATATTTAAATCTTTTTTAATAATTTTAGGAAGGTTTTGCAATGGTAAAATTTACAATAACTAAAATTTTTTATAGTTTAGTAAGTAAATTTTATCATCGATTTCAAGCTCTTTTCTAACCTCTCGCGTAGAATGGCACTCGCCACCTATCGGTCAATTTTCAAACTTCACTGTTGTCCACATATTTTCTTTTTTTAATAAAAAAAAAAATTAAAAATCAGTAGATTTTAATATTGCTAAACCTTCTTGGAACTATGAACCGATGCAGTTAATATTTAGGGCAGATTGGTTCAGTAGTATTCGTGGTTAGTGATCACAAACGTAAAATGGCTTGTCCTTTTATATAATAGTATAACCTTATACTGCCATATGGTTGAATCGTATGGAGCTAACAGATAATTGTTACTTGCAGATAATATACAAATAATATTGTGACTATAAATTAAGATATAAGCTATCCTATCTTTTTTGTTGGATCAAACTGCACACGGTGTGCAAATTTGATTAAAATCGGTTCAGTAGTTTAGGTGTTAGCCTGCCCCAAGGAAGCGACACGTAATTTATATATATTAAGATAATCAATAATAATTAGAAAAAAAATACTAATAGTTAAAACATTATTTTTAGGTTAGGAGGTTTTCCGTCAAAAATATGACGTGTACGGTAAGTTTCTAGTAATATCACCATCTTTCTGGAAAATATTTTTAGTATCATTATTTTTTAAACAAATTATAGTTAATCATGAATAACTGATTAGTAACCATTATGAACATAAGTACAGTCAATTCGAAAAAAAAAACAGTTCGACACACTCTTGTTAATGAGGAAAACTTTTTATGATTTCTTTATTTTCCATTGATATTAGTTTTTTAATACAGCTTGACGTATAATTAAAGATATTTAAAAAGGAGACAGTATTATCAGACCTTGTTAAATAATTAAATCCAATGTTAGTAAAAATTTAAATGTTATATGTGTCAAAAACGACAATTTTTATTACGATTTTCAGGTTTTTGAATGTTTTTTTATAATCTTCGGATATTTTACAGGTTCGTTTGAACTCCAGGATTCCTCAGCGATGGCCGTTGCCTTTTTAGAAGAGTTTGATGGATATTCGGTTCTTCTTGTAACGACAAACCAGGGGGTCCCATATTCGTGTCTCATAAACATCGCGACAGATAAAAAACTCTGTTAGATGCGTTTTGAAATCAACCCCTTCTCATTAGTGAAGAAATCAAACAGCGCTCTTCTTTTGAAAAACATCAGTTTTTACCTAAGGATAATGTAACATCTTCTTCCACTAATAGCTTCAATTGTCAGTAATTCTTGGTCAAAGATATATCATATTTTATATTAGAACTTGTTACGATTCTCGTAACTAATAAAAGGCTAAATATATCTAATAAAATAATATATGTAATAGATTATTTATGCCAGAGATTAAGTCATCCTTCAAAACCTTCATTGAAGAACCTACCTTGCAAAAAACGTTGTTGACACGGAATAGCTCTTTGTTCTTTCGCAAGAAGAACACTGATCCAGTCTTGTAGGACCGTCTTGTTCCGATAGTCGAAGAACAGATCGTTCCTGATCGAACCGCCCTGTTGACATCTCGACATCTTGAGCAAGTCCCTCACAACAGATCTAACACGAGCCACAAGTGCATTTCTGGCACCGGCGGTGATGCTTGTTATACAATGGGGCACTTCCAGACTATTCGCAATAATTTTATCGATTTCTTTTATTAGTGGAATATCGATTTTTTTACTTAATTAATGTTTATAATAATATGGATTATTGTAACAATAATAATAATAATAATAAAAAAAATCGTACCACCACAGCCCTGAAGGGGATTGGGTTTAGTAATAGGGAATAAATAATTTTTTTCTAGACCATAGGTTGTAAAACGCGGTGATGTGGTCAGCAATCAGGCTCAATCTGTTTTTTCACCAATTTACGGGTTCCCACCTTATAGAGGCTGGGTACACCAGGGTATGATCTCAAGATCCCGAAACCGATCCGGTTGAGCTGACAAAAATTAGATTTTCTCAATTCAACCGGACTCGAAATCGAGACCTAGCGCTTAGTCCACTGAGCTGCCTCACTCCCATAAGGGTTATATTACTAAAAGAAATTAGAGAGATTTTACAATAAATAGAAAATAGAGAGATTTAAAAACAAAAAAATAGAAAATCAAAATAAATCAGGAAAGTTCAAAGCTCCCAATTAATTACAAAATACTCATTTACATGATTGTGATTAAACCTATTTGGACGTATGGAGTTGAGCTTTGGGGCTCCACTAAACCATCCAATTCATCCGGTATCCAATCCTTACAATCCCAAATCCTTCGAAAATTCCTTAACGCTTCTTACTTGGTTACCAATCCATAAAGAGCTTAATGTTCCTTATGTTGATGATATACCCCAAACCAGTTACCTATCCTTTCATAGTAAGCTCCAGAACCACTCAAATCCACTAGTTTCTCAACTTGCTTCTCACTCCGTTCCCGATCATCTTTCGAGGCGTCTGAAAAAAAGGTGGCCTAGAAATTTTCTAATGTAGAATTTTTATTGAAGCTACTTTCGAAATGTTATTGTGATCATTATTTACGCATTCCGTTCCCGATCATCTTTCGAGGCGTCTGAAAAAAAGGTGGCCTAGAAATTTTCTAATGTAGAATTTTTATTGAAGCTACTGATGTGTAGTTCTTTTCAAGTTTCGAAATGTTATTGTGATCGAAAATCTTCTAGTACATTCATCTTCATTTTTAAAAATATAAAAACATATACCTAACAACAATATTTTTTTATTTGTAAGTTTTAGAAATTTCGGTTCATCCAATAGAAGTTTCACTTTGGAAACCACGGCTTTCACAAGTTGAGAGAAAAAGACCTCTAGGTCGTAATAAATTCAGATTTTTTTGTATTCAAAATTGAATGAATTTTATTGTTTAATAAGTTTAAGATGACAGTTATACCAATGTGCTTCAATGTGGGATGAAGAAACAAAATTAAAATGAACAGGTGATTATTTCTATGATAGAAAATACTTTACTGCAAACGTAAATAGTTCGATCTATCGATTCAAAGAGAAAGTTTCCTAATAATTTAGTAACCACATCCTTATTTATAAAATACAAAAAAATATATAAATATATTATGTAAAATCAGTAATAAAAAAAAAAACAGGGTAACCTGTAGCAATGTTATATAAGACTAGAAATGTTGAGTTCGCTTCGGAATAAAGATATTAATGGTATTGCTCTATGAAAGAAAATACAAAAGAACTTTAACTATATATAATAATAATTGGTTTTTCTTAGTAAATGAAATAATGACTCAATTTCGTTTCTCTTAGTAACACAGGTTTTTATTTACAATAGATATTTCCATTGATTACAAGCTACTAGCTGTTAATACAATACATTCACTCACTCAGCTGTAACAAAACAAACTACATTTAAATCCCTTATTCCGATCTTTATTAAATATATTGATAATATATAATTAATATATATTCTACGGTTAATATTAATGTAGCTCGTAGAGGTTAATAATAACAATCTATTCTTATCATTCACAGCTGTTTATTGTCACTTCTAATAGGCATTATGGGTAATATATTGTCGTATTGCATCATGGGTAATTTAAGGTAAGGTACTGGTATATGAATGAAGTGGTTTTCTTATAGCTAAGTAACTAAGTACTAGAGGCCTGGCTGGGCTGGAATGATAGAGGCGAAAGCTAGGTGATAGTTGTCTAGTTGTTCTTGGACAAGCTGGATTCCCCTTCTATGGGGGGACGTCTTCGGGCCGCACCCAACGGCAGGAACTTGAGGAAGTGGTCCACTTCCTGTCCTGGAGGACATCTCTTGTCAAAGGTACAAGTACCATTATAATATAGATATAGTTTTAGTTTACTTCCTACACACTAGAGGTCTCTAGTGCGGCTCTTTGTAGGCACAACAATCTTATATTTTAATCTACCCAAGGTTTCTTTATTCCTCATTCTTAGTTATCTGGATTTATTTTTTACTTCATACTCCCATCTACTTCTAGGCCTTCCTTTTTTTCTTTTCTCGTATAATTTAAATGCCGACACCACCAACCATTGACCACACACATCCCTCCAATCCTCAAGGTCTGCCCTGATGCAATCCACCCATCTATGTATTGCCCTACCCCTCACTAGTTTACCCGACTGTTCAAACCGGATTACTTTTTTCGGAATCCGGTCTTTTTCTTATTACTAAGCCCAACAACTTTACGTGCACATTCTAACCGTCGCGTGCTATTACTTGAACTATATTTACCAGATATAACTGGTCCAGTTCAGCATTGCGAAGCCTTCTAAAATTTCCTGTTTCTTCATCCTTTTTTGGGCCAAATATTCTATGCAGTACTTTATTTTCGAAAACATTAAGGTGTTCTTATCACAAGGTAAGCGGCCAGGTTTCGCATCCATAGAGAACTGTTGGTAGTATAATGGTCTTATATATCCCTTAATTTATTTTACTTTTTCGAGAGTTATTTAATCTCATTGCTAATATTTTTTTCTGGGCGTTACTCTCCTACCTATTCTACTTACTGTTCATCCTAGCCAGAATAGTGAAGTCATTCCAGATTTATTTCTTAGGTCCGCCTGAAATTCCTGAAACGTTCGGTCAAACATGCTGGGCCATCGAGGTCCCCTTGACTTAATTCCACCAGTAACCCCACGATATTATCTTGATAAGTATATTTTTGAATACATGAAAAATAATTAACAAGGCGATATCTTGATTTCTTTCCCTCCTAAACGATGAGAACACGATTCTTTTAAATTTTCCAATAAATATTCAGAGAAAAGCCTGTAAGTAATTTCTATTCCATGATCCACTGTCCATTGCAATCTTCTTTAGATCCATGAACTGGGATACTGGTCAATAAGATTTCTCTTGTCGATTTCTGGTGTCGATGTCCTCTTAGGTGCACGTTCTAATTCTGCATTTCTTATCACTTCTCAAAAGATTTTACCATTATTTTTTTTATTTTTTTTTTTTATATATCAATTTACTGAAATTTACAACTGTACAAATATATATTATATATATATATATATAGTATAATATGTATTGATAAAGTAAATGATGATAACGATTGCAATAACATGTAACTTGAAAAGAACTACTCATCAGTAGCACTTCAATAAAAATTCTACACTATAAGATCTCGCTGACACCCCAACTCATCTTACCACTGTCCTCACCACTTACGCTGATGACACATGTGGGTTATCAGTTAACAGTGATCCCTTCATTGCCCCCCAAACACTCCAATCCTATATCCTAACCCTTCAAGAATGGTGTCAAAAATAGAGAATCAAAATAAATCCAAAAAAATCTTACCAAATAACCTTTACCATTCGTCGTAAACCCGCGACTTCCAGTTCTACAGTATCCTTTAATGATATCCACTAATCCCTGTTGAACAGATCCGCTACCTAGGACTCCACTTGGACAAACGTCTAACTTGGAATCCACATACAAGACTAAAACGACAAGAAGCTGCCCGTCATTACAGACTACTTCAACATTTACTAGACAAACGTTCAAAGCTCCCAATTAATTACAAAAGACTAATATACATGACTGTGATTAGACCTAGCTGGACGTATGGAGTTGAGCTTTGGGGCTCCGCTAAACCATGCAATCCCATATCCAATCCTTACAATCCAAAATTCTTCGAAAAAATCCTTGCTTTGTCACCAATAAACTTATCCATAAAGATGTTAATGTTCCATATGTTGCAGATTTAGCCCAAACAGATATCTATCCTTTCATAGTAAGCTCCATAACCACTCAAATCCCCTAATTTCTCAACTTGCTTCCACACCATTCCTGATAATCCTCCGAGGCGTCTGAAAAAGAAGAAGGCCCAGAGACCTTCTGGTGTAGAAGTTGTAATAAAGTGCTACTGATGTTAAGTTCTTTTCAAGTTTTAACATGTTATTGTAATCGTTGTCACTACATTTACTTGATGTATATATTTTGTACAGTTGTAAATTTCAATAAATGTATATAAAAAAAAGAAAAAAAAAATATAATAATTATTTAGTTTGTCATTTTTCCTATTGTCATTATATCATTATTTGTTGCTATAATTCTGCTACTGATTATATGTACATGGTGTCTACCAATTTCAGCTATCAGAATTCCCGACATATTCCCGACTTTTTCAAGAAATTCCCGACTTTTTGAAAAATATTTCTAGAAATTCAAGCCAATCGATATTTTAATGCTGTTTCAATAATGATCTAAATAAACAAATCAATCTATGCATAATTAACATAACACAGTTAAAAAATATTTAAAAAAACAATTTTTTTATATTTTACATTACTCTAGATAAATTTCAAGAAACACATCAATGTCGAGTATTGCCATGCGGTTTGAAAATAGTTACGAGGTTACACGGGGTTGTCGGATAAAACTACTTCAAAAATATATGTCCGATCAGATAATTCTTTTTTTTCCATCTGAAAGCTGGTTAAATTTACTATGACACCTCATCTATGAAATTTTGATCAAGTCCCATGATGTACTCACGCCATCACGCTGACTGAGAGTTCCAAACTCTTGTGAAATCAACTTTTTTCTCAGTATATTTCTTGCTATAGCTCCGAAACTATTTACGAGAAATGGGTGATTTACGGAATTTGATCAAAATTTCATATATAGATCGAATAGTAAATTTAACCAGCGTTTAAACGAAAAAAATTAATTTTTAATTGGACAAACATTTTCGGAGTTGCAGTAAAAAAAAAAAAAAAAAAACAATACAGGAAAACGAGTTTTCGCGGAGTAGTGTGACTCACCGCAAGTTAGCCAATCTCTTCAATCTTTTTCTCCCCTACAGCTTTAAAACTATTGATTTGAGAAAAAAAATCCATAGGATCAATTTTTTTTTCCAAATGTGATACACCTATCAGACGATTGGTTTTAATAATATAAAGAACAGAAAATGTACTACAAATAACGGATTCCGAATTATTTGATCAAACAGCTGTGAACTAACGATTTTCAACCCTTTCCCCTTTCCCCATGCGATAACCTAAAATATATGACATATATATATATATGTTTGTTCAAGCATTTTAGTATGTAGGTATATAAAACAATGTTCGATGATGACGTAATTCCCTATCGTAATTATGCTATATTTCTCTTTTTCATCAATAAATTATTTAACAATAACAAAAATAAATAAATTTTGATTGATTAATAAAACATAAAAAGACAGAACAGTATTTTATCCCAGAACCCACTTAAATTGTGGCAAATCTAGTTTACTTTAAAAGTATGTAGAGTGACTACACCTATCAGACAATTCCTTAACTGACATATTGAGCAAAAACTGAAAAAAAATCTGAAAATTTTAGCATTAACAAAGACTTTTTCCCGACTTTCGCAAATTTTCTGTAAATTCCCGTCTTATTCCCGAATTTTTCCCGACCATACGAAATTCCCGACTAGTAGACACCCTGATGTATTATAAAAACTATTTATAAACTATATATATTATGTTTAAAAGTCAAAGTCAGACAATATTATCATAATTTGTAACTCGACATTATTCTTAGGGGACGAGTGTGCCGGAAGAAAGATTTCTTTTCGTTTCTTTCATTTACGAAAGTCTCCTCTTCATAAGAAGCGCAAATAAATATTTAAAGCTCGTAACATTTTGAGGAAATAAGTTTCGACAGCGTTACCTCACTCGACAGGTTGTGCCTACACCCGGGGAATACAGAACTAAGGCTGCTGGCTGGGACGGTGGAGGCTGGAATAACCTTTCCTAAGGGAATCTCCCGGACCGTAGGATGATGATGATGATGCCAGTGGCATTTAGTAAATACATGCTAATAGCATCCTCAACGCAAGCTTTCTCTTATTTCCTAGCTGGGTATTATATTATAGTAATGGCCATATTTCACGATGGCTGGGTCTGCAATCTTTAGGTAACAGAATTTATTTTGTTTGTTTTAATATCAGGTCGAATGTGACACCTGTTAATGAGCTGGTGATTATCGAGGCATTTCGAAGTGATGAAACATGGTGACGGCATTGTTTATTTAGATTTCAAATTCGGAAATGTTCGTTGAAAAGTCTTAAGATTATAGGTTCCGATTGTAAAAGATATGAACTACATTAATTATTTATAACGACTGACACCTTATTTTGCGAAAATAAAATAATAATTCTCAAACGAAAACGGACCAGCTTTCATTAAATACACTAGACTCCCTCTTATCCCGCGTCACCGGACACCGTTTAAATTTAAAAAAAATAGCCGATAACATAAATCATCAATTGTAATTGAAAGAACATATAAAAACAAGATTAAAAAAAAAAAAAAAAAAAATGGTTTTAGTTTAAAAGAATTTCCATCGGAAAGTATGGCGTGTAAGGCGGTATGTAGCCAACGCAGTAAGAAAACAATACCCATAACCATCATAGCTTTTTTTTTATCTAACGTAAATTTAGTCTGAATTTTAAAAAAAATGAAGTCGGTAGGGGGAAGGTATGGAGAATAGGGTTGATGAGGTAGATGATATTGTTTAGCATAACCAGAAAAATCAAGCTCAAAAAAAATTTATTTCAATATTAGAAACAAAAGGTTAAACGCGAGGCAGAGGAATGAGTTGATCCGTGTGGTGCCTAAACTGTTTGACATAGATATTTCTTTTGGCTAAGGGTCTATACGTTCTTGCTGCATCGTTTTTTTTTTTCACACTCCAAAAAGTAAACTTTTGACAAACTCTATTGCTGTAGCTCTGAACAAAAAATTGACAACACTTCACTGGTCAGAAATTTAATGGGAAATAAGTTTTGTTATATAACATTTGTCGCTAGGCCAAACCGTAAATGAGCTGTATTGGTTTTAATAAATAAAAAGTAACGTTTGAACCATCTATTTTTAAGCGCAGGGGCTTTTTTGACACGCTATAGCTCTGTCGATGCTGCTTGTCACATTTAGCTTGTCAGAATTTTAATGGAAAATACTTTTTGTAATATGACATTTGTGGCTAGAAGCAATCGTTTAGGGACTATGTTGATTCGAATGAAATTAAGTCAAGTTGTAAATTTTTTTTCAACATTAAAAATGTAACATTTTTTAACATATTCTAGCGCTGTAGGTGTTAATTGAATTCAAAATTTAATAGCAGGTATTTTGTGAGAAATTAAATGGAAAATATTTTTTTTTAGATAACTTTTGTTGCTAAAATCTACCGTTCAGAGCTATATTGATTCGAATGACAAAAATCAAGTTTTACTAATATTTTCTTAAATTTTTGGGCTTTTTTTGTCTAGCTCTTTCTTTGTCAGTAATTAACAGAATATATGAATTTTTTTTTTTTTTTTTTTTTTTTTTTTTTTTTTTTTTTTTTTTTTTTTTTTTTTTTTTTTTTTTTTTTTTTTTTTTTTTTTTTTTTTTTTTTTTTTTTTTTTTTTTTTTTTTTTTTTTTTTTTTTTTTTTTTTTTACTCGAAACAGCCCTTAAGGACTACGCGACTACAGTGTAGGTTCTTTATTTATTTTTTTTTTTTTTTGCCCACTTTTGCTTGAGGATTTCACTAAACTTTTTTCTTTTTTCTTCTGTCCATCTCTTAGACGGAAATTTCTTCTTGTCCACCACAAGCACCGCGTTTTTCAGGAACTTTTTTAATTCGGCTCTATCCTCGCACATCTCTCGTGTAATCCCGAGTCTTTGTGTTTCAGATTTAATTTGGAATGTATAGCCCTGGTTAAATTTGTATCCCATAATTTTGCTAAAAATTTGTTTGTTCAATCATATATATATATATATATATATATATATATATATATATATATATATATATAATATATATAAAAGAAGAGATAATACTCAATTGCATAATAAAATACACGATTCCAATTTTCAAGATTTATTCAATCCACAAAAATTATTATCTAACAAAAAGAACATAATAGAAAAAGCCACTAATCATTTATTATCAACAGACATTGATTGTACTTTAAATACAAGATAAAACTCATTATTTATGAAAATCTCAAATTTTAATTACCCTCAGCCGGAAGATTATTTAAAATAAAGCATTAATATAACCAAAATAAGAACCGTTAGCTAACTGGGAATTGCCAAATGTGACTACTTGAAAATATTTTTAAAGATTAAAGCTAATGAAAAATGTGAAGATTGTAGCTTATTCATCATAAATAGCTTAAAACATCTGATATTAGAGTGGCAAAGACACGATAATTGTCGAAAGAAATACCTAAGAGATTATATAGTTCAAACAGATGAAAGTCTGTCTTAGGAAAATATTTTATACTATAATATTATAGAAAAGATAAATAACGTCTTCCTATTTATTTTAAATATTTTAAACGCTAGCAAAAAGTAATTGATTTATTTCTTTTGAATTAACTAAATAAAATATTGGATTCTATTGCGATTGCTGATACTTCTCTGACCCTAGACTATAGTTAATATCAATTATTATAAATTGTAAAAATGTATGTTTTTATTTTTATTTTATTTTATTTTTCTTTGTTTGTATATATTATTATAGATTGTATGAAAAAAAAAAATTTGTTCGTATAAATTATTATAATATGAAGAAATGCTTTTTCTGTTAGTGTTAATTATATAACATGTAAAACTCTTTCTCTATTTGTATTTATTGTTTATTTATTATTATGTAATTATTATTGTTATTGGATAACTCAATTACCATAAAGTTTATGCTTTAAAGCAATCAATAAAAAAAAACTAAAAAAAAAAAAAAAAAAAAAAAAAAAAAAAACTGTTATTAGTTAAAATCATTATAAGTTCTTACTTAAGAGAGCCGCGACAAGAGATGCTCGTTTATAAATGAATAGATAGTAATTTAATAAAATAAGTGAGAAGACGATATATTTTGCGATAGTATCACAATCCAGTACTTAGTACTTAGTACTAACTATAACTACTATATAATTTACATCTTATCTCAACTTCTAATATTTAGTTTCTCTATATTATTTAATATTTTAAAAATAGTTTTAGCCGATGAAGGTAATGTAATGCCGCCGTGGCTCACAATAGTGCCTTCCTTATCTTTTTGCAGGCCCCGGGGAGTTCACTGCCTTCTATATTATTAACTCCAATATTACTGATATTCAACTGCCTTTCGGAATATTTCAAGTTTTTGTTTTGTTTTTTCTTTTCAAACTTGTTTTACTGAGAACGTTTGCAATATAACAGGCAATAGTTGGGCTAAACCATCCTTCTTCAACTCTAACTCTCCAAGCCACAATTATGCCCTACAAGAGAGAGTTTCATGTACTTTCGATTCGACTATCATCAAGAATCGATCGCAGTTCGATTTCTCTCGAATGTATAAACGATATAGATGACTAGAAAACCGGCTGGTACACAAGTTGCCGCTCCAGAGGTAACGAACTGGCCACTGCTGGTACCAGCATCTTCACAGCCCGTAGCAACACATCATACCATCACGTGTTATCATACCAGCAGCCTCAGATAGTCCATTGTGGTTTTTCTGTTTTAATGCTCATAAGATGGTAATATCGACGATGCAGTAACGATTGTTTATCTTGAAGACGCTTAAAGGACACTTTCAGTGAGTATCGCAATATGAAGTAATCCATCTTTGAAGCTGAGGTCAATTGAAGAAGACCTTTGAAGTTGTGTTGAGCTGTTCAAAGGGTTTTGTTCAATCCATAGTGTAACATTAGAACAAACAAATTCTTTGTAAAACCTTTACCAATGCAACCCACCTAGAGTCTTGTGTTCGATACTTGTTGAGGAAACTTCTAGACAAACGGTTACAAGGAGTTGATAGGTATTAAGGGTACCCACTATATCGAGGCTGGGTTTGCCCCGGGAGGGTCTCCTTATCCTTAAGTCGATCCACGACTAAATTAACATAAAATAAATTTTCTCCTTTCAGCCCTGCACGAAACTGGCCCAAGATCATCATTATATAAATATTATTATAATTAATACTAGTATTGATAAATCTAACGAGGTCATTATGTTACTCTTAGCTGATGATATTGTGCTTCGTAGTAACTCATTGCATAAAGCACAAAAGAAGTTGAAAATATTGCAGCAATACTGCAGTGTTAACTCTCTGACTCTGAATCCAAAACAGTCAGAAATTGTAGTATTTCGTAAGAGCCCAAGGATGAAAACACTATGAAAGCCGCTGGCTTGGCACGATGAGATCTTGGAATACACCAAACACTCCACTTAATTAGGTGTTCCGTTTTCTTAATCAGGAAAGTTCTGTAAAGCCTTAGAGCATTTTATACAGAAATAATCTGTAGCATGTGCAAAGGTTAAAGATATACTTCGAAAAGGTAAGAGCGATATATGGTTTTCTCAACTCTGATTTATGCTGCTGAAGTTTGGGCATTAAGATATATGGAACCTATAGAGATTATTCATTCCCGATTCATAAAGTCACTCTTCTTCTGGCAGAGAAACACTCCCAACTTCATAGTACGGCTAGGTACGGGTCGCTACCCAATAAATGTAAAAACCTGAAACGCAAATTCAGCTTGGATCAGGTGTGAAAAACACTTTTGTGATCTAAGCCCAAAAAATAATTACTCTTTTCCATCAAAGCACATTTTGTATTTAACGCCATAGAATATGCTAAAATGAACATAGCGGAATTGGCAATCTCACCGACAATATGTTTTCTATTTTTTTTTTTCTTCGCTTACCTGTGATTCAGTTTTCTACGAGTGATAAATTTTCAAATTAAATATCTTATATTGCTGACCGTCTATGTCCTTTATTTTTTTCCGCTTACCTGTATGATTGTAATTTTAGAGAGTCATTTTTTAGGAAGATCGGCCAAAGGCATGTTATTTTTTTTTTTTTTTTAGGATTGATGAATTAATTACTACTTCCATAGAGATTATTTTATTAGAAAACTAGTTTCGAATGCTGAGTATTCATCTTCAGTTCTATAACATACAAACATTTTTCAACACATCAGTACTATGTTACATAGATTATATATACTAAAGTTTTTAAAAAGGTAAGACAAGAAGAATCAAACATGGGCGAAACAGAAATGGACTTCTCACTGAATACGTGGAAAATAGAAGGGGGCAAGTAGGTTAAATTTTTTTGATATATTATGGGGTTTCCTTAATGGCTAATTGAATTTTTCCGTTCCTATTGGAAAAAAAAATTAAAATGGGGCTATTGGATATGTATATTTGATCGTTTCCTGCATCTGAACCTCCTTGATCTGAACCTGCATCGGGTTTATACGATTTTATTATTTCTAATGATTCAAAAATATTTAATTTAAGGCTATTTTCTACTTGAAGTAGTATTTTTACTCCCGAGTCTTTATTAAATTTGTGGTTATTTCCATTTAGATGGATATCGAAATTGGAGTTTTGGGTCTTATTAGTGTATGCTCTTTCTTATATGTTCTTTTACTCTTTGATTTGATTGTTTTTTAGTTTTTTTATTTCGTAATAAGAGAAACAGAGTCAATGGCAGCTCACTCATTATTACGAAACAGTGATAATAATAATAAATTTTTAATTTTTTTTTTTTATGGCAGAAAAATATTGATATCTTGAGTAATTCAGTTCATTATTATTTATTTATGTTTTATATTTCTTTAAATAAAATATGTTGGAAGGAGGATGATAAAAGAGAAAACATTCACTGCCAAGTAAATAGGACTCCAGAGGACGGACCGTGAGGAGAGAACATAAAGGCACAACCGGTCATCGGAGGCTGAGGGCCATCTCGTCCCCATCGAGATGTCTCAATATTTCCGAAGAGGATCTCCTAACTCACCGTGCGCATTAAAGTCCCTCACCTTTACGACCTCAGGAGAGGAAATTTAAATCCAAAGCTATCGGGGACCACATGAGTCGTTTAACGATTTTTCTCTTCTTGGCCTTTATGTCCTCAACATGTCCTTATGCCCGCTCCTCCACAGGACTTCCACTCCTTCATAAAGATATCAACTTTATTTCTGGTAGTGGCGAACCGTGAACACGAGTATTTTACTGCCTCT
This sequence comes from Euschistus heros, assembly GCA_003667255.2. Classification (NCBI taxonomy): domain Eukaryota; kingdom Metazoa; phylum Arthropoda; class Insecta; order Hemiptera; family Pentatomidae; genus Euschistus; species Euschistus heros. The sequence continues at coordinate 266,549 of RCWM02000576.1, read as the reverse complement.
AGCGGGGGCATCAAACAGAACATAAATAATACTGTTATATAAGAGGTTTCGATATTAGAATACATTTAAGATCTTTTTTCGTTAATGATTTCAGATCAAACATGAATAATTATGTAATGATTAAAGAATATTGTAAATACTACAACAATCACTATATAAAATTAAAAAAAAAAAAAAAAAAAAAAATCATTTGTAACTTTTTAAAATTATTTTTGAGTATTTGTGGCGTTGAATTCCAAAATCAGACAGGTCCAATTTCCAGATTTTTTTTTTTAAAATAGTTTTTCTACTACATTACCTTTTGGTAAAGGTTTTGTCAGAAAAGTATTTAAATCATATTCAAAACGGTCATACAAAAAATAAGGCCTCTTCCTATTTCAGTCTGACTTTTACCTTATCGACCCGGTATGAAAATTTTGAAATATGTACTTAGTTGTTTTGGAATCCAACGCGTCATTTAATTTAAAAGGTTATTTATTAGTTAATCTATTTGCTTTTTTTGTGTTTTTATGTGAACTTTCAACCAACACTATAATAGAATCGAACTTACAAAAGAAATAATTTTTTCTTGTTTTTTTTTTTTTCTTTTCCAAAATTAAACTTATTATTTCAAAAACCTATCTAAAATTGATCCTACTTTCATTTTTTTTTTTTTTTTTTTTTTTTCCGATTAAATCAACCAATATCAACTGGGACGCTACATCAGTAGTAATGCAGCGCTAAGGGAAAATTTAAAGTCAAGGATGTACAGTTGCCACACATCCCAATGATTCCACCAGCGATTCGAAACGTTTGTTTGCTGTTTTCAGTAAGAATTTCCTTCGCAACGACTATCAACAAAGCACAAGTAAAATCGCTACAAGTGTGTGGACTGAATTTGGAAATCTCACGCTTCTCTCGTGGACAGCTGTATGTGGACTGCTCACGCATCGGGAAACGTGATATATTTGTGTAGGCACTAGAAGGAAAAACAAAGAAATATTGTGTATCCAAATCGACTTCAATAAATAGCTTTCAATCGAAAAATTGAATTGTCAGACTTGATCTAATAAATTTAATACTGTTTTACATTACAATAAACATTATCCTTTGGGAGTTCTTTATTTTAGGTTTTATTACTGTGGCAGAGGGTACGAAGATTGACGGGTCAGGGGTCAGCTAGTATATAATAAATTTAAGTCGTGGAAATAACTATAGATTTTAATATTAACTAAAGATTTAATTTAACGATGATAAAGTTGTCTAAGAAACCAATTCCTTCATATTTTATTGGTGTTGTAACCTTATTGTAATAATCACTCTTTAAATAAGGAAACATCCAAAACCGGATGTTTATTGGAATCAGTAGATGTTTGAAGCAATAACTTTGGGGATTTTATGCAGTTTTTATTTTTTATTTTTTTTTTTTTAAACATTTATTAAGTAGTTATAACAATCTGCCACAAATTTGGGGAATAAGTAATATAGATGACTCTATGATTACATTCACATATTATGTACAATAAAAGAAACGTAAACAAATAATAAAATTAATAATTGAAAAAAAAACAACTGATTTCGGTTTCGTTTATTGTGAATATTTAAAATAATGCATCTATCAACACTCTTAGTATGATTTCTACTTCCTTGACAAACTATACGCAAGGAGTTTCCTCAATAACTTCTCCTTAACACTGACATCATATTTTATATCTCTTGTTCTTGTTGAATACTTAACAAATAATTTAGCTGCTTTGAAGCCCTACTTATTTTTTTATTTTCAGGTTTATTTATTACTATAACGCAATCATTAACGTATTATCTTAACCTGTTATCAGCATTTAAAAAAAAAATACTCCGCTAAAACAAAATGATTGAAAATATACTTTGCCAAGTTGGCAACAATGGATTAGGTTCTTGTAGAAGCCGCCATGATAAAGGGATCTTCCCTTCCAACATACTTTAATCAAAGCCAAGCTATTAGTAGTATTGATTAGTAATTAACCTTTAAGGAACACTACTGGACGGCAGTAGTCGTTAGTAACAGAAGAAATACTTTGAAATAAAGGACTATAAAACCTTAATGTTTTAATCACCATCAAAACACCGAAAAACAAATTATACCTACAATTAAAAAGGCTTTGCGAACCCGAAGGTTCGATGCCGACACTCTGACTTCTTACCACACACATCCCTCCGAGCCATCCCATAAAACCCAAATCTCCAAGAACAACGCTGACACAATCTACGTCTCGGTCTATCCATCGATTGAAGTCGAGGAATACTCACATTGTAACCACCGAACTAATATCACCCGAACTATACCAATTAATTTATTTTTATTAACTATATTTTTATCATACATTTACATATCATCTATCATACATTATCATATCATTTATCATACATTTTATCATCTAGGGCTGCAATGGAAACCTGCAGCGTCGACATGTTTAGGATTGATGAATTAATTACTATTCTAGTGGAATTATTTCATTTGAAAACTAGTTTCGAATGTTTCAGTTTGACCTCCTCAGAACTGAAGATAAATAATTCATATTCGAAACTAGTTTTCAAATAAAATAATCCTAATAGAAGTAGAAATTAATTCATCAATTCTAGTTGTATTGATCCTTCTATACCATCATGGTGTACTTCAAGTCGACAGGTTTGTGTTTTGTTTTTAAATGGATGAATTTTTTTCAAACCTGACTATTTTATCAATAAAATCTACACCTTATGAAATTACGTATGCCAAAAAATTTTCATGTTTAAATCATTATTATCATTATTATCATTCATTGTTTAAAACAACTTTTTTCCTGCTGTTTCGAGAAGGTTCGAAAAAAAAAAGTATTGACGGAATGAGGTAAATATTTACATTTTAGTTAGAAATCTTGTGGGTAGTTTTGGCAAATTTAACAAACTTACACATGCAAGAATAATCTAGATCGATAGTCTGACTCACCTCTGAAACGGATACTTCGTAGGGGGTGTTCTGGAAGACTGGAGGGTTGTCGTTGATGTCGGAGACCCTCACGATGACGGGTATCGTCCGCTTCTTGTTCGTTCCCCTCACCGTGCAGGTCACCTGTAAAAGGAGAAGGAAAGTGAAACAAGAGAACAGGATGTCCGTCCAGACTGCTCTTCAACTGATATTGCCTTTCCAGTCTGGTGTTCTTCGTAGTAAACTAATTGTTGTGTTAACTAATCATAAACATTAAATAATTGTTGATTGTTTATAATATATAAATATGTAACTACCTGGAAGACTATGTGCGACAGGTTGTCCCCGTCCCTGTCCAGGGGCTGCAAGAGCTGGAGTTTCTTGCCGTTGAGGATGAAGATAGGATTGCCCTTCGGAAAGGTGAGCTGGAGCTGGACTTCGGTGAAAGGGTCGCCGCGGATCGGCAGCTCCGGGGGCGTCGTTACTTGCGAGATTTCTGGAACAAAACAAAACACAAGAATAAATAAATCCTTATACTATTGCACTGATTAGGTGTTTGAAGATTACTTAAAATAGTAATTAGACATCCTATTTTTAATTTTAATGCATACGTAGGTAATCCAGATGGATAGAGACTATAATAAAACTTGCGGAAAATAGACTGCATTATCAGTGTTTACAACTAAAGACCCGTGAATAATATTTTTACACACGATATCAAAAACCCCAAGGATCGACATTTTGATTTAGTAATCATTTCTATACGGCAGAAATAATTTTATATAATGTATCTGGTGGGATTTTAATGTCTAACAATAAAAGTATATGACAGTGTGGCAAACCTCGTTTCCGCCACTCAACATTTTACATTTAAATTTTTATTCTTGTAAATTTTATTACAGCCAAACCTTCCTAGAACTATGAAGATGGTTTAGTTAAAATTTGGTACATCTGGGTTCCGCAGTTTTAACGCAGCAAACTCTACTGTGGAATGGTGTTAACTACATTTCGGTCGATTTTCAAACTTCTCCGGGATCCACATGTTATAATAATATAAGCATATAAGCAATAATATAACCAAATTTTATTATAAATTTCAAGCTTTATATAACACTATACCTTTGTAACCTCTCATGTACAATAGCGCTCGCCACCTATCGTTCGAATTCCAAGCTTCACTGCTCACCACATATTTATCGCTCTTTAGAAACAATTTTATAGAAAATATGTAAATTTTATTATTGCTAAACCTTCCTCGAGCTATAAAGATGATGTAGTTAAATGCTGGTACAGATTGTTTCAGTAGTTTTCGCGGTTAGTGATCACAAACGAAAAATGGCTTGTCCTTTTATATAACAGTATAGATATTATATATTACTAATGATATTACTAGCGAGGAATGGGATTCATTACAAACTAAAATTATATTCCCATAGTTTTATTGATTACCTTTGATAAATAATGGATTTATGATGTCGCACTCGTTAATAAGGTTCCCACGAGGGGACGATATGATTAAGGTTACTACGATATAGAAGGCCTAGCTGATTGATGTCTGGGAAGATTTAGGAGGCATTGCCATCAGGATCCATAGTTCTCACTGCAACCTGTCTGTAATGCTTAATTGATATAATTGTAGTTTCATCGCTACAAAACTGTTTTTATTTATACTGAATTTTTTTTTTGTTATTGTAAGAAAGGCTGACGAAAAGAGGAATGGTTTACAAAATTGTACATGAATGTTAAATGCACATTAATTAAGAATCTTCTCAAAAAGTAAATTTTTATTAGGTTTTAAAATTTGTAGGGGCATAATAAGATAATAAGAAGGAAACTTTACCTTAAGTGAAGATAAATAATGAAATTTTAATATTATTTTTTCTGAGCCAAAGTGACAAAACCATTATAAGTTACTTGTGATATTTATTATGAAATGAGTACATAAATTAACTGTTTTGAAATATTTACTATTGAATTTATAGTTTTTTTAAAAATATTATTTCATAAACATTGACTTTACACTAATCAATCGACTTTCCATAGAGACATGGACATCTTAAAAAAAAAACAAAAAAAAAAAAAAAAAACATTGTAAAATAGACAATTTTTTTATACACCCAGAGGCGTGCCAAGGGGAGAGCGAAGGGGGCGGCTGCCGCCAGCGCCGCTAATTGGGGACGCCAAAATTAAAAACAAGTTTAAGAAAAAACAACTTTTTTTTTTTCAGGAAAAGTAAACGGTTTATTGGTAACATCTCATTTACATCCTTGTGAAATTCTACATTGATAATTATTATTTAGGAGGGAAATAAACCTATCGTTTTGACACAAGAAATTTTTACGGTGTATGTGGATGAACAGGACGCCCAAGCCGGAGACTGGAGACTGCAGTGTCTGTGTGAGTAAGTTGAAGCTTATCAAAAATTACTTAAGATTCACAATGACACAAGAAAGGCTAAGTAACTTAGCTATCTTATCAATAGAATCTATTATAAATGTGCTTGCATCCAGCAAAGCAGGGAAGGCACATATTTATTTCTTGGTATGACATTAATCCTCTTTCCTCTTTTTTTTCTTTCTCTTTTTTCAAACCCTTACAGTTTTTTTTTTTTTTTTTTTTTTTTTTTTGCCCAAGACTTCCATTGAAGTCCTATACTGGCCAGAGTGGGAAGGTCAAGATTCATTTCCTGGGTCCGCCACGAAATAAATTTTAACCCGCCTAGGTGGGATTCGAACCCACGACCTTCTGGTTACGAGCGCGCTGAGACCCTCACCCCAACGCACTCGGCCATTGAGTCCCCATTAAAGTAACTTACTCCTTATTGAAAATAAATAATTGGTCAAATTAAACTGTATTTAAACGGGGTCACCTGTGGTGTAGTGGTTAGCATAGCAACCTACTAAACCCAAGATCGCGGGTTCGCAGCCCGGCAGATGACCTTAGGATTTTTTAAAGGGAGTAAAAAATCCTTAGCTATGTCGTCCTTTCGGAAGGGACGTTAAATGGGGGTCCCGAGCCTGTGCGATGTCAGGTACTCGTTAAAGATCCCTATCCTAATTATACCTGGATAGGCAAAATTTAGGACTCCCACCGTAGCATCGTCCGATTAGCCATAGCAGCATAAAGTGACGTTAAACGAAATAAACACTGTATTTAAACCAAATTCATTCGACCTTGAACCTTTTTGTGTTAGGGGGCGACTACCATCAAGTATCCTTGGTACGCCACTGTATACATCCCCGAAAGATACACAAAAAACATTTAAATTTTAAATTAGGGCCTCAATGAGGTATAACATTCGACAAGAACAATGACTGTGCAAAAAGTCGCCATTTGCAATTATTGACAGTTGTTGCCATGGTAATCAAGGGAAGCTGAGATTTTATAAACTGCCCCAATATGGCGGCTCCAACATTTACTGCAATTCATTGCATAGCAACCGTATGATAACAATATAATTAGTTTTACATAATTACTTATAATTTTTATACTTTATTCTATTTCAGAAGGATCATATGCTATTTTATTATAACCTTGAAGGCCAAAGCGATGATAACATTAAACTAGTTCTCACTGTACTGTATGACACCAGCCTCAAATATTGATTGTTTTGAAGCAGTTTAGAGTTGTTATACATTTAATGAGAACAGATTTATTTAGGGTACATTTTTTATTTCCCCTTTCAAGGCTTTCGGCTAGTTGGAGAACCTTCATAAGCCCAACAAATATCAAAGGTTATGAGAATTATAAAATACTTTTCATCTATTTCTCTTCCTATTCCAGTCTAACCTTTCCTTTTTTGACCAGCTGTGAAATTTTTTTAAAAATTGACCTAGGTGGTTTTGGAATTCTACGCCTAAATTGTTAATACAAAATATAAATGAAATGCTTTAGTTTATACTACACCTTATGGTATCAGTATATCTCCTCTACTTCAAGAGGATATTTCATAATGTAACAATACAACAACATAAATCTATTTTGATTAAAGCCATTTTAATGATTCGGATTGATGACCTGTTGAAGTACCTTAACGAATCATCACGTCACATCTCTTGCGTCAGAAGTAAGAACTAATCATTAGGTTGGAGAATAGCAGCTAGAACTGATTGATACAAGTGCTTCAGCTCAACGTAAGTAACGTACTTCAAGGCTACGTACTAGCAACGTCATCGGATTAGCAAAGTATTGGGAAGCAGTCAAGAGGTAACGAGATGATGGTGACATTCAGATTGTTCATGGTCCGGAACCTTGGGTTCGGGTTGTGCCATATGAGGTCTATCAAGTGGAAATCAGTCACCAAATTACAATTTTTTTTTTTTGAGCATGAAACATGTTTTACCGATGAACTACTAATTGTAAGTAAAAAGCGATACGTTTTAGGGGAACGCTATAGATTTTTTGGGGTTGCTCGGATCGAAACTTATTAGAAATTACAAGGAGAATGTTTTATGTTAAATAACATTTGTCGGTAGGACCTATCGTTAAGGTAATATCTATATACCTAGGGGATTTTTTGAAACATGTTCCAAGTTATACTTTCATTAGCCGACAGGCTTAAGGTGGCCTTTAATTTTTTTAAATTTGCGTTCTCATTCCACAATAAGATTTAAGTAAAATGGTCAGTACAGGCCGACTTAGGAAAGCTGACCCCTCCTTAGACACCTAAAGGAAATATTTTTTTTTTTCCCCCTCATACATTAGTGGACAAAAACTGATATGAATGAAAAAGTCTGAGGTCAGCTATAACTTGTTATAGTTGTTATACAGTTATAATTTTAAAGTATTTAAAAAATACTTTAATATAAAAAAAAAAATCCTCAATGCTCCTTACTTTGTCACCAATAAACTTATCCATAAAGACCTTAATGTTCCATATGTTGCTGATTTAGCCCACACCAGATACCTATCCTTTCATAGTAAGCTCCACAAATCCGTTAGTTTCTCAACTTGCTTCCCACTGCATTCCTGATAATCCTCCGAGGCGTCTGAAAACGAAGATGGCCTAGAGACCTTCTAGTGTAGAAGTTTTAATAAAGTGCTACTGATGAGTAGTTCTTTCCAAGTTTTAACATGTTATTATAATCTTTGTCAATACTTTCAACTTGATGTATATATTCTGTATAGTTGTAAATTTCAATAAATGCATATAAAAAATATATATATATATATATAAAAAGAAAGAAAAAATATCAAATTTTAGAGGGAACAGATTTTTTTTTTTTTTTTTTTTTTTTTTTTTTTTTTCAGTTGAAGTATGTATAATGGTATAGATACATTTATATGATTAGGAATTGGTGAATTCTTTGCTCCTTCTATTGGCGTTGTTTATTCCAAGACAGTGCATTCCATGAAGCAATAGCTCCTAGAAACCATTCCGTTTCGCTTTCAAAGAGCTGATGATGAATGTTAAACATTCGGAGCTAGTCTTGAACTAAAAACTACTATTAGAAGGAAACAAATTATTCATAAATTCTATATTTTGCTTTTTCATTTGTACCTCACATATTTTAAAATAATAATTTATAATGCATTTTATTATAAAAATATTTTACATTTAAAATAACCATTTAAAATTTTAAGTATTGATTAAATAACTTTAAATGTAATTTAACAAACGAAATTTAATAAATAATTGCTATTTATCTTAGGTCTCTGGTTTGGTCGGTAATTCATGGAACATTTATTTCATTTTTGACATAGGAAATATAATCTAGGATTTTAAAAAGAATATTTGATTAGAGAGAATGGATAAAAATATATATATATACTTTTAAAACACAAAATAAGGACTCTCATTAGAATTAACAGTGTAGCTAGTTACACTTATTGTAACTTCTTTACAACCAGCAACCAGGATTCATTATTATCCTTGGGAAATAACTTTTCTATACGATTAGGATTAATGAATTAATTGCCACTTCTATTAGGATTATTTTATTAGAATACTAGTTTCAAATGCACAACATTCATTTTCAGTTCTAAAACATCCAAATTTTCAACACATCTGTACTATGTTACATGGATTATATACACTAAAATTTTCAAAAATGTAAGACAAGAAATCAAACAATAGCACTCATCTGAGGAGATCTAAGAGATAACTGAAATATATCCATTATGTCATGGGGAAGGGGGCAGGTAGGTTAAACTTTTATGGGATCCCACAGTAAACCCCAAAAATTTATCCTACCTGCCCCCTTTCCTTTGCCGCGATGGACATATTTCAGATATCTCTTAGATCTCCTCAGGTGAGTACTAATGTTTGATTTCTTAACTTACATTTTTAAAAACTTTAGTGTATATAATCCATGTAACATAGTGCTGATGTGTTGAAAATTTTGTATGTTTTAGAACTGAATATGAATGTATAGTATTGGAAACTAGTATTCTAATAAAATAATCCCAATAAAATTGGCAATTAATTCATCAATCCTAATTATATTGATCCTTCTAAACCATCATGGTATACCTCAAGTGAACATTTCATTAGCTGTAAGGATTCGTTTCCACATCAATGAATTTACATTCATTTTCATTAAATGACGTTACAGGCTAAGGGAATTGTATCACAAATATTTTAAGTGAAAGCTGTCAGAAATTTTCTTAGTAAAACTGGAACAATATTGAGAACTGCCATAAAAAGGTAGAACCATTTAGTAGATAATCATTAGAGCCACTACAACTTTGTGGAATAATGGGCACAATTAAGATAATTACCTCCCCCCTCTGCTATCGAACACCCACCCGATACATCGATTAGGGTCAGGTAGGGAAAAGCCAACTAGAGGATCCTGTTTCAGGAAGACGAGGCTATCAGGAAGGTATCAGTATCTAGGTTGTGATATCCAGTATCCTCCTGTGGGAATGTATATGTCGAACATTTTCGTTTCGTTCTAACATTATTCCATTCCCAGTAAGTTCAGCGATTCTCATATCAGAAACACTTAACCCCTGACCTGGTCGTCATAAGTACTTTCTTTAAGTAATAGCCCAGTCAATAAACACATTGTAGAGTGCATGTCATATGCGAACATTTTTGACTCCATAGTTTCGTTAGGAATAGTTAGAAGGTAAACATACTAAAAGTCCCCGCCCCTGGGGGGTCAGCTAACGGTGGGAGGCCCCATTTTTGTTTTTCGATTGTATCTCGAAAACGGTGGACTTTAGAAAAATATATTTCCATTCAAAGTTGAAGCTTATTAAATTTCCTATAAAATTGATTCTGTACATATTTGTCGAACGTCCAACAGTTTTCGAGATATACGTTATTAAAAATCGGAGATTTTCTGGAAAAAAACAATTGTACCTAACTTTTAGTGCCTTTCACGATCACTTCTTAGACAAATGTAAGAATCAAAATTGTAGAACATTAAATTTATTTAATTTTTTTCTCCAATATTGTCGATTTTAAATAACGTATGAGTATATCTGGAAATACGGTGGATTTTCTACACATATCTATAGAATAACTTTTATAGAAAATTAATTTTATCTTTAATTTCTAGCAGTAGCACATTTTTCTAGAGTCGACCATTTACGAGATGCAATCGAAAAACCCAAAAAGTGGAACCTTCTCCCCCCCCCCACCGTTAGCTGACCCCCCAGGGGCGGGGACTTTTAGTATGTTTACCTTCCAACTATTCCTAACGAAGCTATGAAGTCACAAAATTATTGCATATTTCATGGACTCTACACCCCTCATTTCAGCAATTATTGACTGGACTATGAAGCATTGAACTTGTACATCGTAAGAATATTTGTATTCCTCGGGTAGTATCACTAATCAACAGGTATGATCGTAATATATAATCACGTTTTTTTCTTTTTTTTTAAATTTATTTATTGGTATTTACAACTGTACAAAATAATATACAACAAGTAAATGTGTTGACAGTGAATTCAATGGCATGCAAATAACTTGTGAAGAACTACTCACTTGTAGCACTTCAATAAAATCTACACTAAAAGGTCTCTAGGCCATCTTCTTTTCAGACGCCTCGGAGGATTATCAGGGATGGAGGAGGAAGCAAGTTGGGAGACTAGTGGATTGGAGTGGTTATGGAGCTTACTATTGAAGGATAGGTATCTGGTTTGGGCTAAATCAGAAACATATGGAACATTAAGGATTTTTCGAAGGATTTTGGATTGTAAGGATTGTATACGAGATGAATTGGATGGTTTAGTAGAGCCCTAAAGCTCAACTCCGTACGTCCAAATTTACACAGTCATGTAAATGAGTCTTTTGTAATTAATTGGGAGCTTTGAACGTTTGTCTAGTAAATGTTGAAGTAGTCTGTAACGACGGGCATTTTCTTGTCGTTTTAGTCTTGAAATATAATCTAAAATATTTTTCACTTCTCTGTATAGCCACTGGTCAAGAAATAACCATTTCACCTAAATCAACCCACTATGACATCTCATTGGTTATAGTAGTAACGGATTTATTTCCAAATGATCAATCGTACAAAAATATAATTTCACCAAATTGTACATATATTCCAGATATGGATGTCATATAGGACATATATAATTCTGCAAGGAATAATTCCACGTTTAAGTCCAGCTGAAGGCAGAAAGTAATGCTCCTGAACTGAATCCGATTCCAAGATCGAGGGACCCTCTCCGGGCACACACAGCCTCTATAAAGTAGGCACCTTTAATTAATGATAAAACCTGGCGGTTGGACGATAGTTACGCCGGATCATGGTTTTACAACCTTCTATTAGAGTACAGTTTTACGAAACCATTGTGGCCAAGGTCCTTGTCAAGTTTATATATATATATATATATATATTTACCAACGTTTACAACAATAAAAAGATATTAAGGAATTGAACTAGATATCATGAAAATATTAAAAGGATAATAAAATCTTGGGAGTCATGAGATTATATTTTGGACTGGTTTACATTCCTTCAACTTCTTCATTATCCACTTATAGCTGAAGACATTCTGGGATCGGAATTCGGAGGATGAAATCATTAGGAGAAGGAAGATTGTCCTGGATAAGGCAACTTGTTCTTCAGGTAGGCAAGCTTTGGTGTCTTCTTGGGTCATAACATGAGATATTTGTGTATTTCCATGGGTAACACATCTGATGGTAAGAATTTCGGAAATTTTTAATCGCTTATAAATATATATATATATATAATAAAAAAAAATATAACTTTTTTTTTTAAAAAAATTTTAAAATTTTACGGTAAGCACTGTGCTGTAATCTTCTTATTTATCTACTAACTAATGCTTTAAGGCTGAGTGTTCCCAGGAATTTTTTATGCTATTTAAAATAAATTCTGGATAATTTATTACGAAATAGTTTAGTTTATTTAATTTATAAAAGTTTATGATATTAGTCGCAAATGTAATTTGTCTATGCAGCCAATGTAATTTTACAATGCACTATGACCGTCATAGGTTATGGGAAAACGAGTACGGTATAGAGGCTTAATAATTCCTATTATATATCGTCTAGTTTGCCTAAACAATGCGACGATTGATACTATTACATTTTCAGAGTAAATACAAAACATTAGCAAGAATGGGGTCTTGAAACTTCTGCTGAATTAGTTTTATATACCGTACAAGATACGTTCCCTGCAGCAGTAGTCCAGTCCAGTCAGTGCTGAAATGATGGGTGTAGGGTCCATCAAATATGCGATAATTTTTTACTTCATAGCTTCGTTAGGAGTAGTTAGAAGGTAAACATACTAAAAGTACCCACCGCTGGGGGAAAGTTTCCCAACCAAGTGGCGAGAAATGTTTCCTTAGGCAATCTGGCTGAATTCAGCTAACGGTGGGGAAATAGGAGAAGGTCCCAATTTTGTTTTTGGATTATATCTCGAAAACAGTGGACTCTACAAAAATATGCTACAATTCAAATAAGCAAAAAGCGCATGAAGCTAATTTAATTTTCCTATAAAATTGATTCTATACATATTTATCGAAATTCCAACGGTTTTCGAGATATATGATATTGAAAATCGATAATTTTCGAGAAAATATAATTTAACTAACTTTAATGCTCTACACCGTTGATTCTAATTTTTTTTTTGCAAAAATGAGCCTTTCTTCCACCGTAAGCTCACCCCCCAGGGGAGGGGAAACTTTTAATATGTTTACCTTTTAACTACTCCTAACGAATCTGTGAAGTCAAAAGCTATCCCATATTCCATGCAATCTACAATATGTTTATTGACTGGATTACAGAGAAAAAGCATTCCGATAGAAGTGTTGAGAATAAGTGTGCGGACAAAACGATTTAGATGAATTTGACCTTGCAATGCTAATTCAGAAAAAAAAAAAAAAAATTATTTATAGACATTTTGTTGGATTTTGCCGAATGCATCTTATTATCAGATGAACAAAAGCCCGTTGTCTTCCGAGCGCAGTAAACTATTCCACCCATTGACATTTAGAATAATATTTGAATGATAGAGATTAATAATTATCTTATATGCAGCTCGTAATTGGTCGCCATTAAGGATAATGAGGTCGATCCATCATTAGGCGGATGTCGATGCATAGTATAGTGCTCGATCTAGCTGGAACAAAGGATAAGCAGAGCAAGGAGGCTTGATCTGAATACAAATCTATCCAATTTATTTCAATTGCTAAACTGCCCAAGTAACAACTCCCCAAATGAGCACCTTCAATGAACACCTTTCAAAAAATAATGGCACTCCGTGGTGACCTCGTGGCCGCTAATGCACCGACTGATCTTGACATCAATGGCCGACTGAATCGCTGAATCAGCCGCTGATGTAGCTACAATTGAATTAAGACACAGAGATGTGAATGACTTCCGATCTGATTGCTCTTTGAGGTTGAGGCCCGCTTCATAAATATCTTGGATCGAACCATTCAGATAGCATCGACCGATCGGGACTGACTCACGTTCCATTATGTTCGGATCTGATTGTATTTCTATTGTCCTGATCTAAGTGCACTTCGGCCTAGAGGTGGTTCTCGACGGGCGAATTAGTTTTGGAGGTTAGCGAATATCAACCTGAACTACATATTTGTATCAGTCTCCAAGTCATTGACAGACGATAATCAAACCGTTTGAATTATTTTTTCCAATAAACATATAAAGGATCTCTACAGAGCCTGTTATGAATTCTTAGTTCCCATAACCGCCACCAGGGCTTGACCGTATAACCTCAATTAGACTGTTAGAATGTTTCTTGAAATTTAATTATTCTTTCAGATATATACACGTACTTGATTATTGTTAGTATTTTTAAGTATTATTGTTTATTGATAATTCTTATAATTCTTTCAGACTAAAAAAATCTGATATTCACTCCAGCCTACTTTTATCAACCTTACACATATCGAGGTTGAAGTACAGTTCTGTAAGTTTCTATCATGGCCCTGATCAACCTCGGGTCTTTTTATTCTACTTATTACTTTTATTGTATTATAAAAAGCTAATGGTAGTACTAATCCAACAAACGATAGCCGTGTAATTTGATTCGTAATTTCATTTCATTAACTTGACATATTTTCGTATTAGAATGGCAAACGGTATGGGATCAGAGCCCAACCAGTATACGGCTTTATTAAAATCTGTAAAACTATGGCTTGCATCCAGCTGCCGTACCCGCCAAGAATAAGTAATAATCACCCGCCTGAGAATAGGACACTACAAGTTTACTCATCTACATGTGATTACAAAAGAAACATCTCAGACATGTCAAAAATGCGGTAGCAGACTGAGCATTCTGCCTATCTTTGAAGAGAGCCAACATTACAGAACAGTGTTGAACCAACTGGAAATATCAACGAACATTTCGAATGTTGTACCTCAGGTAAACAGGAGAGGAAACGAGAATAGAAAGAAACCATAATAGAGTCTAGAAGCATTCGTAAAATATTTGAAAAGAAAACCATCTAATGTTGTTAGGACATTTTTTTATACTTTATATTATTTATGGAATATAACTGATTTTTGAAACAGAGCTCTTTATGTTAACCTGAGTAAAAAATAACCAACTGGGCATGAATAGATATTTTTTTTATAAGAATAAACGAATTAATAGAAAGTCCTTAAGATTCATGAAAGGAAAATTCTGAAGAGCATTCACGTACCCGAAATAATAACGCAAGAGGGCTGGGTATAGGCTAAAATCCAATGAAGAAATATATAGGAATTTGAACGATCTGGAAACCGTCATCAGATTCAGGAGACTGAGGTTCTATGGGCATATGATAAGAATGAACAATACGAGACTAAACAAGAAAATATTCGAAAAAGTCTGCATCTATAAAAGTATGGAAGGATATGTAAAACAAATAAAACAGGAACTATAAGCAAGCTAAAAATCACGGATAAAGGCTACTTGGATAGAGAACTTTTTTGGACAAAGCTAAATGAAGCTAGGGTTCATGTGGGGAAGGGGGAAAGATGAGGAATAAAATAGACTAAGGAAGAGCGATAGGAACAGTCCAAGAGGATGAGAGAGTATTGGAGTAGAAGGAAGGCGGAAGGTGTGAAGAAGAATAAGTAGTGATATTCGAGTGGCCCTTCCTGGCTGCAAAATAAAATAAATAAATAAATTAAAAAAATTAACAATGTCATTTATATCAACAAGAAACAGTGTTACACTAATGATAGAGCCCTGAGGGACTCCATTCTCAATTTCCACAACGGATGGCATAGTTCCATTCAAGCTTTAGTATTACGTAATGTCAACGATATAGAGTTTAGTTTTATTCAAGCAATATTTTGTTTATTAAATATTCTTGAGTGATTTTTATTATATATATTTTTTTTGGATTAGATTTGCTTTTTAAACTCTCATATGTTTATTTTCGATAATTTCGTGGTTTCGGTATCGAGAATCGATAATCGATTGTTTTTCTATAACGGGACCTTTATCTAAAATCGAAAAATTTTGATAATGACACATCACTAATAATTAAAAAAAAAAAAAAAAATAATTGAATCAGAATAATATCAAACGTAAATTTAGAATCTTGCGTTGACATGTTGATATGTCGGAAACAAGTCATTTTTACTAATACCGAAATAATAAATAATATTTAAGAATATAAATATTAAAATATAATTTGCGAGTATACTTTCATTTTTATTATATCTAACAATAATAATAATAATAAAATAGATATAACGTATCTTATATTCAATTTTAATGTTATGAGTAGCTAAAATAAAATACGATCGTACAAAATATTAACAATGGCCATCCTCGATCAAAGTCTTGGTTTTCAAAAATATAATTAGTTATTAACACTTGGTTTTCAAAAATTAATTAATCAAATAAATCTCTTTAAATTTTAAATATATCGATTTCTAAGCTATTTGATCACTTTTTATATTCTCCATTATATTATTATGATTACGTCCATAAAAAACTGATTGCGCTTTTGTAATAACTAATAATATCAGCTGTAATTATACATTGAGCCAAATGATAGCGGATCCAATCAAATAAATCTCTTTAAAGTTAAATATATCGACCAATTTCCAAATTACATCTTATACTGGGTGGCAACTTAGCTATTTTTTCACATTTTGATACGATTTATTTTTATTTGAAACTTTTTTGATTTTCTTTAGAACCTGACCACAAAGCACAAAGTAGGTCAAAAAAATACATTGAGCCCACATCGTTCGGGAATAGAAAGCTCACGTCTCTTAGTAAGTGGCTCTTAGTTTATTCTCAAAATAAACATATTTAGTATTTAGTAAAGTATACTAATGTTTGTTGCTAAGTCGTTTATAGCGATCAAGAAACAGAGTGACACTAGCCCATTATCCGGCCTCCGAGGGGCCAATTTTTTGTATTTTCTCTCCATTTATTTTATCAGTATAATATTTATTTTTAAAAATAAATATATAAATAAAATTATACAGTTTTCAAAAATATAATTAGTTATTAACACTTTTTATATTCTCCATTATATTATTATGATTACTCGCTAATAACTAATAATATCAGCTGTAATTATACATTGAGCCAAATGATAGCGGATCCAATCAAATAAATCTCTTTAAAGTTAAATATATCGACCAATTTCCAAATTACATCTTATACTGGAGCTATTTGATACGATTTATTTTAAACTGGAACCTGACCACAAAGCACAAAGTAGGTCAGAGCCCACATCGTTCGGGAATAGAAAGCTCACTCTTAGCTCTTAGTTTATTCTCAAAATAAATATATTTAGTATTTAGTAAAGTATACTAATAGCCCATTATCCGGCCTCCGAGGGGCCAATTTTTTATTTTCTCTCCATTTATTTTATCAGTATAATATTTATTTTAAAAATAAATATATAAATAAAATTATACAGAACTAAAATTATTTCTAACAATTAAATAATTGTTAATTATGCTTTGTTCTTAAAAACAATGAATAGAACTGAGTACTGATCCAATTCCTGTTCTAGGGACGGTAATGATTTCAAGTCATTCTATGAAACTACAACTTAGTTCAGTTAATGAGTGCTGAAATGAGGGTTGTAGAGTGCATATGCGATAATTTGTAGAGTGAATATGCGATAATTTTTGACTTCACAGCTTCGTTAGGAGTAGCTAGAAGGTAAACATACTAAATGTCCACGCCCCTGGGGGGTGAGCTAACGGTGGGAGGGGAGGGGCGAAGGCTCCATTTTTAGATTTTTCGATTATATCTCGAAAACGGTGGACTGTAGAAAAATATATTTCAAATCAAAATTAAAGCTTATTAAATTTCCTATAAAATTGATTCCTTACATATTTGTCCAATTTTCAACTGGTTCAGAGATATACGTTCGATTATACGAAAATCGATAATTTTCGCAAAAAAAAAAAAAACAATGTTGACTTCACTTTTCCTTCTCCACGATCGTTTCTCAGAAAAAAAATCAGTATAGAGTGGGAATAAATAAAAATGATGTCAGTGTTTACGTAGTAAAACCCATAAATAAACACAATGTTCTATATAGAATAAACAGCAATAATTAAATTATTTTGTGAAGAGGGTCTCAATCCTGCGCAAATTAAGAGGATGTGCTGGATGGTGCGTACGGGGCGATCCACCTCTTTGTATTGTCCTGTACAAGAATGCAGAACCATATCCGCTAAAGGCAGAAATATTGCTGATTGGTTTTAAGGAAAGTAAAGGAACGCCGCAGTAAATGGCGAGTACTCTGCGGTCCTAGATACTTAATTTATTGCAATGTAGCCATCAATGAAAACGGCAGAGAAATATTTAGTACAGAGGTGTTCAGCTTCTTCATGACAAGGTCCCGGTCCTCACAGAATTCTTTTCCGGTATTCCGAGAAATGTCTCATCCACACAACAGACCAAACTTTAACAAGAGGTCCAAGCAGTGGTAAAACATTTTTTAAGAAAAGAGAACTATTTCTCTCTTAGAATAGAAATGTTAAGTGTTGGATTAAGTTTGCAGACCTTTTGGGGAGAATAAAATGAAAATAGATATCTGTTAGATCTCCGCAGAACTGAAGATGAATGTTATTAAAATAATCCTAATTGCATTGATCCTTCTATGCCATAATGGTGTACCTTAAGTGATACTGAAAATGATTTTTTTTTTTTTTTTTTTAACTTTTTCTTAACCCGTTCAGAGAAGTCTCGGCGTGCAAGCAGGGAGAGTAGACGAAAATTCTTCTACACCAGGCGGAGGCATTTAAAAATGTTCCGTAGGGAGGAGTGTCCGTTAGAAATGGTTTTACTGTAATTTGATTTCATACTACTAATTAATATATTTATCTAAGAATCCACACTTCTTTATAATGAGGTAGTTCCGGAAAGGGTGAAAGATGACACGACTACAGCGCTATGCGAAGGAATCCCGAGCCAAATTAATTCCTCTGAAGACCAACCACCACTAAGAGCGGCCTGCGGTGGGTTCATCAAGCACGACCGAGTTATTATGCCCTCACTCATCTTCCTTCTAACTCCTTCCTTCCTTATCCTTCCTTCTTTTCCTCTCTCTTAAATAATAACTCTCTCGCCTCTAATAGTTCCATCTCAGCCACTAGCGCATTCAAACTTCAAGAATTTCTTATGACCGTATATAAATTAACATTTTCTCAATAATACCAATATACAATCATTTATGATATTTTTAGTTAGTTTTGAACCCGAAGACAAAATATTTTGGCATTATATATTTTTAAATTAATCTAATTAAATGAATCGTATATTTTTAATTTAATTAAGCTGGCTTGGACACGTCGAAAGGTTGTCCAGTGACAGAATGGTGAAGAAGATTATGGGAGAGAGCTTCCTAGGAAAGAGAAAGAGAGGACACTTAGGAAAATCCTGGCTAAAGGATGTTGAGGAGGACTTGAGAGTAGTTGGGGTTAGCGACTGGAGGAATAGGGCTCTGGGTAGGAAGTGGATGGAGCAGAACTGTGCGAGAGGCCAAGGTCCGTCCTCGGCTGTAGCGCCAAAAAAAAAAAGAAGAAATTTTTCGTATTTTTTTTTTTTTTTTTTTTTAATGTCAAAAATACCATACGAAATAGAGATAACTTGATATTAAACATATAAATTTATTATGCATAATAATTATATTAATAGGAGTATTTTATGCATTTATTTGGTTTTACTTACAGTGAATATGTGAGTCGAAATAGGTCCTTCGTGATGAAGGGAATACTTAGCCTTGCGGCCTTTCCTTCCCTTCACCCAACCGGATCCTAAGACCACTACATAGTTGGTATTGCGGACGCATGCCAGCAAGATGCACCCACACTTACATCTCACCAACATGCGGACGCAACACCGGAAAATGGGATACCGTCCATCTAGCTTCCAGCTAGTCGAGTCACCACCAGATGAACTGGTTCGCTCTCTCCTAGCCTTCTAACCATGACCACTACGTCTGTGACCGGCTATACCGGCCACCACCCAACGGTGAGCCTGGCTACGGCTCACCCCCGTAGTACCATTTTTGGGCTACACCCCAGAGGCCTGGAATGGTCACTGGCCCAGGGACATAGTCCCCTACGCTTCCCCTACCTCTCTCGATGCACACTTGGGCTTATGTACATCCAGAAAGGAAGAGCGGGACACGTGCCCGTGGTTTTACTTACAAAAATAAAACACTTCATAATAAATAAGTAGTGGCATTTTATTTCACCCTTAACACTATAATCAAAATTGTGTCGTAACTCTATTCGGCCAACGTTGCGTTTTCGCAACAGTCAATATTTTGCACTAATTGAGGTTCAAAATTTTGTTAATGCCTTTTATCCAATAACAAAGATTTTAAAGAAAAAATTTTGTAAAATTTTACATTAATTCCACCCGTCTAAAGTATTTTTAACAGATTTCAGTTATCTTTAGTCAATCGTTTCATTTATATCGTCGACGCTATGTAACATGTAACATGAAAATTTGTTTTGTTTTTTATTTTGTTCGTTCACTGGTGTATTCTAGAAGACCTTGTGGTAAAATTTCGAATCTGATCGGCAATTAGAAGACCGAAATATATAATGTCATTTTTACGAATTTCTAGCATTTTTCTACAAGAAATTGTATAATACAACGGTGAGCAAACGAAATAAAACCATGCGTTTTTTTACATTGGTTAGTTTTACATAGTGGCGATAACAATGTACCACTAAAACCAATGAAGGTTCTTGGACTCACAATCAGTACTTGGTAAGAAAGTATTGTTTCATGAGCAACACCTTCTACAAGGTGTGATGTGGTCAGCAATCACAGTCAACCGTCAGACTTTATCGCCAATAATGGGTGCAAACTTTACAGAGGCTGCCGTGTAGCGCAATCTATCTACAGCCATAGAAACATAAATAATTTTTCTGCGTTGAGCCCGGGCCCCATCTTTATAATATTACAAATAAATATCACACAATTATAGTTGTATATTTTGTAATTAATTTTACTTTATATATTGTAATAGAAATCATTATGTGGAGGTATAAGCATAAATCGTTCTTTTTTTTCATTATTTCAATCAATAACTCATTTGTTTTTTTAAAATGAATTATTTTTAACAAGACTTACCGGTTCCTCTACTTTCTTCGATGTCCATGATGATGTTAGACTGCCCATTCTCTACCTCGCAAGGACCTGCAACAAAAATAAAATGCTATAAATTAGATACTGCTAACAATTAACAAATAAAAAATAAATAAAATCTAATTAAACATATAGAAGATGATTTTCGGTACTTCCAAATACCTTCCAATTTTCACAATCCTAACTATAAAATGTTTTATTACCCTAATTATGCCGCTAATAAACATATCAATTGTGAATTTAGTGTTGCTCATTATTAGTTAATTAGAAGATTTGTTTTAAATCTTAAGTATTTATATCTGGTTCTAAAAACTTAATTTTATATACAGATTTTATTTTTATATTATTAGTGATAGGATGTAAGGCAAGTAACATACAATAAGTAATATAAATTGCTGCAGCTTAATAAGGAGTAAAAGGTGATGTGATAGAGAGAAGGAGGTAAGACATATTCTAAGAAAGAGTTTTTCTACTGTTCGAAACAAGTTTAAAATAGGACAATTGGATATATTTACATATTTAGTCATTCAAAAAAAAAAAAAAAAAAAAAAAGTTTGTTTTAAATGGTTTTATTATTTCTAATGATTTTTCGAAACTTAATTTTAGACTATTTCCTACATGATTTATTGTAGTTTCACTCACGAGTTTTGCCAAATAAATATCACAACTATAAGGGGCTAGTTCCTTTTCGAGTCATTGCCATGTCATTTAGTCTTTTGAAATATAGTTGTGAATTAAAATAATTTTTTTTTTAAGAAATAAAAATACAATACATCCAATTCTAAGAAATGAGGGTTTTTAATTTATCTGTTTTGGGATTTAATATATAATAATCGAATATATAAATCAGATAGATGAATATATCGTACAACTTATAGTCCAGTGAATAAACACATTGTAGAGTGCATAAAATATTCATATAATTTTTTACTTCTTAGCTTTGTTAGGAGTTTGAAGGTAAACATACTAAAACCCCTGGGGGTGAGCGAATGGTCGGGGGAGGGGAGAAAGTCCTATTTTTATGTTTTTCGATTATATTTAGAAAATGGTGGACTCTAGAAAAATATGTTTCAAATCAAAATTAAATTTCCTATAAAATTAATTCTATACATATTTGTTAAACATCTAACGGTTTCTGAGATATACGTTATTGAAAATTAATAATTTTCGAAAAAAAAAAAAAAAAAAAAAAAAAAATATAAAAAAAATAAATATATATATATATATATATATATATATATATATATATATATATATATTTGCCTTACTTTTTGTCAAACAATTGATCATATCGGAATCAAATTGTAGAGCATTAAATTTATTTTGCCTTTATATATAATTTTTCACAAAATGTGAGGTAAAATTTATTTTTGTTTCGAAAATATATTTCGGTAACCGTTGAATTATCGATAAATATGGATAGAAACGATTTCATAGGAAATTAATTAAGCTTTAATTTTGATCTGTAACAAATTTTCCTAGAGTCCAACGTTTTCGATACATAATCGAAAAACCCAAAAATGGGACATTCTCCACTCCCTCCACGGTGAGCTCACCCTATAGGGACAGAGAGAGACTTTTAGTATGTTTACCTTCTAATTACTCCTAACGAAGCTGTGAAGTCAAAAACGATCGCATATTTCATGCACTCTACATCCCTTATTTCAGCAATCATTGTAATTATGTTTCAGGAAATAGATGGAATGATCCATTCAAGGAAGACCAGGTAACATATACTCATTTCTCTGTGATTATAGACTCTTATGTTCCCTGACCCACCCGCTCGCTAGATAATCCTCCGAAGAGGAG
Source organism: Euschistus heros (assembly GCA_003667255.2). Classification (NCBI taxonomy): domain Eukaryota; kingdom Metazoa; phylum Arthropoda; class Insecta; order Hemiptera; family Pentatomidae; genus Euschistus; species Euschistus heros. The sequence continues at coordinate 243,791 of RCWM02000576.1, read as the reverse complement.
GTTCTATAGAGGATGACTGTCTTGTCCATTCTGTCAATGGAAGATAATTGGAAGGTATTCTTTGACCTCACAGCCTCTCATTGATTTGACAACAAGCAGAAGGGGAACGTGAAGAAGGACAAAGATCTTCAGCGGCGGCTGCCTGATAATGGCCACTCTGTACGCCCGGGATGAATTGGACAACTTTCGATTGAACTTTCGTAACAGGAAAATAACTTGAATAATTGACAGACTATCATTCAGATAGTAAAAGTGTTCGTTAGGGGCGCTATTAGCTGGTGACTGACAATTGAAGAAAGTATTTAATATATAAGTCAAATTTATTTCAATTTACACACATTGTTGATATATATTAATTAATCACCAAATAACGAAAAACAATTTGTTTTTTTATTTATTTATTTTTATTAAAATTATCAATCTTATATACGAAAAAAATTTTTGTTTTTTGTTTGATTTCGGATTTATTGTAAATTTTTGTAATACACGTTTCTGGCACTTGAGTAAAATGAGAATTGAAAAATACCTTTTATTGGAGTGCTGACGTTTCGGTTTTAAGTACCATAAATAGAAGTAGGCGAAATTGGATTTATTTTTTTCTAATTTTTATATGAGCTTTGGAGCTCCACTAAGCCATCCAATTCATTTCATATCCAATCCTTGAAATCCAAAATCCTCCGAAAAATCCTTAATGTTCCATATGTTGCTAATTTAGCCCAAACCAGGAACCTATCCTTTCATATATCAAGTTATCCTCCTTCACAAGTTGGGGTACTTACAGTACTTTAAGAACCAAGCTCAACAAGGATTTAAAATAGTCGTATTGATGATGTGTGATGGAAAGTAAAACTGACAAAATTGATTTGTTCCTGACGCTGAACTTCACTGACCCGAATAATCTCATTTCAGATTGGCTATCCTTCTTCCACGGCCTATACTTGGCAATCATTAAAACCTTTCTCATCTCTGAAGCTTCCACAGTTTCTTTCTTGGAAATCCCAGAATTTTTCTTGAAGTCCATTCTTCTTTGCTCCTCCCTGGGAACAGTTTGGTAATGAGAAAGTTCTATTTATTCCTCACCCTTCGTTTTGAATTTCCAAGGCTCCCTCTCCTGAGTTTCTCAAGAACCAAGAAATCGCTTTCCGAGGAGTATTCTTCTCAATAATTTGTTCCCAGTTTCTGAGAACAATCTTATACAGAAGTTATCAATTTTCAGGTGCTTTCTTCAGTCATGTTCATTTCAGTTAACCATTCATTTTACGTTTCACTCATTCGAAATATTGATCGGAAGGATTTGTTGGTTTTAAAACTGCCTGTTGTGATCTCGTTTTGTGGATAATCTTACTGCTAATGTAGGGTCATATGACATATCACACAATTTTCTGAGGAGGACACACTCCGTCTCTAACGGATCTTGTTGGCAACTTTTTTGGAGGTTCCTGGTCAAAAAATATTAGACACGTATTTTACCGTTCCGACCAATGGGTCCTAGAAGCAGAGAAAAAAAAATAGCATTAAACTAATTTATTTTATATCTCGAGATTAAAAATGATATCGCCATGATTCTTGCACCAAGATTTTTATTTTTGATTGCGAATTTAAGGAAAAATAAAACCGCTACATAGATTTTGTTTAAGGTTCATTAAATTCTTAAAAAATGATCAGATTTTCGAGCAAACTACTTCTATAGATTTTTTCACACAAAACCGACATCGGATTCGAATTCACCATTCAAAAAAATCCCTAAATATGAAATTTTGCATAAATATACATCAAAAGAAGGCCGAGGTTCTCTTTCCAGCGAGACCAATCAATAAATTGTGTGAAAAAGTAATGACTATTTAAAGTAAAGTAACCCATAATCGGTTTAAAAATTTCATTTCCCTCGAAGAGGGTAAAAAAATGATATTTTTTGTTTTTATTGAAAAAAACATTTTTCAATGTTATTGAGAGTGCTGAATTAGAATCTGACGTCAATTTTTGTGTGAAAAAATCTATAAAGGTAGTTTACTTGAAAATCAAATAATTTTTTTAGAACTTAATTAACCTAAACCAAAATCTAAGGAGCAGTTTTTCCTTAAATCTGCAATCAAACAATAAAAATAATTTTAGTGTAAGATTCGTGTCTATATCATTTTTTAAACTCGAGTTATAAAATAAATTAGTTTAGTGCTATTCTATTTATTTTTCTCGGCTTTTAGGGCCCATTGGTCGGAACGGTAAAATACGTGTCTGATATTTTTTGACCAGGAACCTCCAAAAAAATTGCCAATAAGATCCTTTAGAGACGGAGTGTGTCCTCTCCTTCTCAGCCGAATTCGAGGATTGCATTGTTAAAAAATTAAAAAAATGTTCCAGAGGCTAGAAATGGGTTTTCAATGTGTCAATAAATTTTTTTGCTAAGGTAATTATAATCCGGTTTAACTGAAAGTTCAGGGAGGAATAAGCAGTTCAACAAAAGTGAAAAAGCTGATAATTTGAAATTATTACGGTGAATTACTAAAACATGGTATTACAAGAAAATCGGTCGTGGATCTTAAGCCCATTATGTCCTTTGTGTCAGTGTACTTCCCTCAAGTAATATTATCAACACAGCATGGTGTAGTACGATATAAGGAAATTGTGTTTGAATACACATTATTTGCCGCCATTAAGATGAATAAAACAAGTTGAGAACGACATTAACCTCAGATCCGAACACTGATCGTGGACCGAACGGCACACGCTTTTCCTGCCCCAGTGAACATTTGGTGCACGAAGCGATCTCTTAGCCAATGTCCTCTCCCCCCACGAAGGACATAACAATTAGAATACATCAGGGGCAGATAGTTCACACCTGGTGTCACGTTGTCTGTCACCTTTCGATAACAATAAATGAAAGTGCACGGCCTAGAAGATATCCTTACAAGGACCTCAGATCCTGCAAATATTAAATCCACATCACAGTGAGATCCCAAGCCCTGCTGACCTGGTGGGACGTTCGACTTTCATTTGGAAGGAAGAGGATATCTTTGGCCTGAAGGTGAGAGCTGTCCCTCCTCCAGTGGTCTAACGAGGATTTAATATTATAACATCCGCACTGTGCATGTTATGCTTTAATGTCTCAAGTTCTGTACTAATACTTCAAATCTTTTATATTTTATTTTTTATCTCATTATTTTCATTTCTTTATTTTTCGTGCAGACAAACATTAGTCCAGTCAATAAACACATTGTAGAGTGCATGAAATATACGATAATTTTTGACTTCATAGCTTCGTTAGGAATAGTTAGAAGGTAAACATACTAAAAGTCCCCGCCCCTGTGGAATGAGCTAACGGTGGGGAAATAGGAGAAGGTCCCAATTTTGTTTTTGGATTATATCTCGAAAACAGTGGACTCTACAAAAATATGCTACAATTCAAAACTAAAGCTAATTTAATTTCCTATAAAATTGATTCTATACATATTTATCGAAATTCCAACGGTTTTCGAGATATACGCTATTAAATATCGATAATTTTAGAAATAAAAACAATGTATACCTCACTTTTTGTCAAAAATTTGCTTTAAATAAACATGAACGTAAAGAAAATTTAATGCTCTACAATTCCTATTTCACATTTCTTCTGAGAAACGCTTGTGGAAGGTATTAGAAGTAAATGTTTGACAAAACGTGAGGTAAGTTTTGTTTTTTCCTGAAAATCACCGATGTTCAATAACGTACATATCAAAACCGTTAGACTTTCGTAAACTTTGTATAGAATTAATACTAAAAGTCCACGATCCTGGGGGTGAGGTAACGGTGGGGGGGAAGGGAGAAGGTTTAATTTTGGGTTTTTGGATTATGTCTCGAAAGCGATTAAGACTCGTTGCCTCCATGATTGTTTCTCAGAAAAAAAGTCAGAAAGTTGTAGAACATTAAATTTACTTTAATTTTATATATATACTTGATTCGTAGACAAAAATAAATTAAAATAAAAAAGTTAATAAGAAGAAAAGAACTTTGTAACTCCATTCTGTTATTCAATAACGGTTACTTTTTATACGTTACTGTATCAGCAACACTACGCCAGCTGAGATGTGCGATTCATCCTCTCTCAGGCTTAGGCAACTATTTTCCCCTTTCCATTGCATCGCTTGTTTTTATAACGAGACATTCTCTTTTCTTACAACAGTTCATCGCTTACATCCAGCGTCCCTTTTGTGAGAAATGTTTCGTCATTTTATTTATGAAATGGAACGACTAAAGTAAAGTTTCTCACTGCCTGGATTCTTCAACGAGCCCGAAGAATGGAACATCGACTGCTGACCTCCCACAAGGCTGCCATCCAGAACGGAGGTGGAGGCGCCTAACGGTAGTCTGCTGCTGTTAATGAACCAGCTCGTAGGCCGTGAAATAGTTCGGCTTGATGGACGTTCATCTTGATATATACAGGAGAGATAGGGAAGGATGAGAGAGAGAGAGAGAGAGAGCGAGAGAGAGAGAGAGAGAGAGAGAGAGAGAGAGAGAGAGAGAGAGAGAGAGAGAGAGAGAGAGAGAGAGAGAGAGAGAGAGAGAGAGAGAGAGAGAGAGAGAGAGAGAGAGAGAGAGAGAGAGAGAGAGAGAGAGAGAGAGAGAGAGAGAGAGAGAGAGAGAGAGAGAGAGAGAGAGAGAGAGAGAGAGAGAGAGAGAGAGAGAGAGAGAGAGAGAGAGAGAGAGAGAGAGAGAGAGAGAGAGAGAGAGAGAGAGAGAGAGAGAGAGAGAGAGAGAGAGAGAGAGAGAGAGAGAGAGAGAGAGAGAGAGAGAGAGAGAGAGAGAGAGAGAGAGAGAGAGAGAGAGAGAGAGAGAGAGAGAGAGAGAGAGAGAGAGAGAGAGAGAGAGAGAGAGAGAGAGAGAGAGAGAGAGAGAGAGAGAGAGAGAGAGAGAGAGAGAGAGAGAGAGAGAGAGAGAGAGAGAGAGAGAGAGAGAGAGAGAGAGAGAGAGAGAGAGAGAGAGAGAGAGAGAGAGAGAGAGAGAGAGAACGAAACGATGAAAGTAAAATAATTGTAAAAAGAGAAGACAAATATAAAAATAACAGCAATAACGGAGTGTAAATATACTTCACATTTCGTCGGCAAACTTCGTTTCTGCCACTCAACATTGTACATTTAAATTATAATTATAGTAAGTTGATTAACCTTCCAAGAACTATGAAGATTTTGTAGATCCAGGAGTTTTACCGATGTAAACTATATTGCGGAATGGTGCTAACAGGATATTGGTAGATTTTTAAACTTTACTGGGATCTACATTTCACACGACATATTCAAATATTTTTAATAATTTATTGAATATAAGTACACTTTTCTATCAATTCCAATCTCTATATAACACCGTTCTATTTTAACCTTTTATGTAGAATGGCGCTCGCCACCTATCGGTAAATTTTCAAATTTCACTGTTATCCACATATTATAATTTATTTAATAACAAATCAATCAAAAATCAGTAGATTTTTCTACTGTTAAACCTTTTTGAAACTATAAAGACGATGTGCATAAAATCTGGTACAGATTGGTTCAGTAATTTTCATGGTTAATGATCACAAACGAAAAATGGCTTTTTATTTAATAGTATAGATAATTTATTTTATCTATTTAATTTATTTTTTAAATTTTACGATTGATCAGCTGATCCTGGATTCCTAAACGTAAGCGCTAACGCGTTAAATTCAAGCTGCTGTAAATATATAATCGGATCGAAATGCTCATTGCCCCAGCTAGCTGACTGCTAAGCTAACTCCACCGGCTGGAGAAAGCCCAGGTCTGATTGGCTCCAGCAAACTGTAAATTATTTCCAGGACAGCCTGGACAACCAGTTTCCGCAAAACCGCTGGAATAGTTATTTCTTCCTTAGGTCGCTTTCACTTCTGTCTCAACTAATTTGGAATGATATTTTCAAATATAATCATGAACTGATTTTGTTTTTTTTAATATTTGTTTAAGTTAAATTTTTATATTGGGTATAGCAAAAAACGTATTTGCCCGAAAATAACAACAGATTTTAATCCTTTTGTTGTATTTTTTGTTGGTATTTATTTAAGTTAATTATTAAAGATGTCCTAGGTTTATACATCCGTGACACAAACCTTTGCCACTAAAACCCATGAAGGGGCTTGGGTTCAGTTTTTCACCATTTATGAGTACCTACTTTATAGAGGCTGAGTGTGCCCCAGGATCGGCTGTTATAGCAAAATAAATAATAACCTTCCTTAGCCGGAATCCAGCTTTTGCCACAACATTCCAATATTTTTATGAAATAAGGGTTTTCTTTATAGAAGCAGACTATATGTTACATCAATAAAGCAATACACTGCCTTTTTGCAAGTCTGTCAAATGCAAAAAATGTTTTGTTTTTCTTAGTTTATTTTCTTATTTGATTATCGACATGTTTCATTTCTCGTCTTTTTAATTATTGGTGATTTTTAAAACTAATATATGAGCCATTCTCCTATTTCATACGAATTTGTGTCCCGAAGCGATTGTGGTTTCTACATGATATTTCTTGCAACCCAACTGTAACAAGTAGGGGCTAGGTACTTACCTCTTAAACGTAAAGTAGTTTTATTATGTTTATTGATTTGTTTTCATGTTTATTGATTTGTTTTCATGTTTATTGATTTGTTTTCAAGTTTATTGATTTGTTTTCATGTTTATTGATTTGTTTTCATGTTTATTGATTTGTTTTCATGTTTATTGATTTGTTTTCTTGGTTAAATTTGAATTCAAAACGTCAAATTCTATTTCCTTCACATGTCCCATAACATGAGTTGGTAACCTTAATGCGAATAAGTTTTCCATTTTTGCAATTATTGACTTACTTTTTTTTCTAATACCTCAGGTAAGTTGCAATATATCGAATTTTAGAATTGAAACTGAGGCTAATTGCTTACAATAATAATAATGACTTCTAATACCTGTGTCCCATAGGGTCAATCTATTTCCCTCACATTTTTTGAAAAAGCCCGCCAAAACAAAACCAAGATTCATTCCATCATATTTCAGGCTGGCAACATTGCAGAAGATTCCCGGCAAACTGAGGTTAACCTAACTTTCAACAAAGTTCCTTTCTTAGTTGCCCCAAGTTTGTGTCGAATCAAGTGTTCCAATCGTGTCATTCATTCTTCTTCTATTTCCCTGACATAGTGATTTTAACTAACTTTGATTCTTGTTTTCTTTGCATTGAACTGTATGTTTCCTATGTAGTTTAGAGTTCCATTTGTTTTTTGTTTTTAATGCGTGTGGTGTTGGTAATCTTAAATCAAACTCAAAATTCTATTTCCCTCACACCTAAAGTGAGAGAAATAGATTACAATATGTAAGTTAAATAAGATTTTATTTATATCAATGTGATATAATATTAATTATATTAATCTAATTTTCGATTTCAAAGTTTAAATGTAAAATATAATGTCTTACCATTTTAATTGTTTTTCATTCTAGTTTTATGTTTAAATGTTTAATTAATGTTAACTAATATCTTTTAATCGACTAGTTGATATCGTACTCATTAACAATTCTTTTGTACTATAAAAATTTTATTATTTGCATTCCGAATGTTTTATATTTCCCTCACACCCTATCAGTTCCCCTTACTCTCATAATTTCCATCATGATTATAAATGTGCTGATAGACTATACTCTATGAAGGAATTTTTCGCTAATAATATTAGTTGACTTTTAGAAAGATGTTTATGAAGAAAAACCTTTATTTTACATAACTTTCTTCGAATGGAATCACAATATCGAAATCCCGACGAAATGACAGAATGATCCATATGTTGTCTATATATTTTTTTAATTGCTGATGTTTTGAATTGTGTATGTTTTTAGAACTTTATATTGAATGTTCAACATTCGAAACTAATCCTTGAATAATAAATACCAATAGAAGCGGCAATTAATCCACCAATCCTAATATTAGCGATCCCTCCATAACATCAGGCGTACCTCAAGCTTTGCTAATAAATTTATTTACACTGAATTTATATTCCATTACTTACTTCTCCCCTCCCCCTTCAATCCTTGTATTAATATTCTCAACAACTAGGAGCTGATCCGCCTACCTACTGTAAAGGTTTATTGCTGATTTTACTATCGGGAATCGAATTATATCCAAGCCGACACTCCATTCGATCGATGCACTTTGAAGCCAATATACACTTCATTGAGGTAATAAAATGTGAAAATAATATTGAGTATATTATAATGGCTTTGGATCTATTGAAATAAAATGGCCGCTTTTACTACTGGTAAGAATCGATTATGGACTTTGATCAGCGTGGATTAGTGAAATATAATAGAAAATTATTGGGCTGCCGGAGGAGGGGGTACTAGTTCATAGCCTCAATATCTTCTGCATTCAAAAGCAAAATCAAAAGAAAAATTGGCTATAATTTGGTTTATAACCTCACATTTTATATCTAATAAAATAAATCCTAAATAATAATAATAAATAAATAAATGTATTAACATATGATCCTTTGATTATAACCTCACATTTTATATCTAATAAAATAAATCCTAAATAATAATAATAAATAAATAAATGTATTAACATATGATCCTTTGATCTGGTGTCCCTTTATTCGTAGTTTTTCTTTATTTTCTGTTAAAAAATAAATTTTTCTTTTCCTTTTTTATTCCAATGAAGAGTTTATTATGTTTAAAATATATATTTCCATTAAGCGATTATTACAATGTCCTATTTAGATTTGCAGGCCTAATTAAAACACCATGTTTTTCCAGTTTTAAAAATAAATTTATCCATGAAATCGATGCATAATCATAAATTTGATACTATATGAAAACTGATTAAATTTTCAAGTTTTTGTGAGATTTGCAAGTATGGTGGATAGTTTTTTTGAAAAACGGTGAGCGTCGAAGAATTATAAGACATTGTAACTTTTTTAGGTCCCAAGTTTGTAAAATTCAAGCTTACACGTAATCTTCTCTTATAGAAAATTCAATGGTAAATTCGAAAATGTGGTGAAAATTTGAAAAATGTTTAAGTGGAAATATTACAGCTTTTATGGAAAATAACGTGGTTTCCTAAGAAAAAAGTCTTTGAATTGTCGTTTATCTGCAACAGATTGGAATAGAATGGCAAGGTCTGCGGTATTTTTCTTCATTTTGTTTCAAGTTTCACTCAATTTTCTTTGTAACAGTAAAAGGTACCGCTATAACTTTGAATATTTCTCAGCCATTGCTTTACTAATACATATTTTTTTATGTGTGTATTTTTTACATATGTAATAAATATTGTTGTCCATAAAGTTTTTCTCTTTTAATTCCCTGTTGGTGTCTTTAGCTTAAAGCGGGCTCCACACATTCGTGTTACGTTATAACACGCAACACGAAACAATGTTCGCCGAACCTGTTTCGTGTTATGTGATAACACATAACACGAAACTATGAGGAAAAAGTTCTCTGTTGTCATGGCAATATATCAATACCTACATAAATAAGCCGAGTTCGTAAAAACGCATGTATCTACCATTTTTTAATATGTTGTTAGGACCCATGAGGATAGTTAACATTCAAGTTTTCAAACCTCAAAATCAGGTGGGTTGTTCGTAGTACTCAATAAACCGCGGAATTGTAGCACTATTTTTGTTTTTCATTTATATCTCTAAAATATAAAATATTTGCTTGACATAGCATTTACTATATTAAAGAGTACTAAATGTGTGACAATTTAATTCTAACCGCAGCTATGTAGATTAATTGGTTGAGGAAATACATTTCTCCAAAAAATAGTGATTTTTCACAATATTTGAATATTTTCCGTTGAGTCAAATTCTCGCCCACATTCTAACAAAAGTACTGGTTCCACAATAATTTCTTCAAAAAAGAATTTAAAGGAAATATAATTAGCTTTTATTTGATATATAAACTGTACCTGTTGACAAACATTTTTTTAGATACGGGAAAAGATTACAAAATCGGATTAGAGGAAAAAAAAATTGCATAGCTGGTTTTAAAAGCGAGTAAGAGAATTGGCAGTTTCTTTTTCAATTTAAAAACATGTACAAGTATTTATTTATTAGGCTGGTATCCTTCGATGTATAAATCGTCTGGGCTTTAATCCATTGTTTTTCCCTGCGTAGGAAATCAAGTTTTATCGTTCGGTCTCCCCCTTTCTTAAATCTTCTATTTTATTTTGCCATTGTTTCAGGACTCTTTAGTCTCTCTAATACCCCTTTTTTTTAATGCGAGGCTACTTAATCTCCTGAGAGTCAGCTCTTATTATTTCTTTATCACACTGTCTCATTTGTTGATAAAGTTTGCATAAGCATTATTTACGCCATGATCTATTTACTTTTAGACTGAACTAAGAGCAAAAATGAAGATAGGCTACGAAAATCTCTTCTTGACTAATTAAATAGACGAAAAAAACTCTGTCAACAACGTAGTTTCCCATTACAAATGCTACCGTAAAAAAAATATACTTTCAAGTACAGTTCAATTCAAAATGTATAAAAGTAGCTATCGAATTAAATTATATATTTTTTAAATCGCTACGTGCTTACATAACGTTATTTATTATCAAATTTAATAGTTCATTTTAAAACAGTTATTATTGATAACAATGATTAACTGGGCTTCACGATTATTCGCTGTTGCTAAGCGAATTTGTGAATAATCGATTGTCTCTGTTTCGGCTTGTGTTATGGGGAAACAAATTTCCTTTGATGTGTGTTAAAAACCGCCTCCAATAGCGATACACCCATAACACGAGCAGAAACAACTTGATAACACATAACACGAGCCGAGTGCCCATCCACACATTCGGCATCTTCAACGAGCATGTCTGTTTCGTGTTGCGTGTTATGACATAACACGAATGTATGGAGCTGGCTGTACGGCTATAACAGGATCTGAAACAATATCGTAATACATAACACGAGCCGAGTGCCCATCCACACATTCGCCAATCTTTCACGAGCATGTGTGTTTCGTGTTGCGAGTTATGACATAACACGAATGTGTGGAGCCGGCTTAATGTTATCAGTCGGTTAGTGTGATCACCTCGATATATATATATATATATCTATATATATATACAGCAGACGCTGCTTAATGTGATCGCTGCGAGACCCGCTCGAGGTGATCACACTAACCGACTGATAACATTAAGCCGGCTCCACACATTCGTGTTATGTCATAACTATATATATATATATATATATATATATATATATATATATATATATATATATATATATATGTGTGTGTGTATATATATATATGTGTATATATATATAGATATATTAGTATTTATATATATTAGGAGTGCTATTACTAATGAGGTTGAAACTGAACGGACCAACCAGGTTGGTCAGCTTACAGCTTACAACAGGTCCGCCTCTTCTCAGCCTTCTTTGAGATGTTTACATTGCCTTTGATTAAGATGTCTGGGAACATTAATGTCTGTTCAACACAAAACTTGTAACACATAACAAGAAATCTATGTCAGTCTCAAAACTTATATAATCTTAAATTACAAACAGTCCCGTATCTAATGACAGGGTTTGGTTAAGATTGGTGTAATTTTTTTTTGTTGAAAATATGGTAAAAGCACTTAATCCCGGCATGGTCTAAAACCAATTATGCCATGTTGTATTTCGAACGGAATAAGAAATAAAAATAAAGTTTATAATTGTTATTATTATTATTCATATAATAAGAATTAATTTAATCGTCAAGAGATCGATTGTTAAAATATTATTTTCTCTTTTGGCAGGAGTCTATACTTTTTTTCCGTTGGCGATTCAGTTCTCATAAATTTCAAATTCTAGGCTGAGGATGAATAGGAACAGCATTCAATGCAGCAGAGAAATCTGCCAGGACTTGAAAAGCATTTCGGAGGCCAATCAAAAAAGGACATTAATAGAAAAATTAAAGTTTAGCAAACTATAAAGTATGGACATATCTAATCAGTATTAACTTTATATATATATATATATATATATATATATATATATATATATATATATATATATATATATATATATAAATAATAATATGATATTATTTTAAGTCACATTGAAATATATTCAAAACAATTAATCATCGCGATAAATTATCAGATTCTTAGGATTAATGATAACCTCAATCGTTATCTAAACTTTATCTCATAATGAATCAAAAATTAAGAGCCATAAATGTTCTTTTGGATTGCCGAATACTTAATCTCCGGACCTGTGTTATGAAACTCAATGCATTTTGGATATTGCTCAATGACTTTAGCCTAAAACGAATTCCCAAAAGACCCAGGGTCATTTATGTCATATTTCATGAGCCTTAATGCTAAATGTTTCGTCATAAAGCAAGCTCCACTCCGAAATATAATATTGTGAAGGAAGAACTAAAGGTCTCCTTCGGGTTTAAAATATCTCCGCGCTCAGCTGACATATCCTTCTTAGTTCTGTTTTTGTCCTTAAGGATAATACCTCAGGCCTCATATTTATGGAGCTAACCAGCTTTTGGGGTATTTAAGAAAATTTGACGTAGCAATCTCCCGGGGGGACGAAACCCTCATCAAAATGTTTATAAATTATATTAGGCTCAGTGAGCGTCAGAAGAAGCTTTTAGGAACTTATTTACTTAAGCCATTCGGGGCTAAATGACCGAGTGATTTGGGGCTAGGGTCTCAGCGCGCTCGGTACTGACGGTCGCGGGTTCGAATCCCACCTGGGTGGGTTAAAATTTATTTGGTGGCGGACCCATGAAATGAATCATGAACTTCCCACCATGGCTAGAAAGGGTTGGTAACCTGACGAGTAACCCGTCCTTGTTGAGCCTAGTGGAAGTACATGAGGACGTTAAGGTCCAAATAAACAAACAAAAAACCAGGATCCGACGATTTTTTGAGGCCGAAGAACATCCTTAGCCTCTCTCCTTCCCCAATTAGAATAAATTTTCGCCCTTAAGGATACTATTTTGAAATATTCTAATATTTAACGACTTTAAGATGGCGGAAGAATATTCCGCCATTCTTGTCCTTAATGATTTAAAATATTCAAAGATTTAACGATATTATTATTATTAGATATCGTTTCATATCTTAAGCTTATTAATACCTCTGAAGAAGTCGACTACGGCCAATGAAGTAATTTAGGTTAAGTAATTTGTTAAGGATGTACTGTTACTGGGCCAACAGTCTTGAAAGGAGGAATTTAAGCCGAACCTACGCTCAACTGCTCTAAGTTTTTTCACCAATTAAGGGTTTCCACTTTATAGAGTCGTCATGCCCCAGGAGATAGATCGAAGTCGATCCAAGACTGAAATGACAGAAATGAATATAAATTGTCTCTCCTCTGCCGGATTTAAACTTAGACCTGACAGTCTGGTGGCATACTCTATTGAGCTAGTGCACATCCTTTTACGCAAATAACCAAACTCCAAAATTTTCAGACAAATACATTCAAGCAAAGTACCGTGGTACGTAGGTAACATAACTGCACCTAATGAACTTCGCATGCCTAGTATTACCGAACGTTTAAGGTTTTTCTGCAAATGTGGACATCCCAAAACACTCATAAGCGACATATCCATAACATACATGCCAGGCTATACTGAGAAAAAACTGAAAAGAAGCTGGATAAGAGATCTCCTCGGATAAGTGAGATAGGAATCATTTGTGCAATTAACCTAAACAATGGTATGTGTATATATATTTTTCATATATACAGGTACATGAATATATACAGGTAAATATCCCGAATATGTCAGAAATGTCGTTATTCTGTATTTTAGTAATCTAATATCGTCGAAACTTTCTATTTAATAAAAATATAAAGTTTGATACGAACTACCATGAGTGAAACCAGCCGAGGAAGGTTCCTCCAGATCTTAGGATCTCCAGGACACTGGACAAGAGCTGTCGAGGAACACCTGAGGCGAAGAGATATCTAAAGGTAATAATCCTTCCCTTGGTAATAAAAGGTCCTTAGCTCTGCAGGGCACCCTCTGTGGAAAACGAAGGAAAAAAACTGAAGCGACAAACAAGCGCATAATTTGAGCCAAGAAGCGGGTCGGATTTATGTCGCAATATTTATTTATCGAGGGGGCATTGAAGAGAATGGAATCGCGTGACTAGAACGGCCTGCGTTTTCTGCCAATTTGGATATCTCTGCCTCACATCTCAGCTGATTTAATTCCCTCCTCGGGGTCTGGTCTAATGAACCCAGGGCCTTGCATCAAATGGTGCCTGGTGCCTTAGTCTATCGCCAAGTACTCAGCTCCATCTATTTCCATATCTTGCCATAGTCTCTACGATGGGTTATTTATGTAACGAAAAGAAATTTAATAAACTTTCCTTTATATGTAGTCCTCTTGACCGTCGCTCTGAAACGACAAAAAATCTTACAGTGTTTAGAATTTGAAAAAGAATAACGAAGGAAAAATTGTTGCATGTGATTGGTGTTTATCATACATGTTTTTCGAATAGCTATATGTTTACTTATTAGTATGTACAATCATTTTATTTAATTATCATTATTATTTGCAAGTGAGCCCATTGGGACCGCGGATAGTACTCAAGAGGCATGCTTTTCATTTCTTCGTGGCCACACTTCCTTCATTCTTCTGCTGTGGGCTTCTTTTCACTCTTAAGGTCATGTTCCAGTTTTCTTCTCAGGTTTCTGGGTACGTTCTATTGATGTCAATATTACTTATTAATTAATAATATTCCTTTTTTTTAATAATGAATGACAACAAAATAATTGTTACCAGAGTTAACGGACGGACGTATACACTTTTGAAACTGAGTTAGTCCACGTAATAGACGTGTACCTTGCTAAAAATTATATTTTAGATATCAGTAACAAACAAAATAAAATTTGCTGCATTAAAATCATATTTAGTTATTCTTTAATTGGTTGTGTCATTTGTATATTAACAAGTAATTACATATAACTGATCTTCTTGTAACACATACATAATAATATAAATAAAACAGTAATATAATAGTTTTTACATACAAACAGATGCACATGATAATATCCAATCAATAATTTATCATTAGCTATAGTATAATTTTTTTTTTTAAATTACTAAAAAGGATTTTTAGAAAGAAAAACAAACCAACCACGATGACGTGCAATTTCGTCTCACTAGATTCATTACACTAGATAAAACCTAAAAACAATTTTTATTTTATTTTAAATTATGAAATAATTATTAGTTGTTAATAAATATATTTTAATATATTTTTTATTTTGAAGAGAAAACATTTGCCAGGTTGGGATTCGAACTCAAATCTCCACTTCTCTAGCGTGGTGCCTTATCCACTAGGCCACCGAGCTCGCATCCGAACCAGGGAAATCTTTTATCTTCACTGATCCATACCCTCGGGCACTCGCAGTTGCAATGTACAAATCGGGGATGAATGTTCTTTGAACATTACTGTTTACTGGATCTTGTTGACATACGTCATATATTATAAATTATGAAATAATTATTAGTTGTTGATAAATATATTTTTTAACATATTTTTTATTTTGAAGAGAATTTCGCTGGTTCGGATGCGAGCTCGGTGGCCTAGTGGATAAGGCACCACGCTAGAGAAGTAAAGACTTAGGTTCGAATCCCAACCAGGCAAATCTTTTCTCTTCAAAATAAAAAATATATTATTTTATTTATCGGCATGTCATTGTAATAATAATTGATCTCAGCTATCCTGTGTTTTATTTATCCGACGCTGTATTTATCGGTCTACTTAACACCGGGATAAGAGGAAGCTTACTGGGGAAGCTTTTATTTTATACCGAATTACATAAATTACATTAAATATACGAATTATATCTTAATTTTTAATTAGGACATAAATCAATTTGTAATCGTAATGCATCATTATTAAATTTGAAAAGCAACATTTATTATCTGTTATTTGAGGGATATTGGGGGAGTTTATGAAATGGCTGGGGGGAGGAGGGGAATGTTATGTTGATATCGGCAGCACTGCTAACCCTAAAAGGTACCTTACTAAGCTGAATAAAAAATATGCATACAAAAACTAATAATACGGTTTTGTTGAGAAATATCATTGGAGCTAATATCGAGATTGTCAACTGTCACGATAAGGAGAATGGAGGGAATAACTGTAATAGTGCACGTGATCTGCATCCCAAGCCACGTCGCACGTAATGGCGCACGTCTATCATGCAAATCCAGGTGACAGCATCTCTATTGTCTTAGGTAGTGATTAGAACACCGGGATCACTAGGTGCGGTCTAGCCCTTTACTAGGAAACGGGATTAAGGTGGGGAGCAAAAGTATCCATCGAAGTCATCCAACTGTTTTCGAACTTAAGCGACAGCAGTATATAATAATTTATAGTTTTTTTCACCAAAAGATTTAAATTTTAAAGAACATTATGAGAAAAAAAAATTTGATTAAAGAAATAATTAAGTAAACTAGCCTTTCAGATTTGTGCTACAAAGTATGATTGTTAGGTTTTAGAATTGATGAATTAATTGCTACTTCTATATAAACAAAAATGATCAGATAAACATTTCCAATAACCTCATTTTCAAATTGTTTCCAATAGGAACGGAAAAATCCAATTAAAATCGGGAAAAACCCTTCTCCTTGTTCCATGGATATATTTCAGGTATATTTTAGATTTTCTCAGAACCAATATATCTGATTTCTAGCAACTAGCAACTAGCAAAACTAGCATCCCCAGTCACGGCTTCGCCCGCTCTTATAAGTAACGAACTTAGATAGGGTTAACTAATAACAGAAGTTTTATTTTTTAACAATAAAAACCTTAAAATGCAGTTGAGAATTATTTTCTCACAATATTTCTAGATATTTTCACCCTAAGCTGTAACCCGGTATTATTCCAATGATTTACTCAAAAGCATTATTGGATATTCAATCCTTAAATCTAATCTATGAGTTGGTAATTTAGATGAACAGAGACGTTTTAGGAAGAAACTCTGGCGGATAATGAACTGCATTATCAGTGCTTACAACCCTATCAATAGAGATATTCTCTATGTCACAATTTACTTTTTAAATAATAATGTTGTTAATATTTCCTGGTACAGTATTTGTTGGTAATATTACTGCTCTTTCACACAACCAATGGTGCAATTTATTAAATAAACCTGAAACATTAAAATGAATTTGAAATCATTGAAATATTAGTATTCTTAAAACCTTCATCAAAAGCTATGGTTAGGCACCCATTTTTTAAACACAGTATAAAAAAATAATCGATATTTTAATAAGGCAATAATGTTTAGTGCAGCAAAAATAATTGTATTGATTTCATTTGGTTAGGTTTTAATTTCTATCTTACTATAAAAGTTAATGACAGAGTGACAAACTTCTACCACTTAACACTGTGAATTTCAATTATTATTATAGTAAACTATACTATTTAAAATTTTCCTAGAATTATGAAGATTTTGTAGTTAAAATTTGGTACAGAGGGTTTTTATTAATTTTACCATTGCAAACTCTGGTGTAGAATGCCGCTAACCACATATCGTTCGATTATTAAACATCCCTAGGATCCACACGTTACACTAAATATTTATAGCTTTTTTTATAACAATTTATTTGAATGAAGCCAATTTTATTATCAATTTCTAGCTCTATATAACATTGTACCGTTATAACCAACGAAAAATGGCTTGTTCTTTTATATAACAGTATAGATATATATTAATTTAGAACATATGTTTTATCGCTAATTGTTTACAAACACCTGCACTAAAGTAGTATTCATGAAAAATAAATGTTATTTTGATACTTACATACACCTAGAACCCCAACTCTGATTTAAAATTTTTTTTTTCAAAAACCTTTCGGGGATATACCTAATAATTTCCCAACTTTTCACGGCGATTGGATGTATGGTTTTTGAATCTATTGAGTACAGACAAACACACAGTAATTTATATATATATATATATATATATATACAGCACTTGGTGTTTTATATATATATAACACCAACAGAGCTACAGCTTGTCAAATTGATACATTTTCGACAGTGAAAAAAATGTTACGTCAAAAAGGTATAGGCCAATAGCCAAAAGACATATCCATCTAAAAAAAAAATAGTTTTTTTTTGCTAATAACTAAAACACGGAGCATCACTAAAGTTAAAGCATATCCTTGTAAATCAGAACCAATTACCAAGGTATCATATAAATTTATTTCCATATAAATCCTTGCACCATCCACACCACGTATGCTGATGACACTTGTGTGTTATGAGTAAACAATGATCCCTTTATAGCCTCTCAAAAATTCCAATCCCATATAATAAACCTTCAAGAATGGTGTCAAAGATGGAGAATCAAAATAAATCCAAGTAAATCCCATTAAATAACCTTTACCTTTCGTCATAAACCTACGATTTCCTGTCCTACAGTATCCTTTAATGATATTCCACTAATCCCTGTTGAATAGATCCGCTACCTAGGACTTTATCTGGACAAACGTCTAACTTGGAATCCACATACAAAACTAAAACGACAAGAAACTGCCCGTCGTTACAGACTACTTCAACATTTACTAGACAAACGTTCAAAGCTCCCAATTAATTACAAAAGAGTAATATACATGACTGTGATAAGACCTATCTGAACGTACGGAGTTAAGCTATGGGGCTCTACTAAACCATCCAATTCATTCCGTATCCAATCCTTACAATCTAAAATCCTTAGAAAAATCCTCAATGCTCCTTACTTCGTCACAAACAAACTTATCCACCAAGATCTTAATATACCTTAGGTTTCTGACTTAGCTCAAACCAGGTATCAATCCTTCTATAGTAAACCCCACAACCATTCAAACCCATTAGTATCACAACTTGCTTCTAATTCCATTCCAGATAACCACCCGAGGTACCTGAGAATAAGATGGCCTCGCGACCTTCTAACATAGTACATCATTATATTAAACCTTTATAAGTGCTACCAATGGGTAGTTGCTTTAAAAAAAATTAACGTGTCATTTTTATCATTGTCATCAAATTTACTTGATATATTATATATTAAATTGTATACAGTTGTAAATTTAAACGAATAAAAGAAAAAAAAAATTAAAAAAAGACTTTAAAAGGTAAGAGATATTTATCTTTTCCTCAAAAAGTTTCAATTTGTGATTCAACTTGAAATTTGGGAGTATTCTGTGATCAAATCAAATACAGTGAAAGTTTTGGAAAAAAAAAATAAAGAAAAAAGCTGACGAACTTTTCTCAAAAACGAGTACTTTTTTCCTTAAAAGCAAAATTCAATGAACCATAAATTTACTAAAAGTAGTAAGTAAAATTATTAAATATATTTTTTCCAATTAGGATCCGTCTAATTGACAGCGATGTCCTTCAACCGAAGAGATTTGGTAAGTTTCCTTCGTCGTTAAAAAGAGATTTAGCTAAAGTAATCTCTGTAAATATCCTTTAAGGTCCTTCAACTGCTAACACAGCCAGCTAGCTATATCTAGTAAATTGCTAACGTTTTGAATCCACATTTTTTTTAACTTTAAAAACCTGTACTTCTACGACCCACGAAGATTCTTGGGTTCTGTTCTTCGGTATGAACGAAATCACGCCCAAACTCCAGGTTTCTTCCCCAATTAAGGATACCGACTTTATAAAGACTGGTTGTGACCTAGATGGATCCAAGAACTGAAAGGCAATCCACGTGGGTTTATACATTTTTGAAGTAACGTTTTTTTAACTTCGAAAATGTCACCTTTTGACACGCTCTGTTGATGTTGCTTAGATCAAAAAGCAATTTTCGACAATTTCCTGATTAGAAATTTAATTGATATCTTTGTTATATAATATTTGTCGCTTGGATTTACCGCTTAGGAGCAATATTGCTTTGAATGAAAAGTCACTTTTCTCTCAACTTAGTTAATTTCAAATAATGATTAATTGTTAATTTAATTTAATTATCAATTGCAGTCATTTGATTCTTTTAATTCTAAACTGCAAATTGACTGATCGCGGGTTCGCAGCCCGGCAGATGACCTTAGGATTTTTTAAAGGGAGTAAAAAATCCTTAGCTATGCCGTCCTTCGGAAGGGACGTAAAATGGGGGTCCCGAGCCTGTGCGATGTCAGGTACTCGTTAAAGATCCCTATCCTAATTATACCGGGATAGGCAAAATTTAGGACTCCCACCGTAGCATCGTCCGATTAGCCATAGCAGCATAAAGTGACGTTAAACGAAATAAACAAACAAACAAATTGACTAAAAGAAGGAAAACGTTGAGAAAAATTTTGAAATATAATCAGCAGTTTGGATGTCATACAAGGACTAATGGGTTCTGAATACCAGGAGACGAACCTATTGGCAATGAGTGGAATTAGATCATACACAAACATATCCATGATCTTTCGGTTTTCGCAGCCAGAAATTGAGTTTTTTTTTTTGTTTTGTTTTTTTAATTAAAAACTAAATTTTTAAAATATTAAAACATACCTTGAATTAAATAATTCTTTTGAGGCAGGCCTTGCTTCCTCATTTTTATGAAAACAATATTTAGCTCCAAATCAACTTCTTTTTGGTTTTGCAATTTTTATGATATCCTAAAGCCTACGTAAGTTTATGAAAGTAGCAAAAGTTAGGTCTCATACTTACAACAGACTGAGACATAATGTCAAATTCCTGCATATGAAGTAAATAATTATATATTGCTTATCGTTTGTCGATTTAATATTTTTATAAAATTAAATTAAAATCATATATACTTAATTAAATATAAAAATTTAATATAATAACTAGAAAATTTATTAATATATTTATTATTACTTAAATTACTATTAGTATTTGCATAACCGATATAAGTTACTTACCATTTTTTCCAAGAACGTTGTGAAGTACTCCCGAGAAGGATAAGAAGAAAATCAAAGCCTTCATCCTGTAAAATAATTTAAAAAAAAATTAATTAATTATATTTCCATTAAATTGTATTGTTAGTTGGGACCTTAACGTCCTTATGCACCACAACTATGACAGCGAGGACTACACTACAGTTCCCTTATTTATTGCAGTATGAGAAGGAAAGGTCGAGATTCATTCCGTGGATCCATTATAATATTACTATTAAGCTGCTCAGTTGGGATTTGAACCCAGGATCTTCGGTATCGGCGTTCAAAGACTCACGCTACAATCAGCTCGGCTGAAATGCAACACTGTTTTGGCCGTTGGTATATTAATTTCAAGGATTTTTTTTTTCTTTTTTTCGAAGTAATAACCAGTAGTCAATATTAAGTAGAAATGTTTAAGTTCTATATTAGAAGGTCTAGAGGCCATCTTCTTTCAGAATCCTGGGAGGGTTATCGGGAATGGAATGCGAAAGAAAGAATAGTTGATTTGTGTAATTTAGAATTTTTCTATAAAATTATATATACTTGGTTTGGGATAAATCAGCAACATATGGAATATTAAGATCCTTATGGATAAGTTTATTTGTATCAAAGTAAGAAGCATTGAGGATTTTTCGATGGCTTTTGAATTAAAGTAAGGATTGGATAAGAAAAGCATTGGAAGGTTTAGTTGATCCCTAAAGCTTAACTCCGTATGTCCAAATAGGTATTATTACTGTCATGAAAATGACACTTTTGTAGTTTATTGGGAGCGTTGAACGCTTTTCTAGTCAATGTTGTAGTAGTTGAAAACGACGGGCAGTTTATTGTCGTTTTAGTCTTGTATGCGGGTAAAGGATCTTAAAACATTTAGTTGAATAGATATTTCCAAGAATTGACTTCCTTCCACACATGTATAATAAAGTTCTGGTAAACGACACGGCAGTGGAACGAAATGTCACATCCTAGAACTGGACAATTTTACAACTTTACTAAGCCGCAAAGTCCTCGACCGCGGGACGAAGCCTTGGAACAAGTCGAGGGCCGTTTCCAAGGTAACGATATAGCTGCTATATAGAACTGTTCTCTCAAGAGGATAGCCAATTGTCTGCTGGCCTCGAGTAATTAGGTGTTTCCCGTTAATTGAGTACTAAAAAATATTTTGTAATTTTAGTTATTAACAATAATAAAGAAACTCTGTTTTTATGGAGCCTTGGGAAACCCCTCAAAGGAATATAATTGTAGCCCCAACATGGCTTTAGCAGTTAACTTCTAAATGAGTGGAAGATGTTTTGCAATATATGAAAAGTTTTTTATCTTTAAAAAAAACAAAACATTTCTGCATCTAAACCCAGTATGTAAACCTATACCTATAATTGATTAATAATTATAATTAATATGAAATAATCAATATGTAAACAACAAGGATTGAGGTAAAGCAGATCGACCTGAGAATATTACGGGCCCTCCAGAATGGAATGCGTTACCCCGAGGACTGCCCCGGCGCCGAGGGAACCTATATTTACCGCCAAGATGATTGCGATGATGACTCTTCGGGCACTGGAATGAACATTTCGTCGGCCACGATCATCCAGGTCTTCATCGTCCGCAGGTCTTGGAGAAGAAGATCAGCCCAGAAACTATTTCGTACTTAACAACAAACCGTTTCAACGGTTCTTCCAATATAGATTGGAAATAGGCCTCGTAGTATATTGGACTTATAATCTTCCAATTTTAAAAAATAATAGTTAAAGGGATGATAAAAACTCAATTTCTCCCTGACTGGACAAACAATAAACCATGGATATAATCTAATGCTTCTTATAAGGAAACTGTCAAATTTTCGATCCGAGAAACACCAACAGAGTAAGAGAATGCCAACAAAGATCCTATGTTTAAAAAATGAAAGCAAAACGTTACTTTTTTCATCCAAAACAATGTAGTTCCTACACAGTATTATTGGTTTGTTAAATTAATTATTTTCCATTAAATTTATGATAAGAAAGCTGTTTTGAGGGTGAAAAAAAAAAAAAAAAAAAAAAAAAAAAAAAAAAAAAAAAACAGCTAAAACTCAAGGATCGGAAAATAGATAATAAAATGTATTCATTATATCTACTAATATTTCACCTTACATCTCGAAATTTATTTTATCTGTACAAATTTTTTATTGTAAGTATAGAGACTTCTTATAGTAAATAATAGCAGATAGCGGTAGTTCGTTTTCGTAGTAAAAAAAAGGTTTAAAAATCTAAGGCCCAAGGAAACGTTACTCTACTGGGGCTTAGGGCATATTTCTTAATATGCAAGTTTTGAAATTTAAACGCATTGTTACTTGTTAACTGCAGATCGCATTACATTATTGAAATAAAAGTTATTTAACACAAAAAGGCGTCGCAGATAAAAAAAGTTTGTTAAAATA
Organism: Euschistus heros; assembly: GCA_003667255.2. Lineage (NCBI taxonomy): Eukaryota > Metazoa > Arthropoda > Insecta > Hemiptera > Pentatomidae > Euschistus > Euschistus heros. Next base: position 220,532 of record RCWM02000576.1, on the reverse strand, counting down.
ATTTCATTTTATTAATCAAACAGTCAGTTTTAAATTTTAATGGTAAATTTAGGAGTATCCGCTCTTGAATTATAGGAAGATTAGTATTGCACATACATCTATATGGTAGATCTATGAAAACAAAATAAATAAATAAAAAATAAATTCATTATAGATCACAAAAATATTCTCGAAGACACGCCGCTCCTTTCTAAGATTTGATAGCCCCTGGCCGCAAAGCCGTTGGTGAATTGCAGCGACTAAATGCCAAGGCCTTCAAACCGGCAGGTTCACTACCCCAAATATTTCAGCTATTTCCGCATTTGGAATGTCTAAAATATATTAGTATTTAGAAAAAATATTTTAGTTTTAAATATTAAAACTGCTGATAACGCATGTTTGTTATCAGTGTGTTACGATCCCTTCATTGCCTCCCAAACACTCAAATCCCTTATAAGGAACCAGCAAGAAAGGAGTCGAAATTGGAGAATTAAAATAAATTTCATCAAATCACGTCAAATAAACTTTACCCTTCGTCGTAAATCTACTATTTCCTGTCCTACAGTATCCATTAATGATATTCTACAAATCCCTGTTAACAGATCCGCTACCTTGGGGTCCATCTAGACAAACGACTTACTCGGAATCCACATTCGAGACCAAAACGACAAAAACTGCCCGTCGTTTTGGCTTCTTCAGCATTTACTAGAAAAACTTTCAAACCTTCCGATTAATTATAACAAAACTAATTTACATGACAGTAATTATACCTATTCGGACATACGAAGTTAAGCTCTGGGCTCAACTAAACCTTTTAATTCTTCTCGTATCCAATCCTTACAATCCAGAATCCTTTGAAAAAATCTCAATGTTTCTTACTTTGTCACAAATAAAATTATCCATAAAGATCTTAATGTTCCATATGTTGCTGATTTAGCCCAATCCAGATACCTATCCTTTTACAGTAAACTCCATACCATACAAATCTACAAGTATCCCAACTGGATTCGTACTCCATTCCCGATAACCTTCTGAGGTTTCTGAAAAGAAAATGGACTCTAGGCCTTCTAATACATAACTTTTATCAAAGTGCCACCACTGGGTAGTTACTATACAAGTTATTGTCATGTTACTACTGTATTCATTTCCCCACACATTTACTAGATCTATATGTATTTTTCAGTTGTCAATATCAATAAAGAGATTAAAAAAAAAAAAACACTTTTTTTTTGTTCCATACACACTGGAATCCAATTTCTTCCTATTCCAATCTTGATCATCCTTTAGAAGATGGCCTAGAGATCTTCTAACTTTCATTGAATAACTACTAATGGGTGCTTCAATACATGTTTGTGACATGCCAATGTTAACACTCTACGCGTTTACTTGATTTGTATATTGTGTACAGTTGTAAATATATAATTAAATAATTAAATATAAATTATTTTACAACATAAAGCTGTGAATGAAGTGTTTAAGTTACAATTAACACTCTTGAAAGGATCACATCTTTAGATAAAATAATAAGAAACAATTCATCAATTTGTAACAAAAAGAACCTTCGGTTCACATTTAGGTTGCTAGATCTAAGCCGTGACTTGTAATTCACATATTAGAATGCCGATTTTAGTGTGGGTAGTAGAGACCTATAATTGTGCAAAACTTTAAGTATGAGCATTAGGAGCCGAGGAAAAAAAAAAGAAAAAAAAAATGAAAAAAACGTTTTATTTTTATTTTTTTTCTCAGATCTCAGTCAAGATAGAGAAATAATTTTTTTCTCGTAAAGTTGTAGTTTTCTATGCTAACTCTTTACCACAACCAAAACCTGATTAATAATATCTTTAATAATAATATCAGGTTTTGGTTTTAACATGAAATAATGCATTAATTTCCGGACAACGGATTTTGTTTGTAGTAAAGAGATAGCATAAAAACCTATTTCTCTATCTTGACTGAGAGCTGAGAACTGGCAAGTATCTGGCAACCTTAATGTGAAAAAGACCGATTTATTGAATCTTCAAATTGTTTTAAAATAAAAGAAGTAATTTAAATAGAGGCCAATTTAGTTTATAAATTCTTACCATAAAATAATTTTATAAAACAGAAACGTTCTACAAGAACCGAACTGAGAGATATCGTACACAGGCAGAGGTAGGAAGAGAGGGGTGTGGATGTTGGAGCTGAACGAAAATAATTTGCATGAGAATTGCCCCGGGGCGATCCCAGCTAGTTGAGACGGTTAGGCGTCTTCACAACTTTTTCGTAGGATTAACTTATTATTCCCACGGGTGTCTGGCACTTCGCATGTAAATGGCCGTATTAAAAAAAAAAAAAAAATTAAAATAATCCTGCGCCTTATGGCAATATAAAATTTCTACCAATTTTTATTCTTGGCTATTTCGCTACTAACACTACGGAGAAGGCTGAATTTTGTATCCCTAGCGAGTTCAAAGCCACCGCAATATTAATGAACCAATTATCTAATTTCAATAGATAAAATGGCTATTGCGCATGTACAGTTACATGCTGTACTTACTGCTCTACCTTACCTCTTATATTGTGCCTTTACAGAACAATAGAACATTAGCTGCAAGGTGAACATAACAGTCCGGTGTTTCACAAGGCACTGTTCTCAGGCCACTATCATTTAACTTTATCACTGTTATTAACTTAAAGACACTTCAGCCAGCAATGTATTACATACAGATATATATATATATATATATATATATATATATATATATATATATATATATATATATATATATATATAATTAAATTTTTAAAAATTCTGAACAAGTGATTTTTATATATTTTCTTGACTTATAAAAACCAACTAGGTTTTCCCGAAGATCAACTTTGGTACTTATTAATTAGATTAAATATTGTTAAAAAGTTCTTAATGATTACATTTGAGCGATAACAAATAGGTCCAAAAACTAATAACACGGAACAGGAAATCAATATATAGAATATAGAATCTTTAAAAACATGTGATATAAATACAAATTAATAACAAAAACATTTATTGTGTGAATCTCACGAAAATCTGTTACATTATAAATTATAACCATTTAGTCCAGTCATGAGTGCTGAAATGAGGGGTGTAAAGTGCATGGAATATGCGATAATTTTTGACTTCATAGCTTCGTTAGGAATAGTTAGAAGGTAAACATACTAAAAGTTCCCGCCCCTGGGGGGTCAGCTAACGGTGCTGGGAGGGGAGAAGTTCAATATTTTTGTTTTTTCGATAATATCTTGAAAACGGTTAATTCTAGAAAAATATGTTTCAAATAAACATTAAAGCTAATTAAATTTCGTATAAAATTGATAATATATAAACTTGTCGTAGTTCTAACTGTTTACGAGATATTCGTTAGGTGATTTTAGGAAAAAAAAAACAAATACCACCTCACTTATCGTCAAACTTTTGTTTCTAGAACCTTCCACAATCGTTTCCCTGAAAAAACCTAAGAATCAGAATTGTAGAGGATTAAATTTTCTTTAATTTCATATATACGTTTCTGGTATTAGAAGCAAATATTTAACAAAAAGTGAGGTAAACATTATTTTTATTTCTAACATTATCGATTTTTAATAACGTATATCTCGAAAACTGTTGGAATTTCGAAGAATATGTATATAATTAATTTTATAGGAAATTTAATGAGATTTAAATTTGATATGTAGCACATTTTTCTAGAGTCCACCGTTTTCGAGATATTATCTAAAAACAAAATTGGGACGTTCTCCCCTCCCCCACCGATAGCTCACCCGCCCGGGTGAGGTAAACAAACTTTTAGTATGTTTACCTTCTAACTATTCCTAACGAAGCTGTGGAGTCAAAACATTATCGCATATTCCATGCACTCTACAATGTGCTTATTGACCGGACTAATTATAAATTATAAATTATTATGGCTAAATTATAACTAGTGATATATCGCCGATAACGAAACCCAAAAAACCGATTCTCGATTCTTGGTATCAGTACCAATACCAAAAAATCGATTACCTAAACGGATACCTCATTTTAAAGACTACTGTCCTTTATATGACAGTAATTGGATCTATTTTAACATGTAATGTTAAGTTTTGGGACGCCACTTAACTTTTCAATTCAATCGTATACAATCCAAAATTCTTAGAAAAATCATCAATGCTCCTTATTTTGCCACAAATGTACTTATCAATAGAGATCTGAATGTTCCAAATGTTGCTTATTTGGGCCAAACCAGATACCTATCCTTCCATGATATGCTATAAATCCACTAGTCTCCCAAATGGCTTCCCATTCTATTCCCGAAACGCTCCAAACCACCTGAAAGGAAATTAACCTAGGGGTTTCCGAATACAGAACTTTTGCTGAAAAGTGCTACCAGTTGGTAGTTATAACTTACTTCAGTTAAGAAATTGAAATACCTTTAATTTGCAGAAAAAATGTTCTACTAATTTATTTATTTTTATTATTTTCAGTTTAGTATGATATCTAATATATTGTTAGATATTTTATTTTTTTTTTTTTACGTTTAATAATGACATCATTTTGTAAATACAGTAAAACCAAAAATGCTTTTTTTTTTTTCCATAGATAATTGCAACTCTTCATGGACATAACTATAGAAGATATAGACAGTTTCCCCTTCTTAATTTCCTTAAGAAATGAAATAAATAAATATAAATTTCATTGATGAAGTAGCACAAACTTGGTCAAGGCATACCAGGCGATAGGAAATAACAATAATGAATCTTAAAGAGGTCACTAATACCGTCTAATGGGAGGGCCAGTCTCTAATGAGGACGTTTATCATTGGTTCGGTAGTGGAACCAATCAGGGGCTCCCTAACAAGACATTAATTTATACACATTCTGCTTTCCCGATACAAAATGGTGGTGGGGGAAGATGTTGATTAAACAGCTGTTGGTGTAAAGGAAGGAAATTGATGAAGGATCAGTTAGGAAAATATCTTGCACGGGCCGAGGCTAGAGGTGACCATCTTGGCAAACAAGTGCTTTAACATAGTAACCAGGTAAAAAGAAAATGGCGAAATGTAATCCCGCTGGTAGGTGAATGGTATTAATTGCTGAGGCAATAGACCCCCCCTTCTGGTCTTGAAACCCAGTGTTGTGGAAATAGGAAGATATGTTATCTATTGATTTCAATAGTTTTCTTAATGATTACGTATGAATATATTTAATTAAATATTCACTATACCACTAGGTTGAAGATAATGCCATCGCTACGGGTGTTCCACAATCTACTGTTATCAAGTCACCATTATCCAACATTATAGCATTTTTATTTGTCTAACGGCAAGATCAATAACAATAGTGGGAAAATTAGGTCAATTACAAACCATTTTAGGTCAATTACAAACCATTTTAGGTCAATTAAAAAAAGTATTTAGATTTAATTTTATATACAGGTAATTTCTAACAATTTTTTTCTAATTTACATTTCTTTACAGGCCACGATTTTCACGATTTCAAAATAACGATTTTTTTCCTACGAAAGCTCATTTTGTTTTGAATTTCAGTGCAATGCAGGCTTTAAATATTTTTTTTTTTTTTTTTTTTTTTTTTTTTGGATTTATTATTATTTATATAGAGAGAGTGAATAATAAACTGCCTATTTGTATGAAGGTTTAGTTAAAAAGGTTGATAAAGATGTTGATTCATACCTTCTCAGATTCATGAAATATTTGCCAGTCCTGTGCTATTTTCTAATTTAATTATATTACGTCCACTAAACCATCCAATTCTTCTCGTATCCACAATGCTCCTTACTTAGTCACCAATAAACCTATCCATAAAGACCTTAATGTTCCATGTGTTGCTGATTTAGTCCAATCCATCTATCCTTTCATTGTAAGCTCCATAACCACTCAAATCCCCTAATTTCTAAACTTGCTTCTCACACCGTTCCCGATAATCCTCCGAGGCGTCTGAAAAGAAGATGGTCCAGAGACCTTCTGGTGTAGACTTTTTATTAAAGTGCTACTGATGATTAGTTCTTTTCAAGTTTTGGCTCGTTATTGTAATAGTTAACAGCACATTTACTTGAAGTATATATTTTATACAGTCGTAAATTTTAATAATTTTTATAGTTTTGAATGTTCTAATAATAAAAAAAAAAAAAACGTTTTAAAGCTAGTTTTGAATGGGGAGTTATCTAATAGATTAGAATATAGAAAAGTTATTTATAAATAATAATTAATAACGCACTCCTCTTTATTCCAAGCTAATTGAAAAACTATGTAACAGTAAAATCGACAATGACTGGGTTAGTGTCTCTTCCTTTTACATAAAACTATCATATCATGCTGAAATAATCGAAAATTATTTTTTAGATAATATAATATATAATAATAATATAAAATTGTTTAAATGGAATCATTTTTTTTTTTTTTTTTTTTTTTTAATTCAATATTTCAGTTAGGAATTTTTAAATTTGTTTCAGTTAGGAATGAAAAAGAAAATTTGGAAATAAGTAAAACCTATCAGATTCTCTATTTAGCTGATCGAATTCCCTCCCCCCTCTATATTTATCCAATCATCTCACAGCTCACTTCACGTATCATTAACTATACAAGGAGCCCATCTTCTTCGTTTAAGTATTTGCTTAGTTTTACAGTATTAAAACTAGAATGTATAATATGTAAATAAAATTGCTTATGCTTCGAATTTTTAATGTTTTTTTTTAAGCTGAAGATGAATGTTTAATGATTGAAACTAGTTTTTCAAGTGTTACAAAATAACAATGCCACCATAATTTAGTATATTTTATTTATTTTTTTTTTTTTTTTTTTGAAAGAACCTATTTTTAATGAATAGAATCCAATGTGGTTTGTAATTTCTTATAAACACCTTTCTTCAGCTCAAAATAGGGATTCAATAAAAACAATCCTATCGACATTCCGCTATAGCTGACGTAAGAGTAAACAACTAGTCACGTGTTTCTACTTCGCATCTTTTACACGTTCTTCCTTTATACGAACATCCACCATTTTGTAAAAGCTCGAATGATTTATTTATTTTCTTCTATTTTAGCAGGTCCCATATCAGTTTATATCTCTGTTTTCTGAATTTTAAAGAGGTCCATGGAATAGAACTACTCTTGTTCTCGCAAAGATGGCCGAGATCCTACAGAGCCCAATCTGGAGTCCTATCTTTTTGAGCTATCGCATCGCAGGGCGCACCCACAAGAGATGGGAGCTGGATATATACAATGTCCTCCAAGGATAAACTTCTTTTACATAGTTGCTGGATTTAATGTCACTCTTCAAGGTTAGGCCGTTCCCGGGCCGAGGCTAAGAAAAGAATTCCGTACACGTCTTAATAAAATAAATCTCAAGTTATGATCTGATTTTAACAGGATATTTTTTGAAAGAAAAAATACAAAACTTTATGATGAAGAGATTTTTTAAATATCTACCGCGACTTTAGCTAAAAGTTCTCTGTTATTTATAAATAAAGCCGTAAATACTGTAATTTATTTAAATATATTTCATTTGAATATTATTCATTTATCGCAAGGAAATTAAATATATCTGAAGAAGCACGTTGAAGCTATAATTAGAGACATTTAAAATCTGCTACATGTTAAAGAAAATATGAGAAGGTTGGTGAAGAGGTGTTATGACTTATCATAAGAGTTGCAGTAAATTCTTATTCAATGAAACTAGAAAAATTACATTTCGTTATAAAAAAATATTTATAACACAAAAAAATCAATGACGAAATCGATCATACAGATTTCTCCGTAATCAAACCAGTATGTATGTAATGGTACATTACCACAAACTATTCCCAATCTAAGAGAAAAAAAAAATAGGCCAACAGAGCTTCTGCGTGTCAAAGAAGCTCCTACACTTAAAAATAGAAGTTTAATACGTTTATTTCGTATTAGGAGAAAGAGCTTACTCATTAGAAACTCCCTCCTAGTCAAGATATTATAATAAGAATTTAGTATAAGCAGAGTTGAGCTCCTAACTGCTCTTACTCTCATAATATCAAACTACCAAAGTACCCGTAACGCCCACGCTTTTCTCAAAAACGTATCGCTTTTGACCAAGGTCACCGGAAAAGCATGTTCCATATTAAAAAAAATATTTTTTGAAAATGAAGAAAAATATTGAGAATTCACGAACCAGGATAAGAGGCAGGAAATTTATTGATAAATGCAAAATTTTAAATTTATTTCCAGAATGAACAGAAAAACCGATGTCCGATGTAATACATTAATAAGTATTGTAATGCGAGTTTATCTGACTATTTAGCTTCCTTTTTAAATAAAAAGATTTATAAGAAGTGAGAAATAAATTTATCGATCCTAATGGAAAAATTACTTGGGTTGATAGAGCTTGTAGATATAGAAATTTTAAATCAGATATAATTAAACATTTACACCTGCCTATTATATTACTTATACATTAAACATTTACCTAAGACAGGACCCTGTAATTCTACCCAAAGGATACATTGATACATATTGTAATCATATCTTTATAAAGTATTGTTTAGTTCAGGCTTTTTAACCTTCTGGAATTGAAAGAATTCCTTGGGCCTATCCACCTACTAAAATAGTCCAAGGTCTAAGAGCAAGAGAGAGATCAAGTCAACGAAGGTACCTAAACAATGTTATACAGTTACACAAGAGCACAGAGGTTCACGTCGACTGCTTGACTCGACTTCTTGACGTGGAAGGACGTTTCTTTCTATAATCTATAATACACTTTTCAAAGCAACCAGGTCACACTTTCTATTCATATTTGTACTTTTTCCAATGTAGCTCTGATAATAATACAGAAACTAAATATATTAATAACTATATTTACGTTTAAACTAAAATTAATATCTGTTTTTGCAGGCTGGTATTTAAGAATTGTTATTAGTACATCAATATGGAGCTAAGGCTGTTCAAGTCACATTTTCCAAAATGTTAAAATATCAGATCTTTTTTTTTCAATTATTAATATTTACAAATATTTTTCTTGTCATTTTATTCTATTTTATACTAAAAAATATTTAAAATTGCTATTACGATTTCATCATCTCAATGCTAAAATCGTCTTTATTCAGTCCTCAGCATCGGAATAAAGCCAACCTGAAGAAGGAGGTCTCCATGAACAGGAACCAGTTGCAGTAATGATATCGCCTGCTTGGAGGTAAAAGCCATTAAGAAACAAAATCAATTTTTTTCCGTTTCAATATTCTAACACGAATATGCTCATTAAAATTTTTTCATGATATTTCACTAATCCCTGTTGAACAGATCCGCTACCTAAGACTCCAGTTGAACAAACTTCTCACTTGGAATCCACACACAAGACTAAAGCGACAAGAAACTGCCCGTCGTTACAGACTACTTCAACATTACAAACGTTCAAAGCTCCCAATTAATAAAAAAAGACTCTTTTACATGACTACGATTAGAACTAGTAGGACGTACGAAGTTGAGATTTGGGGCTCCACTAAACCATCCAATTGATCTTGTATCCAACTATAAAATATTTCTCGTTCTCTAATGTGCATATATAGCAGTTATATTTACTTTGGGACTGTTTATACTTACAGGAAATGATAATATCAATGCACAATGACTTTTTGTCAAATTTGGAAAAAATTGCACTTTGTGACTTTTACCTCCAAGCAGACGATATCTTCTAATGGAACTAATAAAATATAGTCCTCAGTCCTGCTCAGAGACCCTGAGAGTTGTGAAGCCAATGCACTACAGACCTCAAGGCACTTAGCCTGCCCAGGATTCTCGATGGCCACTGGGCCGTGGCGATGTCACCGCAGGAGTACAAGGGGGCAGCGATCTTGTGGCTGCCAGGGGATACAGGAATGTCAGGAATAAGGGCTATGGCTGCCATTCCCAACAAAATTACAGTCATTTTACTAGTTAACTCAACCATATCTACCACTTTATTAAACAATTTTACTGAAGCGTGTCGCATTACACTACATACATATATAGTTTGATCATAGAGATAAACTATTGTTTCAATTATTTAGTAAATATTAAAGACATTTAATAAAGTATTGGAAAGAAAAATCCTCAGAAAAATTATGGGTACTGTTCAAACGAAAGTGGATAGAAACTTCAAAGTAACAAAAAAGTTTGTCTGAAGTCGAACAAATCTCCGAGACTATGAAGAAGAGGAGGTTGACATTTCTCGGACAACTGTACAGAATGGAGGAAACTAGACTTATCAAACGGATACTCGATTACTTCTGGAGAAAGACTGTAACAGAATGGATTAAGGAAACAAAAATGGATATGCAATGATTGAACATCTCAAAGGGCCGACTATTAGGCAGAAATAGATTTAAGAACATATTGCATAATTTAGAGGGCATTAAAGCCGCAGAAAGAACTAAGAAAACCGGAAGAGCCTGGACAGAAGAACATCGAACACAGGCCAGCAAACGCATGAAGGAGTATTGGAGGAAACTCCGCACCAAGAAAAATAAATGTAGTGGTCAATTCGTTCGTAAAAAAAAAAAAAAAAAAGTTATAATGTTATTATAAAAATGTTTACAATAAAACATTACTGCCCAGAAACTGAAAAATTCGTCATTACAAAATAGTTATTCGGCCAGAAAGTTTATATGCAGCTGAAACACGAATTTAAGGAACAATAAAAGAAAATTAAGAAATTAGGAAAACGGAGAGAAAGATTGTGAGGAAGATATTAGGAAACAGGACAATGGGAGAAACTTCCAAATTAAGAAGCAATACAGAAGTATACAAAAAAGAGGAAAAAATATCAGATGAAATTAGGAAAAGGAGATGTTCAATGGTCACATACAAAGAATGAGACCAAGCAAATTAACAAGCAGAATTGTGCATTTTGAAAGATTTAAAGGCATAACCAATTGAAATATTTAAAGACAGAGCAAACTATAGAAACAAGATTAAAGAATGGGAAGGCTTTCAAGACAAAACAACTCCAAAAAGACAGGGGAGAAAAAGGACGGCAGAAGAGAGGAAAGAGAAAAGTGAACAGATGAAGGAGGGTTGGAGAGCGTAAAGATAGCTCAGCTGGTCTGTAACGAAAATAATAAAATAATAATAAGATTATTATTCAAAGCTTAAAGAAAAAATAACAGCTGAAAACAAAAAAGAGTAACCACTAATTTTTATTCCAAAAGTCTTAGAATAAAATCCATTTCATTGCAATATTCCCAATGCTGGTCGAAATAATGGTGAATTGTTTTTAAAAAATTAAAAAGATTTAAAAGATTTTCCCTGGTTTTGTCCACTCATTTTAATACTGGCGACTGGACTACTCACAGTGGATATTAAATTCTCGACATGACGAGGAAGAAACTTTTTGAGCTCCTTGAAATCTGCTTTAATCAGATTCGTTACACAGTAAAGTGGAGGACAGTAATAAATAAACAGTAAATAAATAATTATAATGTATGGACGTTGAGCAGATTATCAAACGACCTACTTTAGCTAATTACAAATTATTTTCTAACCGACAAAACTTGTAATCGTTATTCTCATAGAGCAGTTCTATGATTGAAGATATTCAATCGATTCGGAATCAGCTGATCAAATTATGTGTAGTTTCAATAACGAGCTATGTATATTGCCCATTCTAGTCTTATAGACAATTTTGGCTAATTCTAGATCATACTAGATCGTACTAGATCATACAAGAGGGGTTAAGTACATGATGGAACAATTGCCCGCAGAACCTTCCACTTACCATGAAGATCCTTGCAGACATGATCCACAAGTTGAAGACCTATTATCGCCCTAACAGCGGTTGCAGCGTGCAGCGGTAACGAGTTGCAACACAGCGCTCCTATCGACTCTTTTAATAATCGCTGTGTTCCTTCAACCACCTGATAAAATGTTAATAGCTCCACTTAAAGTAATAAAATTATCTAGTCGTGCTTTAGCAATAAACAGGGATTACATCCAAATTCTTTTCAGTAGAATTACATGACGGAGGGAACCAAGAGATTAAAGCAAAGTCATCGAATATTTCAAAACAGTATCCTCAAGGACAACAATGGCGGAAGTTATCCTTCGGATAAATAAAAAACCGTTAAAAACATATCCTTAAGGACGAAAAACTAATAAAAATCCGCCATCTTAAAACAGCGTCCTTAAGGACGAAAACTAATTATATTGTGGAAGGGGAAAGTGGCCAAGGTTGTCCTTCGGCCTCAAAAAATCGTCAGATCCTGGCAGATCAATAAAACAGTGTCCTTATAATGACAACAATGGCGTCATTTATCCTTCCGCCATATTAAAATCGTTAAATATTTTAAAACAGTATCCTCAAGGACAACAATATCGGAAGTTATCCTTCGGATAACTAAAAAAACCGTTAAAAACATCGTTAAATATTAACCTTAAGTATGAAAAAAACAGCATCCTTAAGGACTAATAAAAATCCGCCATCTTTAAAAAAATCAGCATCCTCAAGGACAACAATAAAGGACGAAAACTAACTCTAATTGTGGAAGGAGAGAGTGGCCAAGGTTGTCTTTTGGCCTCAAAAAATCGTCAGATCCTGGCAGATCTATAAAATAGTGTCCTAATAACGACAACCATGGCGTAATTTATCCTTCCGCCATATTAAAATCGTTAAATATTTTAAAACAGTATCCTCAAGGACAACAATATCGGAAGTTATCCTTCGGATAACTAAAAAAACCGTTAAAAACATATTAACCTTAAGTATGAAAAACTAATGAAAATCCGCCATCTTTTCATTAATAGATTATTTAACAAAACATAATAATATCGTTAAATTCCGCCATCTTAAAACAGCATCCTTAAGGACGAAAACTAATTGTAATTGTGGAAGGAGAGAGTGTCCAAGGATTTCCTTCGGCCTCAAAAAATCGCCAGATCCTGGCAGATCTGTCAATCAGTGTCCTGCTATAAGGACACTGTTTAGAAATATTCGATGGTTTAACTGTTTTTAAAATGGCGGAAGGATATTTCGCATTAACGCATTCTACGGGAGGCTGGAGATAGTTTTTCAACGCTAACGACCCCTTCCCGTTTACTCTTTTGATGATTAGCATTTTGCTTCAAATAACGGAAATTTTAGATTTTGGTTAAATAATAAATATTTAGTTCAATTAAATAATCCTCACGAAGCTGTCCAATAGGCTTTCGAGTACTCCATCTGGTCCATCTGGAATCCACAGTGTAAATTTAATGAAATAGTCATATTTTAAACGAATGTATCAGATTTAACTTCCTTAATTCCGCAAAATCCTTCCTTCAACGTACTTCCTAATTATTCGTTCCTATCTCAGTGATTGATATCCCTACACATCATAGTACCTTCCTCACGACGTACGCTGATGACACGTGTTTGTTATCAGTAAACCATGATCTCTTCATTGCCCCTAAACACTCCAATCCCGTATCCTAAACCTTCAAGAATGGTCTCAAAAATGGAGACCCAAACAAATCTCACCAAATAACCTTAACCCAACGTCGTAAATCTACGACTTCCTGCCCTTCAGTATTCTTTAATGATATTCCACTGATCTCTGTTGAACAGAACCGCTACTTAGGACTCTGCTTGGACAAACGTCTTACTTTGAATCCACATACAAGACTAAAACGACAAGAAACTGCTCGTCATTACAGACTACTTCAACATTTACTAAACAAACGTTCAAAGCTCCCAATTAATTACAAAAGACTTACATGACAGTTATCAGACCTATTTCGACACATGGTTCTGAGCTTTGGAGCTCAACTAAACCTTCTAATTCTTCCCGTATCCAATCCTTACAATCCAAAATCCTTAATGGTCCTTATTTTGTCACTAATAAATTTATCCATAAAGATCTTAATTTTCCAGATGTTGTTGATCTGGCAAAACCAGATACCAACCCTTTATTTTAAGCTCCATAACCAATCAAATCCATTAGTTTCCCAAGTTGATTCCTACTCCGTTCCCGATAACCCTTCGAAGCGTCTGAAAAAAAGATGGCCTAGAGACCTTCTAGTGCTACTAATGAGTAGTCCTTTAGAAGTTATTTGCATAGTAAAAATCATTTGAATATCGCCATTGTATTCATTATCAACACATATAACATTATCATGGTTTTGATATTTGACAGTTTGTAAATTCCAAGTATAACTCGTTTTTCTCTCAATGATGAAATATTGGAAACTAGTCATTGTTCGGTCTCCCACCTTTACTCTGTCCGCTGGTGTTCTTCAAGACAATATCCCAAGTCCCATCCTCTTCACAGTGTATACAGCTGACATCTTTTCTCATTTCTATTATCTCAATCACTCCCATCTCATATTATTAACATTCAAGACTACATTCTTGAATTGGAAGATAAAAATAAATACAAAAATAACCTAATAAATTCTGAAGTAACCTTAAGCCTTTGTCGCACACTGCATGACGGAATGTTACAGGCTTAAGGCGAAAGGTTTATTCCAAGGTATTTTTTTTTTAGATTTATTTTTATCCCTCAGTTTAAGAACAGAATCCAATAAAGTAATCATCTTTAAAATATGCATTAAATTGAAGATATATTAGACACTTACGACAAAAATAAAAAATAATATAAGTACAATGAGGATAACAGTGTAATATAATAGGAATCTTTTAAGTGTATAGCCAATAAGTGCGATGGATATTTAAATTGTATGCAAATGGTGGAAGATTCTTTCTCTATTATTTCTGCTGTGATGAGCGAGCCCCCATAGATCATATCCTAGTCTTGAGGAGCGCTGCCTCTATTATAATCATCAAACATCTTCATAACCTTCAAGAGAGAAGACCTACCAATTAGTTACATCATCTGAAGAAGATGCCTTTGCTAAAAGCTATCCTAAATGCTAATAAATTTAAATCTTATTTTACAAAAGTCTTTCAGAGGGTATTATAGTACTGGAGGGGTCGTAAAAAAACAAAACACATTCGTGGCTCTTTCTTTTGTTTTTTGGCATCAGTTGATATTAGCTTACCTGTGACTCGTTTGTAAATATATTTTTGACTTCCTGAAGACAAATGAATGATGGAATAGCCAATAATGAACGCTATGTGGAGGTCTTACGTCAGGGCTGATCTAACTGAGGTTCTGGGAGAGGCAGCAGCTTCAGGATGGCTTATGGTAAGATTAGCAGAACATACTTAATTTGTTTTTCCATTCAAGTCATCTTAATAATTATTATAATATATATATACTTATCGACAATACACTTAAAAGATTGCTATTATATTACACTGTTATATTCATTTTACTTACATTAAGTTTGTTTTGTGGTAAATATGGATGGCTGATTAAATTTAATGCATATTTTAAAGATGATTATTTTAATAAATTCTGTTCTAGAATTTAAGGATAAAAAGAAATCTAAACAAAAAAATATCTTAGAATAACTCTACCCTTCGTCTTAAACCTAGTAACATTTCGTTTTGCAGTGCAAAAAGAAGGGTGAAAATTATTTCCGGAATTTTTTTTTTTTTTGGATTTATTTTTACTTTCCAATTCAAGAATGTAGTCTTGAATGTATGTAATATATACCTCTATATAAGTTAAAACAAAACGAAATACTTAAGCGCATTGTTAAAGCCCGATAATTTGATTTCTTATTTTTAAAAAATCTAATTATTATTACCTCCTATAGTGAAAAAAAAAACCGTTTAATTTATAATAAATAATTTTGAATAGTTTAAATAGTATGTTTTGGTTCAATTTATATGTTTATGGTTCAAGTTACGTATTTAATAATAATAATAATAATAATAAAGTTCTTTATTTATTCTGGGACCTTAAGTCCCTTAAGAATAAAAAATAATGTACAATCAAGGGTCTTCAGAGCCTTAAAATAAAATAATATTTACATAAATTCTTCAATGAAGGAGTTACTTTTATTGATCAATAATAGTATAATAAACAGCATTTAAACTCCTCTTTATTAAAAGTATAAACTAGTGACATGTTTCGGGAAACAAGGTCCCATCATCAGGCTGAAAACAGTATTTAACAATTTATTATAATCACACTATATTTTCAACATCTAAACAATACTATTCATATTTCTATCTATCACAATGTATATATTATAAATTACCTTTAAAATGATTTCTTGGTGTTAACACACCGTGTCTGTTTCTCTTTTACATAGCCAATAGAATAATTCATCTACTTATGGGTACAAGGGTCAATCCTAATTCTACTGTTGTTTTTAGTACTAAGTTGGCCAATCTTATATTATTAATTCATTAATTATACTAGCATATATAGATTCCTTTTTTATCTGTGTCTGTTTTGTAGTTTATTGCATTATTTATTGTTTTATTAATGTATATCGCTTCTTTTATTTTTCTATTATGTGTTTTGGTTTCGTGTTGTAAGATTTTAACATTATCAAAATTGAATTTGTGGTTCAGTTTTTGTACGTGTTCTAAAAGGGCTGTTTTATTGCTGTTTGATTTGCTAATTTTTTTAGTGTCATATTTATGTTGATTAACTCTTTTATATAGATTCTGCTTAGTTTCTCCTATATAATGTTTTTTTGCAATCCATATATGACATCTTTTTTATTCATATGTTCTATTTCATTCTTTGTTGTTATATTTTTTTTATTTTATTCGTGTTATACAGGGTGAGTATCTCTTAGCGTAAAAAAAAAAATTGGGTGAAACTAGATCAAAAGTGTAGCCAAATGCCGCAGACCTCACCTTTCTATTCCAATCCGTTGCAGATATATGGTAAATAAACGATTTTTTTGGAGGAAAGCATGTTTTTTTACGATAAAAGCTGTAATATCTCCATTTTGTTTAAATATTTTTCAAATATTGATCACATTTTCGGATTTAGCAATAAATTTCCTATAAGATCGGAGTAATTTAACCTTGAATTTTACAAACTTGGGACCTAAAAAATATCTTTATCTTCACCTAATTTAGGGAAGTTACAATTTCTTATAATACTTCAGCGCTCACTGCTTTTCATAAAAACAATCCACAAAACTGCAAAGCTCTCAAAAACTTACAAATTTAATAAGCTTTCAAATGATATGTTAAAAGTAATGATTTTGTTTTAATTTCATGGAGAAATTTACTTTTGAAACCGAAAAAAAAAAAACATGGTGTTCTCATTTAGCATACAAATCAGGTACTTTGGTAAATAAGACATTATGATAATCGCTTGATGAAAATCTGTATTTTAAATAAAAGAAACACTTCATTAGAATAAAAAGCAAAGAAAAAATTTGTTAATTTGAAAATAAAAGAATCACTGTCAATAAAGCGCCGCCAGAGTCCGTTATTTTATTAAATTTTCAAAATGTCCTCCATTATTTCGAATGCAGCTTCTTGCTCTCTTTCTCACAGCCCCTACGGTCACTGCTAAAGTCAGACGCTGTTGCAATTTGGCTCCGGCCTCCAGAATTCTCGTCTTTAGGACCTCAATGCTGGTCACTTCTCTGGCATATACCTCGCTTTTTATGTAGCCCCACACATAAAAGTCCATTGGAGCTAAGTCAGGTGACCTAGCTGGCCAATGTATCACACCATTTCTACCTATCCAGGTCGAATATCGTTGGTTCAGCCATTCCCGTACTGCTGCCGAATGATGTGGAGGAGCACCATCGTGTTGGAATATTATGTTTTGCTGAACATCAAGTGGAATGTCGTGAATAAGTTGTGGTAGAATATTTTGTAAAAAATCCAAATAACTTTCTCCATTCAATCTGCTGGGCAAAAAATGTGGCCCAATGAGTCGGTCCCCTATTATCCCAGCCCACACATTCACTGTAAAACGATGCTGGAAAGATGCTTCTTGAACCATATGTGGGTTTTCAGCTGCCCAGTAGTGCCGGTTGTGGACGTTAAAAATTCCTTCCCTTGTAAAAAGAGACTCATCTGTCCATAAAATTTTCCTCAGAAACTGGTGTTCTTGAATGTCTCTATTTAAAAGCCAGCGGCAAAATTGTATTCTATGTACATGATCATTAGGTTCTAGCCCTTGTACTTGTGTGAAATGATATGGGTGAAAATGTTCTCGGTGCAAAATGTTGATAACTGACCTTTGGGAGATACCAATTTCACGGGCCAAGTCTCTTGATGAAACACTGGGATTTTCATTTACTATATCAATAATTTCCTCTTCGAGTTCAACATCATGAGGAACTTGTCCCAATTCTTGACGTAACTTATGAACGGAACCTGTTTCAGATAAACGTTGATGAGTTCGTGAAAACACTATCGTAGAGGGGAGGCGCCTATCTGGAAACCTAAGTTGGTACTCCCGCCGCGCTGCACTCGCGTTTCCATTACAAAAAACCATACAAAAAATGTATGTCAGCGTACTCACCATTTGTGAACGTTGCCATCTTCGCAGGTGTATTGCCAAACAGAAAAAAAAAATAATCCCAATAAATAAAATGGGCCCTCAAGCTAAGGATAAGCAATATTAGCAAGGGTCTTTCTAATGATAGTGACACTTTTATCTCTGTAGCTTCTTAATTTCCAAATCAAACTTTCAATCATTATATCAAAATAAAAATAAAATAATAAACAATAATCCCCTCCCATTTCAAAATAAACAGGAAAATAACTATGAAATAGCGATAATGTGCTTAGTACTGAGAGAGGTCAAAGTCGCTGTTGTTATTATGAATACCTGAACTGGCCTAAAATTTATGTCAATAAATATTATATTTTTTCTTTGCTTTTTATTCTAATGAAGTGTTTCTTTTATTTAAAATACAGATTTTCATCAAGCGATTATCATAATGTCTTATTTACCAAAGTACCTGATTTGTATGCTAAATGAGAACACCATGTTTTTTCGGTTTCAAAAGTAAATTTCTCCATGAAATTAAAACAAAATCATTACGTTTAACATATCATTTGAAAGCTTATTAAATTTGTAAGTTTTTGAGAGCTTTGCAGTTTTGTGGATTGTTTTTATGAAAAGCAGTGAGCGCTGAAGTATTATAAGAAATTGTAACTTCCCTAAATTAGGTGAAGATAAAGATATTTTTTAGGTCCCAAGTTTGTAAAATTCAAGGTTAAATTACTCCGATCTTATAGGAAATTTATTGCTAAATCCGAAAATGTGATCAATATTTGAAAAATATTTAAACAAAATGGAGATATTACAGCTTTTATCGTAAAAACATGCTTTCCTCCAAAAAATCGTTATTTACCATATATCTGCAACGGATTGGAATAGAAAGGTGAGGTCTGCGGCATTTGGCTACACTTTTGATCTAGTTTCACCCAATTTTTTTTTTTTACGCTAAGAGATACTCACCCTGTATAGTGCAACATCTATTTTAAAATTTTCATTTTTCAATTTCTTGACTACTTTTTGAGTTAATTTTGGTATATATTGTAATCTATTATATTTCTTAATGTATATTGCATTGTTTGTATTATTTGTTATTTTTTCATTATTTTTAACCCTTTGACCTGTTTCTTTTATTTTATTTTCATTATTCATTGAATTATCATAATATTCGGTTATTTTCTTTTATAATATTTACATAACAAAGTATCAGATAATAATAATAATAAAAAACAAAAAGAGCAGAAAGAAGATATTAGTAAAAAGTAACAGAAAATTTATAATAATTTTTTTACAAAAAGAAACAGATTTCTTAAATATAAACTGTTTATAATTATAGTTTATAGTTTATAACAACTAAAAAGTTGCTATTGTCAGTTTTTGGAGGACAGGATCTGGGTAGACAGTAGGTGGTTAAAGAAGTGGTATTTTAAAGTAGAAAGGTTAATTGAATGACGAATTTTGAGGGGGATGGAGTTCCAGAGAGAAGAGGATCGGATAACGAAAGATCTGTCGAAAGTGGCTGAGCAATGAGCAGGAGTATGCAAATCAGATAGACGGGATCGGGTTTGGCGGGTAAGAGTTGAGGATTTGAGTTGAAGGAGTTCGGAAATGTAAGGTGGATGATGGGATTGAACGGTTTGAAAAAGTAAGGATGCCAGGAAACACTGGCGACGGTAGGAAGGAATAAGCCATTTTACCTCCGTATAAAACTGCGAAATGTGGGCGCTCCTCGGGATCCCGAAAATAAAGCGGATAAAGCAGTTAAATAGTCTTTTGATTCTGGCCTCGAGATCTCCAGAAACACCCCCATACACAGCACAGCAGTAGTCAAAGTAGGGGAAGATGAGAGAGGTAACTATTAATCTATGGGTTTCGAAAGGAAGAAGGTGGCGAACGTAATTGAGACGTTTTAGGATAGGGATGGTGCGGCGGGAAATTTCGGATACGTGATTTACATATTATTACTAGGGAGATAAGAGGCACCAAGGTTCAGCCTGTGCCAGACCTCCCTAGAAGAAAGATGTTCTATCACTGATCTCCCACTGAGACAGATTCAGACATCAGCCCTCCTCATGGAAGAGGGAAGAAGCGGGACTCCACGGACTCTATACCAAGGACACTTAAGTATTTTAACTCTATACCTAACTTAAACCAATTCACCATAAAAGGAAAACAGACATAAAAAAAAAAAAAAATTAACTAAGTTTCCCCCTCAGTGTGAAAAACAATAAATCATATACATGTCTATGATCTATTGCTTTTGACATTTTAAATTTTAGAATTAAAATAATCAAATCACTTCAAATAACAATTAAATTATATTAACAATAAATGGTTTTTCGAAATAAACAGAGTTGAGAGAAAATAGGTGTTTTAAACTCGACTTTTTTCATTGAACCCAATATAGCTCCTAATCAGTAGGTCCTAGCTACAAGCCTTATATTACAAAAAAATTGTTCATTTAATTTCTGATATCGAAACTGTCAGCAAATTTTCGAACCGGTCAACACTAACAGAGCTGGAGCGTATCAAAATGTTATACATTGTTGAAAGTCGAAAAAATAAAACACCTAAAAAGAATAGACCCCCACCTAAAAGACATATCTATGTCAAAAAACATTGAGCTTTAATAATGAGTTAATGCGAGCCCCGTTAATAGTATTGATTGTTATAGCACTGGATTCAACAATATTGATTATAATGTATATTAAGATAAGATTAACAATAACAAATGTACTTGAGGTACACCATGATGGTATAGAAGGATCAATACAATTAGGATTGATGAATTAATTGCCACTTCTATTGGAATTATTTATTATATTAAAAAGGCATAACACCCCATTTGCTTTTTACACCATTTACACTGTAGAAGAGATGACAAAGTGAGAATATCACAGTGTTAGAACCTGAAGATGGAGCAACATGACAAGCTCTGAAACATGTAGTTAAATGAATAAAGCAAATGGGGAGTTATGCCTTTTTAATATAATAACTGATATTAATCTCCTTAAATGAAACATTTAAAGTAGATTAGAATTATTTTTTTAGAATACTAGTTTCGAATGCTAAACATTGATCTTCAGTTCCAAAACATACAAAAATCACATCAGTACTATCTTACATAGATTATATATACTAAAGTTTTTTAAAAAGGTAAGACAAGAGATCAAGCATGGGCACTCACCTTCGAGGTAACTAAAACACTCGAATATATCAAAATATATTTTGATACCATACTACGGCCCAATATCCGCTGAAGTCGGGAAAGAATTAAAAAAATTAGGTTTAAACCCTGCATTTAAAATAGATAAACCATTGTCATCATACTTCCCTTCACCGAAAGCCAAAATAGATCCTTTCCAAAAAAGCGGCGTATACGAATTAAAATGTAATGATTTTAAGTATAAAATCTCATGGATTATATATACTAAAGTTATCAAAAATGTAAGACAAGAAATCAAATATTGGTACTCGCCTGAGGAGATCTAACAGTTATCTGAAATATATCCATCATGGAATGGGGAAGGGTCAGGTATGTTAAATTTTTGGGGTTTACTATGGAATTTCACTTGTGATTCATTGATTTTATACGTTCTTATAGAAAAAAAAAATTAAATTTCTAATAGCCCCATTTCGGTGCATCACCCATACATATTGAGTACCAATGTTTCATTTCTTCAAACAACGTCTTACATTTTTGAAAATTTAGTATAAATAATCCATGTAATATAGTGCTCATGTGAAGAAAATTTTGTATGTTTTAGAACTGAAAATGAATGTTTAGCATTCCAAACTAGTATTCTAATAAAATAATTCCAATACAAGAGACAATCCTACACTAAATGTACACCACAATAATTAGCGTATACCATCCCAATCACATCATTTCAAGATAAAGTTTAAATCCCTATTCAACTAACTTCTGAATGCACTTTCTTATTCTTGAATCGTTTTCGTAATATCTGACTTCTTAGTAAATGTTATGTATTTTTCTCGTTTGACTACTCGCTAAAAATTTGATTACTGTCGATCTTTTTTCCTTAGCTATTGAAAATTACACTTATCAATGGCAAGAAAGTCGAGTTACGAAACGACTGTCGAGCTAAGGTTGAGCAAGTCAATTCGTTAGAGCGAAGGTCACGAGGTTAGGAAATGAGTTGCCACACCGAAGAGCACATTCCTCCCGTTCTTAGACGAGTCAGAGGAACACGTTGGCAAAGAGTTCTGCCACACACAGAGAGGATATCGTAGTACCCTGGTTCAACTTCTTGGATGAATAGGATACCGGAAGTTTTCCTCAGGTAAAGTAAAATCATCTTGGCTCTTAAATTAACTAAAACACACTCTTCAATAGACTTCTTGAATCAAATTAAATAAAAGTAACTTTATATAAGTAAAATTGAGTAGCTCTGGAACAGAAAATGTGCTGTACCGGTCTAAATAGCTTAAAATAAAAAATTAAGTGCAGCCATTAGTGAAGCCATTATTCTCCTATTTGTAGTAATAACGATATTATATAAATATATATCAAATGTTATATGAACTAAAAGATCTAATATGGATTGCTAATAGTTGAACAAGTGAGAAAATTTTATTATTGATATTAAATTTGATAGGAAATGCGTTTTATACCAATTAGGTATAATACCAAATTCTGAGGTTTCTAATCAATCACAGAACATAGAAAAAGGTTTACTTGAGGTACACATGATGATATAGAAGGATCAATACAATTAGAATTGATGAATTAATTGTCACTTCTATTGGAATTATTTTATTATAAAACTAGTTTCGAATGCTAAATATTCATCTTCGGTTCTAAAACATACAAAATATTCAACAAATCAGTACTATGTTCCATAGATTATATACACTAAAGTTTTTAAAAATGTAAGTCAAGGAATCAAACATTAGTACTCACCTGAGGAGATCTAAGAGATATCTGAAATATATCCATCGTGGAAAGAGGAAGGGGGCAGGGGGGGGGGGCAGGTAGGTTAACTTTTTTGTGTTTACTACGGGACTTCCCTTATGACTAGAGACCGGATTTCTGTGTTATTGCACATTTAGTTCGCTTTGATTTAGCGCTCTCTAGCCCAAGTAGTTATCTCATTTATATAATCAGGATTCTTATTCTTAACTTTTATTTTGCACGGAATTGCACAAATTTGACTTTTTGAGCTTAGTTGCATGAATTCGGGTTTTACTGCACGAAAATGCACGATTGAACCAAATTCATCTAATTTTATTCACTTAAGCATTTATTTTGTGAAAATTTTACTTACCATTATTAGGCAACATTTATATTAAATAGGTTAAATAGTTTTAAATTGACAGTAAAAAGTCGCTTAAATCAAATGTATTTGTGACCTACTACTTTTAAATGATCGTATTGAATTGGGAGCTTTGAGGATTTAGGCAAACATTGAGGATCGACGTACTTCCTAGAACTAAGACGCTTCCTCAGAAAATTTTACTCCCCGCTTCCCATTTCATTCCCCACTTCTGATTTAGCATAAAGGGCTAGTTGTTAACAAGATTTTAAACCATCAACTTTGAAAATGCCAAAAACGTCCGCGAGTGTTTCTACAAAATTGAAACAATGGACCAATGAATATCCAGAGCTGATATTTGTTTGAAACTCTCGAAGAAAGCTTAAAACAAATTGAAAATGAAAAGGGAAGATGCTTGTTTTCGAAATTCGAGCAAATCCTTGAGAAAAACTACGGCTACATTCGTTAAAAAAAATTAAATTATTGTATCAACGGAAAGGAAATAGAAGCTGATAATCTGGATCCATCCTCAATTGCATGCTACAAACTTTTAGTTAGCATTTTTTTTTTCCGTTCCTAAATTTTAAAGTAAATTGAGTTAACTCTAAAACGAAACGTTTGTCAAAATGGGGCTATTGGAAATGTTTATTTTGCATTTATGTCTAATGATTCATAAATATTTAATTGTAGGCTATTTTCTACTTAATGTAATATTTTTGGGTATGTTTATCAGGTCATTTAAACATTACAAATAATAAAATCTTTTAAAACCAATCCAGATTTTTGTTTAAATGACCAGATAGAACTGAAGATGAATGTTTAGCATTCGAAACTAGTATACTAATAAAATAATTCCAATAGAAGTAGCAATTAATTCATCAATCCTAATGAAAAAAGTTTAATTAACAAGTAGAAATTTTAAGAGCAACAGAGAATATTTAAATTAATAAAATATTTAACTAGACGAGCTAATATAATAATTGATAATCGAATTCATTTTGATATGTTTTGCTAAAGGAAGAGTTGTTTAGGCAGAACAACATTGATGATAATATTGTTTCATCGAAGCGTTATGACACACACAAGCTAACACTTTACTCCTTAGAATACTTCGTCCTTGAAGCCATTACTAACATTCAATAATAGTTTCCTATCACGTTCGAATCTAAATTTCAAATCGACCCCTGTCAAAGTGGACGCCCAACACTCCGCAACTCCT
Organism: Euschistus heros; assembly: GCA_003667255.2. Lineage (NCBI taxonomy): Eukaryota > Metazoa > Arthropoda > Insecta > Hemiptera > Pentatomidae > Euschistus > Euschistus heros. The sequence continues at coordinate 195,737 of RCWM02000576.1, read as the reverse complement.
GAAGAATTCTTTGAAAGCAGGCCGCAGAAATATTTGCACTGTTGCACTATCGGTCCCTAAGAAGATTTACATAAAGGAGGCATCGCGGAATCTGATTGGCTCGCCATCTCTTTCATTTTATTTTATTAGCTGCAGCTGCTTATATTTAAGTCTTTTATCTCATCCGCGTCTTGTTTCTCTTCTGATTGGGCGCTGCCAGTAGAATACTAAATTCTGAGTCGGCTTCAAGTATCCTAAGATGTCATAATGGAATGGTCTTCTCAGGAGTCGAATGGCGCAAAGAAAACTGAACCTGGAGGAAGCTACATTCGTTAGAAATTTACACTTTGAAGAAGAAATACCTAATAAGGAAGTTAAATAAATTGGAACACTGTCACACTAAATTTATCATAATTTTAAAATTTAAGGAATTTATTTGATTCCAGTAAAAAGAATATCAATAAAAATTTGTTGTAATGTCATAGTTATGATTTTTTTTCGACATGAATATGTCTTTTGCCTGGGGTTCTATTCTTTTTTGCTGTAAGATTTTTTTCAAAATCAAAAATGTAACATTTTGACACGCTCTAACCCTGTTCAAAAATTTATCGACAGTTGCCTCGTCAGGAATTCAATGGATAATATTTTTTGTTATATAACATTGACCGCTAAGACCTACCGTATAGGATCTTTTTTGGTTTGAATGAAAAAACTAACTACCGTATAGGATCTATTTTACGGTTTGAATGAAAAAAATCAGTAAATTGCCGATAAATATATCGGTTTTTCCCACAAACCTATTTTTTCTTTCTCCTTTTTCTCTTCCTTGCCGTTTCGGCAAGTTTTCAGAGGTAAAAAAAAAAAAAAAAAAAAAAAAAAATCAAAAAAAAAAAAAAAAAAAAAAAAAAAAAAAAAAAACCTAAACAAACAATTATTATAGCTCCCCTCCATGAAAATGTTTTGTAAATGGCAAACGTTTTATTTACTTTGATGGGAGAACTATAATAACAAAAACTACTAATAGGTATAGTCATTTTGTAGTTTATCTGGTGGAAAAATATATTTTTTTCTAATTGATTCTTGAGTCGTTTTGGGGAAATGGATCTTTAATTCTAAACTTAGCCACGAAATTGAAATGTTTCGAAAAAAATGGCAAACACCTTAAAATAATTTGTGCGTTATTACGTTAATAATATATACGGAATTGCAATGAAGTAATTTCATAAATTCACACACAAACACACATATACATAATTTAAAATAAAAATATTAAACAAAAAAAAAAATAAAATAAAATAAATGAGAGAGCCTGAGTAGAGATATTTTACTGATTCATCCAAACATTGTTGATAATATAACTTCAATGTAATTATCGAAGATTAATATATAAATATTTTAAAATTACAAAAGTATGTGCATTATATTCACATTTATAATGAATTTGATAATAGACAAAGAAAGATTAAAAATAATTAACTGATGAGTAATTTGAAATATGGTAATAAATAAAGTCACATTATTAAAAAGCCTGAGAATGGTAGGCTTCTCATATACATGTATATATGTATCATATATATGTATTAATATATGATATACAGGGATCGCTCTATGATCACCTTGGACTGATATCCTACACATTTAGCCATAAATATCTTTACAACTATATTATTTCTTGTCATTATGGTATCCTATGACATCATTTTAGTGATAAGTTGTAAGTGTTCGTACTGTATTCAAGGTGGTAAAAACGGACGATGGTTTTTTCCTAGAGCATTCATTTCTTGTTTTTTTTTTTTTTTAAATCAGTCATATCGTTGTTTTAAACCGGTTATCATTAATGCGAATTAAGGATCGATTTCCTAGTACCGATATCGAGAAATTGAAACATTATTGTAAATCAGCATATACCTTCTTATCAGACTTTCCGTTCTACTAAGCACTTTTAAAATATCGTCAACAATTTAGAAAGTGGTATTTAAGTGGTTTCGAGTCTAATGCTAGTGGTTATTGGTAGTAATAAAAAAAAAATAATAATAAAAAGTTAGAGCCTGCGATGTAATGAAAAAACCATGAAAACTAACTTCCGTTCTCCATCCGCTCCGAGTGACCATAAACTCAGACATAAAGGTCTTAAAGCGGATTACTTAATATTTGTATTCGAAACACGGCGAAGAGTACCTTTAGTAATAGCTCGACAAGGCACGATATTCAAATGATTTTTTACCATTGGAACAGATATAATCCAATCACGAACTAACGGTGGATTTGAATTTCAAACATTTTTGGTACAGGAGGAGGGGCACAGAATAGTAAAATGTGCGTTCTGTTCCGGGCGAGGCTGTGGGTTGCTACACCTGCTGCACCACTCCCTCAGCGAACTAACAATGGAATTCCTCAAGGTACAGCATTTATTTTCACTTTATATGCTGCATTAGAAAGGAAGCAATGTACTCCTTATGTATGCTCAATGCCCTCATTGACAATACATCACTCCAAGTATTTATATCACTCTCATCTTAATTTTTTTTTCAGTTTTTAATATTTACAACTGTACAAATAAATATACATCAAGTAAATGTGTTGATAGTGAATACAATGGCATGTAAATAACTTGTGAAGAACTACTCACTAGTAGCACATCAATAAATTCTACACTAAAAGGTCTGTAGGCCATCTTATTTTCAGATGTCTCGGAGGATTATCGGGAAGTGGTCCACTTCCTGTCCTCGAGGACATCTCTTGTCAAAGGTACAAGTACTATTATAATATAGTTATAGTCTTAGTTTACTTTCTACACACTAGAGGTCTGGGCGGCTCTTTGTAGGCACAACAATCTTATATTTTAATCTACCAAAGGTTTCTTTATTCCTCATTCTTAGTTTTCAGGATTTCTTATTTTACTTCATCCCCCCGTCTACTTATAGGCCTTTCCTTTTGCTTTGTTCATTTAATTTAATTAACAAATAAATAAATAAAAGACTTAGCGAACCTGAAGGTTCGATGCCGAAACCACCAACCGTTGAGTACAAACCTCCCTCAAAACCCGAATCCCCAAGATCGGCCCCGACGCAATCCTCCCATCTATGTCTCGGTCTACTCCTCAGCCGTTACCCGGATAACTTTTTTCGGAATCCAGTCTTTTTACTATTACTAAGCCCAACGACTTTACGTGCACAATTTAACCGTTGCGTTGAAATTACCTGGATTATATTTACCGGATATAAATCTCGCAGTTACGCATTGTTTTGCTTTCTGAATTCTCCCGTTTCTTCATTCTTTTTCGGGCGAAATATTCTACGCAGTACTTAATTTTCGAAAATATTAAGGTTTTGTTCCTACCATAAGGTAAGCGGTCAGGTTTCGAATCCATAGAGAACTGTTGGTACGAGTAGTATAATGGTCTTATATATCTCCAATTTTTTTTTACTTTTTCGAGAGTTATTTATTCTCATTGCTAATATTTTTTCTGGGCGTTACTCTTCTACCTATTCTACTTACTGCTTATCCTAGCCAGAATAGTGAAGTTATTCCAGATTTATTTCCTAGGTCCGCCTGAAATTCCTGAAACGTTCGGTCAAACAAGCTGGGCTGTCGAGGTCCCCTTGATTTAAGTATATTTTTGAATACATGAAAAATAATTAACATGGCGATATCTTGATTTCTTTCCCTCCTAAACGATGAGAACACGATACTTTTAAATTTTCCAATAAATATTCATAGAAAAGCCTGGAAATAATTTCTATTCCATGGTCCACTGTCCATTGCTATCTTCTTTAGATCCATGAACTGGGATACTGGTCAATCAGATTTCTCTTGTCGATTTCTGGTGTCGATGTCTTTCTAGGTTTACATTCTAATTCTGCATTTCTTTTCAATTCTTAAAAGATTCAACCATGAATTTTTCTTTATTTTATATCAATTTATTGAAATTTAAAACTGTACAAATATATATACCAAGTAAATGTGTTGATAACGACTACAATAAGATGTCAAAACTTGAAAAGAACTATTCATCAGAAGCACTTCAATAATAAATCTACACTAGAAGATCTCTAGGCCATCTTCTATTCAGACACCTCGGAGGATTAACGGAAATGGAGTGGAAAGCAAGTTGAGAAACTAATGGATTTGAGTGGTTATGGATCATACAATGAAAAGATTGGTATCTGGTTTGGGCTAAATCAGCAACATATGGAACATTAAGGATTTTTAAAGAATATCGGATTGTAAGGATTGGATACGAGCTGAATTGGACGGTTTAGTGGGGCCCCGAAGTTCAATTCCATACGTTCAGATAGGTCTAATTACAGTCATGTAAATGAGTCTTTTGTATTTAATTGGGAGCTTTGAACGTTTGTCTAATAAATGTTGAAGTAGTCTGTAACGACGGGCAGTATCTTGTCGTTTTAGTCTTGTATGTGGTTTCCAAACAATCGAAATTAAATTCTTTTTAACAGGTAGATATTTATTCATCATTAAACAGTTGAATATTAAAAACAAGAAAGTATTATGTAACTTAGCTAATTCAAGCCCATTTGATTTCAAAAAGTTTGTGTTACGAAACCTCTTCTGATTGGCAATAGTACTCGTATAATATAACTGTATACTACTATATAGTATACAATTACATCTATACAACTTGTCTTATAAGGTTTTCTATCTATGGATCTTTTAATTTAAATCGTATTTACCTTGGTGGTTTTATTGTTTCAAGATATCCAGGGTGCAATAGAGGCAGGTCTTAAATGGATATCCTCATCACCATTATTTCTGAGGGAAGATAGATGATAGGACCTGAAAATAAAGTAAAAAAAATAAATACATAAATTTATGTATAATTAGGAAAAATCTAAACTATTATATGAGAGGACAAGTCATTTTTCGTTTGAGATCACTAACTAACTACTGAACCAATCTCTACCGGATTTAACTATATTATCTTCATAGTTCAAGGGAGGTTTAGCAATAATATAATCTATATATTTTCAATTATAGTGCCATAAAAAAGCGATAAATTTGTGGTACAGGGATCACCTGTGGTGTAGTGGTTAGCATAGCAACCTACTAAACCCAAGATCGCGGGTTCGCAGGCCGGCAGATGACCTTAGGATTTTTTAAAGGAAGTAAAAAATCCTTAACTATGCCGTCCTTCGGAAGGGACGTTAAATAAAGGTCCCGAGCCTGTGCGATGTCAGGTACTCGTTAAAGATCCCTATCCTAATTATACCTGGATAGGCAAAATTTAGGACTCCCACCGTAGCATCGTCCGATTAGCCATAGCAGCATAAAGTGACGTTAAACGAAATAAACAAACAAACAATTTGTGGTACATAGTGAAGTTTAATAATCGACCGATAGGTGGCGAACGCAATTCGAGAGAGGTTACAAACGTACGGTGTTATATAGAGCTAAAAATATAGAATAACATTTATTTACTTTCAATTAAATTTTTATTTAAAAAAACAATAAATATGTGGAGAGACATGTGGAGATCCCAGTTCAGTTTATAAATTGACTGATATGCTGATATAGCGCCATTCTGCAATTATAGAGTTTGCAGTAGTAAAACTAATAAACTCAACTGTACCTAATTTTAACTACAACATCTTCAAAGTTCTAGGAAGGTAAACTATAATAATAATTAAAATGTTATGTCTTGAGTGGCAGAAATTTGCCATATTGCCATATACATCTATGGTTAGAAATAATAATCCAATCTTGGTTTTTAATATTGTGTGTAAAAATATGGGTTATGGACCATTAGTTGTAAGCACTGATAATGCAGTCCATTAGCCGCAAGAGTTTCTTAACAGTCTCTGTTCCTCTGGATTACCAACTCATATATTAAAATTAAAGAGTGGACATCCTGATATGATTTTATGTTATCTTCAAACACATACAATGCAATTTTAACCAGGTTAAAAATTACAGCTGGCCGTGAAAATATCATTGAACACATAATGCTAAATTCCATACTTCAATACAAGGTTTTAATCAATAAACAAATGAAATTCAATTATTAGTTCAAATAATCAGAGATTTTTTACTTATGATAGCAGACGAAACCCCGAGGAGGTACGCTAGTAGATATAATATAAATTTACTAACGAATAGCAGTGCTAAGTATCCCTAATCGCTTTGCGACCGGCTGTATAATCTCTGCTCTTAGTCGTTAAAAGAAAAAATAATAAACAACCTGCCAATAACCCTAATTAGCCACAATAACCTCAAGCGCCGTCGAGCAATAAAAACCGTCTCGAAACTTATAGTACAACGGATATAAAAGGAAGCCAATCCCTAAAGGTTATATAGTTAGGAAACATAAAAATAAAAGTTGGGAGACTTGTAGTTATGGAGTCGATGCTGAATTATAACTGTTTTTAAATAGTTATTCTTTAAAACATTTACAACTGTAAAGAGAAAAAAAAAGAAATAAGAAAGAAACAAAACCATCTTGAGCAAACAGTCGGAAAAGAATCCCCCGCAATAAAACCAGGGGCCGTTGAACCTCGACTTCTTCCGCCTTAAAACAGAAGGAGCCTCCCGAAACGTGATCCGTTTCCGTTTTCTTTTCAACAGTGAAACTGCAGGTGGCCAGTGACCGTTCAACCACTTCTTCAACTGTCGTTGGTTTTCATTCCGAGCAAGGCGGAAACATTCGAGATTTTCTGATACCAATCGTAATAATAGCGATTCTTCAATTAGTCCATTCAATAAGCGATTGTAGAGTAGTGCGTGAAATATGCGATAATTTTTGACTTCATAGCTTCGCTAGAAGAAGTTAGAAGATAAACATAATAAAAGTCCCCGTATCTGGGAGATGAGCTTACAATAGAAGGAGGGAGAAGGTCTCATTTTTGGGTTTTTCGATTATATCTCGAAAACGGTAGACTCTAAAAATATATGCTGAAGATTAAAATTTAAGCTAATCAAACTTCCAATAAAATTGTTTATATAAATATTTGTCGAACTTTCGACGGTTTTCGAGATATACGCTATTAAAACTCGATATTTTTGAGAAAAAAAATAATGTTTACTTTTTTACTCACTTTTTGTCAAATATTTGCTTCAAGTGCCAACAACGTATATATGAAATTAAATTACATTTAATGCTCTTCAACATTGATTCATACATTTCTTCTAAGAAACGATCGTGAAAGGCACTAGAAGGAAATGTTTGTCAAAAAGTGAGGTAAAAATAATTTGTTTGCAAAAAATTATCGATTTTCAATAACTTATATTTCGAAAATGGTTGGAAGTTTGACTAATATGTATATAAACAATTTTATAGGAAATTTAATTAGATTTAATTTTTTTTTTTTTTAAACATATTTTTCTATAGATCACTGTTTTCGAAATATAATCGAAAAACCCGAAATGAGACCTTATCCCCTCCCTCTGCTAACGAAGCCCTGAGGTGAAAAATAATAGCATATTTCATGCACTCTACATCTTCCATTTCAGCATTCATTAATTGGACTAAATATATATTTCCTCCTTAAAACAAAAATAAATTCAACTTCCAGTTATTTTTATTATTATAAAAAATATATTTACAACTGTAATACAATATTAAAATCAGCGAAAGCATAATATAATTTCAACAATAATGATGGGACAGGTTGGGATGGTGGGACAGCAGGGTAGTGCTGCATACACTGACCAGCTGATTTTACATTATTCTCTAGATCTCTGGTCCACGTCCCCTTTAGTCCTCACCTTGCCGCATCATAGATTTCCATAATCGGGTCCGTAAATTTGATATGCCTAAGTCCATATGACAATTAAGTAATTAAGTGTATGCGATATAAAAAGCATAGTTCCAGCCTCTTCACGCGTCCATATCTTTTATCGATTCTAACCTTCCTCCGATTTATTTCGATTTTTTAGTCGCTTCTTTTCGAGGGGAAAGAGATTCATCCATGATCAAACTAATATTAACTTCTGTTTACCTTCTGATATTAAATTAAGAAATAAAAAAATATTATAAAATAAAACAGTAAATCAATGTTGAATTAACATTATTTTAAATCAAAATTAATATAACGCTAAATCACCAGTAATGTTAACGTCTGATAAAATTTCTGATGTTAGGGAAGAGTAAATAACAAATTATAAATATATAAAACAGAGAATCCTTGTTGAAAATTATGATGTTAATTTCTGACACATTTTCTCAAGGGAAGTGGAAATAAGAAAATATGAAATTTCTGATATACTTTCTCACATTTATTTTTAGATCGATGTGTTTATTGAATTAATAATACAATCTTTCTCAATTTACCATATATAAGTAATATGGAAAACAAAGAATCCATTCACAAAATATGTAAACTAAAAAATTCCTCGCTAAAACTTACAATTTTTTATTTTATTTACAATTTATTGAAATTTACAACTGTACAAATATACATTTAGTAAATGTGTTATTAACGGTTACCATAACATGGCAAAACTTGAAAAATACTACTCATCAGTAGCACTAGCAAGATCTCTAGGCCATCTTCTTTTCAGACGCCTCGGAGGATTATCGGGAATTGAGAGGGAAGCAAGTTGAGAAACTAGTGGATCTGGAGCTTACTATGAAAGGATTGGTATCTGGTATGGGCTAAATCAGCAACATATGGAACATTAAGGTCTTTATGGATACGTTTATTGGTGACAAAGCAAGCAGCATTGAGGATTTTTCGAAGGATTTTGGATTGTAAGGATTGGATACGGGATGAATTGGATGGTTTAGTGTAGCCCCAAAGCTCAACTCCGTAAGTCCATACTGGTCTAATCACTGCCATGTTAATGAGTCTTTTGTAATTATTTGGGAGCTTTGATATAACAAATATAAATATATAAATCACCAAATCCATGAGGCTTTTTTTTTTTTTTTTTTTTATTATTTATTTATTTCCCTTCCTTGCCTCTCGGCTACACGGGTTTTGCAGGGATGGCTTGTAGCCATCACTGCTGGTTTTAACAGTTTAACATAACATTTCAATATTACTTTTAACATTGCAAGAATAAATTTAACATTTAACATTTCAAGATTACACTACACGTTTAAAATACATTAAACGCTTTACATAACTACATACTTGTGTTTAATACAATATACTTTATATCTAATACAACAACCTATATTTAATAAAACATACTATATTAAAATTAACTACATACTATAATACTATAATACATAAACAACTACATAATATACATATAATAACTACATAATAACTATAACCTACTAATTTAAAATAACAACATACCTATATCAAATTTTTTTTTTTTTTTTTTAAATTTTATAGCTTTACATTTTCGTTTATATAGGCTTTATTCGGTGATGGGGTTGTCGTCAGCATCATTCCTGTCCAGGGTTCTTTCTGGGGCGTGGCCCCTTCTTCCTAGGTTGAAGTGCTCTACCCCCACTTCAGTTTTCCAACCATACACAAAAATACACCGTATACCATATACCATATACCATACACAAATCCATGAGGCAATTAATTAATCTTCTTAAGTTATGTATTACTTTTACACATTAAAGAAGAAGAAATAAGAAAACATTAATTTATAAAAAACTAAATCCTTTATGAAACTCATGTTAATTTCTGCTTCACCATTTTACATTTAAGAAGACTAAATGAAAGGCATTTAGCAGAAGGGAACCAATCCACAAAATATCCAAAAATGAGTCAGAGGTGATTTTAGATAAAATTAGTTCTTACTATTTTCATCAGGAAAAAAACATCTCTTGGTTCAGGTATTTTAATGGAAAAATCGAAGTCGGAAAAAATATTTGAAATAGAATACGACGTTTCTATTTCTATAAAAAGAACCAAACTAGTTAAGATTTTCAATGTAGATTGGTTCCCTTCTTTTAAATGTCATCCAAATATCAATCTCACCCACTAAAGAACACAACCCAAGTTAAACAGTAAAAGTGAATCTATAGGAATGAACTATCGGTAAATGGAAACTCCAAGTGAAGAGTAAGGATCGAACTGGTCGGTGTAGTGCGGGTCAGGTAGGTTTCTTGAGACATGCTTGTGTAAAGGTACCTCTGTTTTTTTTTAGCAGGATTGGTATTTTGTGTAATTTTAATTTATTCTGTAACTGATATATCGCAGTCAACATCGATATTTTGGATTCGGTACTGGCATCAAGAAAAAAAAAATAATAATTGTACTTAAACATAGAATTTTCACTTCAAAAATATTCCATAGTTTAGGAACCACCATGTTGCCAAGACCATCCTATGTTGCCTAGCAACGCCTGTTCCAGAATATTCTTTTCGCTGTTGAACGTTCATGAATCATGAACAAAATACGACCGCGTTCCCATCAAATCCTTTACTAATACCCTTCACCTACAGCAAACCTGTTTCGAAATGCTAACACCCAAGTGGTATTATCGCAACGTTATCATAGGAGGGCATCTAAGAGCAGCAGTTGCAGTGTAGGTGTAAGATAGGAAATTACATTAGGAAATATCCGCTGGAGTGACGGTTTTCGGGGTTCGTTTAGTGATTGAATGTTTTAGGTACCTTTTTCACGTCAAGACGTCTCGGGACAATAGAAAGCCGAAATTAAATTATTAATAATGTCGACAATTTGCAATGTTCACTAATGTTATTGTGATTTCAGGTCCTTCAGCAATCAGCTTAGTGAAAATTATTACGATCATTGTGTGTTTATAATGATATTTTTGTATCTATGTGATGAAATGGATTCGTTGAAATCATTCATGTTAGTTTGTACAAAATAAAATTTAATATTTTTAAAACGTTCCAACCTTTCAATTAATTACAAAAGACTCATTTACATAACAATAATTAGACCAATTTGGACATACGGAGTTGAGCTTTGGGCTCCAATAAGCCATCCAATTCATCTCGTATCCAATCCTTACAATCCAAAATCCTTAGAAAAATCTTAAATGCTCCTAGTGACCTTAATATACGTTACGTTTCTTACTTAGCTCAAACCAGATATCAATCCTTTCATAGCACACTCCACAACCATTCAAGCCCATTAGTATCACAACTTGCTTCTCATTCCATTCCAGTTAACCCTCCGAGGTGCCTGAAAAGAAGATGGCCTCGGGACCTTCTAATATAAAACTTCGTAATAAAGAACTTTTAAAAGTGTTACCAATGAGTAGTTGCTTTCAAAACAAGTGACGTGTCATTTTTATCAGTATTATCTCATATACTTGATGTATTATATTTTATATTGTATATACAGTTGTAAATTTGTTTGTTTGTTTATTTCGTTTGTCACTTTATACTGCTATGGCTAATCGGACGATGCTACAGTGGGAGTCCTAAATTTTGCCTATCCAGGTATAATTAGGATAGGGATCTTTAACGAGTACCTGACATCGCACAGGCTCGGGACCTTTATTTAACGTCCCTTCCGAAGGACGGCATAGTTAAGGATTTTTTACTCCCTTTAAAAAATCCTAAGGTCATCTGCCGGGCAGCGAACCCGCGATCTTGGGTTTAGTAGGTTGCTATGCTAACCACTACACCACAGGTGACCCCATAGTTGTAAATTTCAATAAATACTCAAAAAAAAAAAAAAAAAAAAAGATAAGAAAAAAATTAAAAGATAGTTACCATGTCGCCAAGAAAATCTAGAGTATGAAAAAGACAATTTATATACTGGATCGGTTTTAGTGTAGATTACTTCAGAATATTCTGGTCTCAATATGCCAAGATGGAAAAGGCAGCTTAGGGAAAATAAGGATATATAAAATAACTAGAATGATTTTAATATTTCGGTCACCATCAGAATCCAAGGGCTAGAATTGCTTGTCCATTTAATAAGAATGTAAGGACAGTAGGTCGCCAAAGAGGCTCAACGAAAGCAACTAAGCTAAAAAGGGAAGTACAGATCTGTGGGGTACTGGCAATACAGTTCTATGAAAATAGAAGCCACAGTAACTGTAGCGAATACTTTCAAAAGTATTCGAAGTTCGAATACTTTCAGAAGTATTCGAATAATTATTCGATAATATAATTATATTATTGTATTCGATAAATTTAATTTTTTTTCGAATACTTTTCATATTGGCATAGTATCTTAATACAATTTTGGCCAACTCTGCCACAGTTGAAAAAGCCAGATGGTTCCTACATGCCCTATATGTCTCTGAAATTCAAAGAAGAAGAATTAATTAAAAAGAATGTTAAATAAAATGAATCAAAGAATTAATCGAATTAATACAATTTACGACAGGAAATAGTACAATAGTAAGAATTAATATTGATCGAATATTTGACATTTATAATCGATAGCTTCAGGAAGCCCATCCACTTTCCATTCTTAGAACTGATCCTAACGAATATTTTGTACATTATATTTATTCTCTGATATTTATTTTTAGATTTTTTAGCAATAAAATTAAATTTCATAAGGAAGCCCATGAGGCCTGGAGGTTGGAGGTTGTAGGTTTAGTAAATAAGTGAGCTTTCCATTCTTAGAAAGAATTTTCTCTAACATTTTACAGTGTAAAAGCTAAAATTTTTCAAGTGAAGTATATTCAATATAATTTTTCACAAGAACCTATATCGGATGAGTGCCTAACGTCCAAGCTAGTCTTTGTAAAAAAAATTTGTATATTTTATTTATTTCTTTAATATTTATTCTTTCTGATCTTATTTTTAGATTTTTGCAATAATTTCCATAAGATGTTTAGTACTATTGCAGAAGCTGAGGCACTGGAGGTTGGAGGTTGTAGGTTTAGTAAATAAGTGAGCCTAAATTACCGAATGAGCAATAATAGTAACTTAGTAATTTTGTTATGATACAAATCAAATTGGAATCGTTAACAACTAGATCAGCGAAAACCTTTCTAGACAATTGAAATAAATGAACCAACGGTAAGACGAAATGGAACCGCATACCAAGATGAGACGGTACCGTTGAAAGAGTGAGAAATTGTGAACTGTAATAGATCAGTTATTAAACCTGAGGGGAAGGCCTAATCCTGAAGGTGAGGTGTCCTGGAAGGACATGGAACGTGCAGGACACCCCCCCCCCCAGGACCATTGTCCTGCAAGACACAAAGAAAGGCAGAGCTGACCCACTGCCCCCGAGTGTTATGTTATGCAATCCTCCACTTCACGGGCCTTCCTTTCTCCTCATTATTGTTCAATGTCCTCTTTGGTTTTGTTCCTCTTGTAATCTCATTGCACAAAACATATAACGCTCTGCTAAACTTTATTTCATTAATCATTCTTCTATCTTCAAAATACAATAGCAATAGAATCACGTCTCTTTTGTTATTGTACAAATAACATTATTTCAATCATATCACATCTACGCCCACGATACTCGCATTCCAGTTAATATAACAAATGAAAACTTTGAAAAATTCCAAATTCAGGACTAACCTTAAACTAATTTTGTATTATAAAATTGAAACAAAATGAATTTCTTTAGACCATGGAGTTATAGTACTATGGGGAGGCCCTTGTTCCGTGAGGGGCGAGACCAAAATACTAACCGGCCACGCCCACTATGCCCAACTGGCGACTTGCATTCCATTGGGCTAGGGCAATTGAAAGGGTTCGTAATAAATAAAATAAGTAAATCACTAAAGTAAATAAATCACTAAAATAAAATAACAGCAGTATAAAGCCTAGGAAACCAAAATTTGAACTGATAAGAGGTTAATATACTGATAATACGGTTCACTCCAAAATGGTTGCCTGCCCTGGCTATTGAGAGGTAAGCCCCCTCCACTTGTCTAGAACTCCATGCTTTAGACATTGCCATAAACAAAAGCAAATCGTCGTAAAATATCAGGTTGTCTTTGTTGTTGTGTAGTTTTAGAGTTTTCTTGTTGTAGTTTCTTATTTCTTGCATTATTTTTTTTTAGGTTTTCTGATGTAGCAGTTGATAGAAAAAAAGACTTTGTTTGCGAATAATGTGTTGCTAGACTGTGGGTAGATTGAGATCAGTGGGTATAGTGGATTTTCTTGTGTATCTGGGTTAGTTGTTTACAATTCTCATTCAAATGCTTGTATAATTACAAGTTTCCAGTTATTCGTTATACAAGTATTACTCCAAACAGGTGACGGGTAGGTTAACATTGGTCTGATTACAGTTTTGTACAATATTAATATGTTTCGATTGGATAAAAATTCTGTGCTTATTGAAGGAAGGGGACATTTTGCTAATCAGACTTTTTATTATGCTGCATCTTTTATTTATTTCAAACCTATTGAAATTATGGAACGAATGCCTATTGGTACCTTAATATCGGTTGTTCCGAAATGATTAATGTATTCACGATTAATATTATTACGACTAAGTATACACAGCTAACTACCCAGTGGCCTCAGCCTGAAAATATATCTACACAGCAGTATAAATATTACAGTAATGTGTATATAATAGTATATATTTCTTATATTGTTAGTAGAATGGAATTGTGCAATGCGGGTCATTCGTCATGGAAGTCCCCATTTCTCAAGCTCTTGGAAGGCTTTCTGGAAAGATAAATGTTAGGAAAAGACGTAGGTGTTCCTATGTGGGTTTATATTTTGGTCTTTGTGTCGTTTTTTGTTGAATAGGAAAAAATTAATATTCATTCTTCAGCTAGGAAATTTGATATTCTAATTTATTTGAAAAAAAATTCGAAAAGGCAATTAATCTATTGTCATCCCTTTGAATATATTATATATAAACTTGTAGTGGATATTATATAAATAAAAAGCAAGTTGAAAAAAACTAGAGTCTATATTGAAAAGGTTTACACCAGATTATTTAAAATGCCCTATCTTTAACATTATTTGTGTAGTTCATTTTCATTTCAGAACTTGTAAATGTTTTAATTAGTAATTTTTTTTTTTTAATTTAACTTATCTCAATACAGCAATGTAATATTTGAATTACATTTAGGCAATGTATTGGTTTAAAGTGAATACCATATAAATAGTTGAAAAACATTAGAACAATCAGCAAGCAGTTTCTTGTTAAGTCTAGTATACACAAACACTACGGTATACCAGAGAGGTTTTACTGAGCAAGCGACCTGTTCAGATTTACAACTTCAAACAATAAACAACAAGAAAATTTTGTCATAATGATAACAATGATATGTAAATAACTTGTGAAGAACTACTCGCTCGTAACACTTCAATAAAAAAATTATATTAGAAGGTTCCTTGGTCATCTTCTTTTCAGACGCCTTGGAGGATAATCGGGAATGAAGTGGGAAGCAAGTTGGGAGACTACTGGATTTGAATAGTTAGGGAGCTTATTACGAAAGGATCTGGTTTGGACTTAATCAGCAACATATGAACCGTTAAGATCTTTATCGATAAGTTTATTGGTGACAAAATAAGGAGCATTGAGGATTTTTTGAAGGATGTTGGGTAGTAAGGATTAGATATGAGATGAATTGGATGGTTTAGTGGAGCCCCAAATCTCAACTCCATAGATCCAAATAGGTCTAATCACCGTCATGTAAATGAGTCTTTTGTAATTAATTGGGAGCTTTGAACGTTCCTCTAGTAAATATTGAAGTAGTCTTTAACGGCGGGCAGTTTCTTGTTGTTTTAGTCTTATATGTGGATTCCAAATTATTAAAATTAAATTATTTTTACCTGGACAGGTGCTAAGACATTGCTGATCTGTGTGGTGTGGTTTTCGGTCACTGAAGGGGGCCTGCTGTTTTAGGATAGTTAGATCTGATTCTTGGGCCAAGAGTTATTGTACGTCTTTGTACATTTCTGTCAACTAGTAACTAGACGTGCTATTGTGCTAGTGACTTGTGATCATGTCAAACCCAAAACATAACCAAGTGATAAAATAGTTCATTGAAATATATAGGTCGCAATCTTTTCAGTGGGGGTTGAAAAGTTAAGAGAATCAGGACCATGAAAAGAAATGTGTAGCCTATGAAACACCGGTCGTTAAATTAAAGGAATGAGTACCACATGTTGCAAAGAAATCTGTTATTGAAAAGCAATGTACTTAAATAGAATAGGAAATATAACATCTCAATGAAACCCGGAGCTTCGACAGACAACATTTGCACTTAAAAATTTTGATTTGTAGGTGAAATGATAAGGAGCAATTTACGAACGATTTAGGATTGTAGTAGACAAGAAGAATGCTTTGGTTTAGTGGAGCCCGAAGCTCAACTCTTATATCCTAAAATAATTATTAATTACAGTCATGTTGATAGCATAATATTATATAGAATTAAAACAAATATAGAATTATTGGCATCCCTCATCGCGGTTTCCCCGGCTCTCATAATTCAAGATCTTAGATAATTTTAACTAATTATTAAAGTTGTATTTGTTTATGGATAATCTTGTATTGCAGTATACATACATACATACATATGTGGCGCGACGTCCCGTCACCGAGACTGGGCCTCCTCTAAGAACTTCCGCCAGTTAGCTCTGTCTTCTGCTGCAGCTCTCCAGCTCCGAACGCCAAGTATAGCTTTGGCATCATGTGCCACGCTGTCCAGCCACCTAATCCTCGGCCTTCCCACTCGTCTTGTGAAGTGCAGCTCCACGGTCCTGACTTTGTGGGATATTTCCGCGGTGCCCATTCTGAACACATGCCCCGCCCATCTCAGTCTGCCAAGTTTAATAAAGGTGACGATGTCGAGGTCGGCAAACAGAGTACTAAGTTCTCTATTTTTCCTTCTTCTCCAGACTTCACCCACCTTTACTGGGCCGTAGATCCTCCTGAGGACTCCTAACTCAAACACATTCAGCTTCATCTCATCACTTTTTGTCATAGTCCAAGCCTCTGACCCATATGACAAAACTGGCCGTATGAGGGTCTTATATATATTCAGCTTGGTTTTCTTTGAGATATATCTGCTTCTAAAGTGTCGGCCAAGCCCAAAGAAACATCTATTGCAGTATTCACTTGAATATTATTTCTTCAATGATATCTTTACGCATATCGCTAATTTATAACCTGATTAAAAGTGCACAGATTGGGTGATTAAAGATTATATAAAAGCATAATTTAGCACCTAATCTTTAATTTTTTTAATTTCACTAGTGTCCACATGTCGCACTATATATTTATAGCTTTTTTAATAACAATATAATTTAAGTATATTTTATAATACATTTCTAGCTCTATATAACAACATCATATCATTGTAACCTCTCTGAAATGGTACTCGTCACCTATCGGTCGATTATCAAACTTCACTGCATACCAAATATTAATCATTTTCTTATGACAATTTAAATAAATTTAATTTAACTAAAAATAATAATTTATAAATTTCAAAATTTCTTCCTTAAACTGTTAAAATGGTGTAGTTAAAATTTGGTAGATATTGGTTTCTTAGTTTTCGTGGTTAGCGATCACAAACGAAAAAAAGGCTTGTCCTTTTATATAATTGTATGGATTAAACAAATCCATTACCGTCTAAGCTAATATTAATTATATTAGTTAATTAAAGCTGATAAGTAGTACGTGGAATAGAATATGTAACGGTGTGTAATATTGCTCATGTATCCTATTTTTTTTTAATATATTTTCGAAATCGATATTTGACCGGCGAATCGATATTCGTGGGCTAGATGATACATGACTCCACTTTTGTAATGTCATGAGTCTCCCCTATCAACTTTGAAATTATTTTATGAATTTATATCTAGCTTTGAATTAAATTAAATTTGAATTGCCAACGGCCATACCACGTTGAACACACCGGTTCTCGTCCGATCACCGAAGTTAAGCAACGTCGGGCGTGGTTAGTACTTGGATGGGTGACCGCCTGGGAAAACCGCGTGCTGTTGGCATCTTTAAAATCGTCCGATTAGTTATAGCAGCATAAAAGTGACGTTAAACGAAATAAACAATAAATTTGAATTTTAAGGAACATTTAATTATCTGAGGTATGTAATATATCGGAAAATTTAAATTCAAGAAGAAATACAGAGGAATATTCGCACAAAAACAGCACGCGCCAACTGGCCAGAAATTTAGAAATTAAGTTACAGAAGACAATTACTTGAGGTACACCATGATGGTATAGAAGGATCAATACAATTAGGATTGATTAATTAAGTGCAACTTCTATTGAGATTATTTTATTGGAAAACTAGTTTCGAATGCTAAACATTAATCTTCAGTTCTAAAACATAAAAAAAATTTCAAAATGTCAGTACCTCGTTAGATGGATTATATATACTAAAATTTTTCAAATAACTGAGGAGATCAAACGGATCTCTAAAATATATCAAGAG
The DNA here is from genome assembly GCA_003667255.2 of Euschistus heros. Lineage (NCBI taxonomy): Eukaryota > Metazoa > Arthropoda > Insecta > Hemiptera > Pentatomidae > Euschistus > Euschistus heros. Next base: position 177,520 of record RCWM02000576.1, on the reverse strand, counting down.
TGGAAGGGAGAAGGGAGAGGTAGGTTTAAATAGTAATAAAGTAGAATAAAAAAAAACTGGGCGATCAATTAATCAAAGAATAAAAGAACATACTAGTGAAAAAGATCATACAATGATAAGACCCAAAATTCCAACTTCGCTATCTTTCTAAATGAAAATAACGATACATTTAAAAAATACTCGGGAGTGAAAATGACACATCATGTAGAAAATCGTCTAAAATTCAATATTTATGAATCATTAGAAATAATAAAATAGTTCAAAACCAATCCAAATTTTTGTTTAAATGGCCAGATAAACATTTGCAAGAGTCGCATTCAAAATTTGTATCCAATAGGAACGGAAAATCCAATCAGTTATAGGGAAAATCCCACAAAATGTAACCTACCGGGCCCATCCCCCATCCACTCTTAATATATTTCAGGAGATTAACATATTTAAGGAGATTGATCTCCTTTGAAAACTTTAGTATATATTTGTAATCCAAGTTACAAAGTGCTGATGTTTTGACCGATTATGTTTAACATTCGAAAGTAGTTTCCAAATAAAATAATTCCAATAGAAGTGGCAATTAATTCATCAATTCAAATTACAATACAATTACCCTACCTAAAGTTGCTTATCGGTGAAAAAAGTTAATAAAAGAGGTTAACCAAAAACAGAATTGCAGGAAATTTATTCGCTAAATAAAGTTCAGGTGCCGAGGGTCATATTCTGAATTTGATTTTTGGTAGAGAGGGGTGGGGGAAGGTGTATGGCCATGGTGGTTAGGGTATCGAGTTGTTTTCTTTATTATTATATTGATAAGTATTTCAATTATATATTTTTTTCTAACTATGATTAAAAAGATTATACTAAACCAATAACAATAAATTGATATTAAAAATTATAAATATCGTAATAAATAATAAAATACAATAATTACACGAACGGCATATAATAGCCATAAGAATTGTAAAGCGACCATTAATTTAAAAATAAACTGTTGATTGATCTTTCAACCTTGAACAGAGAAGGGATGTGCTCGTGTTGGAGAAGACATGTAATTCGATTGGTAACACTCTCACTTTTCAGTCATTCTTATCAGGCAAGGAGAATTCATTCCTTTGTGATCATTGTACAGGAGCAAGGACAGGCAGGAGAGTAAAGGATAGTGGAAGGTACACAGATGGAACCATCTCGTTACAGCCATTATGTTCCTATCAAGAAGAGAGTACATCAGGGAAAGCTCGTACCATCAAGGAAGTAATGTTCTGTGGCAGGTGAGGAACTGTCTTCGGTGGCTGTCCTGGGAGTTGGAGGAGGGTGTCATTTTAAATTTGTGGTGTACACCTGGCTATGATGGCATTGGCATTATTGCATTTATCTATATTTATTCTGTTTGTATCTTGAGGTTTCTCTGTTGTTCATTTTTCTTTTATATTTTTGTTACATTTTCATTGTTTCATTTTCGTATTCTGCATCCATGTTTCCCGTGCCTTTTCTCTCTTTTACCTGCCCAGCTGTTCTTACCATTTCACATTAATCATCGTTCGTCTCCTCTCCAGTGTCATTCGTTATTTTCCTTTTATCTTTCTACTTTAATCCACATACAAGACTATAACGACAAGAAACTGCTCGTCGTTACAAACTACTTTAACATTTACTACATTTACTATTACGTTCAAAGCTCCCAATTAATTACAAAAGACTCATTTACATGACTGTAATTAAACCTATTTGGATGTACGGAGTTGAGCTTTGGGGCTCCACTAAACCACACAATTCATCTATTATCCAACCCTTGCAATCCAAAATCCTTCTAAAAATCCTCAATGCTCCTTACTTTGTGACAGATAAACTTATCCATAAAGACCTTAATGTTCCATATGTTGCTGATTTAGCCCATACCAGATACCTACCCTTTCATAGTAAGCTCCATAACCACTCCAATCCACTAGTCTCCCAACTTGCTTCCCACTCCATTCCCGATAATCCTCCGAGGCGTCTGAAAAGAAGATGGCCTTGTGTCCTTTTAGAGTAGCTTTTTATTGAAGTGCTACTATTGAGTAGTTCTCAATAAATAAAAAAAATCTTTCCACTTTCATTTTCCTTAACCTTTTTTTTTTTTTATCCGTTTCTTTTCTTATATCATCTTTTACATTATTTCCCTCGCTCTTTCCCATATTTTCATATTTTTTATTTTTTTATTTTACATTTCCTTCTGTCCTCTTTTATTTTTCATTAATTATACTTTTATCCACTACCCTTTCATTAATTTTATTTATTTTTCCCTCTTATCATTCCTGTCTTGTCCTTAATCTTACCTTGATGCTTAGTATTATTAGTGATTTATGTATCTGTTCTTTTCTATAGCGGTATTTGTATATTGGTTTTTATCTATGTCATTCTGTATTCCATTTGTCATCTGTTTATCGGTCTGTTATTTCTTGTCACATCTAGTATTTTGTTCATTATAGCCGAGAAGAAGACCTGCAAGGCAGGTCGAAACGTTGGCACGTATTAAAATATTTCGACTTAGACGTGGTGTTCCTCTTTGACTGCATCCCTCATCATTATCTTCTCCGTTCATCTTAACAGTCAGGTAAACTTTTATCATTATAAACGTGAGTGTGGAACACAAAGGACAATTATAGATTCTAACCTTTGTGAATTTGTTTAGCATAGAAGGCACGAAAATGAACATCTGTTTGGAGTTATGATGGAAAATATAAGAGACTAATGGCCACCTTTATGAATTGAATATAATTTTTATTGTTTATCAGTTTTATTGTTACATATATTTGAATGATATATGTTCAATGTTGTCAATTGTAATTGTTTTGGTTGAAAACACATCTATTTATTTATTTTAAATCACGTTTATAACTGGCAAACTAGATACCTATCCTTTCATAGTAAGCTCCATAACCACTCAAATCCCGTAATTTCTCAACTTCCCACACCATTCCCGATAATCCTCCGAGGCGTCGGAAAAGAAGATGTTCCCGAGACCTTCTAGTGTAGACTTTTTATTAAAGTGCTACTGATGAGGAGTTCTTTTCAAGTTTTGCCACGTTATTGTAATAGTTAACAGCACATTTACTTGATGTATATATTTTGTGCAGTTGTAAATTTCAATAAATTGTTATAATTAAAAAAAAAAAAAACTTTATGACTAAGTATACATGGTTATTAACAATCATGTCAAGAGTGAAAAAGGATTCATATGGTTTTGTTAATTAGTGATTTGCGGTATTTGATAATAATCAAATAAATAATTATTTTTCAAACCGGATTCGTTTATTCAACCCACGTTACAACACCACATATATTGTTGTTGGCTCCTAAACAGATTGCTTTGGAAACATAAATTGTTGTTAATGGTACACATAGAGCCTGACAAAGATAACCAAATCGGTCTGCTAAGGGACATGGATGTCGATATGATTACAAACCACATTCCGTCCGAGACGAAGCATACAACCGCTTTGCTCCTTAGGCAGGGACGAGATGTGTGTCATGTCTGAGGGACATTGTACCGAGAGTGCCTTTCTGTGTCCTCTTCCAAAAGGTAGGAAGGAACGTCACCGTTACGATTGGCTCCTGATGACCTCTTGCCGAAGAAATGTCCTACCGTTCGATTCTATCGAAAAGGCTACGGTAAAGCAACCAGTGCCACTACGACATGTACTGGTTGGCCATAAATATAGATGTTATGGCTTTTTTAGTCACATGTATTAATTGAATGTAAAAACAGCTAAATAGCAAAGTACGTATTGAGTAATGTATAGTCAAATTGTAAATACTTGAGGTACGCATGATGGTGTAGAAGGATCAATTAGTACTAATGAATTGATTGCCACTTTTATTGGAATTATTATATTAGAATACTAGTTTCGAATGCTAAACATTCATATTCAGTTCTAAAACATACAAAATCCTTTCAACTCATCAGTACTATGGTTATATGGATTATATATAGTGTTATATAAAAGGACAAGCCATTTTTCGTTTGTGATCACTAATCGCGAAAACTGCTGAGCCAATCTGAACCAAATTTTAATCACATCATCTTCATATTTCAAGGAATGTTTAGCAACATTAAATATTTGGTGCGAAGTGGAGTTTGGTAATCGACCGATTAGGCGAGCACCATTCGAGAGAGGTTACAATGGTACAGTGTTATATAGAGATATAAATCAGTGATAAAAATTACTTTTTTTCCAATTCAATTGTTAATAAATAAAAAAAATAAAAAACTATAAATATATGGAGGGACATGTAGATCTCAGGACAGTTTAATAATCAACCGACATGCGGCCATACTGCAACAGAGTTGACAATGGTAAAACCAAACAAAAACAACCAACCATGCCAAAAATCATCACTATAAGGTACCACTCTTCCATAACCAGTCGATATACAATAAATATTAATATTATCTATTACTTTGGTATAGAATATTATATCAGAAGTGTTATTTCCGTTTACCAAGTTTTTGTTAAAATTTCGTGGTCCAGTGCGAGCCGAAGGTCGGTATGCCGGAGGTGATAGAGGCATAAGTTTTATTTATTTATAAAATTTATGGACAGTATTGAAAAAGAAAATTATATTTACTTATTTTTATTATCAGTTGCTAAGACATAGACTGTTCCCGAAATTACTAATTAAGTAGTTACTTGCTCTGATGTTATAATTTGAGTATTATTTGCTGTATGGATATGATATATCAGTATTTCTATTTATTTAATCTTTGTTCACGTAAATATATGTATATAAGAATATTAATTATTAATTTTTAATTATGTAAAATTATGCAGCAAACTATACCAGACTCTAATAATGTGTAGTCAGCTACTCATAAGAAGTGTGTACTAAATTGTTTATATTTTGAAATATTTGTACAAGATTTTTTCTTTAACAAATAAAGTGATTATTAAAAAAAAAAAAAAATATTTTATTATTACTTTGGTATCAATAAATACACTGCAGTATATTTTTTAAAATAAAACCAAGGAAATTATTTAAAAGCACAGACCTATTTTAAAATTTTGATTTCTAAACTTAAAAATAAGATTGAACCTCTTCATGAAGATTCCCCTGATAGCGGTCGCCGAATCCAGGGACAACCTGAACTCCACATTCCTGGGAGTCCTCTGGAGTGATTTGGTTTTTGCTGAAGGCACGAACTCATTTCCAACTCCGTGACTGTCCTCACGGATCATCGTGGAGTATTTGGAATAGCCCCGATATAGGGGAGTTCACAGGCTAAAGATAGATTGCTCCGATCCAATTTTGCCGAAGATATTCCATTTGTACACGACATGACATTGTGTGACGCTAAAAAGGATACATTAGAAAATAGAATTAAATACAAGATGCAGACAGCTGTGGCTGTTATAATGACCGAATGTCTTCCAAATAATTGTAACATTATTATGTATTTAATTGGAGATTTTAAACTCCGTTCTCATAAATCTCATCTCCTGTTTTATTCTTATAACCTAAGGTTTCTAAGAAGATTTTTTTTATACCATATAAATTGATGATATAAATAAAACTGGATATGTGTTTTGGCTGGAAGTTTATACTTTTTTGCTGTAGCGTTCTTTCCACTTTCAAAAATTTAACATTTTGATACGCTCTAGCTCGTTGTTGTAACTCGGATTGAAAATTTGACGACAGTTTCAGAAATTCGAAGGGAAAATATTTGTTGTTGTTGGATAACCTTTTTCTGTAGGACCTCCCGTTTAGGAGCTATATTGCTATGGTTAAAAAGTAACCGCTGTTTTCTCTCGACATTGTATATTTCGAATAATCATTGATTGCTAATTTAATTAAATTCTCATAAAGAAGGCTGTTAAAACTTTTAAATGTAATTTTAAAACTCAGGAATTCTTGGGGTCAGGTTGTACGTAGCACTTTAACGATTAAAAATTTGGGTATTACTTGCGATGAGGTGTTTTGCTCCTTTTAACCGTTACTTTTCGGTAACCAGTTACTGTTTAACGGGAGCGCATTCTAGAGTTAGACATTCGAAATTAGAACTCAATTTCCCCTTTATCAACACAGACTAACTTAGCCCCGATGTTTTGTAGCCTTTGAAATTCCCTCACTGCTCTTCACTACGGTCCCCGTTATTAGCAAAAGCAGCCACAGAATGTTCATTTATTATTCTATATTACTTTAATACCTTATACTCATATATTATATATTATTTATCCATTTAATTTACTACATTATATATTATAAATACTATATTTATCCATATAAATAATATACTTCATATATTATTTATATAATACTATTGTACTATTGATAACATAATATTATTACTTGAGGTACGCATGATATTATAGAAGGATCAATACAATTAGGATTGAAGAATTAATTGCCACTTCTATTGAGATTATTTTATAAGAAAACTAGTTTCGAATGCTAAACATTCATCTTCAGTTCTAAAACATACAAAATTTTTTTAACACATCAGTACTACGTTACATAGATTATATATACTAAAGTTATTAAAAAGGTAAGACAAGAGATCAAGCATGGGCACTAACCTTCGAGGTAACTAAAACAATGAATTCGTGAGAAGTAAAAAGGGGGGCAGGGGCAGGTAGGCTAAGTTTTAGATTTACAATGGGGTTTCACTTATGATTCATTGGATTTTTCCGTTCCTATGGGAAACAAATTTAAAATGGGGCTATTGGATATGTTAATCTGATCATTTAAACAAAAATCTGGATCGGTTTTAAACGATTTTATTATTTCTAGAATATTATTATTATATCAAGTAGAAAATAGCCTAAAATTAAATACTTTTGAATCACTAGAAATAATAAAATCGTTTAAAACCGATCCAAATTTTTGTTTAAATGATCAGATTAACATATCCAATAGCCCCATTTTAAATTTGTTTCCCATAGGAACGGAAAAATCCAATGAGTCATGAGGGAAACCCCATTGTAAATCAAAAATTTAACCTACCTGCTCCCCCTTTTACTTCTCACGAATTCAGTGTTTTAGTTACCTCGAAGGTGAGTGCCATGCTTGATCTCTTGTCTTACCTTTTTAATAACTTTAGTATATATAATCTGTGTAACATAGTACTGATGTGTTGAAAAAATTTTGTATGTTTTAGAACGGAAGATGAATGTTTAGCATTCGAAACTAGTTTTCTAATAAAATAATCTCAATAGAAGTGGCAATTAATTCATCAACCCTAATAGTATTATTAGTTTTTACTTAAATCATTCTCACATCTTGCCATTTATTTATGGCTTCTCAGGCTTTTCACAATTGCCATTTTATAATAAATTGTTGTTCGTTTCATTTAGGGGCTGTTTATAAAAATAATAAATTTAAAAACTTTTATTTCTTTCTTTTCTGGCTATGTTTTTTTTTCTCTAACTTTAGAATACCTTCTATGTAATATTATGACAACAATTTCATATTTATTGAATAAAATAAAATTTTAAACATTGATGTCCAATTTACAAAAGCATATAGTAAGATTTAAATTCACACCTAGAATAGTGGATCGTCGCGCTGAAACGAGGGAAATTCGGAAGTTTTTATTTGAATGGCTACCGCTAGAATGCGCGCCGGTTAAACAGTAATTAGTTACTGAAAAGTAAATGTTAAGAGGAGCAAGCCAACCCTTCGCAAGTAATAATCAAATTTTTAACTGTATAAAAAAATAGTTTTTTTATTGAAATTTACAAATGTAAATGAAAACTGTAAATGAAGATATTTTTTCTGTAGAGAACAAATTGTAAGCGGTGATGAGATCCAGATTCGAAATATATAGATTTCTATAAGAACATTGATGACCAATTTCCTGGACTCCACCCCTCCTCCCTCCCACCCTCTACCCCTCCAGAACACACCACACACCACTCCAGACTCTTGCCGATGTTATGGAGACTCATTAAGATGGTTTACAATCCGATCAGATTCCAGTTAGCCTGCTACTCAAGTCAGATAGCCAGCATTCCCTTTCACACTCCTTATTGGTCTGAGGATCTGACGTAAATGAATTGCTTCGGCGGTGCCCTCTGGATCGTGTAAGTCGTTATATCCGATGTTAGCGGCTATCATTTAGGCACCCGTTCTTTAAATTATTTCATAACATTCCGATCAGCTCAGCTCCGGGCATTCCTGCGAATATTTTATTTATTTATTTTTTTAAATTGCCAGTAGTTAGGTTTTATTTGATTTAAAATGGATAATAATAATAAGGGAGTCCAATCGATTTTATTCGCATACTTGTTCTTAATGAACGGTTGCGGTCTGATTTATAGAGGAAATGATTCATCTTTCACAGTATCGCAGGTAATTACGATGATGTTCTCGGTACCGAAGCAGTTAACGAACATAAAAATAAAATAAAAACTTTTTTAATTAATAATAAAGTTCTGAAAAAACTTTAAAATTTCGTTTGAATATAAAATAATTTTTGTTTATGACAGATATTAAAAACTTTGATATATATATTAAATATATTAAACTACGGCTCCACTAGATACCACAATAATTAGTTAAAATTTAAAAGTTCCTTACTTATGGGAGCAGGCGAAGCCGCGACGGGGTGTGCTAGTTAATCATAAAATCCTACTATAATAGTATATTCAGATTCTACTAGAATATATTCAGATTTTATCCTATAATATCCTAGATTTTCTTCAATGGCGGATGGATGACCGACGTAGAGAAAGTAGAAAGAAGGCGAACACAAGCACACACCTCCCGATGGCTGCCGGCCGACTAGTTTTCTTTACTTCTTGGTCGGCCTTCTTCAAGTCTTTGCCACCACACCTCTAATGTACCTTCCTCCTGCTGTCTAGTTTGGTAAGGTCGTGGGTCGAGGGCATCTTTGAGGACATACTTTCTAATATGTGGTCTGTTCGATCCTTTCTGAGCAAGAGGTACGTGTCAGGATAGAAGAAAACAACATGTTCATTTAGAAGAGCAGATAGTAAACTTTGCACTCTACTTATCAAGCATCAGCTGAGGGGCTTAGACGCGCCGACCGTGAATGTTCTCTCATTCCCACAATGAGGGCTACTTTCACAATGTATTGTTCGGAAGATTTACAAAACATATAGTTTGAACAATTTAATGAAAAGGTGACGGACGTAAGATCTTTTAAGAGATATTAATACAAATAAAACATAATAAAATACATATGTAATAAATCACGTAATTAAGAATGTCTGTAACTTTCTTCTGCATGGATATATATATATATATATATATATATATATATATATATATATATACGATCTCTATCAGACGCTGAATTAGCTGCAAAGACATCAGCTTCTACCCCTGGTGGCCATGGCTAATAAAAAAAATAAAACAATTAACACAATAACATTGTCTAGTCTCCGAAATGAAACAGTACTGAGAATAAGCGAGAATAGAGTTGAGACACAGTCTGGTTTATACATATTCGTGGATCTAGGAAAACTCGACTTATAGAGCCTCCCGCTTCAGGAAATTCTACTTATAGAGGAACTGGAGTTGTGTACACGAACATTTTACTTCGAGTTAACAATAGTTAGTTCGACTAAACGAACGCAATGTATCATATAAATGTAATCGGGAAACGGGATTCACTTCAACTTACAGTGTTTTCGACGAGTTTTGACTTATTGAATTTTGATTATATATGTTAATATTAATTGATATTATGTTAATTTCGGGCTTAACATCCTCATGTGCTCTGAACTTTCATATTTTAGTCTGTGCGAATAAAAAAATTACCATAAAAAATAGTTATTATTCTATAACAATGTAATGCTGCCATATAAATGTTATGGGATTGCACATTAGACATAAAGTTGAATCATAATGATTCCAAGAAAGCCACAGCTGTGAAAAAGAACAGATGGTTCATACCGTACAAAAAATAAAATTTTGCAACTAGAAAAAGAAAAAAAGTCTGTTGAAATACACTATTAGAACACTCTTGAAATAAAACTTTTTGCCAAGTCTTTAGATATTTTTTTTTACCAAGATAGCAAATATAAGTAATGAGAGTAGAAAAAAAAATCATAGTCTGATGAAACTGATCTTTAAAAGTTTATGCATTATAAGAACTTTCAATGTTCTTTTTTTTTTCCTAAGGGGAAGGATCAAACAAGTCTTTCGAAAACGGGCTTTTATCCAAGCTTAAACTTTCACAAACCATTTTGAAACTGAAAGAGCTTAAATATTCCAACTTCTATAGGTAGTACATATCTTATGCAATATCTATAAATGAAAGAAAATATATTTATATAACTGATATCTTGTTTATTGGTGTATTATAGTTGACCGTAATAATGACAAGGTAGGATAAGGTAGGTGGTGGGGGTTAAATTAATTGTGCCTACTTTTCAGGTTACAAAGCAAGCCTTTACCAAGGCTGGGAATAAAAATATTTCACAGAAAATTAATTTTTTTTTTTTTCATATACATTTATTGAAATTTATAACTGTACAAAAAATATACATCAAGTAAATGTATTGATAACGATCACAATAACATGTCAAAACTTGTAGAAGCACTTTATTAAAAATTCAACACTAGAAGCTCTCTAGACCATCTTTGTTTCAGACGCCTCGAAGGATTGTCGGCAATGGAGTGGGAAGCAAGTTGGGAGACCAGTTGATTGGAGTGGTTATGGAGCTTACTATGGAAGGATAAATATCTGGTGTGGGCTAAATCAGCAACATAGGGAACGTTAAGGCCTTTATGGATAAGTTTATTGGTGACAAAGTAAGGAGCATTGAGGATTTTGGATTGTAAGGATGGGATACGAGATGAATTGGATGGTTTAGTGGAGCCCCAAAGCTCAACTCCGTACGTCCAAATAGGTCTAATCACAGTCATGTCAATAAGTCTTTTGTAATGAATTGGGAGCTTTGATCGTTTGTCTAGTAAATGCTGAAGTAATCTGTAACGATGAGCAGTTTCTTGTCGCTTTAGTCTTGGAAAATATGTTTAAAACAGGTTTAAAAAGATTGAAGGTAAACCAAATACTATGTACCTATCCATTATCGTATCATATTTACAAGAGGTTTATGAGTTTAATAATATAAAATCATTCATATTCATCAATAGAAAGCACCCGCTGAAACTTGCTATTAGAGAGACGGCAGTGACACAGTAGCCTTGTGAACTGTTTCGTAACTTGAAGTTAAATCAGTTTGGCGCTACCCTGCCTCTTCGAGATGTCAATGCCAAGCTGGTTTGTCTTAATGGAGGATCATGGCTCTTAGTTACGTTGAGATTATGCTCGGGTAAAAGGAAAATAATTAAGTTCAGAACTTCATTAACAAAGGCACGATAAGGCATGAGAGAGTCAACGCACATTATCCAGAGATGATTCTAGAGAGACAAGACACTACCAGATACGATACTAGAGATTACAGAAGAAGATCCCTCATACAGCTTCTTTTCAGCTTTCGTTTGTTATTCTTTGGCCGATCCATAAATTTAGAATGCATAAGTATGGACTGAATCTCTTGCGATTGAGAACAAATTAGGAACTGAAAACTCTATATGCTGCTCCAGATATTGTAGCCAATATAAAAAGAGGCAGAATTAGATGGCTAGGGCATTTGCAAAGAATGGAGGCAAGTAGGCTCCCTAAAATGATGTTGGAGGGGCACCCGGGTGGAATGAGAAGAAGAGTCGTTCGGATTCGTTATACACAGTAATAAAAAAAAAGAATGTAGAGGACGATCTTCGGACTCTGGGTGTGAAAGGATGGAGAAGGGTTGAGGAGGCCAGGGTTTTACAAGGACTATAAGCGCCATAAGATGATGATGATGATAAAGTTGAGATGAATTTCAATAAATTATTGTAAATGTTGAATCTCTATTGAAATAGATATGTTTTTTGGTTGAGGTTCTATACAAAAACGTCAGGTTGTAACCTTTTTGTCACCCTCAAAAATGTAGCATTTTGATAAGCTCTAGCTCTGTTGGTGTTCCTCAGATCGAATATTTGTAAATAGTTTTGTTATCAGAAATTTAATGGACTATATTATATGATATATATTTATGTTGTTATATAATATTTGTCAGCAGGGCCTACCGATCAGGAGCAATATTGGTATGAATGAAAAAAAGTCACGTATGCCAAATTCTGAGGGATTTTGTGACACGCTAGGTATGTTGGTTATGCTCTCATCGAAAATATGATAGCAGTTACCTGGTTCAAAATTCAATGGAGAATATATTTTGTTTTTTATCATTCGTCGCTAGAACCTACCGTTTAGGAGCTTACGAATTAAAACGAAAAGCTTCTTAGCGAAATTTAAGATCACCCTCTACAAAACCATTAGTAATACAAACAATACAAGAACCGTTAAATTTTGATAAGAAATTAGTAGAGGTGGCAGATGTGGAGGTGAGGAACTAAGATTATCTAGATGAAATCCATTAAAAAAAACAAAAAAACAAAGAAAAAAAGTGATCTACATGAACCTCTTTGACATACCTACCTCCATTTCCCTACTATATTTGTAAATTTAGTAGATAGTATATCCTGAACGTTATGGATATAAAAATTATAAAATAAACTAGAAAAAGTATCAATATTTAAAATGGAAGAGGGAAAAAAGACTGGGTTCGGGCATGGAGAAGACAACGTTACGAAGAAGATAATGGACATGGAAGTGGATGGAAGACGGAGAAGGGGAAGACCCATATAAAGAAAGCAATGGAACCTCGATGTTGCAACTTAGTGGAAAACTCCTATAAAAAAAAAAAAAAAAAAAAAATATATATATCCTGAAGTGTGTTTAAAAACACAATATAATCAATGGATGTTGCAGTGCTGTAATGCTGTAATGAACTAACTGTTATAAAAAAATAAATAATCAACTGATGGATTAAAAATATCAGATAATTTTATCAAACATTTAGATAAGATTATTTAAAAAAAACTAATAATATCGTTCAATTCCGCCATCTTTAAACAGCATCCTTAAGGACAAAAAATAATTCTAATTGAGGAAGGTGAGAGTGGCCATGGATGTCCTTCGGCCTCTAAAAATCGTCAGATCCTGGCAGATCTGTAAAACAGTATCCAAAAGGACAAAAATGGCGGAAGTTATCCTGATAACTTAACAACCGTTAAATATTTCAACATATTATCCTTACAGACGAAAAACTAATAAAATCATTAAATTCCGCCATCTTATAACAGCATCCTTAAGGACGAAAACTGATTCTAATTGTGGAAGGACATCCTCTTTTTTAAGATGGCATATAGAGGAATGAAGGCGTATTTTGAATAAATAAAAAAGTTTTCTTATCATTCATTCAAATCTCTTTTTTCCTGTTTAATCCTTTCGATTTGGTCTTCATCATAATTTAAACCTTCAATTATTTTGTGGATGATAATTATAATTTAGTGTTTTGTTTTGTAATGCACAAAATTCCGTTTTATGTTTCTAGGACAAAACTTTCGAATCTCACTTATGAGCGTAGGCATTCAATTTCATTCATATATATTACCTATAAATAAGATTTTCTGATTAAGAATCGACTGTTAGAAGACTCGCGGCCTATTTACTTTGAAAAAACTAATTGACATAGGATGAGTTATCCCAAATTAGCGGTGAGATTTCTCATAAGGTTCGGCGGGTTTCGAACCAGTTCAATAATCGAGTTAAGAACGTGTTTACAAACTGACAACACTACACATAAATTATCCAAACATTAATTAATGGATATAATTTAGAATATAACATATAATGTAGGGAGAAGCGTGACAGGAACTAATTACAATATAAATCCTATAAAGTCAAATAGTCCAATTATATTTGTTGTTGGTGTATCTTTATTAACTGTGTGTTTATGCTCTTCAATGAAAGCGTGTTTTGTTTTTTTTAAGACACTTCTTTAGGCTTTTGTTTTCTGAATTGTGAACGAGAATACTCCGAGTAACTAAATGCTCAGGCCAATAACTAAATTGGTTCATATCCTCAAATATATTAGTAACATAATTAAAGTATTTTTTTTAATTAATCTAGTTTATAATTATATTAATTTTATAAGTACCACAGTCACCACGTTAATTCTATCGATTCAAAAAGATTATTTGAGTAGACTTCATTTAAATATAGGTTTTTGGGTAGTTTCTGATTTAGAGGCTGTGATTCATTCATTTATCCAAGGGGATTCTTTCTAGAAATAATTGAAATTGTGGATAAACACAGTAGCTCTAAAGAAAACCGGCAATTCATGGAATTTATATATTTATTTATTTATTTTATTTTTTTTTTTTTGTGATTTCACATGGGTTTGTTTCTCCGTTCGAAAAAATGAGAAAAATATAATATCCGAATACATTAATTTATCAATATATTAATAATCATTTATGATTTTGGGTTATGCAAAATATCAGAGATGCATACTTTTTGGGGTGCATATTACTAAAAAAAGATCCTATTCGTTTTTACTTCTCTAATTCAACTAATTTAATTTAGTTTTCTTATTATTGTAATGATATCTTATATAAAAGATCTCACGATTTCTTCCTTCACATCTTAAGAAAATGATTTAAAATAAAAAAAAAATTAGGCCAAATCCTCATAAGTGAAATCACATAGCGTTCACCTTGAGGAAAGATTCCTGCTTAACAGTATTACTAGCCAAATATTGTATCAAGGATTATGCTTAGATTGTAGGCAAAATCACTGAAATTAAAAATAAAAAAATAAATAAATAAAATAAAAATAACTTCATGGTTTTATAAAATCGACAAATATTCACACTAAAGATAAAAAAACATACAACAATACTAGACACACCAAATATCATTAGAGTTTATTAAAAATATTCGATAATTTTATTTATAAAAATATATTTTTTATTGTCCGTGATTCGATGCAATTTTATTTATTTTTTTATATATATTTTTAGAGGTGGAGACTGTTTGTCCCACAATAAAAAATAAAAAATATATTTATTGATCTATTTCTCTATTTTGAAACCAAAACTCGACAACATTTGCCCAAATATGCCTATTCTGTATTTTGTAGATGGATTTTCTTTTTTTTTTCTCATAAAGATGATCAGACACTACCAATCATGTTACCATATAAACACCATTGACCACCATATCCATATTAGTGCCAACTCGATCAGAGAACTGACATGAACAGAGGCCTCGGCAATAAACCATAAAATAGAACGAACGTTTCCCGAACGGCCCTCCGGGGCCCGAACTGATTCCCAGAAAAGGCAACCAATAAGATACACCTTACACCTTGCACCTTAGATCATTAAGATATAAGATAGCAGTTTGAGCAATATCTGCAACAGAGTCGTGCTTTAAGTTTCGCAACGACCTAAATGCAAGAAAGAAGAGAACTCGAGGCGATAACCGATTTTAAAAAGCGGTTCCAAATTAAAGGGTTGTCCGATCCAGGCTAAATTATTTTTTAAGAACTCTGTAGCAAGTGGCGGTGCTATACTTGGGCACAGCACACACACCAGCTGTTCGGAACCATGTACAGCTAAGGAGCAGAGTATGAGTTAAGGGTATTTCGAAATGTTTAAAGGTTAGTTAAAATGTTTATAAGATTAATGAACAAGTTCACTTCGGACCTACTAATAAAGGAAAAGCTTAAAGTATGTGTTCGTATATGATCTATTATCTCTGTCATTTAGTTCCAATAAACGTCCAGTTTAACATTTACTAAACAAACTCCTAATTAAATACAAAAGACTCATATACATGACTGTGATTAAACCTATTTGGACGTACGGAGTTGAGCTTTGGGGCTCTACAAAACCATCCAATTCATCTCCTATCCAATCCTTACAACCCAAAATCCTCAATGCTCCTTACTTTGTCACCAATGAACTTATCCATAAAGATCTTAATATTACATATGTTGCTGAGTTAGCCCAAACAAGATACCTATCATTTCATAGTAAGCTCCATAACAACTCAAATGCACTGGTTTCTCAACTTGCTTCCCACTCCATTCCCAATGATCCCCGAGGCATCTAAAAAGAAGATGGCCTAGAGACCTTCTAGTGTAGAATTTTTATTGAAGTGCTATTGATGAGTAGTTCTTTACAAGTTTTGTCACGTTATTGTAATAGTTAACAGCACATTTATTTGATGTATATATTTTGTACAGCTGTAAATGTTAATAAAAAATAAAATAAAAAATATTATCGTTTGCAGTATTCATAATTTGCATAAATATTTTTTTCAACGAATTTAATTTTAAAAGTGGATATATCTATTACTAAATAAATCAATTAAAGTCATCCCTGTAGGCCTCCCATCAACGAAATAAGTATTTAAAAATAAATATAAAGATCAGGATCTAATTCCAGGAGAAATGATTGGATAAATGATGCTGCTCTTATAAATAAAGTTGTTGCTGAGGAATCACATTTACACATTTAATTTTACATTATCATTTACATGACAGTTATCAGACTTATTTGGACATAAGGAATTGATTTTTGGGGCCCACCAAACCATCTAACCTATCTCCTATCCAATCCTTGAAATCCAAAATTCTACGAAAAATCCTTATCCATAAAGACCTCAATTCTATATGTTTCTGATTTAGCCCAAACCAGATACCTATCCTTTCATAGTTAACTCCATAACCATTCAAATCCACTAGTCTTTCAACTTGCTCCTAATTCTATTCCTGATAACCCTCCGCGGCGTCTGAAAAGATGATGGCCTAGGGACCTTCTCAAATAGAACATTTATGGAAGTGCTACCAATGGGTAGTTGCTTCACATGCAATTGTCATTTTATTATTTTATGTTATTATCACATTTACTGGATGCATGTTTTTTTTTTTTATTTACAGTTGTAAATTTTAATAAATAGATAATAAGTAATATTATTGAAAAGATTGTGAGTTGAAGATAATGAGTGTTAAGAAGATGGTAGGTCTTTTCCTCTTGGCTATAAGAGTAAATAAATATATAAATAAATCGGTAAGGCATTCCTGCAGCAGAAATATAAAATAAATGTCTGTTCCTCCAGAAACGGATGGAATGAAGAATGGTAGGAATACAGGATGTGTACTGTTGAAATGAGAGATAGGTGAAAGAAACTACAGAATAATCTGAAAACGAGGGAACGAGGGTGATACTTGATACTACTATCTACACTTTGGTGTACTTGTACTTAAAAATGATTTAAATGTATAATGTAAAAGTGTGAATTACATAACGAAGAACAAAAAAAAAAATCCTTGATAATTCAGTAGTAGCTATGTTTTGTTATCATTTCAAACAAGAGCGATATATATCAAACTGTTCTAGTCATTCATTACCTGTCATCTTGAGAACACTATTCAGTAGTCGAGGCGTGGAGGACTGACATTTGGGAGAGGAAGTATTTTGCAACAGCTGTATTATTCACAACAGCTGTATTATTCACAACAGCTGTATTATTCACAACAGCTGTATTATTCACAACAGCTGTATTATTCACAGCAGAAATGTTATTCACAACTCGGTATTTCGAAGATAACGTCACATAGGCTGTGCAATGCCAAAGGTCCTTGCATCACCAGATCTCATTAAATTAAATCAACTGAATACATTTTTGTCGTAGAATCAAATACAATTCTCGATAATAATAAGAAACATAATTTCAACTTCGCAATACATCTAAACAGTAAGGAAAATAAAAATTAAAAAATTACCGTTTTGTGAAATGCATGAATCCCTAGAAGTTAAAACATTTTTTTGTTCATTTCGTTTAACGTCACTTTATGCTATGGCAAATCGGACGATGCTACGGTGGGAGTCCTAAATTTTGTCCATCCAGTTATAATTAGGATAGGGATCTTTAACGAGTACCTGACATCGCACAGGCTCAGGAGCGCCATTTTACGTCCCTTCCGAGGGAAGGCATAGCTAAGGATTTTTTACTCCCTTTAAAAAAGGTCATCTGCCGGGCAACGAACCCGCGATCTTGGGTTTAGTAGGTTGCTATGCTAACCACTAGAAGTAAAAACATGAAGATCCTGTTTGTTGTTGTCCCATAATGCATTCTCTCTTTAGGACACTAATTTAAGGTTGTTTATGGACAATGGGCTGTATCGATAAATTTTCGTTAATGTTTTTATTGAAAAATCATCACGGTGTATTACGGAATTCTTGAATGAGTGAACCCCGCGGCATTAGTTTCAAAACAAAGTATGGGTTTTTGATATATCGTGGGACAGAAAAAAGGGCTCAAGATGACCTTTACAAGTATTGAAGAGCTTTTTTAGCAACCTTTGGTGATACAATAGAGTGTGGAATGTCTAAATATACGTACTGTGGGTCACCATAGAGTGTGGAATGTCTAACTATACGTACTGTCGGTCACCATAGATAGGCTGAAGGATTGCTATTGCACGAGCATAAGGTTAAATACAAATCTTCATAGTGCCCAATTCTTCTAAACCCAGCATATTTTTGATTGGTTCTATCACCCACTTTTTTAAAGGGTAAAAAATTGATTGACTAACTTGACTTCATGATTTAATTTAAATAAAAGTTCTTTATGATTCATATCATTCATTTTTTATGATTGTCTTTGAAAATTCTCTTTGAGAAAAACAACTTCCAAAACATTGACTAACAGTTTCGAGTATATTGAAGTTCATCGATATCAGAGGCATAAGGCCTAATAATTACAATTCATGTTAAATATATCATTTAATGGAACAATTTAAACATATATACTTTTTTTTGGGAGAGGAGGAGAGAGAAAATGTGGGAACGTCGAAAATACACAAGTGGAAAGCGCGGAAGGAAGCTACATCTTCTTTTGGATAGGAATAAAAAAAAACGTAGAGGAAGATATCTATAGCCTTGGCAGATATCTGTCTAAGATCGAGGAAGATGACTCCGCACTTCCGGACATCTCGTGTCAGGAGTATTGCTACCTCGTCACTTTACCGAGTCATCAGGTGACACGCCATTGGTCAGTAGTAGCAAACCATAATGCTATAGGTGACTACCAATATAAATATACATTCCAAATATTCCGAGACCAAGTCTTATGAATTTTCGATTATTATTTACTTACGAAATTAGAGCGTGTCAAGAAAGCCCCAACAATTGTAAAAATTGATGAATTAATTGCCACTTCTATTGAGATTATTTTATTAGAAAACTAGTTTCGAATGCTAAACATTCATCTTCAGTTCTAAAACATACAAAATTTTTTCAACACATCAGTAGTATTTTACATAGATTATATATACTAAAGTTTTTTAAAAAGATAAGACAAGAAATCAAACATAGGCACTCACCTTCGAGGTAACTAAAACAATGAATTCGTGAGAAGTAAAAGGGGGGGCAGGTACGTTAAGTTTTTGATTTACAATGGGGTTTCCCTTATGATTCATTGGATTTTTCCGTTCCTATGGGAAGCAAATTTAAAATGGGGCTATTGGATATGTTAATCTGATCATTTAAACAAAAATCTGGATCGGTTTTAAACGATTTTATTATTTCTAGTGATTCATTGATTGATGATTTAGATGGATAGCGAAATTGAAATTTGGGGTTTTGTTAGTGTATGCTCTTATATGTTCATTTACTCTTTGATTTACCGATCGTCCGGTTTTTCCCGTGTATTTTGCTTCGCAGTCATTACATTTTAATTTGTGTACGCCGCTTTTTTGGAAAGGGTCTATTTTGTCTTTTGGTGAAGGGAAGTATGATGACAATGGTTTATCTATTTTAAATGCAGGGTTTAAAAATTTTTTTTTAATTCTTTCCCGACTTTAGCGGATATTGGGCCGTAGTATGGTATCAAAAATATATTTTGATATATTCGAGTGTTTTAGTTACCTTGAAGGTGAGTGCCCATGTTTAATTTCTTGTCTTACCTTTTTAAAAAACTTTAGTATATATAATCTATGTAACATAGTACTGATGTATTGAAAAAAATTTGTATGTTTTAGAACTGAAGATGAATGTTTAGCATTCGAAACTAGTTTTCTAATAAAATAATCTCAATAGAAGTGGCAATTAATTCATCAATCCTAATTGTATTGATCCTTCTGTACCATCATTGTGTACCTCAAGTAATTGTAAAAATGTAGGCAAAAAGTGACTGTTTTTCAGTCAATCCAATATAGCTCGTAAAAGGTAGGTTCTAGAGAGAAATGCCATATAGCAAACAACATTCTAATTTTAATTTCTAATGAGAGTACTATTGGAAAAGTTTCAATCTGAACGACACTAACAGAACTAGAGAGGGTAAAAAAAAATAACCTACACTTAAAAACAGAGGTTTCAAACATAACTTTTTTCATTCAGACCAATATAGCTTCTAAACGGTAGGTTGTAGTGAACAATGTTATAGAACACAAAAAATATTTTCTTCATTAAATATTTGACAAGGGAACTGTCGTAGAATACTCGATCAGAGCAACACCAAAACCAAAAGTTAGAGCGCTTCAAAATGTAACATTATTTCTTATTATATTTTGGAATGTTATATTATGTTTTTTATGTTCCTTTAATCTCTGGATAATAATAAGGAGCAGAAAATCAACTTCGCAATAAATCTAAACAATATGTTAAATAAAAAATTAAAAAATACCTTTTCGTGAAATGCATGGATCCCAAGAAAAAAATCTTTATTGTTCACCAAGAATGTATTCTCTCCTTAGGACACTAATCTAAGCTTATTTAGGGATAATGGGCTGTCTCGATATGTGCTGTTTTTATGAGCACAGTGTATTACGGAATTCTTGAATGAGCAAATCCCGCGGCATTGGTTTGAAAACTATATGTTTTTGATAAATCGTGGGAAAGAAAGAATTTTTTCTTCCCCCCAAGCCCCTATTGGATAATTCTTGAGTTGAATGGGATTTTGGGAATTTCTATGGATGTTTGGCCTTTTTCTGTACTGGGTACACAGTAAGGCCAACAGGAAGTTTGTGAAATCTTGAGGTGTGGGTTTCAGAAAGATTTATATTTAGGTGGTGGGGCTCACCTAAACCTTGTTATGTGGAAACTTATAACTAATTTTTATAAAATTAATAAAACTAAAGAAATGTCCTTATGGTCACATTCCTGATCAGTGTCTACTGGGCTGTGATTGTTCCGCTTCTGCCTTCATTACGGTCCGGTTGTTAGTTGTCAAGAGGGCCTTAACAAGTACTGATGAGGTTCTTTAGGAAGCTTGAGGACCGATTTATAACAAGAAGAATGTCAAATTTTTGATCTGAGCAAGAGCGTTTCAAAAAAGCCCCTGCACTTAAAAATAGAGGATTCAGACGTCACTTTTTTCATTCAAAGCAATTTAGCTCCTAAACGGTAGGTTCCAGTGACCAATGTTACAAACAAAACTTATTTTCTATTAAATTTCTGACAAGGGTACTATCATTTATAACAAATTTTTTTGATCAGCAAGAGCGTTTCAAAAACCCCCTGCAAAAAAATAGAGCAATGGCGTTTCAAAATGTTACGTTATTTAAAGCGAAAACAACGTTACGTCAAAAAACTATAGACCCCAACTGAAAGACGTATCCATGTAAAAATCGAAAGACTATCTAAATAAAAATTTCCTCTGAGTATGCTCTTGATGAATATGTAATTAGACCATAGCCCTGCCTTCAGTTAGGTAACGGGAACAGAACTGCCTCCTTCATGTCCTCCATCTGCCACCTGGAGTAATCGATCTGAAGATGGGTGAGGTAACAGTGAGAACAATGTCAGAGAACAATGGCTGTGAATATTCGTCCTGGAAGAGATGACAAGTGGATGATGCGGAAGAGCTCTTGTTAACATGGGTTACGAAAATGGAACCCACTCCACTGCCATGGCTACTGCCCTACATACCATCTACCTTCCTTCCTCACTATAAAGGTATCTTCATTCTCATCAGCCTTGTAATTAAAAAATTTGTATACGGTTACATATTTAATATCCAGTACCGGATGGACGTTCTAACCATCCGATCCTCCAGCTATATTATTGTTCTAAAATTGCTTAACCACCTTGCAGTTTAAAACAGCACTAGCTTCGAGATATTTTCTAAATTTATATATTTATGTTGGAGTTTTAACACTGGCCCGCTTCTCTACTAAAGTCTTGAGGGACTATGCTATTAGACAGCTCTAACTCAGCCTCAACTCGATTTACAAGTGTTGCAGGTGAGAGAATAGCGTCGGGGTCACTCTGGTCTGGCCTGCTCTTACGTAAATACGATATACAAGCTTGGTTCGAGGTTCTTAAAGATGTTTGTAAAGAGTCAGCTATTAATATATATATATATATATATATATATATATATATATATATATATATATATATATATATATATATATATATATATAAGTCAAGGCCCGAAGCAGGTTAGTATTAGTCCTAATCCTATTGCTAGCCATAACAAACATTGTACATGTATAAATAGAACTGCCTCAGAGCAATAAATCAGTTGTATTTCAACAGTTACCAAACGTGTTTTATTCTCCTTTTTATTCTTTTTTTTTAAGTTTTATTCTACACTCAACTTATCTGGTGCCGAAACCCGGGACGACGGGGAGAGAAGACCAAGGTAGGAAAATTTTTTCCTTTTTTTTTTACGGTCTAGAGTGAGTGTTGTAGATGGAGAACGTCTTGAAGCCAGCCGTTCTTCAGATTAATCCTGAGTCTGCAATACCGAGAGAAAAACTATGGCGGAAGCCCATGCCAACACCCTTGCCTGGCTGAAGGTGAGAGCGGCCACGGCTCAAGATCTCCGAAAAGCAGTATCGGACATAGAGCGATTCACGGGAGAAATGGGTGAGCTGAACCATTTCCTCAAGAGCGTGGATCGGGTAATGACACGAATCGAAGTGAAGAGATCGGAAGCACTCCTGGACGCGCATGACGCGGAATCTTTGAGGGCGGACCTAGTGTGCCGCATAAAGAGAGGTGTCCTGAACCTCATACAGGCGGACGAGGAGACACCATGGCCTGTCATAAAGGAAAGGTTAAAGAAGGCATACGGGGGAGGAAGGTGGACCCCGGAAGAAGATCTCTTCCAGCTATTCCGAGATACTAGACACCCGAGACAGAGCAACGGGCAGTACGCCGGTAAGCTTTTGTTACAATTTAACAAAATCACCGATAAGATGCGGGAAACGGCGTCCGCACCGGAGGTGGAAGCAAGGATGGCCTTTGTGTCTACCATCCTGAAGGTCCAGTTGGCACGGGAGACGGGAAGGAAAGACGGCCTACCCCGGGAAAAGTCCTTCACCGAGTGTGCCCAAGAAATGATGGATTCCAGCGCAAGGGAAGAAGAGGTACCCGAGCGGGAGGAATCAGGATGGAGCAGGGTGACCTACAGAAGACCACGGGAATCACCTTGGAGTAGGCGGGACGCTCGGCCAGAACCAAGAGGAGGAGAACGGAGAAGGCAAGGGGCGAGGAGACCAGCGCCCAACGGGAGGAAGGAGGAACGGCGTTGTCACGGGTGTGGCAAACAAGGGCACCTAGTGGCGCAATGCCCCCGCACCAAGTGTTTTGAGTGCGGGACCGAGGGGCACATTGCCAGGCAATGCCCCTATATCAGGAGGAGGGACAATTCAAAAGGTGAGCCTATGGAGGTGAATAGGCTCGTGAGGAGGCCAAGAAAGACATCGGAGGCCTCGAGATTGTCGGGAGTCTCAGCGACATCATGCTCCGAGACAGAGAGAGAGGAGGAGGAGCCTGGAAGCAGCGGGGATGAGAGGGACCACCAGCAGCCGGGAGCGGATTGGCCGAAAGAGAGGGACACAACCCAGACGCGTGGCGGCCTGAGGAGGGTGCCAGCAGAGAGGCGGCCGCGTACTAGAGACCAACAGCGTGAGGGCGAGGAGCGGCGGCCTGCCTATCATCAGGGTGGAGAAAGGAGTGCGCTGTCTGGTGGATACCGGCAGCTCGAGTACCATCCTGTGCCGGAGAGCAGCGGAGAGGATGCTGAGAAGAGACAACGGGACACTCCAGATAAAGGTATGTGATTGCAATCTTATCACTCTGGGTGGCCCTTGTACTGTAGAGGGAGAGGTGGAGGTGGATTTGGACCGATGGTCGGAGAAAGGGGGAAAATTAGCAGTCCACATCATGAGCGAAATGTGTAGGGCATATGACGGGATAATCGGGTGCGACCTGTTAGAGAGGGTGGGTGCGCGGATCCGAAATAACAAAGGGAGTTGGACTGTGAGAATCGGAACAAAAAGGTACAGGCATTATACGGGTAGTAAGAAGGAGGTTACAGGGCAGATCGGGGTGGTGTCGAAGTCGGAAGAGTGGAGAGGGAAAATTATGAATGAATTCCGGGACATATTCTTCAAAGAGGGAGATAAATTGAGCGTCACGGGCAGAACGGTCCACGAGATCCCACTAAAAGAGGAGAGGGTGACTTACATAAAAGAGCGGAGGTACCCACAGGCGCTGAGGCAACACATACGGGAGGAGATTAGGAACCTCAGGGAGCAAGGCATAATAAGGGATAGCACTTCGCCGTATAATAGCCCTTTATGGGCAGTAAGGAAAAAGAGCGCGCCGGGGGAGGAGAAGTATCGGGTGGTAGTAGATTACCGGAAGCTGAACGAGAATACTAGGGATGAAAGGTACCCGATCCCCAGGTTCGAGGATATCCTAGACAGGCTTAGCGGGGCAGTGATTTTCAGCACCCTAGATCTCAAGGCGGGCTACCACCAGATAAAAATGCACCCAGGCGACCAATGCAAAACGGCGTTTACGTTTGAACGGGGACATTACGAATTCACGCGAATGCCATTTGGACTTAAAAACGCGCCCGTGACGTTTCAAAAATTAATGGATGAGTTTCTACGGGGGGTCGACGAGAACATATGCCAAGTCTACATGGACGACCTGTTAGTCTTCAGTAAATCAGAGAGGGAGCACGTCAGACACTTGAGGGAGGTGTTCGAGAGAGTTAGGCGGTTTGGGTTGAAACTGTCCCCCGAGAAATCTAGGCTCGGAGAAAAAGAGATAAGCTTCCTAGGGCATACCATTTCGGAGGAGGGCGTGAGACCCGACAAAGGGAAGGTGGACGCGATCGCGAAGATGGCGATTCCGAGGGATGTAAGGGGATTCGATGCTTGATGGGGTCACTTAACTATTACCGGCGGTTCGTTCCGGAGATGGCGCGATTCCTCGTACCCCTTAATGACTTATTAAAGAAGGGACGTAAGATCGTCATCACCCCGGTAATGGAAGATAACATTAGGCGGTGTCTAGAAGAGCTCAAGAAGGAACCGGTATTAGCTTTCCCCGACTTCGAGAAGACATTCACAGTGACCACCGACGCGAGTGAGTACGCGCTGGGGGCCGTATTGTCTCAAGAGAGTGAGAAAGGGGATCGACCGGTGGCGTACGCGAGCCGGAGACTGACCGACGCGGAGACCAGATACAGCGCGTTGGAACGGGAACTACTCGGGATTGTGTGGGCTGTGGAGCACTTCCGTCCGTATATCTTTGGGAGGAAATTTAGAGTCCATACAGACCACAGACCCTTGCAGTGGGTTGGCAAGCTTAAAGAGTCCTCCGCGAGAGTTACGCGATGGAAGGAGTTCCTCAGTCAATACAATCTCGAGATAGTGTACAAGCCGGGTAGAGAAAACGTAGTGGCAGACTGGCTGTCGCGAGCGGTTACGGTCAATGCGGTCGAGGAGAGGAAGCGGGGCCATCGGGGGATATCCGTCAGTTCTTGCGTGAATGGACACCGGAGGGGGAGGGCGACGAGGGTACGCGAAGCGCTGAGAATGAGACCCAAGAAGATAATGAGTCCCAAGAAGAAGGGAGTTCCGAAGACGAGAGACCCGCAGAGATGGAGGAAGTTGATGAAATGATAAATGATAAAAAGTTGCAAATCATTTGGAAAACCAAGACTGAGGGTCTACCGAAAGCGGAATTCTCAGAGTACGGGAAGAGCAGCATCATCACTATCTGGACGGAACCAGGAATTAGGGAAGAACCGCTGCTCAAAATTTTGAAAGGAACAACGAAACCCAAGAAGACATACCATATATACGTGGGCAACCGGACTATATGGGATAAGATAAGTAGGTTATGGAAGCAGGAAAAGATAGGTTCGGACAGGACTTTTATTCGATGCGCAAGATGGTCGAGACTATCCGGGACACCGAGAAACAAAAAGAAATAACCTCGTCGTATCACGTTGGGAAGACCAATCATCGCGGGGTCCAAGAAACGCTTCAGGCATTGAGGAGACGGTATTTTTGGCTCGGGATGAAGAACACTATACGGGAAGTCATAGGGTCGTGTGAGGTATGCCTAACCACTAAGTACGATCGTCACCCCCCGGGATGGATTCAAGAGGAAACACCCACGGCGGAAGCCCCATTAGCCGAGCTCCAGATCGACACCTTCACGTGGAGAGGGTACCGATGGGTCACGATGCTTGACATGTTCAGCAAATTAGCCCTAGCACACCTCGTACAGGACAAATCGGCGGAAGCGGTATTAGGGGCACTGCGAATATGGTTCACGTTCTACGGGATACCGGACCGAATTACGTCAGACGGGGGTCTCGAATTTGATAACGCGGCGGTCAGGGCCGAGGCCAAAGAATTGGGAATTCGATGGCATATAAATACCCCAGGGCATCCCAAGGGCAGAGGGGGTATCGAGAGACTCCACGGGACCCTTAGTGACCATCTGCGGATATACCAACTTGAGAAGGGGTTAGAGCCCGATGTCGCGATGGGGAAGGCGATTGTTGCCTACAACAATTCTATCCACGCGGCTACGGGATTCTCGCCCCTAGAGATCGTATTCGGGCTCCGAGAAAGACGAAGGGACGTTCGGGACACTGCATCGGACCAGGGAACCATCAACTTCGTCAAAAATCGCCGCGCGGGGTTAGAAAAGATTAGGAGAAAGGCGCGGGAAAAGATCACGAAGGAAAAATCACGGAGAGTCGAGAGAGAGAATTTGAGGGTGCGTGACGTCACCGGGAAGATAAAGATAGGAATGGTGGTATATCGGAGAAGGAGTTCAAACCGCGGCAAGGAGGTTTGTCGGTACGAAGGGCCATTCCGAGTGATAGCGATAAGAGAGCACAACGTGGTGACGCTTGAGAGCGTCAAAGAGCCGCGAAAGCGGAGAAACGTGCACGTGGAGCAATTAAAAATTCCTATTGAGGAACAAGTTATACCCTGATCTGTGAGTGGCCCGTTGCCAGCAACGGTAGAAGAAGTTTATTTTTGTAAAAATTGTTTTTTTTTATGAGAAGAATGTTTTTTTTGGAATTCAGAGAAAATTTTGTCGTGTAAAATTGATTTTATTTTATTTTATGTCTAGCGTAGCGATGTATATAGTGGAGGTAATGTAAGATTGTAAATAAGAGAAAAGAGATTTATAATTTTTGTACAGAGGAAATCTTTTGTTTTGGGTGTGTGTGTGAGTGTGCGTGCGTTTTATTTTGTTGTGAAGAAGTTCATTTTTTTTTTTTTTTTTTTTTTTTTTTTGGATGAGTGTATAGTTGTTAGTTAGGTTTAAGTCTTATAATGTAAATAAAAGTTTAACTATCGTACTATGTTGGGGTAATGTTTTCTTTTGTGTTTTATCAGATGTACTTTGTATCATAGCATTAGTTGGTAGAACAATGGACGGGATGGGATTAGGATGCTTATGTACCACTATCTGCTTCGGCCTTTGACCATGAGGGGATCAGTCGCTGGACTCCTTAATACCGTATCGGTATCAAGTGCCCAATATTAAAGTTTATGGAAAATAGCCATAAACTGGAGGGGGGAAGTCAAGGCCCGAAGCAGGTTAGTATTAGTCCTAATCCTATTGCTAGCCATAACAAACATTGTACATGTATAAATAGAACTGCCTCAGAGCAATAAATCAGTTGTATTTCAACAGTTACCAAACGTGTTTCATTCTCCTTTTTATTCTTTTTTTTTTTTTTTTTTTCTACACTCAACTTATCTTATATATATATATATATATATATATATATATATATATATATATATATATATATATATATATATATATATAACAAAATTTTTTTTTTTTAACATATTTATATATATATATACTTGCGAGGCATATTACACGCTTGGTTATGTTACAATTTTTTTTTTTTTTTTTTTTTTAAAGTACAATTGATTTTATAGCTTTATAAATACATAGGTATACACAGTAGTAAATACAAAATTATAATAATAATAATACGAAATAAATAAAATAAAAAATAATAATACGAAATAAATTTAAAAAAAAATAAAATAAAACAAAGAAAAAATATACATATATATATATAAAATAAAGAATATAAGAAGGGAGAAATACAGCAATATATATATATATATATATATATATATATATATATATATATATATATATATATATTTAAATACATTTTGTTGCCTGTTTTTAAATTAGTAAACAAATGATATACAGATATATAAATTACTAATTAGAAGTCACTTTAAATATAAACATGTTTGTATGCAATTTAATCTATTTTTGGACAATTAAATATTTTATAGATTACTCATATATATATATATATATATATATATATATATATATATATATATATATATATATATATATATATATATATATATATATATATATATATATATATATATATATTATATATATATTTTTATACATTAAAAACAACGTTTATTATGATTTTGTGCTTATTTTTCTCAAAGCTCTATAATCCGAATTTTTCGCTGATCCGAACACCTTCTAGCAACAATTAGTTTAAATTAGCGAGATTCTACCGTATAATGATAATAAAAAAGCGGATTGTATTACTTTTGCTGTTGTTTTACTATTGTATAACAGGTAAATTTGTTGTATTATACATATTTTGCATGGACGTTTAGAAATCCGTGAACCGTACTCAACAATCTATCCATAATTTAGTGATAAATCCGCATTCGACTGGCGGAACCCGTTACGAGAATATCGTTATGAGATTTTCCGTTACTAAATAACAATGTAAACTGGATTGATGGTCAGATTTTGTTAAAGTGCCATAGCGTATGAAATATATTAAGTTTTATAATGAAAATTAAGAAAACAAACTATGTTGATACTCACCTAAGTTAGTGAAAATTTTATATAAGAAGGACTTCTAAAAGTTATCAGTTCTTAGAATAAATTGAGATTTAATAGAAAGAAAGGGAGAGTCAGGTAAATGGACAATCCCTTGAATATCAACAACTAATGATGCAGTAAGTTTTACATTCGAAACTAATAAAAAATTCCAATAATTTATCAATTTTAAAAGAGAGTTTTTCAAGTAAATGTTTAGGAAATGCAATTGATACGCTAACATTCTAATAAATGAATATAATTTTAAGATATTTGTATTTTCTAGAATAAACGTAATAAATATTGAAAACATTTATATGTAGTTAAATATAGTTTTAGGCACTATAGACAATTAGACAAAATAATAATAAGGCCTGAGTAATGCCACGGACAGACTAGAAGACCTAAACACAGCGTGGCTTTTTTTGGAAGAAAATTATAGAGACTGGGTACGCAGGCTGTGTAATTCCCTTGAAACTGAAACTGAAATGCCACCACATTCACAAAAAAGTGAAAGACCTAAGACCAAAGGCCTTCGAAGTAGCAGTCGTTTCGACAGTTCCTTTCTAAATTTAGAAAAATTGTATTAACTAATACTCGTTTTTTTATCATTTAAATGCCATATTTATTTCATATATATTATTGTTTATTTTTGTGTGTTTATTATGCATTCAAAAATAAGTATTATTGAAATAATTGGTTGTGAATAGAGAAAATTTAGAGACTAGCTTTGTTTATATTTCTTTCTGACTGACATACATCGGGTTCGATCAAATTAAAGAAAAATTAGATATAGAATCACAAATCTTATGTCTAGGTAATGGTATATAAAGATATCTATTGTGGTGATTTGTTGAGAACTGAAATATTTTATTTTATAAAAATTGTATTTACCTGAAGAATTATCTTGTAATAAGAGTCCACATTCACCAACTAAAAAAAAAAAAAAAAAAAAAAAAAAAAAAAAAAAAAAAAAAAAAAAAAAAAAAAAAAAAAAAAAAAAAAAAAAAAAAAAAAAAAAAAAAGAAAAAATAATGAAACCAAATGAATATAATATTGTAATTATATAAAATTAAAATAACTTAAAAAATAAAGTTTGCAATTTTATCAAAAGTTAACATAAACCCGCATAAATAACGTTATATAAATTCATTTTATTAAACCAAAACATAAAAGTAATTAAATTAAAAATCTTATACAATATAACAATCATGCCAGGCAGAGTTGGGCAAAATTTAATCATAGCTATCTGACAACTAATTTCCTGGAATCAATCACCTAATTTAATAATTATTAAATTTTTCAGTCTAATAACTATTATTTCACTAATAAATGACTGAAAATTTAATCATTATTAAATTAGGTGATTGATTCCAGGAAATTAGTTGTCAGATAGCTATGATTAAATTTTGTCCAACTCTGATGCCAACTAGATAAACAAGTAAGGGAAGAGGTAGTTGAGTACCCAACGTTATGAATTCATGGATTCTGAATTAGATCTAATCTCTCAGTCAGCTCATTTTCAGCTTTCATCGAGTTTGCTCTAGACAATCGTTCATGAGTTCATTTATATGAGGTCTGTAATATGATTCGGTTTCATAGGAGTATTTCCGTTTGCAGTGTTTAATTGTTAATTGTGGTTGAGAATGTTGTAGTAATTTTTAGACATTTTCAACTAAAACGTTCATAATTTCTGTATATCTTGTTTGCTGTCCAGAAAATTTTTAAATTAGTCCTTGAAGGTTTTTCACCTTACTATTTGTCAAACTATTGCTTCTAGCGCCTCCTACGAACATTTCTCAGAAAAATAGTCAGAAACTTTACAGGAGCATTAAATTTACTTTATCTTTATGTAAACGTTTGATACTTTATTTCCAACTGAATCAAAAGTTCAACAACTTTTACGGTTATAACTTTTAATTAAATTATTACAAATCAAACACTAATAACAAAAATATTTACATATACTCATTATTATTAAAAAATAATAGTATAATGAAAAAATAAACATTTAAAACTCATCATCTAGTTATACATCATTAAAGCAAATCAAATTTTTTAAAAATTTAGTTCTATTATTTTTTTTTTTGTGATTTTTATTTTGACTCTTTATAAATTTGTGGATTTATGCTTCAATTCAGACGGGTTCTATTTGGTTAATTCATCTGAAATCTTGATAGTAGTAAGGAATAAAATAAATTCTATTGCTGAAAAGTATATCTCAAGATTGTGACACATTTGTTTTTATTATAAAATGGGGATCATCTATTTAAAAAGTTAAATGGTTTCTAGTGAGGCTACTTACTATCTTATATTCCCCGACTCTCTGTTAAAAATAGAGTGGAAAATCGTATTTTGCCCGGATGTCATAGCCTAAAGATTACGGTAATGTCCGATGATAGGTGAGGTATGATGTGACAATCGAGGATTTCTTCTACAACGGGCGGATCTGTTCCTACCTGTCGGAGGTTGTTATTTCCGCTCTACATTCTCTTCATCGATGTACCGATGTATTGATGGTATCCAACACGTAATCCGATCTTAGCGCTAGTGTTAGTTCATGTCTCATTTAGTACGGCTGTCAAATGTTTAGGAATAGAAAATATTTTACCTTAAAAATGTTTATAGTTAGCATTTTGTCACAATAGAGTCTAATCGAGATAAGAGGGCTGTGAACATATTTACGTTTTATGAATACACTTTTATTAACTTCACCTCTATGATGATAAACTTCCAAAATTTGCACACGTTCCAATACACCAATGACAATACAATGATTGCACAATTTTGTTCTAATGTTCTCACTTAGTCTAGTTGAATTACCCCCAAAATGGGAGTGTCTTGCAAAACGGGAAATAGTAGGTTTTACGTTTTTATAAAGACCAGATGTGTCCTGAAAATAAAATATCAAAAATGAAACTAAATTTGATAAGGGAAAAGTGTTAGGGGGGAGCAAAAAAATCCGAAACTTTTTGAACTTTTTTCAGATTTTGAAAAAAAAAAAAAATACATAGAAAAATGCTTTCAATCGAAAAAAATGTTTTATTTACAAGATTAAAGTTTATTAAATTTTGCGAGTTAAGGCATCTCTTAAGCTGAATTTGTTTAAGCCGTTTAGCCACAATCGATTGTCAAACATCGATGAATTTCGCCAAATTTAAAAAGTTAGTTTTGGGTATGTTTAAGAGTCTATAACGAAACATTGGCTAATTCGATCAAAAAATGTTATAGGTACTAACTGTTGTAGATCATTACATTTTGTGCATGAAAGAATTTTTAAAGTAAAAATTTGCCCATTTATACTCTGAGATATGTCAAAAAAACAAAAATTGTTAGTTGGTTTTGGATACACTGTGTTAAAAATGCAATCAAATCATGAATAGTACAGGGAAATTAGCTTCGAACCTTGAACTCAAAAAATTAAAAGCTCTGACTGCTGCAAATTGTTCACCACACATAGCATTTTAGTTTGGTTCCCTATAAAAGCGTTTTTATAGTTGTTTAGGCATTAATTTTAGACATTTAGAACTTTAGGCATTAATTAAAGTTCAGTTTGCTAAATAAAAAAGAAATGGTCTTGTGAAAAAGTGAAAAAGTTTTATTTTTTTTTTTTTTCCAAAATTATCGATTTACAATTACAACACCTCAATAACCGTTGGAAGTACGACAAATATGTATAGAAACAATTTTGTAGGAAATTTAATCAACATTAGTTTTTAATTGAAACAAATTTTTCAAGAGTCAACCGTTTCCGAGATATAATAGAAAACCCAAAAATGGGACCTTCTCCCCTCCCCCACACCACTAGCTCACCCCCCAGGGGCGGGGACTTTTAGTATGTTTACCTTCTAACTACTAACTCCTCCTAATGAAACTATAAAATCAAAAATTATCATATATTCCATGCACTCTACAATGTGTTTATTGACTGGACTAGAATGCTAATAAATAAATTAGGTTAATGATAACAATAATTTCGTGATACATTCAAGTTACTAAACTTGAATTGTGCGGTTTAATTTTTTTTTTAAACATATATCTTGAACAATATTTATAATTTTTAGAGTCATTATATTCCTAAATTTAAATTTCCTTTCCTGATATGTTTCCTCTAAGGACCAGCGTTGAGACAACCCACGTTGATAGCGTAGGCCTGGAGCGTGGGGAGATCTGCTACTGTTAGTGACAGCTTCAATGTCAAAGACTTAATTTATTCCCTGTCTCGGTTTTATTTTTGTCTACTTCTAATCATTAAAATATCATTCGTTATTCGATATATCTGACAAGTAACGACACAATGTCGTCTCTTCTTATCTTTACTGTAGTACTAAGATTACTAGGTATACTTGTAATGGTCCTAACAATTAGTAGTTTGTAAGTTTATAAGTTAAACATTATTATATTTATTTTAAATTCACTTATGACTCATTACTAAAACTAATTTGGACATTTTAAATTACACAACATACAATGATTTACATATAGCATATGCATAATGATATATTAACATAAAGTTCAATAATTTTCATTTATCTGTACAGATAATTTATTCATCTCAGTAACTGCTAATCCTTTACGTTGGCCCTAACGTGCCTGGACAATATCTACAGTGCAGCGATGGTTTCAAAATTTCCGTAGTGGAAATTTTGAACTTCCGAACAAAGAAGGTGGTGGCCGCCCCTCTGCTATTGACAACGCCCAGTTAAAGGCAATAGTTGAAGCTAGCCTCTCCAAAACTACTCAAGAAGTAGCGGAAGAACTCGATGTGGATAAGTCAACAATCGCACGCCATCTCAAGGCAATTGGAAAAACAATCGATGTTTTTACTGAATTCCAAAAACCTGCATTATTTTTGCATCAACCTAATACATATACATACACAAGTATTTTTAAAATAACACTAAATAAAATAGATTGGTATACTGCTATAATAAATGTTTAGTTCTTTTAAATGCATTCCGCTTTGTACTATATTTTTTATAGTTCCCAGTAATTTTTATAAGTTTGAGGACAATGATTTCAATGACATGTAAATAACTTGTGAAAAACTACTTACTAGTAGCACTTCAATAAAAGCTTTAGATTAGGAGGTCTCTAGGCCATCTTCTTTTCAGACGCATCGTTGGGTTGTCAGGAATCGAGTGTGATCCAAGTTAGGATACTAGTGGATTCGAGCGAGAATGTGGTTTACAATGAAAGGATTGGTATCTGATTAAGATAAACTTAAATTCAATTTTTAGTATCCTAGGCCCCATCCTCTACACGGTGTATACAGCTGACATTCCAACACATCCTGCCACTGTCCTCACCACTTACGCTGATGACACATGTGTGTTATCAGTAAACAATGATCCCTTCATTGCCTCCCAAACACTCCAATCCCATATCCTAACCCTTCAAGAATGGTGTCAGAAATGGAGAATCAAAATAAATCCCAAAAAATCTCACCAAATAACCTTTACGCTTCGTCGTAAGCCCACGACTTCCTGTCCTACAGTATCCTTTAATGATATTCCACTAATCCCTGTTGAACAGATCCGCTACCTTGGACTCCACTTGGACAAACGTCTTACTTGGAATCCACATACAAGACTAAAAAGACAAGAAACTGCCCGTCGTTACAGATTACTTCAACATTTATTAGACAAACGTTCAAAGCTCCCAATTAATTACAAAAGACTAATTTACATGACTGTGATTAGACCTATCTGGACTTACGGAGTTGAGCTTTGGGGCTCCACTAAACCATCCAATTCATCTCGTATCCAATCCTTACAATCCAAAATCCTTCGTAAAATCCTCAATGCTCCTTACTTTGTCACCAATAAACTTATCCATAAAGACCTTAATGTTCCATATGTTGCTGATTTAGCCCACACCAGATACCTATCCTTTCACAGTAAGCTCCATAATCATTCAAATCCGTTAGTTTCTCAACTTGCTTCCCACTCCATTCCTGATAATCCTCCGAGGCGTCTGAAAAGAAGATGGCCCAGAGACCTTCTAGTATAGAATTTTTATTAAAGTGCTACTGATGGGTAGTACTTTTCATGTTTTGTCACGTTATTCTTATAGTTAACAGCACATTTACTTGATGTATATATCTTGTACAGTTGTAAATTTCAATAAATTGTTATTAAAAAAAAAAAAAAAAAAAAAAAAAAATTCAATTTTATTTACTAACCTACTTTTATATCAGTTTGTTGTATTTTAATTTCTAGCAGTGACATATGAATGCCAAGGGATCAAAGTCAAAATTAAAATACATGTTATTTACCAGATGTTGAAAAGAAACTTCGATGTTGTGAAACAAATAAAATAAATTAATCAGGTAATTTCCAAAAAATAAATATTTTTTTTTTTTATTTAAATTAAATTTTGTTATGTATCCAATAAATTAGAAACTGATTGGTATAAACAGAGATGCCAACAAAAAGGAAAAATCTGTAGCATAGATTTAAAGCAGGAACGAAAATTATTCTATGACAAATATCAACAATGAATAGCAACAAAATGAATAACTTTGTAGCCAGTTAATAGACTCCAGCAGTGTCCCAGAACTTTCTCCAGTGTCTATATCTGGGTTCTAGCCGATTTAGCAAGAATTAGGTTTGTTTTTTGTTGTTTTTTTTTGGTTCTTTTAACGTCTCATTTATGGCGATTCCTAAATTTCGATTTACCTACAAGATATTACAAACCATTTGGATCCATTCCTAATCAGAACAACCCAAAACATCTTTTACCCTTTAATTAAATCATTATATAGGCTTGATGTAGAAAGAAAGCTGAAAATTGTTCTATAATGGTCTAAATGAATTAGGGCCTTAGGGGAAAAAAAGAACATCGCTTTCGATTTTCAGGTTTTTTTCTTTCGAAAAACTGGGCCATCCAGTTTTTTTTTTGTTTTTTTTTTAATGCTGAGACCAATTTAGTTCTTTTGGCCTTTGACTGAAAATTCTAAATCTTCTTATTACATTTATAAATGGTGGATAATTCGGAAAAATAAAATAAGACATTTTAATTGATTTATTTCTCTTATTACACAGCTCATTGTTTTTAAAATCTATAAGCACTTGTATCGGTACCAACCGATCTTGCGATTCCCGATGCCGATATTTCGGTTCAAAAAGTTGATATTTAAAAAAAAAATCCAAAAAGAAGCTAAACAAAACAATTAAATGAACAATAATCATTAAAGAAAATAATTGAAAACCGCTAGTAGCATTTATTAATTATACAGTATATAATATGTACAATTCAATTCACAATTACCTGTTTTTGAAGATAAACATTCCTAGGTTCCAATTATTGTTTAAGAAATCGGAAAAGTTACTAAATTCTTTCGTGTATACATTAATCTATGTATTCATTATCATCTACATTGCTAGTAAATCATAGCTAGAGTATGTGACAAGACGGTGCGTGCCTGGAATATATTGTGTACACAGTGTGTTTTGCATTCGAATTTTTATTTATTTTATTTTATAATTCATATTTTCAGATATTATTTTTTAGTATATACATTTTTTTGTACACATTGTAAGATTGAAATTAATAAAATCTCTATGAATCATTACTTTGAGTAAAGCAGATTGTAATATTAATCCAATGAAAGCTGTTTTCTTTCGACCACGAGCTACTAATGCACATTTTAACATGGAATATTACTTACCAAATTTTAAATGTTTGACCAAGTTGGTTAAAAGCGATACTTTTTGGGGGAACGCGCGGGCGTTACGCGTAGTTCGATAGTTTAATATTGGGAGAGTAGGATCAGTTAGGAGCTTAACTCATTTTATACTAAATAACACTCATGACAAGGCAGCAGATTCTAATGCGTGAGCTCCTTTTGACTCTGTTTCTCCCGATACGGTGTCGCATGAGGCAGTGCAGGTACTGGCTGGAGCGATGCCCCTGGCCCTCGTCCTCAAAGAGGACATAACTAAGTATGAAGTAAAGAGGCAGGGGCCGGACGCGCTTCCAGAGGGAATCCGACAGATGCTTTGGAAGGATTCCATAGAAGAGTGGAATGGGCGGTGGGTGGCATGCCAGAAGGGCGCCACGCTGAGAAAGTTCTTCCCCACCGTCCAGACAAGATTAGAAGCGAGGTGGGTCCTCCCTGACTACTGAGTCTCGCAGATACCTACAGGACATGGAGGGTTCCGGGGAAAGCTCAACAAGCATGGAAAGGAAATTGACCCTCCGTGCTCCACTTGTGGAGTCCCAGAAACAGCTGAACATGTAGAATTCCTAATCCTGCACTGAGATGGAAGGACACCGTGCCAAGTTGTCAAGGAAAACCGGGATCTTCGCCCTGGTCGAAGCAGGCTTCCCCCAACTCATGAAAGAAGATAACTATGCTCACTTTAGAGAATTAATCTACTGGTGGAAGGAAGTGGTGGGCCCTACGCACTTCACCTTAGGAAGGCCCACCCCCGCAGTCGGCGAGCCACCGCCAGCGGAAGAAGACCAGCGACCCTGAGGACTAGAGCAGGACTGGACGGATGCTGTGGACCAGGAGGGCTGGACCGGGCTCACCGTCGGGAAGAATGAGGGGTTAAGGTGCGGTCGCAAAGGCGTGCAACGTATGGCCAGACCGCACCACAGAAAATAAAGGAAGGTGCGGTCGCTAAGACGTGGAAAGCATTACCGGGCCGCACCATAGGATTGTTCCCAATAAATATATGGTCCTCATCATATAATGTAAAAAAAAAAAAAAAAAAAAAATAATAAATAAATTTTGTAAATAAAGCGTTTTATTGGCAGCAGCGGCATACATAAAACCCATATGTTGAACCCGCTGCTGTCAAAACCCCGAATGCCTAAAAAGGCAAGGAAGGGGGGGGGGAATGTTTCAATACGAAATAAGAAATAATAAATTTTAACCTGGATCGGACCGTTCTTGCTCGATCAGCTGTTCAAAATTTTGATTTGAATAAAATAAGTAACGTTTGGAACGTCTATTTTTAAGTGTAGGAGCTATTTCACACGCCCTAGCTCAGTTGTTATTGCTGAGATGAAATATTTACGACAGCCTACGAGTCTACTTTACATTTAATGGATAACATTTGTTGAAAGGATCTACCGTTTAGGAGCTATATTGTTTTGAATGAAAAAATAAAAGCATATCAGCATTGACGGTCAATGGAGCAACCCCTAAATTATGTTCCATGTTAATCTTTCTTTAGCCGGCAGGATCAACAAGGCCAGTTTTTTCCCCCGTTTAATAATGACAGAGGATCGCCTTGTATCCATGAACAAGAACTAATTATCCAGAGAAAATATTTACTCTCCGGTATGAATGAAAGAATGGAAAGGTAGGCAGTTGTTGATTACTATTCATCAATTCCTAGCCGCCATAATGGACCTGTTTACATTAGAACGGCTACAATAATTATACTAAAAGGGTTAGCTTGATTATTATTGATGAGGAGTGGTACAGGAGTCCGCTCCATGAAGAACTGGAAGGCACCTACACCGCCCAAGAACAAAAGGCAATCTTTGCACATGTCAACTTCCCACCGCGGGCGATGAAATATGAACCGATTTCAATTTCACACAATGGTCATTGTCAGCTCTCTGTAGTCCTCTATAATCTTTATTGTGACGTCTCATTACAGATGTGACGATTATGGAAATCTTTGGCGGGCAGGAAGGCCAACAATCGATCATCGAATCTTTATATCGATTATTGGCTAGGAGACGGATGATTTCTTGTCGTCTTGTGGCACACCTGGTGTTAAAAATGTATGAGGATATAAGAAAAATTAATGAATCGAATCCGACAGTAAATTAGATCAACCCATATATTTATGAAATATATCTGATTAAACTGACAACCTATCGGGAAACTGCGAATTGAAATTTTTCGTAGTTTCAATCGTTCTTGAAGATTGAACAGACTCTCCTGCTAC
Organism: Euschistus heros; assembly: GCA_003667255.2. NCBI lineage: Eukaryota > Metazoa > Arthropoda > Insecta > Hemiptera > Pentatomidae > Euschistus > Euschistus heros. The sequence goes on along the minus strand of RCWM02000576.1, from coordinate 138,540 downwards.
GTTTTTAACAAATACGTGCAACACATTTACAGAAATTAAAAACGATTTTATGAATCAATTCAGATAAGCATGATATCATAGGAGGATACATACAACAAGAAATTTATTAATTACTTGAAATTTATACGATATTTAGTAATTTTCAAATTTAGGCTTCAACATTTGCTTCAAGTGCCAAAAAAGTATAGGTACATGAAAATAAGGTAAATTTAATGCCCTAAAACTTTGATTCTTTCATTGTTATTAGAGACGATCGTGAAAGGCACTAGAAACAAATATTTGATAAAAAGTGAGGTATTGTTTTGTTTTGGTTTTTTTTTTCCGAAATTGACGATTTTCAATAACATATATCTCGAAAACCGTTGGAAATTCGACAAATATGTATGCAATTAAATTTATAGGGAACTTAATTAGCTTTAATATTGACCTAAAGCATTTTATTTAGAGTACACCGTTTTCGAGATATAACCTAAAGATGGGACCTTCTTCCCTCCCCCAGACCGTTAGCTCACCCCCTAGGGGCAGGGAATTTTAGTATGTTTAACTACTAACGAAGCCATGAATTCAAAAATTATCACATATTTCATGCACTCTACACTCCTCATTTCAGCAATCACTGACTGGACTATAAGCAGTCTTTGTAATTTGTGTAATACTCTTAAATACCTGTCCTGATTAAGTGAAGCCCGGATGAATTGACTCCGTAGTACATTATGAGGTAAACAAAATTTTTTTTCATAAAATTATCGTTTTTAATAACATATATCTCGAAAACCAATAGAAGTACGTCAAATATGCATCGAATCAAATCTATAGGAAATTTAATTAGTTTAAATTTTAATTCATAAAATATTTTTCTAGAGCCCACCGCTTTCGAGATATAATCGAAAAACCTAGGGGTTTGTTTGGATTTATTTTAATTCTCCATTACTGAAGGTTTAAACGAATACTAGACATATCGTTTGTTAACAATAACTGTAAGAGGTTCTTGAAGGGTACATATATATATATAATATTTATGAGGAGAAGGACGATGACTGATAAATGGAGAAGAAGATAGTCAGGGATGCAGTCAAAGTAACACCACGTCAAAGAAGAATTCTTTAATACGTGCCAACGTTTCGACCTGCGTTGCAGGTCTTCTTCAGGGCCACCGAACCACACTTGTGAGGAGAAGGACGATGACTCATCATTAAAGAATTCTTCTTTAACGTGGTGTTACTTTGACTGCATCCCTGACTATCTTCTTCTCCATATATAATATTTATTAATGATAACTGTTAGGAGAAATATATGTTGGTAGATATAATAGATGGTAGATAATAGACAATAGATAATATATGCTGGAGCGAATGCGATTAATTACTAATTGTACTGAAACTGAATAAATAAATAAAATTATATCAGTCTTAGAGAACGGTTTTACATAGCCACTAGTATAACCTTCATAGAGAGCAAATACTTGCTATAATGTGCTATAATTATATTAATGTGCTATAATGCGCTGTAATGTGCTGCTACCTTATGTCCATTATCTGCTCCACTTCTGATCTCGAAGGCTGGCACTCCTCAGTTGAGTAATTTCAAAGTTATTTTAGGCTACTCGAAAGTTGTTTCTCTCTTTAGTACTTTCTAAAAATATATTTATATTTTCTAAAAATATACTATAATTATAAATTATAAATATTTTATAATTTCTAAAAATATATGTAAATATTAGGTATTATTATTATTTATAAATTTAGCGTAAGTTTAAAAGGTATATTTACTAAACTAACGATGTTTTTACACTATATTTACAATTTTTATTTCTAAAATTTATATTTTTTACCTAGATGTATATTCTATATTATTTATTTACATTTTTTTTTTTTTATTATTGTATCTTTTATTATTATTTTTTAACTTTTTCTTTTTACTGTAAATAATGTGTGAATGTAATCATTAAGCCAGCTATATTACTCATTGCCCACATTTGTGGCAGATTGTAATAATTACTCAATAAAAAAAATATAAAAGATTAAAAAAAAATTTACAATTAACATTACAATGAGAGGAAAAAGATTCTATTTGCTGATCTTGGCCTTGTTTATAAAGGCTAGTAATCAGATTAGATAATTAACAATAACATAGATATTAATTAAATAAAATCATCAAAAATAGAAAAAAAATTAATTAAAATAAAACAATATGATAAAATAATCAATGAATGAAACAATTAAAATAGAGCTATAATAAAGAATACTCGAGATGGCAATGATTATTAATTTCCTATTCAGGTTTGATCTTTTTTTTTTTTTTTTTTTTTTTTTTTTCATTCAGTTATATTTCTTACAGACTGTGCTTCCTACTTGGCTTACATTTCATTTACTATTGACTTATTTTCTATTTATTTTAATAGGATACAATTAGAATCGCTCCTAACCTGGTCACTAATAATATTTGGTTGGTTGGGGGAAAAAAAAGTAAATATTAAAAAAATAATATAGAAATTAGATAAAATTAAGGTACCGGTCCGCAAGATGCGCTCCAGTAGATCAGCCTGACCCGCACTACACCGACCAGTTCGATCCTTACGCTTCACTCCGAGTTTACATTTATCGATAGCTCTTTCCTATAACCTCACATGTAAACAATCACTTCTACAGTTTCAACTTGGATTGTGTGTTTAGTTTGTTATATTGATATTTAGTCTTCTTAAATGCAAAATGGTGAAACAGGAGTTAACAACGTGAGTTTCAAGGTCCCAATTTTGAGTTTTTTGATTATATCACGAAAACGGTAGACTCTAGAAAAAAATGCTTCAAATAAACGTTGAAGTTAATTAAATTTTCTATAAATTTAATTTTATAAATATGTGTCGAAATTCCAACGGTTTTACGTAAAAACGTTATAAAAAAATTGATAATTTTAGAAATAAAAAAAAAATGTTTATCTCTTTTTTTGCTATTTTTTTGTTTCAAATACCAGGTACATATGAAATCAAAGTAAATTATAAGCTCGACAATTTTGATCCTGACATTTTTTCTGAGAAATGACCGTAGATGGTAGTAGAAGCAAAAGTTTGACAAACAGTTAGGTAACATTTGTTTTTCCCGAAAATCACCGATTTTCAATAACGAATATCTCGAAAACGACAAATTTATATAAGATTAATTTTATAGGAAATTTCATTAGCTTTAATATTTATTTGTAACATATTTTTCTAGAGTCAACCGTTTTCGAGATATAAACGAAAACAACAAAAAAATTGGGACCTTCTCTCCTACAACCTACCGTTAGCTCACCCCACAGGGGCGGGGACTTCTAGTATGTTTACCTTCTAACTATTCCTAAGGAAGCTATGAAGTGAAACATTATCGCATATTCGATGGACTCTAAACCCCTCATTTCAGCACTCATTGGCTGGACTATTAAGAATGTTTTGAAATGATACCTATTTATAATGCGCATTGTGTTATATCGTATTTATCCCAATGGTTTTGTGTACCAACATTAGGTAAATGAATCCTGAGGAATTTTAATATCAACTACAAAATTTATGATCCAAAATCCAAAACCCATAAGGCAGGTTATCCAAATAACCTTGCTCGTTGTAATGTACGCTGTAGGTATACTATATCTGTGTCATGTGTCATGTGCGCTTGGAGTTGAATTATAGTCCTCTATTTAGGCTGCAAGGTGAGCTAAGGTAACAATAACCTACATCACACGGCCTCTCAGTATCCTGTCTTAGGTCAACGGTTATACATTGAACCGGCTGATATATATATATATATATATATATATATATATATATATATATATATATATATATATATATATATATATATATATATATATATATATAATATTATCAAGTACCTTAAAACTCTATTTAGATTTGTATTTATTATTTTTTTGAGCATTGGAATGCCTCACTAGAAAGTTAATATAAAAAAAGGTCTAAAAATGATTGATTAAATATCCGCTCTTGTTTATAGTAAATATTTAGTTATGTGTGATAAATATCTGGTTTTGATATGAAACAAAATAACGTTCATAAACTACGTTATTCATGAAATACTAATAAAATAAAATATATTGCTAGCACTAAGAAAGATGGTAGTATCATATTGTCGCCACTATGTACTAAGGAATGTGAAAAAAAAAACGCAATTTTTTCTTTCGTTTGTTTATGTTGCTGCATTTTAAATGGCCTATTTTGTGGTGAAATTCTAGAAATTCCTAAAAATTACATTACTGATCTTCTAAGTGACGATCAGATTCGAAATTTTACCATAAGACCTTGTAGGAAACAACAGTAAACGATCGAGAAAAAAAATATTTTGCACATTGGTTAGTTTATCATAGCGCCGACGATATGATTTTTCAGGATTGTACTTTAGTGCACATACAGGGTGAGTATCTCTGTTTTTTACGATAAAAGCTGTAATATCTCCATTTTGTTTAAATATTTTTCAAATATTGATCACATTTTCGGATTTAGCAATAAATTTCCTATAAGATCGGAGTAATTTAACCTTGAATTTTACAAACTTGGGACCTAAAAAATATCTTTATCTTCACCTAATTTAGGGAAGTTACAATTTCTTATAATACTTCAGCGCTCACTGCTTTTCATAAAAACAATCCACAAAACTGCAAAGCTCTCAAAAACTTACAAATTTAATAAGCTTTCAAATGATATGTTAAAAGTAATGATTTTGTTTTAATTTCATGGAGAAATTTACTTTTGAAACCGAAAAAAACATGGTGTTCTCATTTAGCATACAAATCAGGTACTTTGGTAAATAAGACATTATGATAATCGCTTGATGAAAATCTGTATTTTAAATAAAAGAAACACTTCATTAGAATAAAAAGCAAAGAAAAAATTGTTAATTTGAAAATAAAAGAATCACTGTCAATAAAGCGCCGCCAGAGTCCGTTATTTTATTAAATTTTCAAAATGTCCTCCATTATTTCGAATGCAGCTTCTTGCTCTCTTTCTCACAGCCCCTACGGTCACTGCTAAAGTCAGACGCTGTTGCAATTTGGCTCCGGCCTCCAGAATTCTCGTCTTTAGGACCTCAATGCTGGTCACTTCTCTGGCATATACCTCGCTTTTTATGTAGCCCCACACATAAAAGTCCATTGGAGCTAAGTCAGGTGACCTAGCTGGCCAATGTATCACACCATTTCTACCTATCCAGGTCGAATATCGTTGGTTCAGCCATTCCCGTACTGCTGCCGAATGATGTGGAGGAGCACCATCGTGTTGGAATATTATGTTTTGCTGAACATCAAGTGGAATGTCGTGAATAAGTTGTGGTAGAATATTTTGTAAAAAATCCAAATAACTTTCTCCATTCAATCTGCTGGGCAAAAAATGTGGCCCAATGAGTCGGTCCCCTATTATCCCAGCCCACACATTCACTGTAAAACGATGCTGGAAAGATGCTTCTTGAACCATATGTGGGTTTTCAGCTGCCCAGTAGTGCCGGTTGTGGACGTTAAAAATTCCTTCCCTTGTAAAAAGAGACTCATCTGTCCATAAAATTTTCCTCAGAAACTGGTGTTCTTGAATGTCTCTATTTAAAAGCCAGCGGCAAAATTGTATTCTATGTACATGATCATTAGGTTCTAGCCCTTGTACTTGTGTGAAATGATATGGGTGAAAATGTTCTCGGGTGCAAAATGTTGATAACTGACCTTTGGGAGATACCAATTTCACGGGCCAAGTCTCTTGATGAAACACTGGGATTTTCATTTACTATATCAATAATTTCCTCTTCGAGTTCAACATCATGAGGAACTTGTCCCAATTCTTGACGTAACTTATGAACGGAACCTGTTTCAGATAAACGTTGATGAGTTCGTGAAAACACTATCGTAGAGGGGAGGCGCCTATCTGGAAACCTAAGTTGGTACTCCCGCCGCGCTGCACTCGCGTTTCCATTACAAAAACCATACAAAAAATGTATGTCAGCGTACTCACCATTTGTGAACGTTGCCATCTTCGCAGGTGTATTGCCAAACAGAAAAAAATAATCCCAATAAATAAAATGGGCCCTCAAGCCCAGGGTTGTACTTTTTATGTTATTTTCCGAGCACAACTTGTCCCAGAATAAATCTCATTTTTTTCTTCTTCTTTTTCTAAAAACGCTAAAACTGGCCTTTTGATAAACGAGTTATGAGAATTCTGTTGCAGTCATTAAATACGAAAATTAGACGCCGAGTATTGGAAAGGAGGAGGAAGTGCTTCGATAATGAAATAAAATGCAGTAAGAATGCAGTGACAGGATCAGGTACAACATTCCTCGAGATCACTAAACTAGTTCCAGTAGGAAGGAAACGGCAGGATCTGGAAGCGTGTAGTAGTAGGAAGGACTTAGAATTCAGTCAACAATCCCCGGAGGAATGGTATTCGGAGAAAGCTCACAGGAATAGCGGCGGATCTTTAGTTCAGGAATCTTGAGATTCTAAGGATAGGAAGTGGTCAGGGCTATTGGAGGATCGCTCAGAACAATGTCTGTAAAAAGCATTTTTATTAATATCGAAAAACGAAAAATGAACTGACTACAATTTTTCCCATTACAACGTTTTTGTTTTTTTTTGTTTTTTTTACTTATTAGTACATAATAGTAAAGGAAAATATCAATACACTGGACATCCTTTATATTAGTGAATAAATTGGAAATCGGAATTTCTAATAGATTTAGTAAGGTTATGTATGATCTGAGGATCTCGTGATGGAAGGCGTGAAATTTGGAAGTTTTCATTTCGAACAGTTACCAATAGATTACATGTCGGTAAGATAGTAACTGGTTACCGAAAAGTAACTGTTCAAATGAGCAAGCCACCTCCTCGAAAGTATTACCCACTCTACTAATGGTTTCGCTTTGAGTGCAGATTACAATTACATCATTAAATTAAGTATTATAAAAGTAATAAGATAATACAAGCGAGATCTTTTTTCCTGGATGTAATATGGGTAGTTGATATTTTTTTTTAAGCATCAAACTTTTAAAATAGTGCACTCAAATACATATAAACAAAATTTTACAATACACAAAAATCGTAACCTAAATTTCTTCACAGACAAGAGATATATGTAACCTATTCCACCCAAAGAGTTCACCTGAAGGAAGAACTGTTTAAAGTTTCCCGTTAAGTTGTGATAGACTATTTAACGGTTAGGACATTGTGTTGTGTCGTGTCGTGCCACAACTGTCATATCCTTCCCCAGTCAGGAACGGTTCCAGTATTGGCAGCACTAACACACCGAAACCAATAACTGACCAAGGAACGACTTTGACATCTCTACGTCGGGGGTGGCTTCGTATGGAGGTCTTTACCGTAATCTATCGAAGTGGCTTGGGCATTGTCAACATATTGAGAAATGTGTAAGTTTATTTTTTATTAATAATATATAGTTATTTACGTTTATTATATGTCTTCAAGCATAGTATTATAGCAATTATTCCATCATTTCATTTGCGAAATATTATTTTATTTTTATATTTCCTTTATCTATCTTTGTATTATTACTTTTTTTAATTTGTTTCATCTAATCATTCTCTAACCAGATGTGAATGTAATTATTTGTTATTGTTATGAAATTCGGAGTTGTAGCCGAAAGAGTGCAACAAACGTGTTTTCGCAGGGAAGTGGGACTGACCTCAAGTTGGCCAATTTCTACAATTTTTCCTAAGATCATAACTTCGCGAAAAATGGTCCGAATTATTTTTTTTTTTTTATCATAGGTACTGGTTCCAGCTAAAACTAATATAATAAGACTTTCTTCGAAAAACTCTTCGTTTTCGTGTTATAGTATTTTCGAAGGTTTTTTGCTATTTTGAGTATGAAGCCGATGGCAGCCGTGATAGCAAACTTCAGATTCGGATTCAGCACCCCACAAAACATAAAGATCCATTGAGGATGAAAGTTTGGCAGTTAACTCTTAAAAACGGCCTTTTAGAACCTTATTTTACTGAACTAAGTAATATTGTAAAGTAAACATTTATCTGTTTTGATTTTTAAATAATGAGAAGAACTTAAAGAACACTTCTTACATCTTGTGTATCGTATATTGTATCGTATATTGTATCGTATATTGTATCGTATACATTTGAATGAATTAGATTAGCAATCCCAAGAAAAGGGAGAGGAGTGATTTCACCAACTGACCACACGGCAATTACATGACGATATCCTTTAAATTAATATTAACAGCAATGAGCGATATGAATGTTATAATTTCACCTTGCGGCTGGTTCTTAATAAGATATCAAACCATTAATTCAGCAAGTTATAAATCGTGAACCAGCGGTCGGCCGGGTATTGGCTCTAATGGTCTGGGAAGCGAACCTTTAGGAGAGAATTCGCGCAATTATACGCTTGGAAGAAATCTCCATATTGATTGTTGAGTACATTTACATGTTCGGGGCTCGACTCCAAGCAGGGAGCTTCTTAGAAGTCAGTGAGATGTTAAGGGGAACCCGCAATTAGGCGAGGTTTGGAAGCAGGAAATGTATTTGAATATCGAATCCAGGTGTATTTAAAGTGATTACAGGCTCTGTATCAAGGAACTTCAGGTTTTTTTTATTATTATGTTGATTGGTTTAAAAATGAGATAATTTTGATATGTAGTCAAAATTGTGATGTTGGAAATCATCAAATAATCTCTAAAGATTCAATTACGATAGTTACTACGACTATACACACAAAAGAGACTTTCCTATCTGTGACCCCTTTCAATGAGCGAAAATTTATTATTTACTATAATAAATATTATTGTACTTATTAAAACCGATCACAGGACTGAGGAGCTCAAAGTTGTTGAGTATTGATGAGCGAGATTCCGTTCCTAAAAATTAAAATTTCTACTAGAATGCAGGTTCTAATGAGTCAGCTCCTTTTGACTCTCTCAAGTTTCCCCTAAATACAAAATATTAACCTGGATTTGACCGATCTTGCTCGATCAGCTGTTCAAAATTTCGGTTTGGATAAAAAAAGTCTGAAATCTCTATTTTTAAGTGTAGGGGCATTTTTGACACTACGTCTAGCTCTGATGGCGTTGCTCGGTTCGAAAATTGGACGGCATCCTTCTTATCAAAAATTTAATGGAAAATATTTATTATTATTTTTATTTTTGTTTTTCGAATGGGCCAGCAGAGGACCACTTGCCAATTTTAATTCTCCCCCCCCCCTTGTCTTTTCTTTTCTTCCAGTATGCTTTCATTTGTTCACCATGTTTCCTCTTTCTGTCAGACCATTTTGCACCAGTCCTTTTCACATCCCTGCCTTGGAATCCCTCCATTTTCAATACTTTTTGCCGAAAGTCATCTCTATTATTTATTTCTTCTATTTTTATATTGTTTTCTTCTAAATACCTTTTAACCTCATTAACCCACAGATATCTAATAAGTGAATTCTTACCCCACAGATATCTGAAAATCCTACTTTTCAATCTACTATCAGACATTCGATATAAGTGACCAAAAAACATCAATCTTCTTTTTCTCATTACATCTGATATATTTTCTGCATTTTGATATATTTCAGCATTACTTCGTAATTTCCAACCTGCTACTGTGTTTGGTGGGCCTAATATTTTCCTCATGATTCGCCTTTCTAGTATTTCTAATTTATCCATATTATAGGTTAATGCCAGTTTTTATTTTGTTTTATTTACTTTTTTTAACTATAAATAAATAAATTATAAATATAATGTAAATATAAAATAGATGGTTAGAAGAACAATAACCTAAGAAACTAAGACCTAAGAACGAGGCAATCAATATTGTACTTTCTATTGACCTCCCCTCCCCCCCCCCCCCCCCCAGACCTCTGAAGAAGGAAGCTAAGTAAGTCTTGGATGATGACAGATGAGCGCGCAGAAGCGATGCGATGATGTGATGACGCCTTTTAAAGTTCTCATCATTATGAGGCACCGTTAGTACCTTCCTCCTTATTATTTATCAGCCACTTCTTCTCATAGTAATCTTCTTCTGTCCATTATTGAAGAAGGTGGGTCCTTGAAGAGGTCTCAGGAAGGGGTAACACCAAGAGGATGTTTTTAATTTTATAATGAACTAGCATCCCCCTTTGCGGCTTCGCCCGCTCTCATAAGCAAAGGACTTGGATAATTCTATCTAATGATCGAAGTTCGGTTTTCATATTTAGCTCTCATAGATTACCTTTTGCAATAGCAATTTATACTTAAACTAAGGAATCGATAAACCTAAAACGGAAATCAATATTTTGGTATCGCTCCCAGTAGAAACACCAACAAAGAAAATAAAAACCTAATTGGCACGATAACTAATACGATCTCCCTGAAGGGCCCTCGTTATAATTTGTTGAGTCGATAATAAATTGTTTAAGATTTACATTGAATGGTATTCGTATGTTATTGTTAACTTTTGGGCTCTGTCAACACAAAGCTCTTGCCAAACCAAAACGGAGCGGCGATATATCAAGACCAATGCGAGAAGGTTGCCCAACAGTACAGCTATAATATTCCCAACCTACACTTGCTAATATGTCCTTCATTTAGTTTGGATTAATGGCAGAGGATAGCTGCTACCTTTTCCAAACAATAAACTAACGTTAATCTCTTAAATTCTAACCTTAAAGTGACAACACTATTTGATGATGGCCATGGCTGTCTCATGGTTCAACTTTTTCTGTTATTCACATTTTGATCATTAGAAGTAAAATCTCTTTTTTTTACAGTTTCCATTAGACTATTAAACTATTGAAGTCACTTATGGCATCAAAATTTTTTTTTCCTGTTTTAATTATTTATTTATTTTTTTAAACCATACGTCATTTCTTATTGTTGAATTACAAACTGATAGATAATCATTTTATTTATAAAATACAATTCTCGTACGAATGGGTGTCTGGTACATTCTCAGACAATTCTAAATTTATTTACATAATGGGAAAGAATATGAAATAAACAAACACTTTTAACATGCAAACATATGAATTAAAATAATAATAAATTATAGAAAAAATAAATATAAGGAGGAGTTCTCTCGGTAAACTATTTAAGTCCATTAATGAGCTGGTAAGTTTATAGAAATTTGTATGGATACATATAAAAATTTTAATTACTAGTTTTCATTTGTATAGATATTTTACTGATGCAATTATAATAAATGTTTATTTTTTTAATATCAGGAATATTTAAAAATATTTTCAACATTGGCCGTGTCATTGGTGTTCGTGATAAAGTTCTGCAAATAGGTTTTTCTGGGCTCATTGAATTTAGAGCAGTGCATTAGGTAGGTGGCTCATGCAGTCCTCCACAAAATGCTCACAGAAAGTACATTTTTTGTTTTCTTCTAGTGAATTTGTCGTGTTCTTCAGATAGATCTTGATGACTGCCGGGCTGGAAACTCTTAATTCACTCACAATTCTCCCTTTATAGAAGGGATATCTATGGACAAAAGGTGGGTCGTTATTTTTTTTTGCAAAATATCATATTTTTGTCGTATCAAATAATTTCCCTCAATACGTAAAAATTCCTCTTTGCAACCTAGTGAATTAGAAACGATGAATGGAAATTGTTTTAATTTTAACATATAAGTTTCAAATGTTAATGATTCATCTGAACATATATGACAACCTCACCTCCTTACCTCCTTTCTTTCTACCACTACTCAGATTAGTTTAGCAACTGATAGCAATCTTTCCTTAAGTGATTATCAACATTATATAATCGAATATATATAAAAACGCTCTTTTTAAAAAACTCAGTCCCGCGAACCTTTTATTAGCTGGCGCCCGAACGGAGGGACATTTGGAAGCGTTAACGTAACTTCGCGGCAGTTCTATTTATTTCAGGTACAGAACAGATCTTTGGGAGCGCTTTGGTATTCCAATATTGACCAAAAAGGACCTATCTTGCTATCGACGGGAAGGAGCTAAAGGGAGCGTCATCAAGAAGACATCGAAGACAACGCTTAAAAACAACAGGTAAAGTTTTGAATGTTTTAACAATTTTAAATAAATTAACAGTGTATCAGGACACGAGAACTAGGGAACAATTAATTTTTTTAAATACGCGGACTTACCATAACGAAAACCCACTCGATTTCTTAGAACGACTGGGCCAAAAAGATATAATTTATTCAGACAATGAGATACTAAACAAAACAGGACGAAATGTATAGGTATGAAAACAGATATCCCACCACGCAGTACATAGTTTACACCCCAGATTAGAAGAAATACTAAGAAACAGCGCGGCTCATATCGATCATATAATCAAATATACCGACAGCAACAGTATCGAAGCTATTTATAATCAACCGTGGGACCCCCAGTCTATAAAAAAAGCGTATTTTATTAGATTTGTATAAAGTACTAATTTTAAGAAAGCGAAAAATATGAAAAAAAGATGTATATTTAAATCGGATAAAACATCAATACAATTTTATTAATATTCATAATCATACCAATTATTAGTTTTTCAAGTTTATGAATTTAAAACGATGAACCCCAGTTTTTGTTAATACTTAGATATCATTTAGATTGCTAGAACAAATCAAAAATCATTATTTAATTTTAAGAATAACTTAATAATAATAATTAATTAATTAATTAATAATAATGATTTAGTTGATAATAATTATTTGTATGTTAATGTTAATTAGACTTTTAAAGAATGTATTTATATGATTATTACTCCGATAATAATGTTAACTTTCATATATGCGTTACTAAATACGTTTAGGATTAAACGGTTGTATTCGTTCTATTTTTAAGCTTCTATTATGCTTGCTGTTTAAACATTACATCGTATCGACGAAACTAAAGAATCTGTAAATTAAAATTATTATTTTATTTTTATTATTCTAACAATTCAATTTAAACAAAACGAGGTATGATCACCTTATCTAATGTTCTGTTATAACTGGAATCGAAATATTAAATATAAAGCTAAAGGGATAAACATTTCACAGTTTTAAGTTTAAAGTTAAATTATGCATTTTAATCATCTTCGTGATTAAGTATTGTTATTTTTGGTTAAAAAGTTAATAAGTTTACATTACGTCTCGATCTTTTTTCTTGCTTATTTTTGTTTTTAAGAAGTTGAATATAATTGTTATAAAACATTTTTTATGCATTTATAAAATTAAGTTTAGCATTACAGAATTATATGATTTGAATGGTTTTTACATTTCAAAAATTTAAAATAGACTTATCAGAGTAATTTGTTTAATATTCATTCAAACCTTAGAAAAAGAATATCATTTTATCAGTTTTATAGTCAGACAGAATTTGAATTAATGATTGACATTTTTAATTTTAACAATGCAATAATTTTCACAGCAGTAGACACATTTTCGAAACACTTATTTGCTCAAACCTTACAATCAAAGAACGCAATAATATTTGTAACGCACTGACTAACTATATGACATACTTTCCCCACACCTCTACAAATATCATTAGACCAAGGGACGGAAATGAAAATAATTTAGTAAAACAGTTTTGCGAAGAAAATAATATTACCTACATTATACTTCAGCCAGCCACTCAAACTCTTTGGGATTATTGAACCGAGTCCACTCTACCCTAAAACGAATTATTGAGAATAATAGGAAAAGAAAAAGATAAATGTTCTATGCAGCAGAAATTAAGATTAGCGGTAATAGCGTACAATAATACCTTAAATAATAAATTAAAATTACTCCTAATGAAATTACTTTTGGAACCTCCAGATTAGAATCAAACGAAAACATCGACCTGACCTGACAGAACAATATGTATTAAAATATCATACGGACCAACAATTATTACATAAACTAATTAGATCTAAAATAATGACGAAAAAGAGACAAGGACAGAAAAATTAAATAAAAATTAGAGAAGACCCTTTAGATATTCAGAAACAATTAGGGGATACAGAATATTTGAAAAATACCCAAGCGAAAATAAAAAGTAGAGACAAATTTAAAAAAGTAAATGTAGTAGTTATATCGATACTGTTATTTTGTCTTGAAATATATTTTGATATATAATCGCTAAAGTTTTGAATGTTTGTGTGTTTTTAAAGTTAAAGATTGATCATTTAACTATTGAAGCTAGTCTTCAAATAAAAATATTATTAGAAGTTTGTATAAAGTACTAATTTTAAGAAAGCGAAAAATATGAAATATTTATATATATTAGATATCACTAGGAACCACAGACTGAGATCAAAAGGAGAGAGTATGTACTTGAAAAAAATTAACCTTTTGGATCCCAAATGGTTCAATGTGCAGATATTCGATAAGATATCTAACTTGAAAAGCCGGAGTTAATATGTAAAGCAGATAAAGCTATATATTTATATAAATCTTAAACTATACTTTCCATTTTTTTCCAAGACCAGCAGACCTTGTCCTGATATTTGAACTAAAGGCGGGTAGCCACAACTCCCCAGAGAACCGGAGGACCGGTTCCTCGAAAATTCCTCCTCTCATCTTTGTTTAGGCTGAAATCTATAGGCTGTGGTAGTCTGCTAGATCTGGGATGTGTAATGAGCGGCGTAGAGGTGATGGTACGGATCTTAAATAGTAAATATATCTGCGGTGATTTAAATAAATCAAACTATTTAAAAATGTAAGGAAAGAAACCGAATATGCTGGCACCTACCTGAGGAGGCAAAATGAAAAGGACTTCTCAAAGATATCAGGACCTACAGTGGACTAAATGTGCAGAGGCGAAAGGTTGAGGTAGATAGGTGGGTTAAAAATTTCGGTTTTCCTAGTGACTGCTTGGATTTTTTGTTCCTATTGGAATCCAATATAAAATTGAACTTTTCTAATAAAAATAAATCCAATAGAAGTGACATATATTTCATCAACTCTAAATTGTACGGATCCTATACCATCATGCTAAGTGACTAATCGAACAGTTTTCAAGGATTACTCACTAAGAAGTGGATATTTTGGAAAGGAAGAAGAACAGAGTCGCCAAAGGATATTTTTCCAAAATCGATGCAAGATGGACACTTCTAGATGACCACAGATGCTAGGAAAACATCTCATGGATTGATATAATCAATGGGTTCTTAAATCGACCAAGTTGACCCAGAAAAGATTTTCCTTCGCGAGGCATGAACTTCAAATCAATTCAAGGGAAGTTCGACGAAACGAACCGGAAATTAAGCAGATAATCAATTAGATAAATAATAATTTAAGAAATGAAATCATGAAGTTTGAGAATTAGAAAGTTCTCTCGACAAACATCTTCTCCGGCTATTAATCAGTTGCGATTGCCGCTTCACGAAAGTTAAAGATCTTCGAGAGGAAGATCGAATTAAGAAAATACAAGTGAAAGCGCAACCGCCATCAATGTAAAACGGCTAGCATTAACATCAATCATTACAATAATTAAGACAATGTTTAAATGGATTTTATTTATTAGTCATTAGTTTAATAGTTTAATATTGTTTTCTATCCAATATTATCGAAGAATCGTGAAATAATATCATGTTTCAATGATGCTTTACCCCTCATTGAATACGATAGCTTAGAAGGATAGGCTGCTGGCCATGGTCGGAGGCACTGGCATCCTGGGCTTGTCTGAAGTTCGGATTCAGATCGAGTTGGATCTCTATTATACAATTGTTGTAACTTTTGAAACACGCTAAGAGCACCTTCAATTCAACACTCGTATACAGATCATAGCAATGTCACGCACTTTTCATTGGTCTGCTTAGCTTTTGGGGCAAGACTGAGGAAAACTATTTGAGCGATTATATCTGACCCAAATTAATTTAGAGAATCTGTGTTCTGTAAAGAGTGCAAACAAAAAATATAACATATTTATTTACTAGTGATTCACTCATTTAAACTATACGAGGATTAGGTATCTCCAAATTCGTTGTCTGAATTCCATAAATTTATTGATTTTATTTTTTTTATTTTATATCAATTAATTGAAATTTACAACTGTACAAATATATACATCAAGTAAATGTGTTAATAATGGTTACAATAACATGTCAAAATTTGAAAAGAACTACTCATCAGTAGCACTTACATACAAGTTCTACACAAAAAGGTCTCTCGGCCATCTTCTTTTCAGACGCCTCGGAGGATTATGGGAAATGGAGTGGGAAGCATGCTGAGAAACTAATGGATTTGAGTGGGTATGGAGCTTACTATGAAATGATAGATATCTGGTTTAGGGTAAATCATTAACATATGGAACATAAAGATCTTTATGGATAAGTTTATTGGTGGCAAACAAAGGAGCATTGAGGATTTTACGAAGGATTTTGGATTGTAAGGATTGAATACGAGATGAATTAGATGGTTTAGTGAAGCCCCAAAGCTCAACTCCGTACGTCCAAACAGGTCTAACCACAGTCATGTATATGAGTCTTTTGTAATTAATTGGGAGCTTTGAACATTTGTCTAGTAAATGTTGAAGTAGTCTGAAACGACGGGCAGTTTCTTGTCGTTTTAGTCTTGTGAGGTATCAAGAAAGTCTTGTGAGGAGTGGGAAGCAAGCTGAGAAACTAATGGATTTGAGTGGGTATGGAGCTTACTATGAAAGGATAGATATCTGGTTTAGGGTAAATCAGCTAAGTATATTAAGGTCTTTATGGATAAGTTTATTGGTGACAAACAAAGGAGCATTGAGGATTTTACGAAGGATTTTGGATTGTAAGGATTGAATACGAGATGAATTAGATGGTTTAGTGAAGCCCCAAAGCTCAACTCCGTACGTCCAAACAGGTCTAACCACAGTCATGTATATGAGTCTTTTGTAATTAATTGGGAGCTTTGAACATTTGTCTAGTAAATGTTGAAGTAGTCTGAAACGACGGGCAGTTTCTTGTCGTTTTAGTCTTGTGAGGTATCAAGCAAGTCTTGTGAGGAGTGGGAAGCAAGCTGAGAAACTAATGGATTTGAGTGGGTATGGAGCTTACTATGAAAGGATAGATATCTGGTTTAGGGTAAATCAGCTAAGTATGGAACATTAAGGTCTTTATGGATAAGTTTAGTGGTGACATAATAAGGAGCATTAAGGATCTTACGAAGGATTTTGGATTAGAAGTATTAGGTACGAGAAGCATTCGAAGGTTTAGAGGAACCCCAAAGTTCTATACCGTATGTCCAAATAGGTCTGATAATCGTCATATAGACAAGTTTCTTATAGTGAATCGGGAGATTTGAACGTTTGTCATGTAAGTGTTGTAACAGTCGAAATCTACGTGCAGTTTCTTGTCTTTTCAATCTTCTTGTATCGACGGAAGTTAAAGGTTATTTGTTGCGATTTGCTAGGATTTATCTTGACTCTCCAGTTATGACATTCTTCAAGGGAAGTAATATGTGACTGGAGTGCCTGGGATGCTTATTACTTTTAAAATACTTAATTTAATATTTTAATTGTAATCTGCACTCAAAGCGAAACCATTAGTAGAGGGGGTAATACTTTCGAAGAAGTGGCTTGCGCCTTTTAAGGATTTTTCAAAGGATTTTAGACTGTTAAGATGGGTAAGAGATGAATTGGATAATTGGATGGTTTAGTGGAGCCACTAAGCTCAACTCCGTACGTCCAAATAGGTCTAATCACTGTCAAGTAAATACGTCTTTTGCAATTAATCAGGAGGTTTAAACGTTTGTCTAGTAAATGTTGAAGTAGTCTTCAAGGGTCAGTTTCTTGTCGTTTTAGTCTCGTATATTGATATATACATATTTAAAAATATTCATAGATATAATATTAAGATTTGAATATTTAGTCATGGAATTTCCAAGGTCTTTATACACACGTGTTGAAGTAAGAAAAAAAATCCAATTTTTCTCAAATTAAATTTGTGTTTGGTGAAGTTTAAAAACGAGATCTTTATGGATAAGTTAATTTAAGTGACAAAGAAAGGAGTATTGAGGATTTATCGAGGGGTTTGGGATTGTAAGGATTGGATACAAGATGAATTGGATAGTTTAGTAGAGCCCTAAAGCACAACTCCGTATGTCCAAATAGGTCTAATCACAGTCATGTAAATAAGTCTTTGGTAATTAATTGGGAGCTTTGAACGTTTGTCTAGTAAATGTTGAAGCAGTCTGTAACTTCATAAATTTGAAATAAATAAAGTATAAGTATTTTATTTAATTTCAAACTTACAGATACAGGATAGATCGATATTATTATAGGGGGGAGGGCAGTTTATAGAAATTTATTCATAAAAATAAAGAAAAACTTAACATCGAAACCATCATTTGGACTTCTTGTGCCATGTTACTGGTGTTTGAAAATTCAGGTATTTTTACAATACTTCGATATATTTTCTAAAAACCTCAATGGTCCATATTGAAAGCTGTAAAAAATATACAAAATGAACTGAATTTCTAAGTGTTGATTATAAATCAGTGAAAATTTTATTTTTACGAACCAGGAATTAAACGCAAAGAAACTGCTAGTAGTCCAGAAAGAAAGTCGCAAAGATACTCCAACATTTACTAAACAAAATTTTAAAGCTTGCAGATAATTAGCACAATACTCATTT
This sequence comes from Euschistus heros, assembly GCA_003667255.2. Taxonomy (NCBI): domain Eukaryota; kingdom Metazoa; phylum Arthropoda; class Insecta; order Hemiptera; family Pentatomidae; genus Euschistus; species Euschistus heros. Next base: position 120,035 of record RCWM02000576.1, on the reverse strand, counting down.
AAATGACGATAATTAGACCAATTTGGTTATACTGAGTTGAGTTTTGGTTTGCGGCTTAACTAAACCTTCCAATTCTTATCCTATCCTTCCTTCCTTTATAAGCTTTTTACCAAGTCGATTCCCAATAAAACTCCGAGGTGTCAGAAAAGAAGACAATAAAGCGTATTATGACATAAAGAACATTGAAGATTTTGGATTGTAAGGATTGGATACGAAATGAATGGGATGGTTTAGCGGAGCCCCAAAGCTCTGTTTCGTATTTCCAAATAGGACTAATTATTATAATGTAAATAGTAATTGACTAGAAGCTCTGAACGCTTGTTTGGAATCCAAGCATTAACAGGGATATTATAACTATATATTAAAGGTTTATAATCCCAAAGAATGTATAATGTTTATTAAACAGTAAAATGAATTTATGAATTATGGAAAGGAGAAATGCACTTCTGATTCAGTATTTTTTTGTTTGTTTGTATATAAACAGCATATACATTAGTGGTGAAAGCAGTTGTACTTCGAGAAAAGTATTCAATTAACACACCTCAATGATGTTAATTTTGTCATTCCCTTAATAATTAATTAATTATAAATGAGGTCGAGAAAGTAATTTATGACTTGTAGAAGAAATATTTTTCAATTTTATGAAAGATTAAATGAGGTTGTAAAAAGATGGCGACCTCATAAACTAAACAAGGCATCCTTTCATGCCCTTAATTGCAATCTCATTTCCATTTAAAAAAAATATTTATGGATGTAGAATCTTGAAGAGAAGATAATAAAAACTGCGACTAGTAGGGATATTAATAAAGAAGTCAAGAATATAATAAATTGAATATTTTTTTTTCCCGATGAGCAACTAATTAGCATGAAGGCTAGGAGGAACAAGAACTCAAATAACAAGAAATTGAATCAACTTTAATTAATGAGTTGCAGTACGATCATTGCTCATGGCGGCATAATATCTCAGCTGTAAATAGAAGTTTAACTAGTGTATGTCTTTTAGTAATCTTACTACTTCTGTCTTTAGTAATCGCTCTGTATATATAATATTACAAGGAGTGCCTCAGCTTGACACTTACTACCTAGTAATTATTTACTGGCTAAAAAAAAATCAAAAAAGTAATGAATTTTCAACTTGAATTAAACATGAGTCGTTAAGCCGTGAGCAGTAAAACCAATAAGTAAAACCTTGGAAGCTTAGCAATTAGTACTTTTTCATTATAAAGAAATATTGACGACTTTCCTAAAATGTTTTGAGAAAGTTAACGATAAAGAAATACTGTAAGGTTTTTAATTGTTTCAAAAAAGATAAAAACATTGCTTCGATAATTATAAGAAAAATTTAGTTTTTGTCAATGATTGCTTAATAAAAGTGAATCGTACTTAACATGATCTTTACTATTACACATTATTATACGTTACAGCAAGTTTTATTGAGCTCTATAGAAATGTAAAATAATTATATATTTATATAGAGCTTACTTTTTAAATTTCGAAAGAGATGAACTAGCACTGGACATACCTGCAAAAAAAAACAAAAAAACTATTAAAACAAGGAAACGATCATACCAAACAAAAAGTAAATAATCGTCAAAACAAATACAAATATAAACTAACATTTATATAATTACAATTATATAATTAATTTTTTCTGCAAAAAATGTACTTCTACCAGGAAATATAAAACCTATTCGGGGTATTAAAAAAATTATTAAATAAAACCAAGCAATATTTTAACAGGCTTAAAGTGCTTAAACTATATTTAAAATAATTATCATCTGCTTGGAGGTGAAAGTCATTAAATAACAAAATTAATTTTTATTTATTTATTTTATTTCTTTTAATTTATTGAAATTTTTAACTTTTTTTAATGTATACATCAAGTAAATGTTTTGATAACGATTGCAATAACATGTCAAAACTTGAAAAGAACTACTCATCAGTAGCACTTCAATAAAAATTCTACACTACAAGGTCTCTGAGCCATCTTCTTTTCTGACTCGGAGGATTATCGGGAATGGTGTGGGAAGCAAGTTGAAAAATTATAGGATTTGGGTGGTTATGGAGCTTACTATGAAAGGATAGGTATTACGTTGGCCTAAATCAGAAACATTTGGAACATTAAGATCTTTACAGATAAGTTTATTGGTCACAAAGTGAGGATTTTTCGAAGGATATTGGATTGTAAAGATTGGATACGAGATGAATTGGATGGTTTAGAGGAGCCCCAAACCTCAACTCCGTATACGCAAATAGGTCTATTACAGTCATGTAAATAAGTCTTTTGTAATTAATTGGGAGCTTTGAACGTTTGTCTAGTATATTTTGAAGTAATCTGTAACGACGGGCAGGTGTATAGTCTTGTATGCGAATTCCAAGTAACACGTTTGTCCAGATGGAGTCCTAGGTAGCGGATCTGTTCAACAGGGATTAGTGGGATATCATTAAAGGATCCTGTAGGACAGGAAGTCGTAGGTTTACGACGAACGTTTCAATATTCAAACGGGAATATGCTCATTAAAAACGTCTTAGATAGTTATGTTGTAAAATTCATTCTCTAATGTGGATATTTAGCAGTAATATTCACATGGTGGCTATTATATACTTATGGGAAATGACAATATCAACACGCAATGACTTTTTGTCGAATTTGGAAAAAATTGTAATTGGTAACTTTTACCTCCGAGCAGGTGATATTACAAAGTTAATTATAAATGTTTTTCTTCAAATGTATTGGTCTGCTCAAATACACAAGGTTCCTTCAGTGAATATCTTCATTTTGAAGTACTTCTGCAATTTTCGGAATATTCACGTAAGGTATACTCAAATAATATACACGAATTTAATTCTTACCCACCAAACCCGTTTCCGTCAGAGTTGTATACTTCTGCTCATTGTTCAGCCACTTTCGACAAATCTTTCGTAATCCGATCCTTTTCTTTATGAAACTCCATCCCTCTCAACATTCATCATATATTACCCTTTCCGCTTTCAAATACCGCTTCTTTAACAACCTACTATCTGCTCAGATCTGAAAACTGTAAACAGCCACTTTTTAATTGAATAAAATATGGACAATTTGTATTCATGAAATCTTTTTTTTTTTTTTTTTTAAACATATTTAAAATTTTCCGTTACTTTTTATTAATACCTTTTTCTTTTTTTTTTTTTTTTTATTATTATCTGTTATTTTGTTACAAAAATATGAGGTATTTCATTTTAGGGCTCTGAAGACCCTTGGTTGTACATCATTTTTTTTATTCTTAAGGGACTTAAGTTCCCAGAATAAATAAAAAACTTTTATTATAATTATTATTATTATCATTATTAATAATAACGTATCCTATGATAGAAAATAAAGTAAGATAAATATAATTTAAAATATTTATAAGGTTAAGATCTTAATTTGTTCAGAATAGGATGCTCTAAGCCTTGGATCCAACACAGCCCCCACATCTACATTAATAATTTACTAAGGTAATACCATTGGTATTAAAGCTTAAATGGCTGATATTCAAATAATTCCGTTTCTTAAAGAACAAATATTTACTTCTCGACGTAATTGTCACAGAGCCATTACTAATTCGGGGGGTGACACAACGAACTAAAGCGATTTGTAAGGTTACTCACGTCGATCAGTAAAAGTTACAGGTGAGGTGGCACGCCGAAGGACTCCGTCGAAATGGAAAACGCTGTCACTTTTGGAGTTGGATGTGACCTGCTTGGTCAATTCGACATAAAGGCGTTTATATTCCATGAAGGATCGGTTGTTCAGAGGCTTGTTCATGAAATATTTTACTATAAATACCAAACAACTAAACTAATTGTCTCAGTTAATTGCTCGATTTGAAGATGTCATTAAATAAATATTAGTAGCTGGTTCAATCAAGAACACTTAATGTGGATGACAAAGATTATTCGGCTGTCTCGTAATTCCTGTGGTTTGGTTTAAACAGAGTAATAGAATTGTTTTGTAAACAAGAAGTTATGAATAGGTAGCTGAGATGTATTTATAGTAAGTAGTCTATAGAATTGGCTGAAATGTCTATTAAGTTATATCATTGTAAGTCGGGTCTGAGAGCTCCGTCTAAGTCTTTGGTAGAGGAAGAAGCCGAGGTACCCTTTCTGTCAGATTTAGGTTGTGGGATATCATTTAGGTCAGGATTTGAGAAGGAGGGTAAAAGTTACTTAAAGATTTGGATTAATTGACTACATCCAACATTTGCTGTATCAAACTTTAATCCAGCATACCTGGCTTTGAAAATCGCTAATCCGAACATCTGTAATTCGCTCACTCCAGTAACCCGAACTACTCAGTAGGCAGAACTTTTTTTACATATAGTTTTTTTTTAATCTATTTTATTGACTGTTTTTAAATGAATAAAAAAATAATAAACTAATATATAAATGAATTAGGTATGTACAATTTTTAAATTTGTAAATAAGAAGACATGTTGAATAAAGTGAGTTTTGAGTGAGAACCGATAATAAAGTCATTCTCCGAGAATACAATCAGGCCTGTTTTCCACTTCTAGGTGTTTTAACGAAATACAATTAAAGAAGAAGAGAAAAAGAACGAAAGAAACAAACGACCTAAATCTAAGGCTACAATGTAACAACACGTTATTGGACATTTCAACCTCTACACTAAATTCTTCTTGAGATTCTTCTATTCCAGCAGCTCCGAGAAAAAGCATTAATAAGACGTATTTATTTTAACAGAAAAAGACAAGCAAATGGAACTAGTTCGATAAAAGAGTAGAGATGTATTCAAAAGGTTGGATAAAAGAATACAGAGCCAGATGAACAATATAAGAATAATAATAATAATAAAGTTCTTTATTTATTCTGGGACCTTAGTCCCTTAAGAATAAAAAACATTGTACAAACAAGGGCCTTCAGAGCCTTAAAATGAAACAATATTTGTATAACAAAGTAACATATAATAATAATAATAAAAGAGCAGAAAAAAATATTTAAAAAAGTAACAGAAAATTTATAATAATTTTTTTTACAAAAACAAAAAGATTTATTAAATATAAACTGTTCCTTTTTTAAACAACTAAAAGGTGGCTATTCGCAGTTTTTGGAGGACAGAATCTGAGTGGATAGTAGGTGGTTAAAGAAGTGGTGTATGAAAGCGGTAAGGGTGATTGAATGGCGAATGTTGAGAGGGATGGAGTTTCAGAGAGACGAGGATCGGATTACGAAAGATCTGTCGAAAGCAGCTGAGCAAAGAGCAGAAGTATGCAAATCTGATTGAAGGGAACGGGTTTGGCGGGTAAGAATTGAGGATTTGAGTTGAAGGAGTTCGGAAATGTAAGGTGGATGATGGGATCGAACGGTTTGAAAAAGTAAGGGCGCCAGAAAATACTGGCGACGGTAGGAAAAACTATGCCACTTTAACTCTGCATAAAACTGCGAAATGTGGGTGCTTCTCGGGATCCCGAAAATAAAGCGGATAAAGCAGTTAAATAGTATTTTGATTCTGGCCTCGAGATCCCCAGAAACACCTCCAAACACAGCACAGCAATAGTCAAGTAGGAAAAGATGAGATAGGTAACTAGTAATTTGCGGGTTTCGAAAGGAAGAAGGTGGCGAACATAATTGAGACGTTTTAGGATAGGGATCGTGCGGCGGGAAATTTCGGATACGTGAATAAGAAAGGTTTTTAAGGTATTTAAATATTGGAATAGAAATAAATGGAAGAAGAAAAGTCACCTTAGTTTGGAATGCAACCAGAAATATGGGAGCAACTGGAAAACCCCAAAAAGTAAAACTTGTAATCGAACACATTAATGTAGTGTTTTCGTTTTTGTTTCAACTAAAATTCTTTACATCGTCTTAGGTATAATGAACACCTAATTATTGATACAACGTTTATCGAATTTTATCGAACTCTATAGTCGAAGACAACGTTAATCCACCAACCAGTTCTTGTCAATAAATGTTATTGACTGTAGAACCCATAATTGGTATTCCAATTCTCGCAATAAGATAATATATTACAAAATGCAATCGAGACGAAAGACGAAATGTGGACGATAATCGAGAAACTGGCTGTGGGAGCGAGCTAAGGCGAAGGCAGTGAAGAAGCTCCAAGAACCTTGTTGGCAGTGACCTATTCTTTCTTCTGGTTTCGTTAACCACCTTCCCTCTCACGTGCTTACCATTCTAACGTTGCAACTTCTTAGTAAGTACTTCTTGCACAATCCCCTTGCATAACAAAAAAAATATGCGTGGGATTGTTTTATTGTTTTCAGTTAATTGTAGAGTTGCGTAAAAGATTGAACGCGAAGAGGTTATCTTCCGAAATATCTTGAGAAAACGGAACCATGAATTTTTCCATCGACGTGAGAGAATATAACAGAAAAAAGATTACAAATAAACCTTTAACTACTGTAGTACCTCTTGAGTTTTCATTACAGATCACTTAGGGATCTTTTGTGAAATCTTTTGTATGGAATAAATTTTTAAATTAAAAAAACAAAACAAAAAAACTCGATTTCTCCCTGACTGGGAAAAACAACAGACCCTCGATATTTCTAGCTATAGTCTACTGTTTTTCCCAATTTAGATTTTAGAATTAAAAGGATCAAATTACTTCAATCAAATTTACAATGCATGATTATTCGAAATAAATAATGTCGAGGGAAAAAAACGGTTTCAAATGCGACTTTTTTCATTCAAACCAATGAAGTTCCTACCGCCTAGTGACAGATGTAATACGACCAAAAAATATTCATTTAAATTTGACTAAGAAACTGTAATCAAATTTTCGATCCGTCTCTTTTCTCTTTTTTTGAAGAGAAACTTTGAAGCCCTAAGGAGGCGGTAATCAGAATTCCTTTATGTTGAATTGTATTGTATTGCGGTAATCATTCAATTAACCTGTGGGGCCCACTTGAGATTCACACTAGGAATATACTTTGGAAGTAAGAGTATGAAGCCTGCATGACTTTTATCTTATTTCATGTATTTGACTGAAAGCTAAAGGATATTTATCTTGTTACTTGATGTATACACTAAACAAAACAAAAAAAGAGAACCGTTTAAGCTGAGAAAGGAGATAAAAGATAAGAAAGACAACAAACAAGAAACTGATAAAGGTATCTTGAGAACAGTTAGCAAAGATAAGAATGACCCAGAGAGCAGCTTCACCATTCAAAACAAAATGTCCTTCTTAGACTTATAGTTCATTTTTTTGTCTTAACATTAATTATATTAATTGAGACTAAAAATAAAAATAAAAGTTTATATATTGGAATATTTTATTTTATTTATTTATAATCATTTTTTTACTTTCAAAATCTCATCTATATGAAAACAATCAGACCTATTTGGGCCTACAACATAGAATGGTGTCTCGATACATAGCGATTTGGGGCGAGGGTCTTAAGATGGTCACTGATGAGCAATCCAAATGGACGATCATTTGCATGATGACGATCCTTCCAAATGGAGCGATGGAGCGATGTAGATTTTAGAGCCAATAATAAAATAAAATAAAATAAGTAACATTATTACATACGTAAATCAAAAGATTTTATGAATTAAAAAAATCATTAATTTTGTTTCGTTTAAGTAACGACATTCTATCTGCCGCCACACTATCTCTCCATTTTCTAAAAACCGATCAAATCGAACGATGTGGTATCAGATCTGACCTTCAAATCATTGGCTTACCCAGGGGAGGGTTATTGGGGTTACAACCCCTCTCTCACCATTGATTAAAAGGAAGGAAATCTAAGTAAAATTTTTAAATTTTAACATAGAAAAAATTTTACTTTCATAAATTATAATTGTATTGTAACTCCATTAAACAAAGTTTCAATTAAAATTATATGTAAATCAATGATTGTATTAACATTCACCGTCATGTTTTTAGTATTTTTTTTTACCAATAAAGTAGCAATGTAGCACACCCCTCCCCTCATGATTCACCTCTTGTTACGCTGGTTCTCCAGACATCCCTCCATCACTCGCGTGTCTGTCTGGACAAGAAAAGTCGCACGGAGTACAATTGTCGTGTCTTCGCATGGTAATTCTAAAACGAAGATTGCCTAATATCTTGAGTGGCATAAGAGAAAAAAATAGTAAACTATAATTAAATAAAATATAAAAATATTAACTGGGTTGGACCCGGTTATTCGAATCTCGAATGTGCAAAGTTTCAACAATTAAGAAGGAAATCCAGAATTGTCAAGCATAGGCAAAAGGAAAATCTGGTTATGATTCTTTTCTGATTTTTTTTTTTTCGTTTTTCCTAAAATAAAATTTAAAAAAAAAGAGATGAAATTTATTTTATTTTAAACAAAAATAACAATAAAAACTGTAAACAGGAATGTATAAAGTATGTAATATCTAGATGTAGTATAACCTAAACTATCTGATCAGAGAGGGTAGACTCAAGGGCGCCTAGCTTGGGAAGGAAGTGACGTAAGAGGAACGAAGATATCTACCAACCGCTGAGAGGAGTCCAGGCATCTCCTGGTCCAAAAGGAATATTATTCAATAACATTATTCACTGTCCTTCCTGAACTAGAAGACCACCCGGGAGCCATTGTGTGCAAAATATAGATTATTACAGCCGAATCTCCATAGGTTACAGCTCACAGGGTACAGGTGGAATATTTGGAATCGATAGTATTTTCTCACCCATATTTCTATTTCAAATTGCATTGAAATCCTAAGATTGATGAATAATCTAAAATTAATATCAGGTTTTAGTTAAAAAATATGTATACATTTTTAAAATGTTCTTATTTGAAATTCATTGTGTAAAAAATAAAATAATAATAGAATTAGATCATTTTAAAACCTCTTATTTATATAATATAGGTGAGAAAAAAATTTAAACTAAAAACTGATATTACTTTCAGATTCCTCATCTCAAAAAACATGTAGAAACTAAATTTTGTCGAAATCAAAAATAATTTTTTTTTTATCTTTAAAATTTTTTTATCCAAAAAATTTTTTTTGGCTGTCAAATTCTGAAAAAATGTAAATAATTTGCGCTATCTCACATATTTCGCCACATATTAAGACCAAATTTTAAGGTCATCTATAAGCCATAAAACTGCTTAGTTTAGCACAAATCCGGAGGTCGCAGGATTTCCCCTTATTTAGATATCTCAAGTTATAGCTGACCTCGGATTTGTTCATTCACATTAGTTTTTGTCCACTAAAATCTGAAGCAATGTTATATAAATGTTAGATAAAAAGCAGAATGTATGCTGATTCTAGTGATGCTATTACTATTGTAATCGGTCCAACACATCCTCGAAAGGGGTAAAAAATCAATATTTTTTTATTTTGATAAAATCTTACATATAAGGGTTTTATGGTGCCTTAAATCGAGATTTGAGGTCAGTTGTTCATGAAAAAAAGTTTCCACTGATTTACAGCGGATTTCCTTGGAATTTTGTCATTTTTTTTTGGAGTTTTTGAGCACCCTAAAGCCGGGTAGTGTCTTGGGCATAACAAAAGTATTTTTATATCAAATAGCAAACATAACTGCAATTAAACGTGAAAGAATCTTTTTGCTATCTTGACTGAGAGCTGAGGAAAAAAAACAAACGTGATTTTCATTTTTTTTTTTCTCGGCTCCTAATGCTCATTGGCGGCTATAACTCTAGTTTTGCACTATTATAGGTCCCTACTACCCACACAAAAATCGGCATTCAAATCTGTGAGTTACAACTCCAAACGCCCCCTTGTCAGTTTTTGTTTATTTGTTAACAAAAATAAGAATAATTTTTGAATAACAGTCAAGTTTAAAAATGTACCGATATGTTGCGAGTGCCATTCTGCATGAGACGTTACTAAGGTGCAGTGTAATATAGAACCTAAAATTGTTAATAAAATTTACTTATTTTCAACTAATTGTTTAAAAATATGGTAAAATATATGCATCTTTTTTTCATGTATTCAAACACTTGCTTGAGGCCAGTAAACTTACTTAATCCAAAAACATATTCCCTCTGTTTATTCATTTATTTGATTTCGGGTGTTTATTTATGTTTTGTTTTATATTTATTAATTATTTGTTACTTCTTTGATATTTAGTTTGTGATGGTCGTACTATATAATTATAAAATATTAAATTTCCTCAAGACGCTCAAAAAAACTAACTTCTTAATTTTTATTTTGCTAATAACCATAATTCTTTTCTGTTCCTTTTTTTTCTCTTCCTTTTATCATACATAATGTATGAATGTAATCATGATGCCATCTAAATTACTAATTGCCCAGATTTGTGGCAGAATGTAATAATTACTCAATAAATGTAAAAAAAACTATAAACTGCAGAGGCTGCGATCCATAAAACATCTCGGACCAGGAAGAGAGTGAGTTATGGAGAAATCTTCTTCATACCTAAACAGAACTAAAAAGACTTTTTGTGCCTCCTAAATCCTCGGTTGAAAGAGTTCCTTAGAGACCTCGCCTCACCCAACGGTACCTTATGGATCTTCTAAGAGTTTTTGTTTCCGCTGTGAACGGTGTACGCTGACCCTTAACAAAAATGTGATGTCAGGAGTACAATAGAAGAGGAGGGCGCTCACAGAGAATGGTTCCCATCTTGGAGTATCATCCTGCCGAGGTCAAATCCTTCCGTTAGTCTCTGTTCGCTTCTTCAAGGTTTTCGATTTTTTCATCATTATCTGTAACTGCATTCGTGGAACAGTTACAAAGTAATTCTTTGTCGTCACTAATAGAAAATATCCTAGCTTTTGTTTTTTATCGTAAGCTGGAATACTGAAATTTATTCTTTGTATTTACACTTTTTGTTTTTATATCTTGCAACAAACAACTATCAAGTATTTAAGCCTAAACTCGGAAATGTGTCACTGGTGACGCAATTGTATGTTTCACTGATCCTCTTCCCGTGACACAAATTTATTAAAAAAAAATTTATAAAAACTGGTTTGCAAATTATTGGGTTAATACCCAAGAAATATTGGCATACTATACATCCAGGTTGTCTCAACTACTTGCTAAATATGGTGATTGAAAATATGGTAATGAAAATATTATACTGAATGAACAAAATAAATGAAACAAGATAGAGTGAGGCCTTAATATTGGTAAGGGCTAGTCTATGTATTGATAAATATAGTAGAGTATAGGATTATATAGGAGAGTAAATTATTCAAATAAATTCCATCCTGGACTTAGAGATAACGGCTAATATATTAACCAATGGAAATAAGAAGGATAAGGAAAGAGGTACCTTGCTCAGAACTGGATGACTCAGAGGAGATCTGGTCCGAGCCGGCCCACGCGGTTCTCACACCGCCCTGCCTCACCGTTCACGATTTAAACTGCCTCTAATTGAAGCCTTAAATCAGGCGATATCCTCCAGAGAGCAGTATGCTAATAACTCGAGGTCTGGTCAGAACTGGAGGAGGGACATAAGAAGTAGGATAAGGGCAGGAGGAGTACAGATCAAGAATAGTGAAATCGTTCCTTCTTGGAAACCAGTGAAAGGAACGATACTGAATCAGATATGAACGGAACTATGACAGCACTCCTTGGGAATTTAAACCGTCACTTTGAGAAAAGGATTATAGAGAACCGTTTCATATTCCAGGCTACAAGAAGGATGACAACAGAAAAAGGAAAATACCAAGCCTCGCCCAAAGATTAAACTGAGGAAACTTTAATGCTTAGAAATCCTATAATATAAACCTTTTAAAATAAATTATAATAAATAAAAAAGGAAAAGAAATAAGTAAAGTTTATTCGCCACAAAATTTGGAAAAACATAACTAAAATTGTATAAATGGCTTCTATAATGTGTGAAATGTGAAGAGATATAATATAAGCTTGATCCCTAGCTGTGGAAGTTGCATTGTGGTGCAATCCTTACTTTTTTAAATTATTTCATTTATTTTTACTCTGATTATTGTTTTTTATTTTACACTATTTCATTTTATATTTTGTACACTTACACTAAACAATAAATCACATCTTTGCCATGAAGTTAATGCTTGAAAAATGCCATTAGTGGAATGTCAAGCAACACCACATCTTTATAGATTATAAACAAGCATATGAGAGTATAGAGAGAGAAATGCAAAAAATTTCAGTCCATAATTTGCAAGCCATTACTGCTACAGTGCTGCTCTAGCTCATCGGGCACGTGTATATTACAAAATTAAGAAAAACAAATTAAATTCAATATATTAAATCATTATATAAAATTCAACAATCGGATGCGCTAACCACAAAATGCTGTAGCATCCATTCTACACCCACATTAAAATCACTACCTCCCACGTTGATTAACCGCTGGTCAGGGAAAAAATCATTGATTATTATTTACAAGAGTTGTTGTATATTGTATATTGTTATTTACTAAGAGTTGTTTTGTAATAATTGACGGAAATACTTTCGCTTTAATAAATATACATTAGCCATGTCGAAACCAGGGTTCGAAAACGTGCTCTTTGTTAATTTAAATTCTAACAGGCAACCTTTTAAAAAAACAAATATTAAGAAACCATTAAAAAGTGACTTTGAAATATATCTTCGTCCTACTTAAGGATTATTGAATATTTTTTAAAAAGGAATTTACAATAAGTAACATATCGTTTTGGGTTATGAACACTTAAAAAAGTCACAAAATTATATAGGTCTGTATATTAAAATTCCAGACATAAAATTAAAAACTAAACAAACTGTTTAGACTTATTGTATAATTTGTTAAAAGAGTGTGGTCTAATGTATTATTATATATCTTCATATTTATTAGATCTTTTTTTGTTTTTTTCTATGCCGTTCAGCTTTCCAGGATTATGTTTTAGAGGTTTATATTATTTCCGGTTAATTTTGATGTTTTTACATTTAATAAATATTACGGGATATTTAAATCGGTACGTGATGTGAGTTCGAGAGTGGAGGAAACACGTATAATTCTTTGAAGTCACGATGATACGGTGAACTCGAAATGAAGCAGCGTATTCAAATTCAGCTCAAGTTTATGCCGAGCCTATACCAGCAAGGACGAGGAATGGAATGTCGGATGTGGAATGTAAATCAGTCCGTTGTGGTCCATCTCTAGCCTAGAAGGTCCTTAGAGATAGCTCTGCCTCTCTTCTTCCTTGGAATCTTCTCTTCTGCTCCTACAATTCAGGATGCCAACTTCGAGGTCGAATATTTATGCCCAAACCTAGAATAAAGAATTCTATTTCAAGGTGTGCTCTTAAACTAAGTGAAAAATTGCAGAGTCGTTAAAATTCCGCTGGAAAAAACAGGAAGGCTTTTACACTTCATTAATATTTCATGAAATCGGAAAAGGAGCGAGTGGGAGTTTAGTCCTCGATCTACAGCCAATAAAGTATTTCTTGTACCTCGATGGGTCCAATCCTCGCGGAGATGAATTACTTTAATTAAAAGTGAGTGATTTCCAGATATTTTTAATATGGAACATGTTACACGATCCCTCTCGGCTGTTGTAAAAAAAATTTAGAGCCTGTTTTACCCATGACCTAGTAACTCAAAAAAGATACCTTTTGGGGGAACGCGAGGGGGTTACGCGTAGTTTGACACTCTCTGTTGGTGTTGCTCGAATTGAAATTTTGCTTAGAGTTAAAATATAAGAAATTAAATGATAATATATTTTGTTATAACGGAGTACTTCTTAGTGTTAAAAAAAAAAAAAAAAAAAAAAAAAAAAAAAAAAAAAAAAAAAAAAAAAAAAAAAAAAAAAAAAAAAAAAAAAAAAAAAAAAAAAAAAAAAAAAAAAAAAAAAAAAAAGGTGAAACTAGATCCAAAATGAAGACAATTGACCTTTCTATTCCAATCCGATGTAGATATACGATAATTCAAAAACTTTTTTAAGGAAACCGTGTTTTTTACCAAAAAAGCTGTAATATCTCCATTTTGTTTAAATATTTATTAAATTTTAACCACATTTTTGGATTTAGCATTAAATTTACTATAAAAGCAGAATACATCTAATGATTTTTACAAACGAGGGACCTAAAGAACTGCTTTGATCTTTACCATATTTAGGGATGTTACAATGTCTTATAACAATGTCCATGCGAAAATAAACCACAGATATACATAAATAGGTAGAAATGCCTTCCCCTGTAAAAACTGACTCATCTGTCAATAAAATTCCCCTCAAAAAGTGGTATTCTTCAACATCATCTGCATTCAGAAGCTATCAGCAAAGTTGAGGTCTATGTTTATTATCATCGGGTTTTAAACCATACATTGAAAATATAATAAAATTAATCCTAAATAATAATAATAAATAAATGTAATAACATAAAATCCTTTGATCTTGTGTCGCTTTATTGAAAGTTTTCCTTTATTTTCTATTAAACAATAATTTTTTTCTTTACTTTTTTATTTTATTTTAAGAGTTAATTATAGGAGCTATATTGTTTTGAATGAATAAAGTCACATATAAAACTTATATGTTTAAGTGAAGGGGGTATTTGAAACGCCCTAGCTCAGCTGGTGTTTAGATCGAAAATATGTCGACATAGTACTTGTCAGAAATGTAATGAAAAATATTTTGTGCTGTTTAACATTTGTCGATAGGACCTACCGTTTAGGAGCTATATTCTTAATTTAATTTAATGAGCTTTGGGGCTCCAATAAACCATCCAATTTATCTCGTATCCAATCTTTACAATCTAAAATCGCTTCGAAAATTCCTAAATGTCCCTTACTTTGTCCCCAATAAACGTATTCATAATGATCTTAATGTTCCATATATTTCTGATTTATCTATTTATAGTAAGTTTCAGAACTACTCAAAATCACTATTTTCTCAACTTGCTTCCCACTTCATTCCCAATAATCCTGAAGTGCTACTGATGAGTAGTTATATAATAATATAATAAGGCTTTATTGACATATTTACAATTACATTTACAAAATCATTTAGTATGCATGTGCCGGTCTAAAGCCCTCTACATGATTAACATAGTTTAATACTTTGGTGAATAGTTTTACACTTTAAGGATTATCTGTGAACAGTGGGAAAAATAAGGAAAAACCCACATAAAAAAAGAAAAAAAAAAGAAAGAAAAAGTAAAGGAAGAAACAATAATTACATAATATAAAATAAAATAAGAATTAAATATAATCAATAATTAAATACAAAACAATAATACATAATAATAAACAACAATAAATAATCAATATATAATAACCAGCATACATTAGTGGTGACTATATGTATACATAGCAGTTGAGTAATCTGTGGGGAGGTTTATGTTAAGAGTATATGATTGGTTCTTTTGTGCCTGTATCTTTTGAGGGAATTTTTATCATAGTTACCAATTTCTTTTAATAGGGGATTTTCTGAATTTATTTTTTTTTTTCAAAGTATGCTTTGGTTTGTTCGAAGACATGCTGTTTTAAAGGGAGTAAGTTTAGGTCGTACAGCATGTTTGATATTTTAGTATAACGAGAATAATCATTGACGATCCTCATGCAAATGTTTTGAACTCTTTCCAATTTATTATAGTTAGTGGAGCAAGTTGAGCTCCACACCGGAGAAGCATATGTGATTTGTGCACGGATTACTGTTTTGTATAGAATGAGTTTACTGATGAGTGGTTCTTTTCAGGTTTTTAGATGTTACTTTAACCGTTATCAACACATTTACTTGATGTATTTAAATATATTAAAAAAAAAAAATTAAGCGGAAAAAAACAGAAAACACATGAGGATTGACAGTTAAGGGTAACTCCTAAACATATTTCATGTTATTGTTTCTTCTACCGACAGACTCAAGAGGAACAATTATTATTATTTTTTTATGCGTAATTTATTCAAATTTAACTAAACAATTCAAAGAGCACTATGCAAATAATAATAGCTTTTAAATCGAGAGAATTTTTTTTCTAACCTGTTTGGGTCGACCCCACTGCCCGGGAAACATACTTTTCAAGTTCGTTCCAAAGAGGTCATTAAAAGATAATTATTAGCGCGCCTTGAGGAATGCGGAGTGTGGAAGATAATGAATGTTATTATTGAGGTCGAAGTATGGAGTACGGGAGGTTATGTAACGGTAAATGGATCGCCAAAGGTAATAATCCTTCCTACGACATTTGGTTATAATGAGCGAGCACTTGCATAAATTACCTTACTTACCTAGGAAGAGAGAGAGTGAGGGAGGGAGGGAGAGAGAGAAAGAATAATTTAAGAAGTATAAACTTCACAGGTACACAACTAGTCATGAACTGGACTATTACCAAATATAAGAGAAGGTTCATTAGGAAAGGCGGAGGACTGCTTTCAATAGCTTTCGATCCTTGGAGGACCACAGGAGATCTCAACAAGTTTCCATATACAACTCTTTCCTAACGGCCGCTCCCGAAGTCAGTTTTTTTCTGCGCCATTCAGTGCCTGTGGGCGGTCGTCCAGAAGACAGAACTCACCACCGATGTTTTTAGTACTAATAATCAGGAGAAAGTTATAATTTTATCCTCATCACTTCTTTTTGGAAGGGTGTTTTCCAAATCTCGACATTTTATTTATTTATTTTAATTTTTTTTTTTGGCCAACTAATGAGAATGGAATACAATAGATGGCCAAATAAACTCTTCCTGTCCAAGTCATATTATAGAAGGAATAGAGAAAGAACAAAGAAGACATGAGCCCAGGATGTAAGAGAAGGACTGGCAGCAAGAGGACTGCAAGAAAGAGAAGAGGAATAGATTAGACTTGGTGAGAAAAGGTTCTGGGGATCGGGTTATATTAAAATTATAACACGGGAGAGAGAAATAGAAAGAGAGAGAGAGAGAGAGAGAGAGAGAGAGAGAGAGAGAGAGAGAGAGAGAGAGAGAGAGAGAGAGAGAGAGAGAGAGAGAGAGAGAGAGAGAGAGAGAGAGAGAGAGAGAGAGAGAGAAAGAACTTTTTTCACCATTTATCATAAATTAACAATCAAATAACACAATGCAATGTCCCACTCCACCACCTTGTGTAACTAAACAGTTATTGACACCCTTTAAGGAATATCCATACGGTAGATGGAATAAATAATAATCTAAATATTTTTTTTTTTTATTAAGACGAAGTTCACGGTACAGTATTCTGTATTACTCCTAAAGTATAAACTTCTTGGCAATTGAGTTATCCAATAATATTTACATTTTACTATTTAAAAAATAAATAAATACATACATAATAATAAATAAACAATAAATACAATCAGAAGATTTTTACATGTTATATCAGTAGCACTAACAAAAGACTGTTAGCAACTGTACCAGGTATGCGTTTAAAATGTCGTTTTAATTCCAATAGAATGCGCTCTTAGCCTATTGAAGGATTTGCTTATCTCTAAACGCTATTTTGTTTCTTAGTCATTTGTTTACAAAAGTCAGTTGTTTTTAAGTCGTTTACGTGGACGTATCATACCTTTCTTTGGTGTTAAAAATGTCTAATTTTAAGCCAAATAAAGAGCATTTGCGGCATGTCATGATTTTCTTATTTAATCAAAAGAAAAAGGCATCTGAATGTCATCGAATTCTTGTTGAGACTTATGGCGATGTTGCTCCAACCGTCAGGACATGTGAACGTTGGTTTCAAAGTTTCAAACGTGGTGATTTTGATGTTACTGATCAAAAACGAGAAAATCGACCAAAAAAGTTTGAGGACTTCGAATTGCAATCTTTATTAGACGAAGACAATACCCAAACCCAACAAATGATGGCAGAACAGTTGAATGTCACTAGGCAAGCCATTTCCGATCGCCTGAGAGCTATGGGAAAGATTCAAAAGGTTGGAAAATGGGTTCCACATGAATTGGACGAACGACAGATGGAAAAACGAAAAACTGTGTGCGAAATGCTGCTTTTACGCCACGAAAGAAAGGGTTTTTTTTTTGCATCGAGTTGTAACTGGCGATGAAAAATGGATTTATTTTCAGAATCCCAAACGAAAAAAAATCATGGGTAACGCCAGGACAACCATCCACATCGAGTGCAAGACCGGATCGTTTTGGGAAGAAGACAATGCTGTGTGTGTGGTGGGATCAGAAGGGAGTAGTCTACTACGAGCTTCTCAAACCCGGCGAAACAGTCAATACCGAGCGCTACCGACAACAAATGATCAATTTGAGTCACGCATTGATCGAAAAACGCCCAGAATGGGCTCACAGGCACGCCAAAGTCATTCTTCAGCATGATAACGCTCCTGCACATTCAGCCAGATTGACTAAGGAAACGATTTCTTCGCTTGGTTGGGAACTCCTACCCCACCCGCCGTATTCACCTGACCTGGCGCCTTCTGATTATCACCTCTTCTCATCGATGGGACACTCACTGGCGGAGCAACACTTCAACAATTTCGAAAACGTACGAAAATGGCTCGATGAATGGATTTCAAATAAAGATGAAGCATTCTTTTGGAATGGTATCCATATATTGCCCGAGAGATGGACAAAATGTGTAGAAAGCGAGGGTCAGTACTTTGAATAAAATATATTATACTTTTTTTTTAAATTACTGTGTATATATTTTAAGAAATAAACGACATTTTAAACTTGCATACCTGGTATTACTCATGTTGCTGTATACTGTATACTGTATACATCAATGAAAAGTTCACATCAACAATTATCACGGCAAAGTACTTTACAATATTGAGAATAAACTGTTCGAAATTAGTAACTGAAAACCTAAAGATATCATTGAATAGACAAACAAAATTGAAATCATTGATACCAAGTCTAAATTTTTCTCAACGATTTGGTATTTCCAGAAGTGGATCAAACACGTGAACTTTCTTCTTCTTTCCCGATGAACTCACCACAACACAAATATATTCTGGATCTAATGGATTGTAAGCCGAACGGTTATTTATTTTCAAAAAAAGGCAACAGTTTTATCGGGCAGTCAATATTTGAGCCATCTGCTAGCTTTTATAAATATACTGAAGGAAATAAAGAAAATTAGCAATGTTCCTTGGTATAGATCTGTCAACCCAAGGACTGGTATATCTGGCGTCGTTTAAGAGCATTTCTAGTGTGATATGATTGTATATAAGGCATGTAATACACAATTTAGAGTTACAATAATATGTAAGGAGGGTCGCGTGATTGTCATACATGTTCAAACCATTGCTTAATCAGTTTCTCATACTCAAGTGCAGGTACCCAGGAAGCACATCAAAGCTAAGCCATGAAGCTCCTTTGAGGAGTCTCAAGGACCCACCGCTTGAGTACTTCCGGGGCATGTCGTGCTGGTGCTTCTCCTCTTGTTATTAATATTAAATGCCTTCCTTCTACCGTAGGGCATTGCATCGTCCTTATTGCATCCACTATTCTTTCTCCTTTATAGAACCTATATTCGATGATTACTTTAAAAATTAATAAAACCCTAATTTCTAGAAAACAAAACAAGAATATTCTTGGTACCGAACCTTTATTTCACAAAGAAATAATATATCTAACGTAAACAGTTCATTATCTAGAGGAGTGGTTTAATGACAACATAACTTCCTTGGTTTATTGAAAACCCTTCCTTGGGATAATAATGAATCAATGAAGTAAGTCTCTTGTTTCGTTCCTATCCATTCCATTGAAGGAGACATGAGGAGCATGGAAAACCCAACTAATCACTAATTCAGTATAATTTCTTCACTTAATTTTTTATTTTTTTAAATTTTTCTTTTTTTATTTTTATTTTTTTTGACAACAGTTTCCCAGGTAGGTAGGTAGGTTTATTGTTTTTGGACACTCAACTTCCATGGTCTTTAGTGTCCTGGTTCCTTAGTTGTTGTTTTTTTTTTAGATTATATTTTTCCGAAAAAGTTATGTTGTTTCAAAAATGTGATAATTTTGTCGATATTGTATTTGTTATCTCCAAGCATTACCGAGAGTCATCTTTCCAGCCGTTCCTGTTCAAAAAAAGTGTCGTAAAGCGGGCATTCCTCCAGAATATGTATGATCGTTAGTTGGCACTGGCAGTATAAACATTTCGGTGAGGCCTCTCTCATTATAAGGTAGCTATGTGTGAGGCGAGTATAGGCCAATCCTCAATCTAGTGATCACTACTTCTTCTCTTCTGTTTCTCCGATACGATGTATACCACTATTTGATGTAACTTTTAATTTCTCTTAATTTATTATCTGCCTGGGTTCCATGCCATAATTCCATCCAAGTACACCTGGAAAAATACTTTAAAAAATTGCAAACGTCCGAAGGGGTATAGATTGTTTTGATTTCTAGCGAGGAAATGGCTGCTTGCTTGGCTGCTTCGTCTGCGGCTTCATTCCCTTTTATCCCCCCATGGGATGGTATCCAGATAAGCAACAAGTTCTTTTGTGAATCTTTTAACATTGAGGCATATGCCTGTGCCTTTCTTTTTTCAGTTTCCCAGTCAGATGTTTAATCAAGAATATTTTTGTTAAATAATATTTGTCGCTAGAACCAACCACTTAGGATCTACTTAGGATTAGAATGAAAAAAGTCGCGTTGTAACGTTTTTTCACCCTCAAATGAGTAACTTTTTTTTTAACACACAAATATGTAAAATTTTGAAACGGTCTAGATTAAAATGTACCAACAAAACGTTTAGGGTCTTTGTTGACACGCTACAATAACGACAGTTTCCTGAACTGAAATTCAATGGACCTATATTGGTTTCAATGAAAAAATTCCTACTTTTTGAAGCAACTATTTCCTCTTAACTTTGTTTATCCCGAATAATCATTGCCTGTTAATTTAATTTAAGCAATTTGATCATTTTAATTCTAAAATGTAAATTGACAAAAGCAGTTGATTACATATCTATGATTTATAGTTTACTCTAGTAAGGGAGAAATTTAGTTTCCTTTCCTTGATCTAGCATCAAAGCTATGCAAAGATCAGCTCTATATTGGCCTATAATCCTCAATACATCATCGATCGATTTACTAATTAGTAATATAGTAATAATATATTTTTAATATTTGGTACGCTGTGGTGTAGTGGTTAGAATAGCAACATACTAAACATCGCGGGTTCGCAGCCCGGCAGATGAACTTAGGATTTTTTAAAGGGAGTAAAAAATCCTTAGCTATGCCGTTCTTCGGAAGGGACGTGAAATGGGGGTCCCGAGCCTGTGCGATGTCAGGTACTCGTTAAAGATCCCTATCCTAATTATACCTGGATAGGCAAAATTTAGGACTCCCACCGTAGCATCGTCCGATTAGACATAGCAGCATAAAGTGACGTTAAACGAAATAAACAAACATATTAATTCACGTCATCTAATAACAGCTGTTATCACAAAAAAAAAAAAATCTAATAGCATTTCAAATATCTAGATCTGATCTCCATTAGAATTTCGTATGTTTAATTAAAATGACGAAAACAAATTCCGCATAAGTGACCTCTTGTAGATTGATAAATAAGAAAAAACTAAATCTGTATTACCAGTGAATAATAATAAGAACAAAGATATTCCAGAGTACTTGAGCCTAGTCACGTCTTAACTTGAGATTGTATGCAAATTCGCATTCTTTTCCTCAAATTCAATTGTCCAGGCAGACCTTGAGAAGTAAATTAATGCATGGGACAATAAAAGATGACTTTACTAAAATAGAATAAGTTGACCAAAGTTAAACAAGGAGCTGCCTCTCTGTCAACAAAATCAACTTCCTTTTCTCTTTCCGTGACTAAAATACAATAATTTTGTATTAACATATTTGAGATGTCCTTCGTGCACTGGATTCCCTACACGAGGCTCAATCAATAATTTACATAATGTGTGTCAATAAGTTTAATAATGTGTTATTCCATTCAAACCTTATATTTTTAATAACTTATGTTTAAATCTAAAAATTTAAAACTAGTGGGTTTGAGTGGGTTGTACTTAACACGGAACATCAGGTCTCCTGCTCAGGTCAAGTCAGCAGCACACGGGCTACTAAGATCTTTATGGAAAAGTTTATTAAGTCATAATGAGAAGCATTGAGAATATTACGAAGGGTTTTGGATTGGAAGGATTGATTACCAGCAGAATTGGATGGTTTAATAGAAATCTAAAATTCGACACAGTATTTGTGTAAAATGAAATGATTTGTAAATAATTCAAATTGAATGGATGAATTTAAATATAATCATAACAATCAATTAAACCTGTATGAATTATATAATTATACAAGTAATAATAAAAATAATTAAATTAATTGTCATGATTATTTTCAATTTTGTTTATACAAACAATTTTATTTTCCAATTTTATCTACTTCTAAGGAAGCTATGAAGTCACAAAATTATCGGATATTCCATGCACTCTACGTCCCTCATTTCAGCACTCATTGTCTGGACTATTTTGTATGTTTTCGATAATTGTTTAAAATTCGAATATAGTCTTTTTTCTTTAGGATAGATGATGAATTTCAAAATTCGAAACATTTCTAGGATTCACAAAGGTCTGTCAGTTCTGATCAAGTATGTAGAGTATTCAAACTGTGATTAAATTATTGTCTATACCTTGGCTAATGGATGACGAAACCATAACATAAGCGTTATACATAATACATAATGCTTTCTAATTAGCTAAAACTATAACCGAAATAGCTTTCATACAACGTTATATTGTTATATTGCACAATAACTATAGTGGAGAAATACAAATATAGTTGAACATTGTTCTCTTCAAAATATTAATTGGCAAGATGCGGTCAGAAATAACTAACCAGATCCCGCTCTGCATGAGCTATGAATCAAACCACAACCACAACCAAGACCTAGTGAAAGCATACCTAGGTTCGGGTTCTCATTAGCGTCCCTAATCAGAAGAAAGAATGGTATTTTAATTATAATATGTTAGTTGTAGTAAAGGAGTTTATATAATTACAGGTCAGAAGAAAATATTGAACTTCATTATATAATCCTCGGTTGTTTATGGCTATGGAATAAAACAGTAAAATCAATTATTTTAAAACATGTTATAAACTAAAACAGGCTCTATTACTGTCCATAGATATCTCCAAACCAGTTGGTGGCTTTTATATTCCTTCGATAGAGGATTTTGAGCCGTTACTATCAAAATATTGTAAAAAAAGCATCTTTTATCGACTTAAAATGTCGTATTGACATCTTAGTAAATTATTTTCATGTAATGGACTGCTAAAGAGGTAAGCGAGCATTTGTATTTAATACGTACTGATATTCATACAAAATAATTTTAATTGTTTTTAATAATTTAGCACTGGTATACAAACTGATAATAAACTTTAGATAAAACTGAAGCTGAAAAGAAGTTAGGTGAGGGATCTCATGTTGTATCACGCCTGGAAACTGCACCACCACGTGCTGACTCCTTCATGCCTGGACTTGTGTTGTTTTTATTTGAGCCTTGCATTCGCTGCTTGTAAACAAATGTGTTCAGTTATGGATTAAATTATCAGAGAATATATATATATATATATATATATATATATATATATATATATATATATATATATATCCATGCATTGATGACCTTTGGTATTTTATGCCTCTAAACAAGCAATTCCATTTCCCATTCAATGGGCATTTAATAAAAAAAAACTATTAAGAATATGATATTAAATTATTTTGAAGATTTCATTTGTAAATTGTGTAAGGCTAGGCATTAGTTGCAATCGACGACATTATGTTAGGGGTTATAAGAAATTTCGATGTAGTAACAAACCTTTTAATGGCTATTGTACATTCTTTTCTTGTTATTCAAAAGTCAACTAAATTCCGAAGAAAGGCCAGGTTTCGAAAGAACCAGCGTCGAGGAAGTCTTGTATGGAATGCGGTAGGATTTCGACCTAACATTTCCACCCTCACTTCTAGTAGAAAAATCTGAAGAACAATGAAATATATAACGTCTCCTATCTCTAAGAGCCCCTCGACAAAAAACAAATGCTCGGGCGCACTAAATCCAGATGAACCGTTATAAATGCTACGGGGGAGGACGCTCAAGAACATAAACACCATCGCTTAAGAACAAGAACCATCATTATTTTCTTTTTTAGTTTCTTTTGCTCAAATTATCTTTAAATGAGTTCTGGGGTATATTTTAAAATAGCTTAAGCTTCAACATCATAACGAAGAAGAACCAAACTGCCCATATTAGAATGGAGATATTGCAAATTTTGAGGTAGATATTTAGTTTTCCTTATGTTGGGGAGAGAGGCTTGCCTTTAGTGTCCATTAACCCCTATCCCGCTGCAAGCCGACTGTCAATAGCGTCTTCCTCATGGTTTTGGATTGTAAGGATAGGATACGAGATGAATTGGATGATTTAGTGGAGCCCGAAACTTAACTCCGTACGTCCAAATAGGCCTGATTTCAGATTAATCTTTTGTAATTGATTGGAAGGTTTGAACGTCAAGTAAATGTTGAAGTAGTCGAAAACGACGTGCAGTTTCGGGTCGTTTTAGTCTTGTATATGGATTCCAACTAAAACGTTTGTCATAGCCATGAATGTGAAGGAAAAATGAATTTCAAAATAAGTAAAAATACCAAATTTTACCCAACCTGAATATTTAAATGTTAAATTTTAATAAAATAAAAATGAAGCTTGAAAAATATTTGTATAGATAATTAATTTAGTTTTGTTTTGTTTTAATTGATTTTATTATAAAACCCATTACATTCAATAATCGCTTCTTATTTATCATTTTGCAAGACTTCATGTTAGTGTAGTTTGAAACGCGACTTGAAGTGTCCGAGGTAGCTACTGGTAGTACCTGAGGAAGAGGTTGATGACAAAGTGATCTGTCTCAATCAGAGGTAAATCATATCACAATATTCCTCGAGTCCATGATTTTGGTATCTTCAGTTTCATTCTATTAGTTTGTGATAACTTTTTTACTTGCCAGAGAATTAATTTTACTAGCTTATAGAAAATCGGAACTTTAATAATCATATTTGTGCTATTTTTCTAATAATTCTTTTTTTTTTTTTTTTTTTTTTTTATTTGCTTTGAATTCTTTCCAGACAAAATTTTTAAAACGTTTTAAGTACCGGAAGTTCGATATAGAAGCTCAAATTACGAAAATATCATAAAATGCGCAAAAAAAACCTAAAATTTAATAATAATCAATTTTAATATTTTAGAATTTTTATTGCATCTATTTTATTAGGTTTTCAAATATGAATACTTTTATTCATTGTTTTTACCTGTTTGTTCAAGTGTTTTTTTCTTTTAAATGTTGTAAAATTTTTAATATTTTTTTAATCTGTCGTTACTTTCTGTCAAATCCATTAGTGACGAAATCTAACTGTTGCTTACCATTAAACTCTTGCATGTCAATTTCAAGTCAGAAAAGTTATTACAACACCTTTCATGAGGTAAGTGCATTCACTGCTTGCCATTAACATTCTCAAGCGATTCTTTTTAATTTAAATAGTCTACGACCGGGCACGAGGCATTGCTTATGAAAGTCAACCTTTCACGCTACCACGATCTGCTCTCATATCCGACCGTTAAAGTCACCTCAAGAACAGGCGTTCAAGTCTCCAAGCAGCGTACCTAGGGGGGTGGGACTGTAAGTATTGATGTAGGTCGGACAGTCTTCGAGGAATCGATATGTCTCCGCTATCGAAAGTGTGCCTCGCCATCTTGGTCTAGGTCAGCGGTTCCACCTCACCTCAGGAACAGGGACTTGTTATCTGCGATGAAGAAGAACAGAGCCCTAATGAGAAATAGATAACACCCGTCAGACAGAAATATATCTTAAGATAAATTACTACAGAACTGAATTGAACAAAACTAAATAATATAGCATGCTAATCAATAAAACGAATATTAAAAAAAATCCTTCAACTTCATTGAACGATAAGCATTCACTGAATATTAGACCCTTTGATTGACAGGTGTGAGTTTATTCATATTTAAATGACTGCTTTTATTCAAAGTTATTCAATCACTTGAGCCTGAAGGCTAGATCACGAAGCAACAATTTGTAGTGGCGCATGAAGGAAATTAAAGCAGTGAAACTAGCCTCGATAGGAAGGCTCGAAATATCGATTTCTCGATTTGGATATGGATCGGAGAAAACCTCATTGAGCTGGCAATGTAACGAGTATCGATGCGAAATTTGACGAAAGTGCCTGACGAGAGATATTCGTTTGGTTATTTAGGCTTCATCTTTGATAGCCGCGGCAGTGAGGTGCATTGCGATGAGTATACAGTGGGCAGGGGGCGGAGGTTACGAAGCAATAACTCAGCGAAATCTCACAGCTCCAGCCTCCAGTGGGAGTATATCCTTCACAATCGCTATTTATCTGCTTTTCGCATCACATTACGTAAATTCTTCATCAACCGACCGTTTTTCGGTGTTTTCTCAAGATTAAACCTACAGGTAGTGAGAGCCTCGTCCCAACGCGCTCGTTCAGTCATGGTCTTCTCATATATACCAATACCCATTTTTCACATTAATTTTTTTTTTTTTTTTATTACAAATAAAAATAATAATAAATTTTATGAAAACTGCCATATAGATACAGTCAGAGTATTTATTCAAGAATAAAACCAACATTTAAATAATAATACTTCCAGTATAATAATTAATAAACATTTAACATCAAACCAGTTTTAAAAATTAATCTGAAAAACAATATCTTCAGTTAAAGCAATAAATACAAAAATGGCTAACCAATTCATCACGATAAAGGGAAATCCGAAAAAAGAAAAAAAAATTATACTCTATATAGACACAAACACATCTATATTGTAGATGTTATAACATTATTCTGTTATTCTAAACTTATTGTTTCATCATACTACCATAATACCAATAGAGAGATCCAATCAGAGCTATTAGTTTAATTTCACTGAATGATAACTTTACAAATATAATTTACATATTTTGTGAACCCCTCAAAGAGAATGAAACTTTTATCTAAGAAAATGGAAAAGACTATTCGATGGAATTGTTTGCCTTTTAGTGTATAAGGCTAAAGTTTTTGTTATAGTGCATATAAATATTTTAAAATTAGGAAAATATAAAGTTTTTACTTCGTTTGTCTGGTCATAATCACAAACAATTTTTTTATGTTTTATTTATTTACATCAATAAAATAATCAGCAACCTGAGCAAGAATTCACACAAAGACACTCTCCCCATGACAAGAACTACAATCAGTTCAAAGACGGGACGACAGAAAGAAGACTGGCACAGAAGCCACGATCATTCTGCTTTCGGCACATCATTAAGACCCTCTTCATCGCGGCTTCTTCGGCCGAGTGCTTTTAGCTTCAACGCCGCCATGTTCTCATCTAAGGCATCGTGGCAACTGCTCGTAATGTTATTCAGAAACCTAATAATCCTGTTTTAGAAAAAAATATTTGATTTGTCTTTCATTTCTTTATTCGTACCTGTTATACAATACAATACAAAGTGAAAGATCTCTATAGTACCTGGGCAGATAACCATGATGGAGAGAATTACTCAACTGTAGCACATTCTGGCCCGGGTCTAAATAAAACAAATATTTAATCATATCTCTCATTCAGCTTTTTTTCAGCCTTTTGAGAGTATTTTGGGTTTTGTCAGTCTTGGCCCTGTCGTGTAAGACTATGTTATTATGTCCATAGAGTCTGCCTTGAAATCGTTGGAATGAAAAATAATATACCTATATGTTCTTTTACTGTGGGTACATGCAAATCTGAGGACTGTGTGCGGTTTGTTCAATAGTTCAGTGAAAATAGGAAAATCAGAGGAACTTCAAATACTAGTTCCAAGAACAAGATCAAATAAAGTCTCTGAGTTCCGGTGCAGCTGGGAGAGGAAGGGAGGAGGTTAAATGTTCCATTTTTCAGTTTTTCGCTTATAACTCGAAAACGGTGCGTTGAAGTGAAAAAGTTCTTCAGTACAAAATGAAGTGTTATATAATTTGCTAATAGTTTAACTGTACACATTTTTACGAAATACAGGACCGTTTTCGGGCTACCGGCTCGGGAAAGGTGATAATTAAAAAAAAATCGTTTTCCACTCATGTTTTTCGTAGTAAATTTAACCAGATTTGAGATGGTAATAGAAGTTTTGGAAAAAGAAGTTTAGAAAAAAAAAGGATCGAATTAATGGTTTCTGAGTTATAAATAAATGCTTGAAGAAACGTTTGAGCGGTTCAGTTTTGAAAACCCCCCAGATTGCACCATTTTCCGCTAAGTCTTATCACCTGCTGAGTGTAATTTAGCTGTTGTATAAATTTCAGCTGTTTATGTTTCGTTGAATGGAACATCAAAATTTAATTGGGAAATCAAGATTTTTTGTAGATATCTTAAAAGTGCTGTAAGTTATGATGTATTCAATATAAATTAATATATGATATATACCTATTCTTGTCAAACATATAATGCATTAGAAGTTTAAATACGACAATTAACTCTAAAATGAACGAGGATATAAAAGACAAAAATATACCAAAAACATAAGCGAAAACAATTTTTTTTTTAATGATTACTTTTCCGGAGCCGTTAGCACGAAAACGGTTCAGTTTTTCGTAAAAAGATATAGAATTAAACTTGTAGACAATTTAATAAGCTTTCATTTTGCACTAAAAAACTGTTTCACTGCAACGCACCGTTTTCGAGTTATAAGCAAAAAACTGAAGAATGGAACATTCATAGCCGCTGGATTTGGAGGGACTTTATTTTTTCTTGTTCAGGGGAAACTCCCCTACACATTTCTGAAAAGTTGGAACAAGTATTTTTAGTTCCTCTGGATGCCCATTTTTGGTCTAGATTGGCGGGGCTACCTGGGTGACTTAGTGATTCACCTAATTATTTCTAATTGAAATATTTTTATTTTTTTTATTTCTCGAAATCCCGTATATTTGTATGGAATAAGTTCAAATGGGTTTAAGTAAATAAGTGTGTGTTTTTAGTCGTTGTTGGGGTTTTACTGTCAACCGTTTTTGTAGGACTAGATCCAAGAGTTTTAGTATCTTGTTTAAACCGAGACTTTTGTTTTATGAATGGACACCAGATTATTCTTCCATCAAAAGATATTTAATAAATTCGGACCATGCTTATCATGCTATTTCTTCCCTGGAGGCTTAAGGTTCAGTTTTTAAATGTTAGCCGACATTGAAGGTTTTAGAATCCAGTTTTGACAGAAACATCGTGGTTGGCCTTTACTGTTTGACATTTCGTCAAATGTCTTATTCCGCAAGTTCTTCTGGATCGAAAGCAACTATCTAAACAAGAAGATTACTAAATGAACAATTTTACAGCGATTTGTTTAATATATATTTTTTAATATTCTAATCTCATTATATGTTTATATTTATTTTAATTATTTACTACTGCGGCATTTTGCTTAATTAATATTTTAGATAATCCTAATACACTTGGTATGCCACGGTTAAAGTATATGAGAGCGTAAACCCCTAAAAACGAATGTAACATATAACCGAAAAATCACATGGGCGGGATTGTTTACATCTTATTACATATTAAAAATAGGCATTAATAATAACTTTTTGGGGGTATTAATTCATTCGTTTATTGCTGGCAACTAAAAATTAAAACACTGGTTATTTATCACTACTATAGTCTTTCTTTTTTCGATTTTTAATAGAACTTTACAACTGGACAACAATATATATATATATATATCATGTAAATATGCTGATTTATTATAACAGTTATATGACAAAAAATTGTACAATAAAAGATAAAATTAACAAAAAAGATAACTTTGATTATTGCTAATATTTTGATATTTTCTTATTTCCACTTCTCAGATATGAGAATGTGTAACAGAAGTTAATATCACTTTCAACAACGATTTTTTGTTTACGTTTCAATAAAGGGGAATAATCTTCTCCATGAAAAAATATTGAAATAAATCAAAAGGAGACAAAAATCGATATTCAGGTACTTATATATACAGAGAGCGGAGCTCGATGTTATTGCCTTAAATATAGATAACATCAGTTGGCTAAATAACTTCCTTTGTCCTATAAAATAATTACCCTTCCTAAAGAAGAAGGTGGAAGGTGATAAAGTAGTGAAGCTGTGACCTGATGTAGCTCCTGAAGGCGAGGGGCAGGTAGGGGTCAGGTAGAGGAGCCAGGACCTCAATTTGTTGCCTTCAGGAAAAAAAAGTTGTTGTTTCCTTCAAAAAAGGCGGGAAGATTGTTATTGCCTTCCTGATAATATCCAACCTAATTACTTTAGTAAAGCCTCAGATCCTAGCCTAGGTAGGGAGGATCTATCTGTCTTCAGTACTGGAGGAGCTGCCTTAATGTTTATAATAACTTGTAAAAACAAAATATTGAAAAAATAGTTCTAACTGAAGAGTTTGTATAAAAAAAGGTACGTGTGTAATTAATATGATATTATACACATTCATGACAAATAACAAAGAAACTATAATAAACAGTGATAGAATATGGCAACATAATAAATTCCAGACAAAACTCAACGGAGGCTGAAAAGGAGGTGGATGAGGGATCTCCTAGCCTAATCCCTAATAATTTAGTATCACCTCTGGAGATTGTACCACTGACTGCTGACTATTGACTCCCTCATGCCTGATTGGTTGTAAACAAATGTGTACAGTTGTGAATTAAATTATTTTGTTTCAAAATAAAAATTTAGTGTTGAAGATTCGAAACTACTATTCTGATTCTAATAGATTGGATATCATCAAGTGATAAATAACTCATGAATTTCTAGCTATTTTAAAGTCAGATAAATATAGGCAAAAACTGTAATAATAATAATAAAAATAGTAGTGAAGCCGGAATGCCTATATGCAAGTGAATGTCTAGCATTAAACTATAATTTAGATAAATTAGAAATATTAGATAAGCGAATCATGAGGAAAATATTAGGCCCACAAAACACAGTAGTAGGTTGGAAATTACGAAGTAATGCTGAAATATATCAAAATGCAGAAAATATATCAGATGTAATGAGAAAAAGAAGAATGATGTTTTTTGTTCACTTATATCGGATGCCTGATAGTAGATTGACAAGTAAGATTTTCAGATAACTGTGTGGTAAGAAATCAACTACAAGCTGGGTCAATGATGAGGGATATAAAAATAGAAGAAATAAATAATAGAGAAGAATTTCGGCAAAAAGTATTGAAAATGGAAGGATTCCAAGGCAGGAAAGTGAAAAGGACTGGTGCAAAATGGTCTGAGGACAGAAAGAGGAAACATGAACGGATGAAAGCATATTGGAAGAAAAGAAAAGAACAAGGGGGGAAGAATTGAAATTGGCACGTGGTCCTCTGCTGGCTCATTCGAAAAGAAAAATAATAAAAACATATATATTCTTTAATAAAGATTCTAATACAGGTTACAATACCTTTATTGATATATAAGAACATATAAATCAAACTTTTTATTTCATCAAAAATAAAAACATAGTCGTAAACCTAACCTTATATTGAATGATTTGAATATTATATTATAAAATTGAATGAAGCTTTAAGCCGAGAAAATAAAAAAACAACCAATAAGTTGGAATTATTCGCCAATCAGTATATAATATTTTAAATCTGTTTACTACTCATTAATCTGAAAATGTCAAAGTTGATTAAAATACATGTTTTAAAATGAAACCAATACTAAACATATGGTCAACAGCGTTTATATTATTTTATTTTTAGTTGGTAGTCCCTACTCGTATTCTCCTCCTGACTCCCAGGACCCCTTACTCCTGGCTAGTAGCCCCCGCCGAACTGGCAGGTACACAGGACCTCTGCTGGAAGATATAAAAAATCCTGAGGCAGGTGAGAGATAAAGATAGAGATGGTACGTGAGATAGGGCTCAGCCCGGAGAGGGCAGTGCGGGGCAAACGCGGAAAAAATTCCAAAATCCAACATTCGGTATCGGAATTCATTTGTTTAAATGTCTACTAGCCGAAGAAAACAAAAGAAAATCCGTTTTCTTTAACCATAAAGAATTCTTTTATAAAGCTGAAAATATTGATATATTTCTTTGTCAATATAATCTATATTTATTTCAAATATAATTGTATACTTATTCTTGTACATTTAATTGACTGGTATTTTATAATATTTATTTATATATTTAGAAGTTAACATATGTTATAGTAGCAGCCGGAAAAAACCATTAAAAAAGAATAAACCTAATTATCTGAAAAACAAAGTTGAAGAAAGATTATAGAACTCGCGTTATCTTGTTATAAGTTGTCATTTATTGTATTGTAGTACGATCGGGATTTATCGGAGAAAATATTCCTGTAGATTCATCTGCATATTCTTACATGTTTGGCAATTATTGTAATTTTACAGAAATTTTCACCAGGAAGTTCAAACTTTTACTATGAAAGAAATTATAAGCAATGGAACTTTCTGGTGACTTTTTATTATGTAAAAAATTTTGTCGATACAGTAAAATAAAATCTATCAAGAATATTACAATTTAATTTTAATATTACAACTTTAACTTTGTTCCATTATTTTAAGTTTAATAACTGTATCAATTAATTTTCTATTTAAGTTTATTTGTTCCATTATTTGAATGGGTCCGCCGAAAAACGTACTAAGCGAAAAACATAAACATTTGAGTAATCAGTGAAAGAAAATCATAATCCTAAAGTTTTTGTTTGGTTTTAGGTTATATTTTATGTTTAAATATTAAATATGTTATATTTAAATGTATAATGACATAATGGAGTTCTATATCACACTATGACGTACTATTATACCTTTTAAAACCTTTAAAATCGCCACTTCAGAAATTATGTCGCTGAGAACGTTTTTCGGCGGACCCATTAATTTGTATTTATTTTCAATTAGAATTCGTTTAACTAGTTATTTTTAGGTAAATCTCATTTTTTTTCTCTTTTCATGGAAAATTATTGAAAAACCCAAAATAACTGAATAAAATCCTCACTAATTAAAATAAATAAAATCAGTTAATCGCATTTTAGAAAATATACAACAAATTATTTCCTAATTTTTTTTTTTTTTAATATATTTTCGTTATTCTAAGATAACTTAAATATATAATTAAATGTATGCTATTGTCTGACTGCATTTATTTCCTCTGAGCTTCAGCTTCAATTTTTGAAATTTTAATCCTATTTCTTGATTCTCCAATATCTTCCAATCTTTTCAACTCTAATATTATAACTTATTCAAAATTTAGAGAGTTAGAACCCAATATTTAAAAAAAATTGTTGTCTATTGTGCAAGTGGGTTTCATTGTTGTTGTTTTTTTCCAGTTTCTTTATTCTTAGCGAAAGTCAAAGTTCATAATTATAACTTATATATAACGAAACCACATGCCGACTCCCACGAAAATTATCCCACACTTCTAATATTCCAACAATTACAATCTAAAAAAAAAAGCAGGGAGAATACCACACCTGGGAATGGCGAGGAAACGAACCACGTTACGTACAAGAAAAGATTAAAAAAAAAAAAGCGGGCAGTGGGTGAAATGTTGAGGGAAAGTGAGAAAGATATCGTTGGCCCCAATTACCTGCCAACCAATTAGTCAGGTGAGAGCTGCCAGTAATCAGTGTACTGCTGCTGTACTCTTCGTGTATGTATTGTATGTATTCTGTACTCTGTACACTGCCCACAGTACTTTATACCCTGTACCATGGTTCTGAGCCTGGAAAGAACTGGGTACCTTAAGTTGCTCAAGATCAAGTACGCAATCTAATAAGGAATTGAAAAATGATGTTCTATTTCCATGAAAATTGACTGTCAATGTTCTAAACACCAATCCATCCTTTAATAGACATCTTAACATTCAAATCGGTAAATAAAAAAAATTAAAAAATACTATATGATTTATATACCTTTCTCAGCTCACAATTCTTTGTTGAATAATAAATCCTGATAAATGTGAAATGTCTATTTCAAGAAATTTCTTTTAATCGGAATCGCTTCTTTCAGGTATCCATAGGCTGAATATATTTCGTATAATTTTATTTGTTTATTTATTTTTTTTTTGTAGCTTCTCATTTTACAATATTATTGTTAGAGATTTATTTTATTGTATATATTGTAGATATTGAGGTTTTATTTCATAACATTTTAATTTATTTTACAGTAGCTATTGTATTGGATACATTACTATCTTCATCACTTATTGGCCTTAATCAAAGCAGGTTGCAATATTTGATAATTAAAAAAACAAACCTAAATTTCTAATTAAATTGATCCTTTACCATCTTATTCGTACCTCTACTGATTCATATCTTTTATTTTATTTGGTTTGTGCTCTAAAATGTAATGTTTTACGCATTAGTTTCCTGTATCTAGCACACCGGTAGTTGGATTCAGTTGGTAAAATATATAAATAATAAAGCAATTTACTTCAATAACGAAATTTAATATTTTAATTGTATCCTAATGAACATTTATGTTACTTTAATGACCTCCTGAAGAAAAGTACTTGTTCCAGCGAAGGTTAGTTGACGTACTTGAGCGAGGGCCTAAAACAAAGACTTCTCCTCCAGAACCACTTTTCATGACTTTTTCTCTTATTCTTCGACTTTTTCCCTTTGGTTCTCTCCACTTTTTTCTCTATTCTTCGACTTCTTCCTTTTGGTTCTCCCCCGGTGGCCATTAGCGCCGTCGGCAGTACCCTCCCTCTCGACGGGTTCTTTTAGGAGCCTTCTAAACGTCACTCCATCTTTTCTTATTCTACTAAATAATCTTCGTCGGTCTGTCTGTCACGATGCCTGCAGGGGCGTTATCACCGCTTATCCTACAACTGTAATTCTTCAAGAGGAGGTTCTATTCTGAAAATGTGTCTAGACTGTGAAAATAGTTCATGTTACAATTTAATTTTTATTTTCGAGTTACAGTCCAGGCAATAAACATATTGTAGAGTGCATGAAATATGCGATAATGTTTGACTTTACAGCTTCGTTAGGAATAGTTAGAAGGTGAACATACTAAAAGTCACCACCCCCTGTGGGGTAAGCTAAGGGTGGGGGAGGGGAGAACGTTCCAATTTTGTGTTTTTCGATATATCTCCAAAACGGCGGGTTCTAGAAAAATATGCAACAGATCAGAATTAAAGCTAATTAAATTTCAAATAAAATTGATTCTATACATATTTGTCGAAATTCCAAGGGTTTACTAAAGTTACTAAAAAACGATAATTTAATATATTAAAAAATGTTAAACATATGCTTCAAATGCCAGAAACGTATAAATGAAATTAAAGTAAATTTAATACTCTGGAGTTTTGATTCCTGCATTTTTTTAATGTGAGAAACGATCGTAGAAGGCACTAAAAGCAAAAGTTTGACGAAATGTTTTTTCCCGACAATCATCGATTTTCAACAAAAAACCGTTGGAATTTCGACAAATTTATATAAAATATATTTTATAGGGAGTTTAATTAGCTATAATTTTGATTCGTTACATAATTTTCAATTTGAGTCCACTATTTTCAAGATATAATCGATAAACCCCAAAATCGGAACTTTTCCCCCCCTCCCGTTGGATCACTCCCGAGGGACGGGGACTTTCTGTATGTTTACCTTTTAACTATTCCTAACGAAGGTACGAAGTCAAAAATTATCGAATATTTTTTGCACTCTACACACCTCATTTTAGCACTCATTTACTGGACAATTAATGAACAGTTTCAAACCAGGTTTCACATTAGTCGTATTGCTCCATTTCAGAGCTTTCTGAAGCGATCTACTTCTCAGTTATGAGATAGTTTCAATCCTCTGTAGCTCCTTCTAGTCAACCTTGCTCTCACAGGTCAGCTTTTAACTCCGCATATAAATGCCATAAACAAACCACACCATGTTTTTAACTCACGCTATATCATGTAAGTGATGAAGAATTTTTAACAACTTCCTCAACCTCACAAGTCAAATATTCAGAAGAACCACCGAGAGTAGAGGTTATAGAATGTAACCTACCCCCTCGATGTAGAAGGCCCAGTTGAGATAAGAGCGATAAGGCGGCTCTTAGTGGCAGAACTTGTAGAACTGGAAGCACGCTCCTTTCTGTCGATCGGAGTTCTCAAGGACTTCTCAGTTTCTTTCACCTTCAAGTGCTCAGTATAAGTCACTTACTTATTTTATTGTCAATAGAAAATTTTCACATAAAAGTTTATTCATGAAGAATTTCAGCCATATATAAAAAAAATGTAAAATTTTAAATTTAATACAAAATATGCGGTTGACAGAGAGAAAAAGTTTTAATCAAGAAGAGATTAAGTTAACAATCAGTTAGAGGCAATCCTAAATGTGATATTTGATTTAAAGATAGTAAAATGAGTAATAATATTACAACTAAATGTTATTTTTGAAAAAATGAAATGAAATTAAATAATTTTGAATGAGCGACTTTGATTGAATCTTTTGAACAAAATTAAAATTAAAATAAACCAAGAAGAAACTAGGGTTCCGAATATTAATGTTTATTTTAATAATTGTAAAGGAATTATAAATTATAACGCAATAAAAAGAGAACACTAAAGACACTTCATGGAGGATTAATTTGAGTAAGAAATAAGGAAATAATAATACAAAACTAACCAATGTCTTTTATTGAACTCTATAATAATCCGCCATTTTCATTTTTAACTCTTTTAATCTAATCAATGAGTGCTGAAATTAGGGGTATAAGTGTGTATCCACTGAAAATGTCAAAATTATCATATTTTGCCAAAGCATACATATTTATCATGCTGGCTTGAGTGTATTACAGGGTTTAATCAAAATTTCGTATATAGGGCCTGATAGTAAATATAACCAGATTATAGTTGAAAAAAAGAAGTTTCTGATCAGACAAATAGTTTTGGTGTTATAGTGAAAAATGTGCCAAAAAATCTTAGATTTAAAAAAAGTAAGCGATTTTTGGCACGGTTATTTTTCACAGCTCGTTAGGAATAGTTAGAAGATAAACATACTAAAAGTCCCCGCCCCTTGGGAGTGAGCTTATGGTAGGGGAGACGGTCCAATTTTTGTGTTTTTCGATTATATCTCGAAAACGATGGACTAGAAATATATGCTACAGATCAAAATTAAACCTAATTAAATTTCCTATAAAAATTTTTATATACATATTTGTGAAACTTCCAACCGTTTTCGAGTCATACGTTTTTAAAAATCGATAATTTTGGAAAAAACAATAATGTTTACCTCATTTTTTTGTAAATGAAATTAAGGTAAATGAAGTGTATTTAATGTTCTACAGGTTTGGTTCTAACATGTTTTTCTGAGAAACGATGGGGGAAGGTACTAGAAGCTGTTTGACAAAAAGTGAGGTAAAAATGTTTTTTGCGAAAATTATCAATTTTCAATAACGTATATTTCGAAAATCGTTGGAAGTTCGACAAATATTTATCAAATTAATTTTATAGGACATTTAATAAGCTTTAATTTTAATTTGAAACATATTTTTCTAGAGTCCATAGTTTTCGAGATATAATCGAAAATCGCGAAAATGGGATCTTCTCCCCTCCACTCCTCCACTGTTAGCTTACCCCCTAGGGGCGGGGACTTATTCACTCTGTCTCTCTCTATCTCTCAGATCTATTTGAAGAGAGTTCACTTGTTTGCAACACCAACTAGATTAAAAACAATCTACTGATTGAGGCTGCTATGCGTTACCTGCCAAGCTGCAGACCTGCTGTAAACATCCTTGACGAGAAATTAATAATGAAACAGATTCACACCCGAGGCGAGGATACTCCGAAGGTAACGAAGCAGATCTAATTCCATCCAGAGCTAAAGCACAGGAGGAGATCATGGAGGCCTCTGGCCGAGTAGATCCTGGAGATTTGCATAACTTGATGAACTTGAGAAGATGAGAAAATAATGGAACTACTGTTTGTTGAGGCTGTGATAGAAAGGAAAATAGGGACTACTTTTCTGTTCCGGCTCGTTCCCGACCTGTTATTTTCCGATTAGCCTCTTTAATCACTTGGCGAGTTAACTGTTACAGCCCACCATATACATTTTTTTTTTTTTTTTCAATTTTAAATAACACATAAACAAAAACATATAGAGTAAATATGTTTTTTATAATTTATATCAATAATTTGGCACATTCGGGACCAGGGCATTGGCGGATTACCGAAAATGTTGTATTACCGCATTTAAAAAAAAAAAAAATGAAAAATTCTTGCAGTTTTATTCTTTTACGAAACAATAAACGATTATTAAAATATCGAATGTTGAAACTTACCTATACTATTATATAACAGGATATTTTTCGTTTGTGATCACTAACATCAAAAACTAGCACTCTAATCTGCACCATATTTTAACTACAACGTCTTCATAGTTCAAGGACGGTTTAGCAATAATAAAATTTACATATTTTAATTGAACTGTTTTTAAAAAAAACGATAAATATTTGGTGCGCTGTGAACTTTGAAAATTGACCGATAGGTGGCTATCACCATTCATGCGAGGTTACAAAGATATTGTGTTATATAAAGTTAAAAATTATAACATTTGCTTAATTCCATAACAATGTAATAAAAAAAAACACTATAAATATGCGGTTTGACAAGTGAATCCCAGTTAAGTTTAAAACTCGAACTAACTAGCGCCACTCTGTGACAGTGTTTGCAATGGCAAAACTATCGAGCCCATCTAAACCAAATCTTTAACAGCGTTAACTTCATAGTTACAGGAAGGTTTATAACAGTGAAGTTTACAATAATAATAATTTAAATGTAATGCTGAATGGTAGAAACTAGGTTTGCCACACTGTCATATAAAATTTTTGAATTTTGATAGTGTCTAAAAATATTGTTACGGGCCACTGGGGGTATGACTAATCAAATCACAACTTAAATACTAAGCACTAATTTATTTACAACTTAATAAATACAAATAGGTCCCTTAAGCTACTTAATCTAATAACAATTATACTTAGGTCTAGTTACACTAATATGTATATTACACAATACTTATCTTTAATATCTTAATACTAGCTGTCACAATTATACATAAGAATCTATTACACTGACGGAGACTGTTACTACACTCACTGACACTGTTAATCACTGTCACTAACTCACTGACTGAACTGTCACTGACACTTGACTGATTGATCGTTACTTGATCACTGACACATGGATACTGACTCAGGATATCACAGACTCCTGACTGACACTTGCCCGACCGATCACTCACTGACCACTGTCACCTCAATACTGACTCACTGGGCTAGGAGTCGGCATATTTAAAGCTACGCCGAACATTCTAGATCGTTCTAGCCAGATTACAGGTCTCGGCCCTTCTGGCCCGCCGTGACCCTTCTAGGCCACCCTGGCGGCCTTTCCAGCTACCTGGCCCCGCGCCGCCCACAGCACCCCCAACCTCACCTGACCGTAACAATATTATTCATAGGCCTTTAGTAGTCTTTTTCTTCTTCTTCTTCTTCGCCCTTAGTGCCTTTCAGCGTGGAGGTGCCTCGGTCCAAATCCGCCATGCTTCCCGGTCTCTTGCCAGCGCTTTCATGGCATTTAGACTATTTCCTCTTCTTTGCCCGAGCCTGTAGATGTGGTCCGTCCATGTTAGTTTAGGCCTGCCCCAGGGACGTCTTCCGGTAGCCCTAGCTTCGAAGAGCTTTCTTGGGTCACGGTCCTCCTCCATTCGGCAAACGTGGCCAAACCATCTCAGCTGCCTTTTTTCTACTGTGTCCCTTATGGGTAGGACTCCGATGTCCCCCAGTATTCTCTCGTTCTGTCCCTCCTCGTTCGGCCAGCCACTCTCCTCCGGTACCTCATTTCCATTTCAGTTATTCGGCTCCAGTGTTTATCCAGAGGAACCCAGCTCTCGCTTCCATAGGTAAGAGTGGGTAAATATACAGTCTTAAAGAAGTGTATTTTTACTTCATTACACATCTCATTTTTACCTGCTATCGTGTTGCATATTTGGTAACAGATGCTGTTTGCCTTGCCTTTAGTTGTAAGCACTGATAATGCACTCATTCGAAAGAGTTTGTTAATAGTCACGGTCTAACTGGATTACCAACTCATAGGTTAAAATTAAAAATTGGGTGTCAAATCATGCTTTTACGTTGTCTTCAACTACCTATTCGGTGCAATATTAACCAGGTGAAAAATTACTGCTTTGAGTGAGAGTATCATTGAGGAAATAATGCTTAATTGCTTGCTACGATACAAGATTTTTATCGATTACCAGAAAAAAATTCAATTGTTATTTTAAATTATCTAAGTTCTTTTATTTATGAGAACGGGCGAAGCTTGGAAGGGGGGATGCTAGTTCGAGGTTTATAACCTATAACTT
The DNA here is from genome assembly GCA_003667255.2 of Euschistus heros. Taxonomy (NCBI): domain Eukaryota; kingdom Metazoa; phylum Arthropoda; class Insecta; order Hemiptera; family Pentatomidae; genus Euschistus; species Euschistus heros. The sequence continues at coordinate 79,850 of RCWM02000576.1, read as the reverse complement.
TTTAATAGAACCCAGTTTCCCAATAGTTGCTTAAAAAAAAAAAAAAAAAAATAAAAAAATAAGACATATAATCCTGCCCTAACATAAAATAATCATTATATATTTTTTATATAGGTACGTACTTATTGTTACGACTAGATCTGTGACAGGACTTCTTTCTACATTACGTCGAAATAATCGGATTTTCGTAACGGAAACAATTATTCATTTGACATTGTTTGTAACAGAGTTGTGTAATTTAAAACTGTCACTTACTTCCAGGACACGCCCACACAACCTCCGAGAACAAAATCGGACGCTTGTCGATATTAAACTCGATCAATCGAATTAATCACGGGAACCATTATACATGCTTCAGTGGAAGGCAAGTGAAGAAAATCTGGTGAAACTAATCTCAGGAAATTCGTTTTAGAACAATTGCTGATCACATTTAACTGTAATTTATTTTGTCTTTATTTATCCTTTATCGTAAACCTATCACTTCCTGCCCCCACAGTATCCTTTAATAATATTCTTCTATAAGTAAATACATCATTTATAGCGCAATGTGTTTATTTATTTATAGCTTCATTTACTTTGTTATTTATAGCTTCATTTGTTAAGACTTCCTGTCCCACAGTCTCTTTTATTAATATTCCATTAATCGCCATTGAATCGCAATAGGATCTCGACAAACGACTGACTTGGATCCACACACAAGACTCAAAATACAATAAAATGTTCGTCGTTTCTGACTACTTCAACATTTACTAGACAAACGTTCAAAGCTCGCAATAAATTACAAAAGACACATTTACATGACAGTTATTATACAAATTTGGATATTTAGCTCCACTAAACCACCTATTCATCTCGTATCCAATCCTTACAATCCAAAATCCTTCGAAAAATCCTCAATGCTCCTTACTTTATCACCAATAAACTTATCCATAAAGATCATAATGTTCTATATTTTGCTGATTTAGGCCAAATCAGATACCTATCCTTTCATAGTAAGCTCCATAACCATTCAAATCCACTAGTTTCTCAAATTGCTTCCCACTCCATTCCCGATAATCCTTAATAATCTCCGATAATCCCATGTTATTGTAATCATTATTCTCAAATTTACTTATTGTATATAATTTATAAAGTTGTAAATATCAATTAAAAGTTAATAATAAAAACAAAAAAGTGTTTATTTATGTACATGTATATCTGTGCGTGTGTGTATGTGTGTAGTTGAAGGAGCATATTTGTGTGGTAGTGAGCTAAGAGTTCAATGTAATCCTTCCCTATTTTTTTATCCTTTCAAAAGGTCCTTAGGTGGGATCAAGGTCAACTTTTGAACCCTGGTATGGCCTAAGCTATAATAGGTTAAAAACCTTACCATAAAAAAATAAAAAAAGATTGAATCTTATACCTTGAAATAATCAAAAGCTATAATTTTAATAAAGAGTAGGATGGAAATAGATAAATAAGAAGCCTTAAATTCCTTGATAAAACAGCGGTTTAACATCTCAGCCTCCCTCCAAACTAGATCCGATCCCCATAATAATAATGTTCCATGATAATTACCAATACTATACAAATCCAAACTATGATCAATATCTCTCGGCCATTCGAAGTCCAAGTTGCTTTAGCTATTATAGGAAACTGAATAGAATCGAAAATTTATGAACAGAGGTTATAACTAGCCACACTATACAATACCAAAATGGCATCCTTACTTAACGGATTAGGGATCGCCACGATCCAAATGTTTTTAGAAGTCTAATGTTTAAGAAAAACTAGACGTAATACCTTTTAAAACACTAATATACATAATTGTACTTACTGTGCGAATGGATCCATTAAGACATCCATATTACTTATTGTCCACATTGAGGCAAATTGTAATACTTTCTTTAAATAATTGCTTTAAATTAATATATATATATACATAAACACTGTATGTGTTATGTAATCTGTAAATATGTAAACAAATCCAAAAATTCATTATTATCAATGTTACAGACTTATTCAACATTTACAAGACAAACGTTCAAAGCTTCCAATTCATTACAAAAGACTCATTTATATGACTGTCATTAGACCTATTTGGACGTTCGGAGTTGAGCTTTGTGGTTCCACAAAATCATCTCGTATCCAATCCTTACAATCCAACATTCTTCGAAGTATTCTTAATGCTCCTTACTTTGTCACCAATAAACTTATCCATGAAGATCTTAATGTTATATATGTTGCTGATTTAGCCTACACCAGATACCTATTCTTTCATAGTAAGCTCCATAACCACTCAAATCCACTAGTTTCTCAAATTGCTTCCCACTCCATTCCCGATAATCCTCCGAGGCATTTGAAAATAAGATGGCCTGGAGACCTTCCAGTGTAGAATTTTAATGAAGTGCTAATGATGTGTAGTTCTTTTCAAGTTTTTACATGTTATTGTAATCGTTAACAACACATTTATCTAATGTATATACAGTAGACCCTCGATATAACGCGGCTCGTTATACCGCGGATTCGGATATAACGCGGGTCAAGCTCCGGTCCCGATCCTGATTCAATTAAAATTAATAAAAAAATAAGGTTACATCGTATTATGGTTTTAAAACAAACAATAGAAAACTTGAAAACAATTCATTAGAAAATTGAGTTATAAAAACTAGAGAAGAAAACGAAAAGGTTCCAAAGTTTGATAAGTTCTGGGAAAAAGGGAACTCCGAAAATTAAGTTACATTTGTTAATTTTTTTTTTTTTTTTTTATAACACATTCCTAATTTTACTGAACATTAAGAAGAATTTGTAAAGGAAAAAAATTATAACTGGTTGTTAACGTAGGAAGAAAAACTAAATAGGACGTTTAGAATTACAATTGTCTAACCAAGTTTCATTATTTTTGTTTCAATATTAGAACTTTTTAAAGTTTGATTTTTATTAGAATTTTAAAAAAACTTTAGGAAAGGGTGGGTACATCGCTTGCATTGTCCTGGAAATAAGCCGAAATGTGTTGCTTAGACAATGTCGATTGAATATCTTCCCGGTAACCTACCTAGATGACGTACGTTGTCTCTAATCCTGCCTCCTTAATTCACAGAATCCCCTTCACTTCCTTTTTAATAACTGTGTATTATTCCTTTAGTTGTTACCCGAGTTTATGTCAGAGTGCATTTTCATTATTTTTTGACCCCCAATAATTCATACTTCTGCCCTCGTCATACCGCGGTTACGTCTATAACGCGGGAGGTTTCATTTCCCCCTAACCCGCGTTATAACGAGGGTCCACTGTATTTTGTAAAGTTGTATATTTCAATAAATTAATATTAAAAAAATAAAAATATTATCAATACGACAATAACTCCCTTAGGTCTGTCGTTGCAGACAAACGTGATTCCTCCTCGACAACCAAGAAAAAATATTTCTGAGCCTGGGAGTACATCGGTTTGTTTGGTATTCCTAGATACTACACATTAAGGAATGTCTTCTATTTTATTTTTTTTTATTTATTTATTTTAATTTCATAATTGTAATTGAACTTGGAACTTTGAACGTAATTATTCCGAGGTGGATGTAGTTGCCCTTGAGTACTCTTCATCGCAGGGCCCCCTCATTACCCTCCCCCCAAGCAGGATAGGTAATGATCCTTAATACCCGGTCCAGGATCAGGATCGAGAAGGGGGGGGGGTTCATCAATAACGGTCTGCTCGTCTTCCGATACAGTTCTAACAGGAACCGGAAGAGCGATTTACTAGAGTGGAAAAGCCACCTACGCGATTGGAACTGACCTGGTGGGTTTGAAAACGAGACCGAAACAGTTCGCAATGAAAGTGCTTCGAATCAGGGAGTACTATCATAGCGTGTAATAGAACAATCGATAACCAAACTAGTTCAGTCATTTTTTATTCCCCTTTATTTTTATTCTCTTTTAAACCTTTCATAAATGCAACAAAAATTAAATCAGCAGACAGCATATATAGTGACTGGCTTTATAGGAATTAGGCGGAATAGCACTCAACAGTAGCTCTTTCTAATGAGTGATGTGAATAAAAACAAATAAATAAAAAATAAAACGGATATTTGAGAGAATCGTTCATCCCTTAACTTTAGCTTCTGTAATTTTTCTTTTAAAATTTTATTCTAGGCCTATTCATGATTAATATTAATCACATATTAGAGATCAGAAGCTATTGAAAGTGTTACTGTACTAATCTTAAAAGTACTTTAAGTATCAAATCCATCTTACACATTTATTTAATTTTATAGGACAAAACACTTCAAAGTTTTATAAAAAAATCAGGAGACATTATAATAACAACCTATCACAGATAATAAACGAATAACTAAATATTGAATATTTAATAGCAGCAAAAAAACACAAAAATGGTATGCTGTCATCGGCACTCCTCTCCGCTTATCATGTTATTGGAAACATGTTATTTTCGCAAGCATTCCTCATGAAATCATTTCCGTCATGGCTACAGCAATTTTTAATTCATTATATTAAATTAAAACCTAAGTGTTCCGTACCATTATTTAAATATAAACAATTATTCTTTTATCTAAAATTATAATTATCCGGAAATTTGTAGGATACACTTTTACAACTAAAATTCAAAGTACTTGTGTTTTAGTACCAAAATTTGTGGAATCTTTACAACGCTACCTGTACTAAAAAAATAGATTCTGGAATCTTGATAGCAATACCTTGTGTCAAAAATAAATTATAACAAAAAATTATCCAAATAAAAACAAAAAAAGTAAAAAATAAAAAAAAAACGTCCGCCGAAAAACGTTCTAAGCGACAAACATAAAATTTTGCGTAATCAGTGAAAGAAAATCATAATCTAAAGTTGTTGTTAGTTTTGGCCGGTTAGATTTAATGTTTAAATACTAATTTGTTATATTTACATGTATAATGACATAATGAACTATTATATCATACAATGGCGTACTATTATACGTTTTTAAACCTTTAAAATCGCCACTTCGGAAATTTTGTCGCTTAGAACGTTTTTCGGCGGAGCTATTCAATTAATGATGAAATAAATTAAACAACAGGAAGTAGCGACATATAATATCAAAGTTAATTGTAAGTAAATGTTCTAATAAATGTCTTGATTTCGTTTCATCTTGAGGAAACGTAATCATAAACTTCCACTGAACACAGTAGATGTGAGGTTGCGCCGATATTTCTCTGTGAATTGTCTTTAGTTTTCGGTATTAGTGTTCGATAACGAGTGTGTACATATTATTAAATGAAAAATAATCTAAAATTCTCTAAGAGGAATAAGACTGCATTTACATCAACAGTGCTTGATGAAAAACTTGATAGTTGCTCAATGAATAAACTTTAAACCCATAGCTGATCTCACACAAAAATATATGTAACAGAAAAAAATGCTATCAAAAATCACCTTGGTACATAAAATTTATTTGATTGAGCCTATAAAAAAATAAAAATAACTGTTTTATCAAATTCCAGAGTTCAAAAGTCTGTAAATATCTTAATGCTATTTATTATTTACCAATACTTAATAATCCCTTTAGAGCATTCTCTAAGCTTGTTTTTAACACTGGACTTCTTTAAAAAAAAAAAAGCCTCAGTTCAGTTATTTATTTCAAAGAAGAAACATGACAGTGTCCTACGAAATCGTCGTAATTTTAAGACATTACCGGAAAAAAAATTTTACAGCCACTGAAGCAACTTGTGAAATTATTAAATATGAAAGGAAAGGTTTGGTTTGAAAGACTTAGAAGTAGAGATACGACGTCGGAAAGGAAGAAGGGCTGCAGGCGGCCATTAATGGATATTGATGAGGTTCTGAAGGAAGCTGTTGAGTCAAATTCATCCATAAGCACTCGCGAACTTGCCAGGGATTGTGGGGTGTCGAAAGATACTGTTAGTCACCATCTTCTCTTCATGTGGAAGGTGAAAAAGACCTGTAGACTGGTACCTCACGAACTTGTACAAAAATTGAGAAAAGTTTACAGAACTTCATGAGTTTAAACTCCTGCCTCATCCACCATATAATCCAGACCTCACACCTTCGGATAACTACTTGTTCCGATCCATGGCTCATTTTCTTCAAGGGAAAAAATTTGATAATTTTGCGGAAGTTGAAAATGCTGTCCAAGAGTTCTTTTACAGCCATCCCAAGGAATGGTATCAGCGTGGCATCGAGCAATTGGCTAGCAGATGGGTAATGATGGTAGATAACAAGATGGAATATACCTTGAGTATTAATTGTATTTTATATCAAAGAAATAATAATACAAATATTTGTTTCAAAAACGCTCATTTTCTTTTCTTTCTTTTTTTTATACACCCCATTATTTTAATTTTTCGTGTGAGAATTTTTCAAAATATTTTAAACATGGATAATGTTTTACCTGCTACCTAGTCGGTCAAAAGCGATACGTTTTGGGGGAACGCGTAGTTTGATAATTTGATATTAAGAGAGTAGGAGCATCTAGGAGCTCAACTCGTCTTATACTAAATAACGCAATATCTTGACTAGGAGGCAGTTCTAATGAGTGAGCTCATTTTGATTTCGTTTCTCCTGATACGAAATAAATCCAATTAACCTGTAATTTCCCTATCTTGCTTGATCCCTCTCCCTATAACAAAATTTCGGTTTGAATAAAAAAAGTCATGTTTGAATAATCTCTTTTTTTAACTGTAGAAGCCTTTTTCCCCACGCCCTAGCTCAGATGGTGTGAAGATGTGAAAATTTAACGCCATTTGACTTTTCAAAAATGTAATGGAAAATATCTTGTGCTGTATAACAGTTGTCGCTGTGATTTACCGTTGAACAGCTATATTGGTTCGAATGAAAAACATTTATTTTTAGGTGTAGCAGGGGTTTTTTTTTTTTTTTTTTTTTTTTTTTTTTTTTTTTTTTTTTTTTTTTTTTTTTTTTTTTTTTTTTTTTTTTTTTTTTTTTTTTTTTTTTTTTTTTTTTTTTTTTTTACTTTCTCTAGATCTGTTGTTGCTCGGATAGAAAATTTGCCTAAAGTTAACTTATCACACATTAAATGGAAAATAATTTTAATTATATAACATTTATCGCTGGTACCTACTATTTAGGGGCTTTACTGGTTCGAATGAAAAAAAAAAAAAAAAAAAAAAAAAAATCAGATTTGAAACCCCTATTTATTTTCAAATTTCTTTATTGTGAATAATTATTAATAGTTAATTTAATTCAAATGATTTCAAATAAAACAAATATATGGAAAAAAATAATGAACATAAGGCCATAGACGGCCAGCAGTTTAATTTGATTTAATATGAAAATTTATTTCCTACAGACAAATGAATCACAGGTAAGCGAAAAAAAAAACATACGAATATCGACTGTGAAGATGGCAACTCCTAAAATATGTTCCATCATATTCTTTCTTTAGCCGGTAAGCTCAAGGGAGCCTGTTTTTATGTTTTTTAAAGATAAATGTAGATTAATGAATTTTAATTTAATCATGTTAGTAAAAATATGATAAAATACTTAACTATAACTATAATATACTCGTAATTATAAAATTTCGTAACTTTTAAAAAGTTAAAAGCAATTTGATTGGTGAGTAATGTCAAGCTGTTGAAATGTACGAAGTGTGAATCAATTTCCCTTTGTCCCCGTTCACCGACTTCGGCCTGGCTCATTTATAAATTTGACTGAATTTCATTTCTTTCCACTGGTTCCAGACCCAATGCCCAAAGGTATTTTTAATCAATTATTATTAATTTATTCATAAATATTACTGTATTATTGTTGATTCTTGATCTTTGGAAATAATAAAGAAAGAAAAAATCAGAACTTTTGATGATCAATTCAGCAGATTGGTAGAGGAACTTACAAATACAAAATAATACAAAATACAAGCACAGATAAAATCATCTACAAATTATCCGGTTACGGAGCGGAATGCTGTTATTTAAATTAATTTAAATTCAAAGATTGGTTCCAATCCATTTAATATATTAATCCATTGCCAATGAAGGTAGAAATAGTTTAAGAGAGACATTACCTCGACATGCAGCGAAGATGTTTGGATCAACGATGGGAGTGAAGCGTATCAACCTGTAACAACAAATAAAATACATTTTTATTTAAATTTGTACAACGTACAGTATGCAGTACAATGTCTTACAAAAATATTATAATATTTTATAATATATAACCGAATTGTGAAAAAAAGTAATAAACATATACAGGGCCGGAACTAGGAAATTTGTCGGGGGAGGAGGCAAAGATCAATTGAAATTATGCAAATTTGTATTAGAAGAGCCATTGAAGCTGAAATATAAAAATCTCTAGGCATTAGTAGAACTGAAGATTCTATTAAACAAAAACTCAATTTCTCCTTGACTGGGAAAAACAATAGATCCTTAGATTCTTCCGCCATTTTAAAATCCTTAAATATTCTTTTATTTCAAAACAGTATCCTTAAGGACAACAATGTCGGAATATCTTCATATAAAATAAAAACCATTAAATTCTGGAATATTTCAATATATTATCCTTAAGGACAAAAACTAATACATATGTGGCCCAATGATGTCCTTCCGCCATCTAAAAAATCCGTAATGACGAAATCTAATAAAATCGTCAAATCTTGAAAAAATAAATAAAAAGTATCCCTAAGGACAAAAACTAATTCTAAGTGGGGAAGGAGATTGGCCAAGGATATCCTTCGGCCTCGAAAAATCGTCAGATCCAGGCAGATCTGAAAAACAGTAGTACACAATCTTTCATATTTATGGATATGTTTGTCTATAACCCAATGCTTTTAACTATTTATATTTTAGAAGTAAAATTATCAAAGTACCTCAATCACCATTTACGGGCTCGGTAAACGATTTTTCTAGCGAACGGCGGGTGACATAATACGTTTTTTCTGATTCACCCACCATGGGTTAAAAACGAGGAGTGACGTGAGTATTCACGTCATCCGCAGCCAACGAATTAATAGTTATATTAAGTGAACAATTGATGATTATACGAGATAAACAAAGTTGAGAGAAATAATAGACCTCACACGTGACTTTTTTTATTCAAACCAATACAGCTCCTAAACGGTAGTTCTAAGCGGCAAATGGAAAAAAAATATTCTCCAAAAAATGCTACATTTTTGAGGGTGAAAAAACGTTACGCCAAAAAACATATCCATGTCAAAAAAATAAGAGAAGAGAACAGCAAAGATGGTTCTTACGGAGTATGAACGCCAACTATGATAGCTGCCTGTCCATGTTCCTCATCAGGTATGACACACAGCGATTCCTTGGGTAACTATCAACACCTAATACATTAGCGGAATAGGCTTAGGCAGGATATTTTTTTAACCTTCCTTTTCTCAACAAGAATAAAAAAGGAAATACTGGAGAAAATTCCAGAAAAGAAAAATCACGTAGGACATTACAAACCCAATGGTGATTAACAGCAATTTGCTTGGCACGTGCTCCAGGTCGCTACACCTCATCGCTCTCTGCTGCAGCAATTAATGCTCATTGCGAAAGGATAATAAAAAAAGAAAAAAAAAAAGGAAATTGAAAAAAAAGAACTAAAACTGCATTTTATAAATTACTGGGAAAATAAACATTCCACAGCACAATAATATGCTGTAATATTAAACTGTCAAACCCATAAATCAACTATATCAAAATTACTCAGCTATTTTAGTTTTTTCTCCTTCTCCTACAAAAAATAATACTACTTAATGCAATCTATAAAGTGGTTTTCATCTACAGACTGTACATAACCCCAAAAAAAAATCATATAAAATTTTCATTATTTCGTTAATGAAAAATTTAATTTGAAAAAAAATTAATGAAAAATCAAAAATTCTGAATTTTCTAGTTTTGCGACAATTTAAATTGATTATGTTTATATCCACCTCTTGCGCTCATTACGTCTTCTATTCGATGGGGAATAGTTCTAATAAAGACGTTGAATAAATTCTTGAGAAATATGACCGATGTAAAACAAAATTGTAATAAATTATATACATCAGATGTGGTCCTAAAAAAAAAATTATTTTTAAATCGACTTACGAAAAATCAACATAAACAAGTAATAAGAAAAAAAAAAAAAAACACTTATTACTGTTATATAATGTTTAACTATAAACAAATTACTTACTACTAAAAATTGAAAAATAAATTTAATTTTTAGAAAAAAAAAAAACCTTCTTCAAGATTAAACCTTTTTTTTTTTTATATATCCATTTATTGAAATTTACAACTGTATAAAATATATACATCTAGTAAATGAGTTGATTATGATTACAATAACATGCGAAACTTGAAGAGAACTACTCATCAGTAGCCCTAAAAAAAAAAAAAAAAAAAAAACTTTACACTAGAAGGTCTCTAGGCAAGATTAAACCTAAATATACAAACTTGAACTAAAAAGTTTAATTTTTTTTTAAACTTTTAATGCCAGAAATTTACAACTGTATTAAAACAAATACATCTAGTAAATAAGCGGATTACAATGACAAAAAAAAAAAAAAAAAAACATCCTGAACGCGTGTAGAGGAACTAGCCAATGGAAGTACTCTAATGAAATATTTCAACAAAAGAAGAAGATCTCGAGGCTATCTTCTTTTCAGGCGCCTCGGAGAAGAACTGAAAACTCAAAATAATATTATAATTACTTCAAAACAAATAGTATTAATGGACGATCAACGAAACTATCGATACTTATACCTATAAACCTTATAATACCTATTTACGATTTATGATCAGTTATTTTTGGAATCGATCCCCACCAAAACAAACACAATTAGAATAAAATTCGATACAATGATAATTATGAATTTCTCCAGCCACACCGCTGTCTCGTGACATTCAAAAGTTTGTTGTCAGGATAAAACTGCCCTTGGTTGACACCGACTCCAAAAATAACTGATCATAAACTGTGAATAGGTATATAAGTATCGATAATATCCCTGATAATTGTTCTTTAATGCTCTTTATTTTGAAGTAATTAAAACATTATTTTTTACTTTTGAGGTCAAGTTTGTAAATGTATGTTTAATCTTTATGTCGGTTCTGGTGTTTTTTTCCTAAAAATATATTTAAAAAAATACTATTTGCTTTTATTTATTTAATATTTTAACAATACTAAAAGGCTTTACAGGAGATTAGATAATTAGGGTAGGCAGTCAAAGATTTTCAGCTCAATAAAATTTTTTTAAATTCTTAAAGCCAATACTTGCATAAAAGATCAGCTGAATTCTTTGACACCCTAATCCCCCTGGTTAAAGGCTTTACATCCCCTGGTTAAAGTATAAGATGACGTTAAAACCTTTGAAAAAAGTAAACGTTTGGTGAAGAAAATGAAAATACTAACTGTTTGGTGGAACTGTTTGTTTGCCGGGCGGGGTTTAATATTAAATGAACCTGGCAACAATAAAAGAATATCGAAATAAAAGAAAACGACTCGGTCAATTATTACATCCTGTTCACTGGTAATAATGATTTTGAATCTCTTAGGCTAACTATTAACGAGTTCAGTGAACGATGGAGAGATATTAGGTAATGTAAACCTATAACCTATTGGTGACCCAGAGCAGGCCGCACTCCCAGGGTACAGCTCATCCAGTTCGTCCTCCAAGTTCCTTCTACTTCCACTTGTTCGGTTCCTCTTGATCTCCTGGGAACCAGATGGCCGGCAAGAACTACTCTTTGGTTCAGTGAGCACCTTCCGCTCCTTCTCTTCCTTCCAGTACTCCTTACTCCGCTTAGCAAAGTTGTCATTATCTTTTACTAGAATTGCTATAACATGAGTTATTCTTCAAAACCATCAATCTTTTTTTTTTTTTTTTTTTTTTTTTTTAAATCTAAATCTAACTAAGCTAAAATTAATCATGCTATATTTAGTGCTATGTTCGATGTTTTAATTCTGCTGTTAGAGTGCCAAAGACGCGATAATTGTCGAATGAAATACCTAAAACACTATATAGTTCAAACAGATGAAAGTCTGTCTCTGGAAAATATTTTATCCTACAATATTATAGAAAAGATAAATAACGTCTTCCTATTTATTTTAAATGTTTTAAATGCTAGCGAAAAGTAATTGATTTATTTATTTTTGTTGAATTAACTACATAAGATATTGGATTCTATTGCGATTGCTGCTACAACTTTTGTGACCCTAGACTATAATCAATATCGATTATTATAAACTGTAAAAATATATGTTTTTATTTTTATTTTATTTTTCTTTGTTTGTATATATCATTATAGCTTGTTCAAAAAAAAAAAAAAAACTTTTGTTCATATATATTATTATAATATGAAAATGCTTTTTTTGTTAGTATTAATTATATGGTCCTGACATATGGATCTGAAGCATGGGCATGGACTAAGGCTGATGAAAATAGGCTGCTTATCTTTGAGAGAAAGATCCTGAGAAGAATTTTTGGTCCGATACGGGAGGGTGATGTCTGGAGAAAGAAGAAAAAACCAAGAGATCTACGCACTCTTCAAAGACACAGACATCGCTAGGTGGATCAGTGTGAGGAGGCTCAGGTGGGCGGGGCACATCGCCAGGATGGATCCGAACGAAATTCCAAAAAAATTAATTATTGAGACTATTCATCAAACTAGAAGAGTCGGACGACCCAAAATGAGATGGATGGATAGCGTCCGTGCAGATGCCAGGAACATCCTTGGAACCCCAGACTGGATGGCTGCTGCACAGAATAGAGATGAATGGCGAAAACTTTTGGAGAGGGCCCTGATTCAGCTATGAATTGTTGCGCCGCATATGTATGTATGTATGTATGTATTATATAACATGTAAAACTCTTCTTCTATTTGTATTTATTGTTTATTTACTATTATGTAATTATTATTGTTATTGGCTAACTCAATTGCCATAAAGTTTATACTTTAAAGCAATCAATAAAAAAAAAAAAAAAAAAAAAATGTTTGATGCTTTAATACTTTCATAGTTTAAAAAATCATTTTGGCATGGGAATTCCTTTTGGACTAAGGGTCTATATCCTTTTTCGGTGTATTTTTTTTTCAAAAAATTTAACATTTTGACACGCTCTAGCTTAGTATAGTTAGTGTTGCTCGGATCGAAAATTTACGAAATTCTACAAGTCAGAAATTGAATGGAGAATATTTCTTGTTGGATAACACTTTTCGCTTAAAATGAAAAAAAGCCTTGTTTGAAAACCCCATTTTCTCTCAACTTTGTTTATTTTTACAATAATTATTTAATTGAATTATTAAGTAATTTGATCCTTTATTCCTCCAATTCTGTTTATTTTGTATAATCATTGGTTTAATTAGTTTTATCATCATAGTTCTACAATGTAAATGTAAATCGGGGAAATCAGTAGATTATATTGATGTTGACATATCCATGATCTATCGTTGGTCCCAGTCAGGGGGGAATTGAGTTTATTTATTTAAAGTTCGTTATATTTGTTTTCGCTGGTTTCAATTTGGATTAAATTAAGCAAAAAAATTATGGTATTTTATTGAAAAATAATATTTTAGTCGTTTCTCCCTAAATTTCCTTTTTCATAATGTAAATTATTTAAAACAAAAATAAAAGATAATAAACGTAAATTCTGATCAAAATAATTCTCAAATCCCAGAAAATTTTATTAAATAAATTAAAAATAGAAAAATTCCGAGCTCTAAGAACTTCTTTTTTTTTTCAATTTATAATTGAAATTTACAACTGTAGACAAAACATATATCTAGTGAACCTACTATAATGACATGATAAAAATACAAATAATACCTTTTTATGGATTATTTGTGACATAATCAGGTGCAATGATAATTTTTCGAAAAATTTTGGACTGTAAGAATTGGAAACGAGAAGAATTATTAAGTTTATGGAGAAGAAGATAATTGCGGGTGCAGTAAAACATAAACACCACTTCTAAGTAGGAATACATCAATTGTGTGCCAACGCTTCGACCTTGCAGATCTTCTTCTGGGCCACGGAACCACACTGGGGAGGAGGCGAACGATGTCTCTCTTCAACGAGTCATTCAAATAATTCACCAATTCAAATTATATTGATCTCTCTATCCACTATACGTAGCTCTCTAGTGAGAATTATATTTTATATATATTTATCGACAAGATTAAAACGACAAGAAACTACCCGTCGTTACAGACTACTTCAACATTTACTAGACAAACGTTCAAAGCTCCCAATTAATTACAAAATACTCATATACATGACTGTGATTAGACCTATCTGGACGTATGGAGTTGAGCTTTGGGGCTCCACTATAAACTATCCAATTCATCTCGTATTCAATCCTTACAATCCAAAATCCTTCGTAAAATCCTCAATGCTCCTTACTTTGTGACCAATAAACTTATCCATAAAGATCTTAATGTTCCATATGTTGCTGATTTGGCCCACACCAGATACATATACTTTCATAGTAAGCTCCATAATCACTATAATCCGTTAGTTTCTCAACTTGCTTCCCGCTCCATTCTTGATAATCCTACGAGGCGTCTGAAACGAAGAAGGCAAAATAGTGCAAAATTATTAATAAAGTGCAACTGATGAGTAGTTCTTTTAAAGTTTTAACATGTTATTATAATTGTTGTCAATACATTAACTTGATGCATATATTTTGTACAGTTGTAAATTTCAATGTATATATAAAAAAATATATATATTTATCTCTTTTTAAAATTATTCATTTATATATTTATAATGCTAATAGGTTGCACCTGAAATTACATTTTTTTTTTGTTTTTTACTCCAGCACGAAAATTATCCTGAAATACGTTGGCAGTTGTAAAATATTTCCTAATTTAATTGATTATAGATGATTTTAATGCCAAAACTAAAACATTTTATTATTGGTAATAGTATCACCTGTTGCCACCGATACAACTAGTACTAGTACTGGTACTGGTACTATCGCCGCCTGATAACTATCGCGACCCAAAGTGACCACGATTCGAATTTAAGGCTGCAGCAGTGAAAGTGGAGCGAGTTTCGTTAATATAGTAAGTTGCAGCGGCTCGGAATTACCTTTAAAAAATTATCATCTTAATCTGTAGTTAACAAACAGTAGTTAATTGTAGTTATCTCAACACTCTAACCTCGACAAACAAAAGTTACTTTTTATCTTTTATATACTTTTTTTTATATTGTTTATATACAAGGTGAGTAACTCTTAGTGTAAAAAAAAAAATGGGTGAAACTAGATGACAGGTAGAAATGCCTTCCCTAGTACAAACAGACTCTTCTGCACATAAAATTCACCTCAAAGAGTGGTATTCTTCAACACAATCTGCATTCAGGAGCTAACGGCAAAATTGAGATCTATGTTCATTATCATTGGGTTTTAAATCTTACATTAAAAATCTAATAAAATAAATCCTAAATAATAATAATAATAAATAAATACATGTAATAACATAAGATCCTCTGATCTAGTGTCGCTTTATTGACAGTTTTCCTATTAAACAATAACTTTTTTTGGCTAGTCGGACGATGCTACGGTGGGAGTCCTAAATTTTTGCTTTGATTTTTATTCCACTGAAGCTGTTATTATGTTTAAAATGCAAATTCCCATTAAGGGACTGTCATAATGTTTTATTTACACAAGTTACTGATTTGTATGCCAAATGAGAACTCAATGTATTTTCGGTTTTAAAAGTAAATTTCTTTATGAAATCGAAATATAATCATTACTTCAGATATCATTCGAAAGCTGATTAAGTTTGAAAGTTTTTGTGAGATTTGTAGTTTTGTGGATAGTTTTTTCCAAAAACGGTGAGCGTTGAAGTAATGTAAGACATTGTAACTTCCCTAAAGAAGTTGAAGATCAAGCTGTTCTGTAGGTCATCAGTTTGTAAAATTCAAGGTTACACGTACTCTGTTCTAATAGGAAATTTAACGCTAAATCCGAAAATGTAGTCAAAATTAAAAAGTCAAAAGAAATATTTAAACAAAATATTACAGCTTTTATGGTAAAAACCGTGGTTTTCTCAAAAAAGTCTTTGATTTATCGTATATCTGCAATGGATTGGAATAGAAAGGTGAAGTCTGAGGCATTTTCCTACATATTTCATCTTGTTTCACCCAATTTTTTTTTTTACACTTAGAGTTACTCCTCTGTATAAAAGCTATGTAAACTGGTATATAAACTTGTAGCTATGTAACATAATTACTAGGGGACTACTTGCCACTTGTATAAGCATTTTTCATTCAAACACAAGTTCCATATGTTAAGTATGCGTCATCAGTTCTAGAAACACACAAACATTTTTTTTTTAAACTTCAGCACCTTGATACACAAAATATATGTATTAATTTTAAAAGTGTAAAACAAGAGTCAAATATGCTGATACTCATCTTAGAAGGCAAAAAGTGACATGGCTTCTAAAAGCTAATAGTTCATAGAGTAAACTGTGAGTTGATAGCAAGGCAGGTGGGTAACAGCTGATTAATCAGGTGAACAGAATTTTTTTTCTCGAAGGTTTTCTCTATGACTAGTCGGTTAACTCAAGGAAACAATGACTTCAAGAAGACCTTCCGTTTTTGGCTCTTCTGATGAATATTAAGATGTTTGATTTTTTCTCTGGTATTTTTAAAATTAATATATGGGCATTCGATGGCCGAGTGAGTTGGGGCAAGGGTCTAAGCGCGCTCGGTGGTTAAGGTCGTGGGTTCGAATCCTACCAGGGCGAGTTAAAATTTATTTCGTAGCGGACCCGGGGAATGAATCTCGACCTCCCCACCCAATACTGTAATAGATAAGGTAACCTGCAGGATAACTTGTCTTTACTTCCCTAGTTAGAGTGCATAAGAACGTATTAACGTATTTAATCTGTGTATCAATCTGCTGAAGCCTTGTATATTTTCTAGAACTAATGATAAATTATTACCATTAGAAACTAGTGTTTCAATAAAATATTGAAATATAAGTTATATTGGAATATAAGTGGAATATAAATCATCCATTATAATTATACTGTTCCTCCTATACCATCATGGTGTACCTCTAGTGAGAATTCCATTTTATTTATTTATTTTTTATTAATTACTTATTAATTTGTAAAGCTAAAACATTTTACCCGAAATTACCAGACTTTTCTGGCCACCCGAAAATTCCCAAAAATACGTTGGACTAGAATGTTAAACACTTCTAACCAGTCTTTGAAACAAAAAAAAAAAAAAAAGAAATCCAAGTGGAAATAGTTTATCTATCCTAATAATACTTTAAAAACCGAGAAAAGATTATTTTTGAGGCATTGCTTGTATCAAAATTTTCAAATTAAATTAGAAAATATCCAATTGAGCATTATAGTGAAACTTAAAAAAGAAAACGTGATGACTTAAGGTCAAATCTTAAATAATGGAATTAGGGGGAAAAAATATGAGAAGTTGCTGGGTTGTCTTTTGTTAGGTTTCACTCTTTGTTTTAGATCCGTGGCACAGTTCACAGGTATAAGCCTTCAGTCTTCAGCTTAGTTCAACCGTTCTCTTCAGCGCGAGCTTTAAGTAAAGTATATTGATTTCTGAATACCTATAGTCTAGAGCAAAGAGATTGTTAATAGAATAGATTTACTGATAAAATTGTATAATATTAAACAATAACTTTATACAATATACAATATTAATTTTTACATATATCCGAATGATAATAATAATGCATGCATACATGAATTTACTCACAATTCCAAGAGAGTATTTGGTTAGACCAAATACTTTGTTGGGAGATGTAAACAGCTATTAAAAGCCAAATAATACTTCCGTAATAAATGAATCTAATACACACAAGTATAAAAATAATATTAAATAAATATTCAAAATAATTAAAAAAAATAACATGAGTATTTTTTTCTTTTTTCTTAATAGAGGCAGGATCAAGTAATGTTTGCTACATAAATTACAATCGCTCCTCCTTACAATAGATATGTAGCCGCGGTCAATAAATTAGGTTATATAATTAAACTATTCGACCTGATTTCTAATTAAAGAATGCATAATTTAGGTTATGTTGTATAACGATCTTAGGAAATACAGTATTACATAGTGTTATATTCAAAGTAGGTAAAAAGCATTAGGATAAACCTTTCAAACGGATAAAATCTCTTTCTCTCTCTCTCTCTCTCTCTCTCTCTGTGTATATATATATATATATATATATATATATATATATATATATATATATATAGAGAGAGAGAGAGAGAGATGAAATGAAGACTCAATTTCGTTTCTCTTAGTAACACAGGTTTTTATTTACAATAGATATTTCCATTGATTACAAGCTACTAGCTGTTAATACAATACATTCACTCACTCAGCTGTAACAAAACAAACTACATTTAAATCCCATATTCCGATCTTTATTAAATATATTGATAATATATAATTAATATATATTCTACGGTTAATATTAATGTAGGTCGTAGAGGTTAACAATAACAATCTATTCTTATCATTCACAGCTGTTTATTGTCACTTCTAATAGGCATTATGGGTAATATATAGTCGTATTGCATCATGGGTAATTTAAGGTAAGGTACTGGTATATAAATGAAGTGGTTTTCTTTACACACGCACATATAAATATGAAGCGGTAAATATTATCGTTAGAAATACGAGCCGGGACAGACAGAGCGGAGCCGAATCGAGGACGACATTACCAAACCAGCCGCTGCCCCAGAGACCCAACCAGATTTTCTCTGACCTTAAAGGCAAAATGTGAAACTTTTGAATTAAACAGGAACCTGTTTAGCTGGAAGGGCTTTGGGTGGAAAAAGGAAAAAAAAAAAAATAAGGTAATGAGAAATTTCAATGAAAGAAAAAAAGAAAGAAGGAAAGAGGCATTGACAAAGAGTGAGAATAGAATACAAAATGCACATTACATGGAATATATAATTACCAAAACGTGTATCATTCCAATTTTTCCATATTCGTTTATATTATTTTGAATACAAACAAGAGACCATATAATTATAATAAATTATATCAAAATATTAGTGTATATTTTGCTGCTACAATTAACTTAACAATTGTAATAAGATTTTTAATTGAAAAACAATTGGTGGCGTTTGATACATATTAAACAGTAATACATTTACTCAAAAAGGTCTGATTACTTTCTAATGTGTATTTCTTAATTTTACCTGCTTATATTCATAGAAGACTTTATACCATTAGAAAAATAATTTTATCAACTTATATTATTTAATTTTTTTTTTTTAATAAATTTATTTTTGATTATTTCAATTATGATTATTATATTTTAAATGTGAAAATTGCCGTCGGTGATTTGTGTTTTATCATGTTACATGAATTGTCTTATGACTTCTAGGAGACACTATCACAGTTTAGATCAAGGATCAAACCAAGGATATATGTTACGTTACATGTTTTTCGAATAGCTATGTATTTGCATTATGTTTTTATGTTTTTGTTTTGTTATACTTTATGATTTACCTTCATCTTCATATCTATTTTTCTGTATGTTTTAGAGATCACTAAGAGTAAAATAAGAGCCGTTAAAAATGACAAAACACTATTTTATTATATATTTTTTTTTTTAATAAAAATTTATTGAAATTTACAACTGTACAAGATATATACAATATGTACAATATACAAGATATGTACAAGATATATACATCAAGTAAATGTGCTGTTAACTATAAGGATAACGTGACAAAACATGAAAAGTAGTACCCATCAGTAGAACTTTAATAAAAATTCTACACTGGAAGGTCTCTGGGCCATCTTCTTTTCAGACGCCTCGGAGGATTATCAGGAATGGAGTGGGAAGCAAATTGAGAAACTAACGGATTTGAGTGATTATGGAGCTTACTATGAAAGGATACGTATCTGGTGTGGGCTAAATCAGCAACATATGGAACATTAAGGTCTTTATGGATAAGTTTATTGGTGACAAAGTAAGGAGCATTGAGGATTTTACGAAGGATTTTGGATTGTAAGGATTGGATACGAGATGAATTGGATGGTTTAGTGGAGCCCCAAAGCTCAACTCCGTAAGTCCAGATAGGTCTAATCACAGTCATGTATATTAGTCTTTTGTAATTAATTGGGAGCTTTGAACGTTTGTCTAATAAATGTTGAAGTAATCTGTAACGACGGGCAGTTTCTTGTCTTTTTAGTCTTGTATGTGGATTCCAAGTAAGACGTTTGTCCAAGTGGAGTCCAAGGTAGCGGATCTGTTCAACAGGGATTAGTGGAATATCATTAAAGGATACTGTAGGACAGGAAGTCGTGGGCTTACGACTAAGGGTAAAGGTTATTTGGTGAGATTTTTTGGGATTTATTTTGATTCTCCATTTTTGACACCATTCTTGAAGGGTTAGGATATGGGATTGGAGTGTTTGGGAGGCAATGAAGGGATCATTGTTTACTGATAACACACATGTGTCATCAGCGTAAGTGGTGAGGACAGTGCTGGGATGAGTTGGAATGTCAGCTGTATACACCGTGTAGAGGATGGGGCCTAGGCATTATATTTTAAAAGAAAATTCGTTTATTTCGAATAATCATTAATTGTTAATTTAATATTAAAATATGTAAGCGGAAAAAAAATTAATTAAGAATCTAAGATCAGAGACAGTCAGGATTAAGCTATTTAATTTGAAAATTTATCTCCTACATAAAACTAAATCACAGGTTAGCGAAAAAAAATAAATAAAAAACATATGATTATCATTGACGGTCAATATCGCGACCCGTAAAACATGTTCCATGATGTTCTTTCTTCAGCCGACAGGATCAATGGGGCCTTTATTTTTTTCTTTAAAATTTATGCTATAATATATTCATTCTAAAGTTAAAATTATTTCAAAATTATTAGCAATCTTACTAGACTATAACCTTACTTTTTCTACAGTTAAAAAAATACCAATTACTTATTACTACTTATACTGCATTACTATGTAGAAGTAATAAAAAAAAATACATTTATTAAGCTTGTAGTTGAGTAGCCAATTAAATCTACCCCTTTCTGTGTTTTGTTGATCTTAACCTTGTGAGAGTTAGTGAAATTAATTTTTTATACATGTATATATTATCTTTTTTTTACTACAATAAATAAATGCTATCCGACAAACGATTAAGCAGGCACAGAGTGGAACACCAGCTAATAGAACGAGGCGCCATGTAAGGGGAAATAATAAGCGATTTGTGTAATTCTGAACGAATTAATTTCTGAGCGATGTTATTTGTGATATAGCTTCTGATCATGATGGCACTGGCGTCAATATCAGCTGGTGCGGCTATAATTATGGGAGTATGATTACGTAATAACTATAGCATTGTATTAGCATATTGAGAAACAATGCTAATTTATTGAAGAGGCGATCTGTTACTAGTTTCGAAATGTTATTAATGTCCTTAAGATATGTTTCCAGCTGTGGACCAGAATTTAAAACAATACCTGAGGACACTAAGTCATAGCGAGGGACAGAGAAGGCGTTCCCCGTGGGCCGGTACCAAGGAGGTCGCGGCCAGGATCTGAAGAAGATGAGGCGAAGAATTGGATAGCTCATGAGTCGGGAGTGAACTCTAATATTTCCAATCCAGCACGTTCTAGCTTTCTACTCTCTGCTGTAAACTTATATATTTCATAAAAATTATATATTTTTACTATATTGATTGATAATAATTAATAATAATAAAATGCCTGATTCCACTAAAACGCAGCTCCTTACTCCCTCTAACAAGTGCCAGAAACGTTTTTCTGAAATTAAAGTAAATTCAATGTTCTACAACTTTGATCCTGACATTTTTTTCAGAGAAACACTGAAAAGCCACTGGAAACAAACGTTTGACTCGTCCGATTAGCCATAGCAGCATAAAGTGACGTTGAACGAAATAAATAAACAAACGTTTGACAAAAAGTGAGGTAAAAATTATTTGTTTGCGAAAGTTATCGATTCAATAACGTATATCTAGAAAACCGTTTGAATTTCGACAAATATGTATAAAAACAATTTTATAGGAGATATAAGATATTTATTCTGCTTAAAGTATAATTTTTTTTTTGTTTTGTTTATTATTTAGCTTTAATCTATAGACTGAATATTTGTGGGTCTGTAAAATGTATACCACCACATCGACGTGACTCTTACGCATTTAAAAATTTCGTAAGTGAATCGAACACAAGAAAAACTTCTTTCAACATAGTTCAAGTCCTGTCTCACGGATTTCGCGATTTTGATCTCAAATCATCATGTCATGAATTTCATGAAACCTCTCGCAAAGATATCAGCGCAATATCAGAATTTTTACAATGGCTACATTTTTGTTGCGACATCTCGTGTGTACAAGGATATTGTTAGAATAGGACATGTCGAGTGACAAAAAAAAGCTGGTAGTAAGTTGAAAGGTATTTCGTTACAAAGTAGAAAAGAAAAAAACATTGAAGGCAGCCGACATTACTGACCTATATGAATTTCATTTCATAATCCCTTCCCTTCATCAAGTGGGACGCGGCAGTAACGCGATCTCTGACTGTGATAGCGACTCCGTGTAAAGGGAAAAATTGTATTCTAACTTTAAATGGCATGATTATATCTGTCATACCAGAAAATAAGAGGTCGAATTATAGTAAAATGAGTTGAGTGACTTAAAATAATCTAAGTTTTTAAGATGTTCATTTGAAATAACTATGCTTTAAAAGAAACATCATACTTAAACACTTATCCTCCATGAAGAAAAACCTCCACGCTTCCTTTTAGTCACTTAACTCATTTTCCAAAAAACTCGACTAAACCACTTATTCACTGGGGTGACAGATATATCAATAAATTTATTGATTAAATTATGAATTGTAAATTCTATGGATTCAGGCTTTCTGGGTTTAAATAATGTAAAATGCTACAGTAATGCATATTTGTAAAAATACCAGAGAGGAGCTACTAGAAATCTGACAAAAAAAAAAAATAAATAAAAATAACAGGTGATTAGGAATCAATAAATTATTTTTCACTTCAAGGATATTTAATGCATTCATAAAGATTTAATTCTCGTTTTCTTAATTCCTTTCCGAATTTAGTAAATATGGAATCAAAATTTATTTCTTCTGGGTCTCTTGGGCTCTTATCTAAGATGTGATCAAAGATTTTTTGTGTGGAGTTGTTTGTTTTGTTTTTTTTCAATTTTATCAATAAACATTGCTGCTTATTCTGTGCGGTATGTCGTACGCGGAATGACAACTTCGCAATACATCCAAATGAAAATATCGGAATTTTGAAAAATAATAGATCTAAAGTCCTACTTAAAATAGGTTTCCAGTAATATCAAAAAAGCCGATTACTTAGGCGCGGTGCACACTGAAGAAACTGGTGCCTTGAAACATGAAATTGAAGTTGCTTGCAACAGATAGATATGATTAACGTAGATTGGTGAACACAGCGTTTCATGAAACTTTAACTTTAACCTGTTGCAAGCGACGTCAGTTTCATGATTCTAGAAACCAGTTTCTCAATGTCATCTCATTTCATTCATTAATATTGTGGTAAAATAATCGATCTTATTATTAAAATATGCAAATTATTTGTGTAAATAATATAGATTTAGTCACCTAGTATATGTATCAGATGTTAAAAGTGGAAGGTTATATAAAGGTGTTGGATTGTTTAGTGATGCTGTTGTTGGGTTGTTGTTTTGTGAGATACTAACTTTTAATTTGATTATTCATTGGGTGAAATAATAAAATCTCAATACTCCTTACTTTGTCACCAATAAATTTATCCATAAAGATCGCAATGTTCCATATGTTGCAGATTTAGCCCAAACCAGATATCTATCCTTTCATAGTAAGCTCCATAATCACTCAAATCCCCCAATTTCTCAACTTGCTTCCCACACCATTCCTGATAATCCTCAGACTCCGATCCTGATATTCCTCTGAAAAGAAGAAGGCCCAGAGACCTTCTAGTGTAGAAGTTTTATGAAACAGCAACTGATGAGTAGTTCTTTTCAAGTTTTGTCACGTTATTGTAATATTTAACAGCACATTTACTTGATGCATAAATTTTGTACAGTTGTAAATTTCAATAAATTGTTATTTAAAAACAAACAACAAATTACAAGTTGTTACCTCACAAAACAATTGTTCAAAACAAAAGCATCACAAAACAAAGAAACAGTTGTAACCTTTATATAACCTCCCACTCTTAACATATGAAAACAAGGTGACTAAATCTAAGTTATTTACACAACTAATTTACATATTCTTTATATAACGCCGATGGAGATAGTTCTTTAATGATTAATTAATTATTAATAATATGATCAATTATTTTACCTCAATATTAAGGAATAACAATGGTCGGATATAACTATTCTGTATAGTTCTTTGGTTGAAGGTATGTTGAGATTGTTGATATCCAACAACGCAACAGACTGCTCAACTAAGGATTAAGGACTTTATGAACTCAAGGATAGCTTTATTACAGCTTTACGCTCTAAAAAAAAAAAAAAAAAAAAGGACCAAGATGTTGAAGAGGACCATCAACGTCAACAACGATCATAATCCTCTGAGCCTTATTGCCGGCCGTGAGCCTTGAGGAGACCAAGATAAAGTGCACGAAGTGCTGAGAAAGTGAGCGGAAAATAGCCCCTCTTTAGAGGACAGCGGCTCAGGTCGTTGAGGGTGGGTTATTACAAGAGTCTGCAGGAAGGAGGAGGGGTTCTGGGCTGGGGGTGTGAGATATTAAATCGCAATGAATATACAACAATGTTAAGTAATACGGTAATATCTGGAAAGGAATAGTTATATGAGTTCATAAACATAACATCGATTAGATGTTTGTTTTACTTATCTAGAGCAACACAGTATTCGTCCGCAATAAGAAAAAACAGTGATAATAACTAACAAAATTCATAGATTAATGTTTGCCTCTTTTACTTTGTATGATAGCTCTTAGACAATATACATATCATAAATAAACAAAATCAGTTTATGAAAGATGCTAAATTAATAAAAATTATTTAAAAATGAAAAAGAAAAAGAAAAACAATAATAATACAAAGTAAATTAATCAACGAAAGAATTAATAGCTGTTAACATAATTATAAGAATATCTGAAGTTAATTAAATATTTGAATACAAAATAATAGCAAAGTCTAGTCAAAGATACAGTTGTAATAAAATAATTGAATAATACAAATTTTAAATTGTGTAAACTAATACAATGTAACAATTTTATCAACAGATGTTTTTAATAGGAATTTAAAAATAAGTATAGGGGATCTATATGAAAAGGAAAATGGTAAGATAGAAAGGTAAGGTAGTTTGTTTGTTTATTTCGTTTAACGTCACTTTATGCTGCTATGGCTAATCGGACGATGCTACGTTGGGAGTCCTAAATTTTGCCTATCCAGGTATAATTAGGATAGGGATCTTTAACGAGTACCTGACATCGTACAGGCTCGGGACCCCCATTTTACGTCCCTTCCGAAGGACGGCATAGCTAAGGATTTTTTACTCCCTTTAAAAATCCTAAGGTCATCTGCCGGGCTGCGAACCCGCGATCTTGGGTTTAGTAGGTTGCTATGCTAACCACTAAACCACAGGTGACCCCAAAAGGTAAGGTAGTTATTTTAGCCCTGATAAAGACCTGCAAGGCAGGTCGAAACGTCGGCGCGCCAAATATAAAGTTTTTAATTTAAAAACTTGACGTGTTTATTTACCTAACCATTTCTTCACTAAGCTATACGTTTTTGTGTGGGAACGCGAATGCGTTACGCGTAATTTGATAGGAGTAGGAGCAGTTAGGAGCTCATACTCATACTAAATAACCTCTCTAAATACTAAATATTTTGTATAGGAGGCAGGTTTTAATGAATGAACTCCTTTTGACTCTGTTTCTCCTAATACGAAATAAAAAAAATTAACCAAGATTTGACCGATCAAGCTCGATAATTCCAATAGAAGTGGCATTGATTCATCAAAACTAATTTTGATTAATGTTATAAGAAGGACAATGCCTTCCAGATCGTGAATGGTCCTTTGGACGGACACTGAAGAAGGCCGTCACAGAATGATTCATCCTCTATCGGTTTTCCTTCTGGACGCCTACACCAGAGTGCACCTGCATTACTACTTCGATTTCCTTCTTCCTCAGTTCAGCTTTTATCCTGGGTCATCATAGGCTGTGAACTTATTGTAGATTTTTATTTTGTTCACTTTTCAGATTATGGCGTAAAGATCAAATTATTGTTTGATTGTTTAGTGGTAGGCGTCACTTTATCATACAGGGGCTATTTTTAGTATTCTAAACATAAAGATACGGGTTCAGCAACTATATCATTCGTCGACAGAGAGATTAAAAACTATTTAGGTCAATAGCTAGAATCATTACAAGGAAAAATTAATGAATTTCGGGGTCACCTGTGGTGTAGTTGTTAGCATAGCAACCTACTAAACCCAAGATCGCGGGTTCGCAGCCCGGCAGATGACCTTAGGATTTTTTAAAGGGAGTAAAAAATCCTAAGGTCAGAAAAAAATTCATTCGGCACCTGCAGCGGTTCCAGGACTCCATGCTGAAGAAGATGACGAGGACCACATCCCTGAAGAAGAAGAAGACAGAAGACCTTCACGAGATCTTCGATCTTCCCACCGTTCCAGAATTCATACAGCGCAGACACGTCAAGTTCCTGGACTCCCTGCAGTTCTTGACAAACCCCCTCTTCAAGACATTAACACTAGCGCCACCCCCGGTCCGCTGGCAACAGACGGACCGTAATGAAAACAGCAATTCGGACCAATGAGAGCCCACTAGACCAACGGGCCAATCAGATGCTACTGGCCACTGATCAGAAACCATAAGGACATTATTTTATTTTACACAATGAATAAATTATTAATAGTAAGTAGTAGTATAAAATAGTAAGTATTTAAAAAAAAAAAAAAAAAAAAAAAAAAAAAAAAAAAAAAAAAAATTCAATTAATTAGTTTTTAAGTTGAACAACAAGGTTTAGGTGAGCCCCCATCACCTAAACATCATCTTTCTGAGCAACAACAAAACATCAAGCATTACAAAACCTTCTGTAGGCCTTACAGTGCACACAGTGCAGAAAAAGGCCAAACATCCATAGAAAATCTCATCAAACTCAAGCTTTATCCAAATAGGGGCTTGGAAAAAAAAAAAAAAAAAAAAAAAAAAAAAAAAAAAAAAAAAAAAAAAAAAAAAAAAAAAAAAAAAAAAAAAAAAAAAGGTCATCTGCCGGGCTGCAGCTATGCCGTCCTTCGGAAGGGACATAAAATGGGAGTCCCGAGCCTCTGCGATGTCAGGTACTCGTTAAAGATCCCTATCCTAATTATACCTGGATAGGCAAAATTTAGGACTCCCACTGTAGCATCGTCCGATTAGCCATAGCAGCATAAAGTGACGTTAAACGAAATAAACAAAAAAACAATTAATGTTCATTAATAATTACTGAATTTTAAACGTGGAACATGTTTTATGATTAATGACCTATTATATTATATATTAATGACCTAGTTGGTGAAAACGATACGATTTTGGAGAACGCAAGGGCATTACGCGTAGTGCGATAGTTTAATATTAGGAGCAGTTAGGAGCTCAACTCTTCTTATACTGAACAAAACTTGACGAGGAGGCAGGTTCTATTGAGTGAGCTCCTTTCGACTCGGTTTCTCCTAATACGAAATTTAAAAAAAATTATCCTGTATTTGACCGATCTTGCTTGATCCTCTCGGCTGTTCAAAATTTTGGTTTAAATTAAAACAAGTCATGTTTAAAACCTCTATTTATATGTTTTTTGACTCGCTCTAGCTGAGTTGGTGTAACTCGGGTCGAAAATTAGACGAAATCCTAATAGTAAGAAATTTCTTTTTTTTTCTTTCTTTCTCATTTTATTGAAATTTACATCTGTACAATATATACATCTAGTAAATAGGTTGATTATCATTACTACAACATGCCTTAACTTGAAAAGGACTACTCAGTCAGTAGCATCAGGACTCATCAGTAGCACTACACTAGAAGGTCTCTAGGCCATCTTCTTTTCAGACGCCTCGGAGGATTATCGGGAATGGAGTGGGAAGCAAGTTGAGAGACTAGTGGATTTGAGTGTTTATGAAGCTTACTATGGAAGGATAGGCATCTGGTCTGGGCTAAATCAGCAACAAATGGGACATTAAGATCTTTATGGATAAGTTTGTTTTTAACAAAGTAGGGAGCATTAAGGATTTTTCGAAGGATTTTGGATTGTAAGGATTGGATACGGGAAGAATTAGAAGGTTTAGTTGAGCCCCAAAGCTCAACTCCATATGTCTAAATAGGTCTGATAACTGTCATGTAAATGAGTCTTTTGTAGTAAATCGGAAGGTTTGAACGTTTGTCTAATAAATGTTGTAGAAGTCGAAAACGACGAGCGGTTTCGTGTCGTTTTAGTCTTGTATGTGGATTCCAAGTCAGACGTTTGTCTAGTTGGAGTCCTAGGTAGCGGATCTGTTCAACAGGGATCAGTGGGATATTATGAAAGGATACGGTTGGACCGGAAGTCTTAGGTTTACGGCGAAGGGTAAAGGTTATTTGATGGTATTTGCTTGGATTTATTTTAATTCTCCAATTTTGACACCATTAGTAAGAAATTTAAAAAAATAAAATAAACTAAAGTAAAAAAAAAAAAAAAAATAAATAAACCTGTACCACTAACAACCCATGAAGGGTCTTGGGTTCAGTACTGTTTCTGAGCCAACGGTTGTGAATTGGCTAGAATTCACGCTTGACCGCCAGGTGTTTTCCCTATTTAAGGGTACCCAGTACGACCTCGAATTCGATTCGAGACTAATAAAAATTTCCTGTTAGTCGTACATAAACGGGAGCATGGTAGTCAAGCATCTCGCCCATTGAGCTACCGCCACCTCCCAGTCAGAAATTAGATGAGAAATATTTTTTGTTAAATAAAATTTGTTACTAGGACCTACTGTTAAGGAGCTATATTGGTTTAAATGAAAAAAGTCACCTATGAAACCGCTACTTGTAAGAAAGTAAGGGGCTTTTGGTGTTCGGATCGAAAATTTGCTTAAAGTTAACTTATCACAAATTAAATAGAATAAAATTGTTGTAAGGGGGTAACCCCTAAAACATTTTCGATACTATTCTTCTCTTAGCCGACCAGCTCAAGGGCGCCAGTTTTTCTTTTTACCTTTTTATAAGACTCAAATACAATCTACACCTTCTATTTACATAATAAAAAAAAAAAAATTAGATCCTGCTATCGATATTTAATATATTGTCCTGAAATTATCATATATCGAACTATATAATTTAATCATTTTTCGCTTATCTTTTGCCAAGATATCTTCTATCAGGGCGCGAAATTACATGCACCTGCATAAGTGCATTTTAATAATTCATGGAAAGGTTGGATTTGCATAGCGTAAAGTAGCAGGTAGTTGGTACCCCTGCCCGGAGCATAATTATTCCATATATTTATTCCATTGAGGTCTTCAATATCACTAAGCTGTAATATATTTTACTAGTTAGCACCAATCTCGTGCCTTAGTTTACACTATTAAAGTCTAGCTGAATTTAGAAAGTGCTAATACGATCCTCTGTGAAAATTGAAGCTCCAGATCTGATTAAATATACTTTGTATATCTCTGGGAGATTTCTTATCACCAGTCTAGTGTGTGCTCTCCTGAATGGCAATGGCAGGTGGGGAACATTATCATCATAAAATCACAACATCCTCAGCGTTATATCATCAGCATCACGGTTCATTTCCCGTCCTACATACCCGTTTGTCTTAGCCAATGTTACAATATATAGGGGAAGGTGCTGTACCTATGGACAATTTTCACTTGTAAATTTTTCTAATTTTAGGTGCTCTATTTATCTCAATGGTTATTGCACTATTAGATAAGAAATTTAAGGGGCTATCGAACCCTGGAGTCTTTATTTTGAAAAGTAATTTTATTTTTACAGAAAATAATGTTTTGTAACTTACTGATTAGGGTCAGTATAGGTACATTCCCCCCCTTTGTACCTGTGGACACTGGTGGTTGTACCAATGGACATTCATTTCTTCATAGGCTTATAAGGATAATTGGAATGATATTTAGAGAAACACATCAGCAATATTTTTTTTGTAAAATGTACTAAACAAAATAGAGTATTTGCACAAGAAAAGTCGACTTCATTATTAAACTAGAGGGCCGACTAGAAAGGTGATAAAAATAAATTTAGCGTATGAAAGTAAATAGAAACTTAAACCTTTTAACAAAAATAAATCTTTTATGTAGCTATAAATATTATTAACGAGTGTCACAGACTTTTTTTTATGGAAAAAATCGAATCATTAGAGATCTTATCCATGAAAAGATGTAGGAAAATGTAAGTGTTGAAATATTATCCCAGTGCCAGTTATAAAAGATGGCGGTGGTAATTTTCTTTTGATATCTTTTACTTCAATTTCATAATCAGTAGCGATGTCCGGAAGGATAAATTTGGGGTTCTATCATTTGATAAAATTTCCTTCAAGTAGCAAATGTTAAACGTGAACGAGTCTACCATTTCTTTGATCAAAGCTATAAAATGCTTTACAACACAAAACATAGCTACCAACATATATTTCTTCATCTTCAATTTTTTTTTCCTTGTTCATAATCATTCATCAATTCATCCAAAAAACTACAATCTTCGGTTGATGGATCAGCCAAGATCACATTTGTGAAATCACTATCTTCATTAGTTGAATAGTTCTTAAATAAACAGTGAATGGCAAGTTTTCTCCTCTTAAAAAAAAAGCTTATACGAATATTAAGTATCCAAATTTAGGCATTTTATATCACGCGGAATGCCCACAAACTTTTCCGCTGTATTTATAATTGAAATAATGAATTAAAAAACAAAAAGAAAAATCTGTTGTGCCTGTGGACACTTTTACTATCTGTCCACAGGTTCAGCTGGCAATGGTGTCCACAGGTACAACTGAACGCCAAGTTCTGCGGAAAGCTCTGTTTCACAAAGCCTGTAAGTGATAACTGATATGAAAACATATGAAGTTATGATATATTTTTATCGTACAACCCAATGAAATATTACTGCCTAGAAAATTTCGAAGCGTAGGTCTTAAAAAATTCAAAATCATTGGTTGGATTGGTCAGGATTTGGAAGAAAAAAAAAACTTAAAAATAATAATTTCTACTAAACTGTTGGTCTGACAATCTTGAAAACACACGTGCAACTGCAGGGAGATGCTTGCAGCACTACCAATCTAACAATTTAAATTTCCCTCTTCCCAATCTCTCTTAATTAAAACCGTCCGCTGGTACAACTGTGCTTTAGGTACAGCACCTTCCCCTACTTCTTTGAACAAAAATTAAAGGCCTCTTGAGAGTATCTGCTAAAGAAGGAATAACATGCAACGTGGGGTTGCCGTCTTGACCGCCAATGCTATTTAAATTAAAGTAACAGTCAATGATTGATAGAAATAGGGGTTTCAAAAGTGTCTTATTTCTCTGAATCAATATAGCTTCTTGAACGGTAGGTGCTAGCGGCAAATGTTATTTCATAGAAATTTTAAACAGCCGAGAGAGAAATTTTATTAGAAAACTAGTTCCGAATGCTAAACAATCATCTTCAGTTCTAAAACCTACAAAATTTTCAAAACGTCAGCACTTTGCTACATGGATTATATATACTAAAGTTTTAAAAAACTTAAAACGAGAAATAAAATATATTTCAGGTTCTCACCTAAGGAGATCTAACAGATATCTGAAATATATCCATAGTAGGAAGGGATTTAATTTTTTTTTTTTTGCAACACACCTTGTGAGTTCTCCCCACCTGGGTCGCCATTTATTTCGTGGTGATCATGTGAAATAAGTCATTGTCTTCCCAGCCTACACTACAATATATAAGGATAACCTACTCTTCCTAGATAAACTACTCTAGTTGAGGTACTTGAGGACGTTAAGCACCAACAAACAATAACTACAAAATTCATTTATTGTCTCCAATTATTTATGATACAATTATTAAATATTAAATTTTCAGTTTTGCAAAACCGCTTCCTCAATTAGGCACCGCCTACACTCCCTCCCCTTTCCTGCCACTATAAAATTTATCTGGTAATAAATCGACGAGATCCGTTAGAAAGTCGAGGTCCCCGACCTATTTCGGAGCAAAGAGGCCTAAGTAGAGATCATGGAGGCAGTGAAACGAAGAGAACACGTAGCAGGGCCTCAAATAACAGATATATTTAAGTAACAGCTACCGTAAGTGTTTGTGGCCAGTTATTTAACCGCAGGCGGCACCGTTCCGTCAAGTTTCTTATGACCAGTTCGCGTCACAGCTCTTCTAACCGGAACGCTTTGATAGCACGTTCGTGTCCGGGTGAAAAAAAACAATCGAATTTATTGGTAGTGGATAAATCGATATTATTCGTATTAGATACTAACAGAAAAAGGAAACTATTATACCTAATGCTCCTATTTATATATCGTACACAGAACGACCGTATCTTGTTTTTTTATTATTTTACTTCATTTATTTTATTTCTGTTGGTGGTATTATTTTTATCCAACATGATTATTATCATCCTTCATAGAGTTTTTCTTCGAATCAACTTTAAGGTACGTTGAATCAATTATTTTTAATAGAATGCTTCTTTGCGATTCCTTCATTCTCCCTCATGCGTATGTGCGTGTGATTATGTATTTGTATTGCGTGAATGGCTACATCATTAGCTCTATTAGCTATCTAATATTTATGATAATAAAAGCTGTTAGTAACAATAATGTTCATTTAAATTCATACATATTTAGACTGAGATAGAAAAAATATAAAATTTTCAATCAAAACCATAAATAGTTCGGGTCTTTTGCACTTGTTCCTCGCAGTTAATATTGAGTTTCTTATCATATTTTTAGGTTACAAGTAACCTTCTCAAATGTAATAACATTTCAATGAGAGATCGTTTGATTATTAAATAATTAAATAAAAACCGAAAAAAATACAAAAACAAATTTTTTTAAAAATTTAATCATTTATTTAAATATTTTGTAAGGTTCTCCTATTTATTAATAATAATAATAATGAACATAAAATTAATTTTTTTATTTAGTCCGGGCGCCGTTATATAATTAATGAAAAATGGTTTTTCATAAAATAATATTTTAAAAAAATACAACTTTAATTAAATATTAGTTATTATAAAGCTTACACACAAAAAACCAATAAACAAACAAGTTATTTTCTCAATAATTCAAATTCAAATAATTCCCAGTCCAAGGATTCTTTATACAAAATGAACAAACATACCTTTATTTTTCTTAATCACAACAAAATAAAAAAAAATTAAATTGTCTTGTTAAATGCTTCACCACTTCTTCTCACTAAATAAATTCAAGTACATTCCTCTTGATTTCCTAATCAACATAAAAAAAAACATTCATTGTATCACAACACACATTGCACTATGACTGCTGCACAACATGTGGCCCTACACATCTTGTTCCCTCCAAAAAACTGCCCCCCCCCCTCTCCTATTCTATGTATTACAAACTAAATTTATTGAACAAATTAATTTTTAACAAATTTTACAAATTACACTTTTTCAGATATTATCCAATACAATTTACATTATTCTAAATACAATTATATATAAAAACAAAAAAAAAAATAAAATAAATATACATACAAAACATTATGAGATTAATTATAAACAACAGTGAACTCAGTTATATGCAACCATTTTTCATTATTTAAACAATTTTAATTTACTAAAATAATTTTCTTAAATTTATATATTTTGAATTTATTTAAAATTTCCATCTGAGTATGGACAAAATTTTAGACCCCTTACAATTTTATTGTGTGATTCAATGTAAAATACTTTTTCCTAAAGAAATTCTATCGCTTTTTCTTTTGTATTTATTCTACGAATTAAATCGAACAAAGACATGTCGCGTATAATAATACAAAAAATGATATCACGGAATATTACTATGAAACGGATAACATAAGAGGTGGGTAATGTCGCTAAGCAATCATATGTTTAAATATAACCTAACAAGTTATAATTTTTTTTTTTCTCACCTGTTATTAGGGTAACAATCAGTGAAAGTAGTGAAATTGCACACTACAGGCCTTGTATGGTGTGTGGGAGACTAGCACTCGATAGTACCTCCTCCTGGCATGGATTAAAAAGATTTATTAGAGCAAATCTCTCATCCAGCTTCTTTTAAGCCTTCTGAGAAGTTATAATATTAACTCTTAATAAAATGTTTAAAAAATAATTAAATAATTTTTTTTTTTGTTTTTTATTTAATTATTTAATAATAGGAACAATCAAACGATCTCTCATTGACGTGTTATTACATTTAAGAAGGTTACTCGTAACCTAAAAATGTGATAATAAACTCAACATGAATGCGGGGAAGTGCAAAAGACCCAATAGTTCGGATTAAATCATATCAGTAACAAATCAGCATTGCATAAAACGCCGAATCTTACTCAACACCATAAAGGTATTTAATTATTTTTTTATAAAATAGAAATTACAATTCCTCTCACTCAAGGGCACTAAGTAATATATATAGTTTGAAATCCATCCATACAACACGTACAATAAAATTGAAAGAATAAAACTGTTGAGTGGGAAGGTAGAGTGGTTTATTTCGTGAACCTGTCACGAAATAAAATGCCCCCGCACAGGCCGGACTTGAACAAGTGCGTGGTACGATACAAGCTCAGCTACCTTGAACTCGCTGTTTATTTTTTAATATATAGCTCAAAGAAATAGTGAAATAGTTGGAAACAGTCAGCTGTTTCAGATTCTTAAGCTCGTAGGTGGTCTTCAGATACAAAATTCCACCATAAACGTGTTGATATTGAAAATCCACTAATTCATTTTAGTCCAGTCAATAAACGCATAGTAGAGTGCATGGAATATGCGATAATTTTTGACTTCACAGCTTCGTTAGGAATAGTTAGAAGGTAAACATACTTAAAGTCCCCGCCTCTGGGCGGTGAGCTAACGGTGAGGGGAAGGGGAGAAGTTCAATTTTTTGGTCTTTCGATAATATCTCAAAAACTGTTAACTATAGAAAAATACGCTACCGATCAAAATTGAAGCTAATTAAATTTCCTATAAAATTAATTATATACATATTCGTCGAAATTCCAACGGTTTTCGAGATATACGTTATTAAAAATCGATTATTTTAGAAATAAAAAAAAAATGTTTACCTCAGTTTTTGTCAAACATTTGTTTCAAATACCAGAAACTTATATATACCATTAAAGTAAATTAAATTCTCTACAATTTTGATTCTGACGTGTCTTCTGAGAAACGATTGTGGAACGTAATAGAAGCAAAAGTTTGATAAAAAGTGAGGTGACATTTGTTTTTTCCGGAAAATCACCGATTTTCAATAACGAATATCTCGCAAACGGTTAGAATTACGACAGTTTTTTATAAAATTGATTTTATAAGAAATTTAATTAGCTTTTATGTTTGTTTGAAACATATTTCTCTATAGACAACTGTTTTCGAGATATTATCGAAAAAAACCAAAAAAAATTAACTTCTCCCCTCCCCCCACCGTTAGCGCACCCCCCAGGGGGGCGGGGACTTTTAGTATGTTTACCTTCTAACCATTGCTAAGGAAGCTGCGAAGTCACAAAATGATCGGATATTCGATGGACTCTACACCCCTCATTTCAGCACTCATTCACTGGACTATTTATAGAAAACTAAAATAAAAATTAAAGTTGATATTCACCTAATGAAGCTGAGAGATCTGTTGTATGATAACGGATGATTTGATAAGATGGTGTGATATATACATAAAGGGAGCTGGTAAGTGAGCAATCCCTTAAGTATTTCCTATGACTAGTCAATCTTTTCTGTTATTATTTCTTCTTGAGTGGGAAAAACAATGGATCATGGATATCGCAATCTATAATCTACTAATTTTTTCTAATTAAATTAACAGTCAATGATTTTTCGAAATAAAAAAAAGTTTAAAAAGAAAATAACCGTTTCAAACGTGACTTTTTTCGTTCAAACCAGTACAGCTTCTAAACAGTAGGTCCTAGCCACAAATTTAATATAACAACAAATATTCTACATTTAACTTCCGACAAGTTAACTTTAAGCAAATTTTCGATAAGAGGAATACCAACCGAGCTAGAGAGCGCATCAAAATGTTAGATTTTTGATGGTGAAAAAAAATGTTACACTAAATAAGTATAGACCATAAGTCAAAATACATATCCATGTTAAAACTATCATTATGTCTTTGATATTAATCAAATACTTCTTGTTTGAATCATAAAATTAAAAAAAAAAAAGTTAAATAATAGGTTGTTTGTGTTCTAGGGCCCAACATCCTTATGTACTCCAACTAGATTACCAATAAGGACGTGTTATCCTACAGGTTGTCTTAGCTATTGTAGTGTAGAGTTGGGAAGGGAGAGATTTATTTGTGGGAAAATAAATAATTTGTTAATATAAGGTGTTGATGTCATAGTGGAAAAGTGTGAGAGAAGCTTCAAACAGATATGTCGAACTGATTGAATGGTTAGCCCCGAGTTGATAAAGTTTACTGATTTCCTTCCCTTGGCGAGGGCCTGCCGCCTCTTTGATGTAATTATTGTAAATTAAATCATCCACGTTAAGAAAGAAGTTGCAATGAAGACATATCTCGTTCCCTTCCCCAGCAAGTGCCACTTAGATAACTAGATAGCCCAATTAGGGAAGATGCCTTGATATGGAAGGAGCACAGTCCGCCATAGTCAACCAGAGCAGAGCTGGATAACTTCCAGCAGTTCTCTAGTGGTGGCTTCGTGTGCCCTGTCTGTGCTATTTCAACATGACCAAAGGGGAAATATGATTAAGTACTCAGAATAACTATAACTCTAGTTTATTTTTAGAAAGTTTTGAAAAAAAATAACACCAGATGAAAGAAAAATAATCGAAAAATGTTTACAATTATATCATTATGGAAAAGAACAATATCAATATATTCTACTAAGCGATGAGAATAAACTGGCTTCCTTGACCGTCCACTAATTGATGGCCATATGTTTTCTTTTTCATTCTTTTTATTTCCCTGACCTATGATTCATTTGTCTCTAGGAGATAAATAATTAAATAGCTTATTCCTGCTGACCATCTATGTCTTATGTTCTTTATTTCAATTTCCCTGTATGATTTTAAATTATTTAAATTAAATAACCAATTAATGATTATTCGTAATAAACAAAATTGAGGAAAAATAGGAGTTAAAGAACACCTAAACGGTGGGTCCTAGCGACAAATGTTATACATACAACAAAACATATTCTCCATTAAATTGTTGACAAGCAGGATTTCGTCAATTTTTTTTTTTAGAACAACAACAACTGATCTATGAGGTTTCACACGTGATCTTTTTTATTTAAACCAAAATTTTGAACAGCTGAGATGGATCAAGCAAGATCCAAACTAAAATTTTTTATATCATATTAGGAGAAACAAAGTCAGAAGGAGCTCACTCATAAGAACCGGTCTCCTATTCAGTTATTTAGTATAAGAGTTGAGCTCCTAACTACTCATGCTCCCCTAATATCAAAATATCATACTCCGCGTAACGCCCTCGCGTTCCCTAAAAACGTATCGCTTTTGCCTTTTTCTCTCGTCTGATTCTACAGTACCTCTCCTAGCTATAGATCGTTCTTGGAATCTCTTACTTTCACCTTTCTACAATTTTCTAAAATGCGTTTTTTATTATATTCTCTGTAATATTAAATTCATTAAAACCAAATTGAACTTGTTTGAATCAGTTACATTTTGCTTTTCTGTTTTTGAAAATGTCGAATACTTATTTAATTATTCTAATTTTAATTCATTCTAAATATGTGACCGCAAAAACTTAATACTGTCTGAAAGTTGTTCATTTTTCTGGTACAGAGATTAATATGAAATTAAATGCACTCCATTATTTTTACATTTTTGTCCCATTATTTTCCTCAATTATTTTCTTTCTTTATTTTTCAAATCATCCATTTATTCTGTGTTTGTCAAAGCTAATGTTTCTGCTGCGTAAAGTGCTCCTGGCCTTATGACGGTTTTATAAAGTATAAAGTTTGAATTCCAAAGAAGCGATTTTTTATTATCGGTATTCATATTCTTGGTCAGCTGAAAGTCAGTTTGCATTTTTTGTACTCTAGATTAAACGTTTTTTTTTCTCCTGAATTCCAACTTATCCATTTACCTAGATAAATTATTATAATTGTAATAATAATTATTATTATTATAAAGATTTAAATGAGGCTTCTATTTACTATATGACTTTATTTAATTTTTTGATTATATATATTTTGCTCTGATGCCTAATTTTATTGATTATAGGTAAAAAAAAATACTAAAATTTATTTCAATTAGTTGACTGTAATAATTTTTTCATCTAATTATAGATTCCCTTATAATATTATCATTATTATTATAACAAACAAAAATATTAGTATGTCAAATCCTATTATATATTTTACACGATAATTATATATTTTACTACATATAACAGGGTTTAGGGAGTTGAGTGGTTGCCCAAGATCTGCCCTTCAAAACATACTTACCTAAATCCTGAAATCAAAAACAAACTCCTAAGTGATAGTTATCCAATCAACCTGTCAGTGGATACTTAGCAACTCGGAGCTGAAAATTGATTTGACCCAGACATGTTTGGGTGTCAACATTTGTGAAGGGTTGGTTGGCTAATAGGTTAAAAGCTACCCAGGGTAGTACCCAGGGTTCTAAACCCAAACACTGATTGGAATCTATTATCTCTCCTTCAGTAGCATACCTAACCTCCCTAACCTAATGGATCTGTTTATATCCACTAAGAAGAAACATCTTAAATTACGGCTACTTAATGTTTGACTTTAACGGTGGTCTCGGAGAGTATAAGCCTTTTAGGATAGTCTATAATTTGTAAAATCCTTTCATAAAAAAATAAAGAAAGTATAAACAGTTATTTTAATCGTTAATACAACATATGAGGAGATGAGGCGCAAAACTCCTTCGTTCCATTTTTTTGAAATATTAAATATCTTTTAGAATCCACAGCCATCTCAATTTTTCAAAAAAATAGAACGAACGAGTTTCGCACCTCACCTCCTCATATTGACAACATATACACAGTTGTACAAAATGTTTTGTTGCTAAACAACAACCGCAGGTAGCGCTAATTTCGTTGCATCAGTGGATACCTGCTCCTTCATTGGATTAAACCTAAATAAATTCTTGTTTATGATTCAAAAGCTTCTTGGATTACTTGTTTATTATACATTTTTTACATTATTCAATTTATTACTGGAATAACAAAAATTATTTTAGGTGACAACTGATGAAGAACCACCCCTGTTCCAGCCCAAAATACCTTTTTATCGAATGTTACCTTCTTTCGATTTTTCGTGTTTCCATCGATACTTTTTGAGGGGAGAGATCTTATCACAGCAAGAAGAATTTATAATGGGAAGCCGGAAGGAAATCTATATGGATGGATAACATACAAGAAGATTTAAAGAACGGAATGTCCAACAGTTGCGCTGCCAGCAGGGACGACTGGACAAAGGCAATTGAGGCAATATTTTTGTTATTTTCATGAATGATGTGTGAAAAAAAAACAGATTTTACAGTAGGAACAAAAAATAATAAAATAATATGTGTGTTGAATTATTATTTCAATGAGTACATTGTTCAACCTATTTTTGTTGATCTGGTGAATATTTGGTCTGACTTCATCGATTCGGCTATTTTTTATGAACACAACGGTTCCAAAACTTTTTTTTTCAGGAAACTGGCGCTTAAGAGGAATCATATCTTCGCCGACACTATGTAAAACTCATAAACATGAAAAATAACTTTTTTTTTTTTTCTTTTTTTTTTACTTTCGAGAATCTGATCGGCAATTAGAAGACCGAAATGTATATTGTCATTTTTACGAAATTCTATCATTTTACCACAAGATAGGCCTTGTAGAACACAACGGTTAACGAACGAAATAAAATAATTTTTTTTCGCATTCTTTAGTTTTACATAGTGACGAGGAGGTTGTCATTTGTCATTACGAACATGGTCGTTCCCATGATAACCCAAAATAGCTAAACTTCCATTAGCTAATTTTAAATATGTTTTATAACTTGATAATTATTATGATCATTTAATTATCGAAGAAACCACGACTGGATGCCTAGCAGCCTTACCTTTACTTAGGTTCTAGAAAGCACTAATTAAATAAATGCAGGAAGGAGAATGCAACATTTTATAATACTTTTTAGTTATTCTTGAAAGATTCTTTATATCCCAGAATAAAGATTATTTTTTATTTAATTACATATTCAAACTGGTTTGGTACAAAAGGACACTTAGTGACAGTGTCACTAAGGGCACAGTTGTCTCTATTTAGCATTATCACTAATATCACCTTTTATCATTACATTTTTATTTTGAAATAATTTACAATCACTATCAAATCTCTTATCAATAAATTATCCTCAATCGAAAAATTTATAGGAATAACTGAAAGCGTTAAGTAATAAACGAATAAAAAAACATAATATTGTAAAGGGTCTAAAATTTTGTCTATTTTCATATGGAAATTTTAAATAATTCAAAATAAATAAATTTAAGAAAATTATTTAGTAAATTAAAAGTGTTTAAATAATGAAAAATGGTTGCATATAACTGAGTTAACTGTTATATAATTTTTTGTTTATAATTAATTTTATATATAATTGTGGGTAAGAATAATGTAAATTATATTGATAACATCTAAAATTTGTTTAAAATTTAATTTGTACAATAAATTTAGTTGGCAATACATAGAATAGGGGAGTGGGGGGACAGTTTTTTGGAGGGAACAGGATGTGTGGGGCCACATGGTGTGTGCAGCAGTTATAGTGAAACATGTTTGTGATAATAAGATGAATGTTTTTTTTTATATGTTGATTGAAATGTACTTAAAGTTAGTTTATGAGAAGAATTGG
Organism: Euschistus heros; assembly: GCA_003667255.2. Lineage (NCBI taxonomy): Eukaryota > Metazoa > Arthropoda > Insecta > Hemiptera > Pentatomidae > Euschistus > Euschistus heros. Next base: position 38,866 of record RCWM02000576.1, on the reverse strand, counting down.
TGATTTATTTAACAAGACAATTTAATAATTATTATTTTTATTGTGATTAAGAGGTATGTTTGTTCATTTTGTATTAAGATTCTTTGGACAGGGAGTTGATTAAATTTGAATTATATAAAAAATAGCTTATTTAAATATTGAATTTTTGTGTGTAAACTTTACTTTAACTAATTTTGGATTGAAATTGTATTTCTTTTATTATATTATTTTATGAAAAGCCATTTTTCATTAATTATATTACGGCGCCCGGACAAAATAAAGTAAAATTAATTATATGTTCACCTTGTTATTAATAATTGTAAGAATAACCTTACAATATTTTAACACAAATCCATTCCTCAAAATAGCAACAAAAGTAAACATAATAATTATAAAGATATTTAACATATATAAGGTATAATACTATAATAAGTAGAGAAAATACTTACGGCTGCTAGAAGGATAGGAGCTCACCTATAAAATAAAAATCGATAGGTAAGTGAATATTTAAATACTAATTACTACAATATCAATTTTAATAATGTATGCATATATAATTATAATTAGGAAAGAAGAAAGATAGGGCTTTGATATGGAGGTCGGACAAGAAGATATGTACATGGGCTGCGTGCTTTTCGCTCGTTGACAGAAGAGTAAGTCGCCCCATAATGGACAATCGTTTATTTGCCCAGTTGAATCGCTTGGCACTGTAGCACTGTAATCCGCTACAACTTTATTCCTTTGAGCGACCTCAACCATAGCCGAGGTAATGTCCCTCGACATGGTCCAATGTTCACCGAAAAAAAAAAGAAAAGTTGATTGATAATCCGTAAAACGAATGAAGGCATGATATGTCAATGGCTGTAGTAACAATACATATAGTTCAGTCAATGTACATAGTTCATGTAGATTGCATGAATTGTGCCATAATGTTTGACTTCCTAGCTTCGTTAGGAGTAGTTAGAAGGTAAACATACTAAAAGTCCCTGCCCCTGGGGGGTGAGCTAACGGTGGGGGGAAGGGGAGAGAAGGTCCCGTTTTTTGGGTAATTCGGTTATATCTCGAAAATAGCGGACTTTAGAAAAATATGTTTCAAATCAAAATTAAATTTCCTATCAAACTGATTTTATACATATTTGTCGAAATCCAAACGGTTTTCGAGATATACGTTTTTGAAAATCGCCGATTTTCGGGAAACAAATAGCAGGATCTTCTAGAAGTAAATATTTGACAAAAAGTGAGGTAATAATTTTTTTTCTCCAAAAATTATCAATATTAATCAACTTATGTCTCAAAAACTGTTAGAAGTTCGACAAATATGTATAGAATTAATTTTACAGGAAATTTAATTTTTATTTGTAACATATTTTTGTAGAGTACACTGTTTTCGAGATACAACCGAAAAACCCCAAAATGGGAACTTCTCCCCTCCCCCGATCGGTACCTCACTCCCAGGAGCAGGGACTTTTAGTATGTTTACCTTTTAACTACTCCTAACAAAGCCCTGAGATAAAAAATAACCGCATACTTCATGCACTCTACAATGTGTTTATTGACTGGGCTATATATTTAAATAATTACGATACCGCAATATTCGGACGTGGAGAGTTCTTTAATATACTTAAATGACCAAATAAACATATCCAAGAGTCCCATTTTAAATAATTTTTCAATAGAAACAGAAAATACAAATTAGTCACAAGGAAAACCCACGGAAAAAAAACAACGAAAATGTAAAGAACTTGATTAGTCCTTCCTATATTTCAGAAATCCGTTTGGTCTCCTCAGGTGATTGATTACCAATATATTTGATTTCTTGTCTTACATTTTCGAAAATTTTAGTATATATAATCCATGTAAAGTGCTCATGTTTTGAAAAATATATATGTTTTAGATAATAATGAATGTCTAACATTCGAAAATAGTTTTCAAATAAAATAATGCCAATAGAAGTGGCAATTAATTCATCAATCCTAACTGGTGAAATGAATGATAGCGGATATTTTCAACGCTACATAGCCGTTTAGTGAATCTCATTTGCTAAACTTCCAGCCGAGTACGTTCCAGTACATCTCAACTTCCTTTCCTAACAAATTAGTTTTCGTCCTTTTAAAAATTAATTGTTTTTATTTTTAAAAGGACACTTAAGGATACTATTTTGAGATCTTCCAGGATCTAACGATTATCATGGGGAAATCCTAGGTAAGGCAGAGATTTGTAACAATAGTAGTAATTAGAGAGTTGTAATTGATCTCTCTCACTTCTGTTCACTAATAATGTTTTTCTTTACTTCTCCATGATAGAATATCCTAATACTGGCTTAATAAGGAGGTGTCATCATATGTTGTGAGAACATAATAGACAGAATGAGCTGGGATCTGAAAAAAAAAGAATTTATCGGAGATCAAATCGGCAAATCATAGTAATGAATTGAAGATAATTCGAAGGAAGTGATTAAAAGGTTATCTTGCGAAAACCTTTCTAAAAGATATCTCCAAGGATCCGTTGCAAAAGCAAAAAGAAATCCCATTCACACAAGAAGCAGAGTCACATTTGACGCAACGTTTTCCCATCAGGATCTGGAACGAGGGAACCAAGAAGCCATTGGCTGCTCCCTTCCCAACCCGAGTTACTGGAACGACAAAGCTTTACGGAATCATTGAGAATGTAAGAACGAGGTTGTTACAAGGTTCTTGTGCACAACCTTATATTTATTCCAGGTTACACATTGCAAATATTGTTGAATATCCCTCTTAAATGTAAAGCCCATTGTTGTCAACAATTGTCAGCCATCTTTTTTCCAATATATATATATATATATATACATAATAAAATATATAATATATATATATATATAGTATATTTTTGTTGTCAGAAACAGGCAAAGACCTGCAAGAAATCGGGGGAACGGAAAATGACGAAAAAAGGATTCTAATACAAACAAACAAGGTTCCAGACCAAACCAACAATAAAGAAACTCTCAATGGACACAGGAGAGGAAGGAACTACACAGCCAGAGGATGGTGTAACTGCTGTGTCAACATCAAAGTCCGGGTCAAACGCAATAGTTGAATGTCGTGGTCCTTAGCTGGCCTACAAGCAACAAGAAGAAAGAAATATAGTAATTTAGTAATATAGTAATATTAGCAGCTGGTGTTAATGCCTGAGCATCAACTATTCGTCGAAGATTAATAAAAGCAGGACTAGATGCATGGCGGACACACAAAAAACCGGTTTTAACAAAATAAATTCAGCAGACTTGTCTTTATTGGGCTCGAAAACATCAAAACTGGACACAAGAAGAGTGGAATTCTGTCATATTTCCTGATGAATCGGAATTTAATATCCATGGCACAGATAGAATTCAGTATGTGAGGTCCTAACAACTCAATGTTTGAAATCGACAATAAAGTGAGTGGGGTTGTATGGACTGGGGGTTGTATTTTTAGTAAAGATATAGGTCCCTTAAATATTCTCGATGGGACATTGCGAGCCCATGGCTACCATACACATTTAAAAGTAAACACAGGGTGTTAAACTGTTTCATCTATTTTTCACACTACTGTAGTTTTCAAATAAAACAATTCCAATAGAAGTGGCAATTAATTCATCAATCCTAATTGGATTGATCCTTCTATACCATCAGCCGTACTCAAGAGACAAATCTCTTCAGCGGCTGCCTTTGTACTTAGATTTATTTTCTTCTGACATTGCGAGTGGTGTCTTACAAATGTAAATAAACCCATAATGTAAAATCAAATCACAAAGAATTAAAGGATCAATCAAATTAATTAAACTTTGACATAAATAATAGAAACCAAAACAGTCTTATAGGTTTATGTGTTTTGGAATTGAGAGTTGCGTTCATGTTCAAGGACTTTTGTAGCAAGCTAGTTCTAATAATAGCAACAGTAACAAGCTGCTAACTAGTAATTCTATTGTTGAAGAATTAATTAAACCATATTTTAAATCTTGATTCTTCTCAAAACAAATTTTAAAAAACAAAAGACGGAACATGTTCTAACCCATAGGTTGCCTCTTCACCGTCCATGCTCATATATTTTCTTTTTTCCGCTTACCTGTGATTCATTTGTCTGTAGATCAATTTTAGAATTAAATAGCTTCATCCTGCTGACTCTCTATGCCGTTATGTTCTTTTTTTTCCGCTTACCTGTATGGTTTTAAATTATTTAAATTAAATTAGCAATTAACGGTTATTTCTAATAAAAAAAAAGTTGAGAAAAAATAGCGGCTTCAAACGTGAATAGCCCTACAGCCCTATAGCCCTAAACGGTAGGCCCTATATATAGACAAATGTTACTAACAAAAAATATTTACCATTTGTCTGATAAGTTAACTTTAAGAAAATTATCAATGCGAACAACACAAACAGAACTCAAGTATGTCAAACAAGCTCCTACACCTAAAACACAGGTTTCATACTTAACTTTTTTCATTCAAACCAAAATTATGGAACAACAGAGAGGGATCGAGCAAGATCTGTCCAAGCCAGGAAATTTTTTTTGATTTAAGGAGAACCAGAATGAAATGAAGCTCACTCATTAGAACCTGCCTCCTAGTCGTCCTAGATAGTGTTTGAGTATAATATAACAAGAGTTCAGCTCCTAACTGCTCCTACTCTCTTAATATAACGTTACGCCCTCGTCCTCTAAAACGTAGTATATAGTAAATAGTATCCTTAAGGAATATTCTTCCGCCATCTTAAAATCGTTAAATATACTTATATTTCAAAACAGTATCCTTAAGGACAACAATGGTGAAATATCCTTCGGTAAACTTAAAAACAGTAAAATCCTTGAATATTTCAAAATAATATAAGGACGAAAACTAATATATATGTGGCCCCAAGATGTCCTTCCGCCATCTTAAATCGGTATCCTTAAGGATGAAAATTAATAAAATAGTTAAATGCTGAAATTGCCTTTGACCGTGTGGGTCACCGGTAAAACGTTCCATGTTAAAAAGAAGTATGAAACCGACCCCTGAGTGGAGCAATAAAAAATAATTTCTTTAATATTTGGAATTGCAGACAAGAAGAAGAACGAACAGGACATCGATGAAGAAGCCTTTCACCCTAACAACGCCAGTGGAGCGCCATGACCAAGCTTCATCGCAGTTAAGTGCACTCTGTGCAATCTCAGGTAAATGTCAATACTCTCACCTTTCCAATCCAATGCATAACTCAACTAATACTACTAACACTATTTTAGTTATTTCTTTACAAAAAAAAAATAATAATAATAATACGCTTCTTTTTTTTTTTTTTTTTTCTTTCTTTTTTTTTTCTTTTTTTTTTTTCTCGTTTCACCCTCTTTGGGGTACGTTGAATCCATCACTTCACTGTGTGTTGTCCTTTCTTAAGTTCCCAGTACTTCTTCATTCTTTCCGATCTTCTTTTTCTTTCTTCATCTGAGATAAAGGGTTTGGTTTTTAGAGTGGATTTATCTTGGAACCTAACATATTCATCTTTAGTTATTTAGAAGTTTGATCAAGTAGTGAATTTTCTGTAATTTTTAATTCTGCTAGGTCCTTTTCAGCTTCTTTAAACCAATTGGGTTTTGTTTTTGAGATGGCGTAAGAAGTCAAAGATTTGCTTGGATAATCTATTAGAGTTCATTCTGAGAAGATGACCGTAAAAATTGATTCTTCTTTTTCGCATAGTATCAGAGAGTTTTTCAATTTTCTTGCAGTGTTTTCATTCTTTATGTATCTTGTCTTATTATCCTGAAATTTTAGTCCTATGATTTTTCTTAAAATTTTTCTTTCTTTTAGTTCAAGTTTCTCCATATGACCTTTGATATTCATGTTTAGTGTTTCAGCTGCATACAAGGCTTCTGGTTTAATCACTGTTTTGTAATGTTTTATTTTGGACCCCCAGGAAAGAGATTTTTTGTTGTATGTATCTTTTGTTAGTTGGAAAGCATGTTCAAGTTTATTTTTTTTCTGGATTCCAATGCTTTGTTTTCCTTAGCATTCCAACTAATCCATTCTCCGAGATATTTGAATTCTTTTACTATTTCTATATTTTGTTCTGGACTTTGAGGTATTTAAATACGCTCATTCATTAAACAAGTAAATTTAATTTTGTTGACAATTAGGATTGATAAATTAATTGCCTCTTTTATTTGGATTATTTTATTATAATCCTAATTTCGAATGCTAAACGTTCATCTTCGGTTCTAAAACATACAAAAGTTTCAACACATCAGCACTATGTTCTATGGACTATATATACTAAAGTTTTCAAAAATGTAAGACAAGAAATCAAACATTGGTCCTAAACTGAGGAGATCTAACAGATATCTGAAATATATCCATCGTGAAGAGGAAGAAGGCAGGTAGGTTAAATTTTTGGGGTTTACTACGGGATTTTCCATTATGAATCATCGGATTTTTCCGTTCCTATTGGAAACATTTTTTTTTTTATATATATATATACATTTATAGAAATTTACAACTGTACAAAATATATACATCAAGTAAATGTATTGACAACGATTATAATAACATGTTGAAACTTGAAAAGAACTACTCATCAGTAGCAATTCAATAAAAATTCTAAACTAGAAGGTCTCTATGCCACCTTCGTTTCAGGCGCCTCGGAGGATTATCAGGAATGGAGTGGGAAGCAAGTTGAGAAACTAACGGATTTGAGTGATTATGGAGCTTACAATGAAAGGAAAGATATCTGGTTTGGGCTAAATCAGCAACATATGGAACATTAAGATCTTTAAGGATTAGTTTATTGGGGACAAAGTAAGGAGCATTTTTGTAAGGATTTTGGAGGAGGATTTTTCGAAGGATTTTGGATTGTAAGGATTGAATACGAGATGAATTAGATGGTTTAGTGGAGCCCCAAAGCTCAACTCCGTCCAAATAGGTCTAATCACAGTCATGTATACGAGTCTTTTGTAATTAATGGGGAACTTTGAATGTTTGTTTGTTTGGAAACAAATTTAAAATGGGGCCATTGGAATATGTTTATCTGGTTATTTAAACTAAGATCTGGATCGGTTTTAAACAATTTTATTATTTCTTATGATTCATTAATATTTAATTTTAGGCTATTTTCTACTTGATGTAATTTTTTTACTCCCGGGTCTTTATTAAATTTGTGGTTATTTTCATTTAGATGGATAGTGGAATTGGAGTTTTGGGTGTTATTACTGTATGCTCTTGTATGTTCTTTTACTTTTTGATTTACCGATTGTCCAGTTTTTCCCGTGTATTTAGCATCAAAATAACAATTCATCAATCCTAATTGTATTGATCCTTCTATACCATCATTCGTACCTCGAGTAATTTTGTTGACCGTAATTAGAAGAAAATAGTTGTAATGTGCAGGACATATATACCTTTTCCAAGTTAACTAAAACATTTTCCTCAAAAACGTATGCCAAAGTTATATTTTATGAAAAAAAGTAGTTTATAGTTGTTTTTTTTTAAAGGTTTATCATTTTTAGTAAAATGATAAACCTCTTTGTCCGATCAAATGTAAGTCTAATGAAAAGAGAGTGTGTGGAAAATGACTTAAAGAAAATAAAATTTTTAAATGTAATTAAATCCAATATTGAAGGATTTTATAAGAAACGCCTCAGGGCAAAATGAGCCCAGAGGTTCAAAAGCAATAAATCTAATTTCACAACGAACCATATAAAAAATTACTTGTTGATTTATTGGAACCCCAAGCTACTCCTTCGCTCCTATCTCAAAAATATTTCAATCTTATTCAGTAACCTTATATTCTAATTACATAATTCCTTTGTCGCCTTCGATGATACATAATGATATATCAAGAAGGCAGGGCCCTTTCACTGAGCTGTGTACTACTGCGGCAGCAAATTGCAGGGGCCGAATGTGAGGAGTTATTGAGATCAGCTGTAACTTTAACAGCTGGAAATTTTGATTTGTGTTCTGCTCCAGCTCAGCTGGATACTTGGTTTTATATAATATTATGTAAGAGCAGCCATGTTTCGGTACCAAAAGCTATCAATTATTTAGTTTAAAAATAAATTTATGTAGAAGGAGATTGGTTTTATTAATTTAATTTAGCGGAATAACTCCTCATTTATTTTTATCATTCCTCTACGTGTTTCGGGAGATATACGTTATTTAAAATCGGCGATTTTCGGGAAAAACAAATTTTATCTCATTCTTTGTCAAACATTTCCTTCTAGAGCCTTTCACGATCGTTTTTCAGAAAAAAATGTCAGAATCAAAATTGTAGAAAATTAAATTTACTTTAATTTAATTTTGATTAAACATGGTGTCCCAGACATAGTGTAAAAAAAAAAAAAAATTGGGTAATACTGCACACTAAACGGGGTAGAATGGCGCAGAAACTAGTTTCATATCTCAATCTGTTGAGGAGATAGAATTTTTTTTTGTTTTTATTTTTAAAATCTTTATTTTTTCTGAAAAATGGCAGTTTTCTCTATTTTGGTTTAGCGTAGAAACAAAAACAATGATATTTTTTTAATCAACATTAAATTTTCTAAGATATAACATAGGTCTAGTTATTTTAAATTCACTTTTAGAGGGCCTTTTAACGCGCAAAACACAAAACATTTATTAAAACTTAAATTTTTAATATTTTTTAAAAATTTCTCACTCCTCACTGGAGCACCCTAGAAGCCGTCAAATTTCCTAAAAACTGCGGAATTTAGTTAGCTTCTTAGTGGTGAACTCATGATACAATTGCACTTCACCTTTTGAGTCTAATAGCATATACTTGATTGCTCCACATACCTACTAGATTGAATAAAAGTATTAGTTATTTTATCTCTTTTCCATATGCATGAGAGGTAAAGAGTTGTGAAGGTGGCAAGCCCTCCCTCCCCCTCCCCCCCCCAAAGAAATCTTATTTATAGGGAGTTAGGGGGAGGGGGGGCCCAAATTCTTGCTGATAACCTAATGTTACATAAACGTACTTTTTTCTTTATTTTTTTTATAACTAATCCCACTGTTTGCAAAGGTCATAAGAAGTTGTCCTCTCATTTCATGACTGCATCAATTGCCATTCACTCTTCAGCTATGGACTTCACGATATGATTTTCGTCATATAGGTGGCAAGCCCTCCCTCCCCCTCCCCCCAAAAAAACAGATTGAGATATGAAACTAGTTTCTGCGGCATTCTACCCCGTTTAGTATGCAATATTACCTAATTATTTTTTTTACACTATGTCTGGGACACCATGTATAATCAAAAGTTTTACAAAAAGTGAGGTAAATCTCAATACCGATTCTTTTCTCAAGAATCGCGTTTTTTATTCGATGCATCCCTATTTAAGAGAAATATATTTCTTTGATTAAAACTATGAAACCGAATCAGCTCAACGAGAAAACATGGAATAGAAAATAGACATTTTGAATCGACACATCATTTTTATATAGTAAAAATTTTGTACAAAACAGGAGATAAACTTTAAAAACGGTCATATCGTGGATCAAAACCCAATAATTTCCGAATTAATTTATTCATATGGTACATTAGATTAGACAGGGTTTTTACGACAACAAACCTGAAACGAAATTAATAAAAAAAAGGAGGAGCTTTTTAAGTATAAAACCTAAGTTAGTAAAGTCTATATAAGGGATATTTAAAATGAATTTTCAAACAAAATAATTTACTCCTTCAATCATTTTCTTATTTCTTTAAAAATAATCTTTGAAAAAAAAAAAAAATAGGTTCTAAGTTACTGAGCTGACGGCGATAGGAAGCTATCTAATATCTGGGCAGTTTGATTACACACTAACCCAAACTCCTTTTTTTTTTTTTTTTTCTATAATGCTCCATAGGAAAGTCATAAAACAGAGGTTCCCAGGTTTTAAGTACCTACATGAAGAATGTTGATGAAAAAAATGAGTCAGAATCAGATATTTAGCTGAGAAGAAATAAATCATCTGATGATGAACGAAGAACTGGGGAAATGATTTAAACTAAAAAAAAAAAAAAAAAATGCAAATGATCAATTGTAAACTATTGACATTTAATTTGTCCCAAGATAGATTCATAAAAATGTCTTCTTAAATTTGACCTATCACGTAATGTTGGGAGAGACGGTTTGCGGTTATTCACCCTGAGTTTGATTATTGTTGTTAATATGTTAGTATATATATATATATATATATATATATATATATATATATATATATATATATATATATATATATATTATTATTATTGAAGTGAAAACTTCTTTAGGCGCGCTCAGCAAAACTTTTTTGTGAGGGCTCAGCAAAACTTTTTTGTGAGGTGTGAATGAGATTGAGCCGTCACGCCCGAATATGTAACGCTGTTTCGGGTAGAATCGGCTCGACTCGACTAAGCGTGAGCTCGGCACTGAATCCGGAGCGAACTCGGCACTGAATCCGGAGTACAGTGCGCTATCTAGTCTTTTCAAAATATTCAAAATAATTCCAAACCTTATTAATATTATTATGACGCATCATACGCAACTCTACTTTAGAATACAATCAGCTATACATCAAATCATCAGCTATACATCAAATCAGCGCATACAACAAATCGGAAAAATCATGCGTGTGTAATAAGCTGGCAACACTGAGGACTCCCGGCATCCCAGCGTGCTGTTGTAACCTGTTTCGTTTGTTTACTTTTCGTGATCGGTTTTTCATTTGAAACCCCGGAAAACGTATTCTATTGTGTTAAATAATTACTCACGACTTGTTCCTGGTCAAGTAAAATTAACCATTGGAAATTGGAAATTGGTCAAGTAAGTTAACCAAAACATTTAGATTGTATATAAGAACTAAGGTTTTGTTCGGTTAACGTTATCAAACGTTCAATCCCAAAACTAATTTCTCCTCTTGAATACTTACTTAATTAAATTATTTACCTACTTACTTAAATATATTATTTAATTTGTCTTCCTAAATTTTTGTATCTAGCTACCTATTTTAATTTTTTGAAGTGAAAACTTCTTTAGGCGCGTCCCATCGCCCCTCTCTTACTCATTCGATATTTCAGTTTACGCACGAAACTGGTAGGGACTGGTAGGGACTAAAACTGGAGGAGAAGGACTGCACAAAGCAGAGACGTGGAGAATAGGGTATAGCCTATACATTGTCAATTCATTAACATTGACAATCCGTCGCTCTAGACAGTGTATCGACAACACGCGTTCAGGTATGTTTTAACATTTTTAAATTATATAATAATATAATAATTGTATAATAATTGTGTATTGTACAATTATATATATATATATTTTATATTATATATTGTACAATTATATATTATATAATATATATTATATATTATACAAATATATATTACATATTGATGTCATATAATATACAATATAACAATTTAAAAAAAAAGTGTGTGTGCTCTAGACCACATGGTGGAAGTGAAAACTTCAAAATTAGGGTAAATTACACAATACGAAATACAATTTTTGATTTGTTGTATGCGCTGATTTGATGTATAGCTGATGATTTGATGTATAGCTGATTGTATTCTAAAGTAGAGTTGCGTATGATGCGTCATAATAATATTAATAAGGTTTGGAATTATTTTGAATATTTTGAAAAGACTAGATAGCGCACTGTACTCCGGATTCAGTGCCGAGTTCGCTCCGGATTCAGTGCCGAGCTCACGCTTAGTCGAGTCGAGCCGATTCTACCCGAAACAGCGTTACATATTCGGGCGTGACGGCTCAATCTCATTCACACCTCACAAAAAAGTTTTGCTGAGCCCTCACAAAAAAGTTTTGCTGAGCGCGCCTAAAGAAGTTTTCACTTCAAAAAATACAATTTTTGTTCTTTATTTTGTATAATCACAATGTAATTACGTTGAAAATGTATACAATTATGATTGTGTAGGATTTTGATTGTGTTCAGACTGATTGTCGTTGGTATCAGACTCTAGAAACGAAACTATTGGTTTATGGTAACTGAAATATGAGACAAATACTTTTGATTGAAATGAATTTCCTAAATATCTTACGAAAACTGCGTCAATCGTTGTTCCATATTTCGTTGTACTTTCATTTGGATCATTGGACATATTAAGATCAAATTTTGTTTTCAAATAATATTAATAAGGTTTGGAATTATTTTGAATATTTTGAAAAGACTAGATAGCGCACTGTACTCCGGATTCAGTGCCGAGCTCACGCTTAGTCGAGTCGAGCCGATTCTACCCGAAACAGCGTTACATATTCGGGCGTGACGGCTCAATCTCATTCACACCTCACAAAAAAGTTTTGCTGAGCCCTCACAAAAAAGTTTTGCTGAGCGCGCCTAAAGAAGTTTTCACTTCAAAAATTGAAAGAATTGAAACAAAAAATAAACTGTGTCTGTGTGTCTGCTTTATAAATATTGAAATATTTTGTGTTACAGGAGATGGATGAAAAAAATCAAATTGACAATGACAAATTGAAGCGAAAACGGGAATTGACATATGCGCGCGTGGCAAAATATCGAAACAAGAAGCAACTTGAATCGCAACTCACGAATTCATCAATGCAGGATGATTCTAGTGAGGAAAAGACAAACAGGCGGATTCAAGAAAAAATCGCTGAACGGAAGAAAAGCAATGGCAAAGGAACGCTCGAGAAGGTATCGTGAAAAGAAACGTTTAAATGCGTTGAAATCTGTTCATCATGTAGTTCATGATTCAATTCCTGGACCTTCCCATGCAAATACATCACTAGTATGCAGATATAAAAAAAATACGATTCATGATTCTCAGATTGCCGGAACATCTACGAATACAGATATTCCTCTTGTTATGAGCGAAAATCGAAATACTAGAATTCATACTTCTCAGATTGCCGGAACATCCACAAATATGAATATTCCTCTTATTATACGCGATGATTCGGAAAATTTAATACGCATAGGCGAAAATCTTTCGACACCACTAAACGAAGCAGATGAAGCCATGAATATTGATGATAATTTAGCACCTTCACAAGTTCAAGTGTGCGCTTCACCTACTCCTAATGTACAATTCAACAGATCATCGGCGACTTACAGTACCTATGCAAAATCTGTTCATCATGTAGTTCATGATTCAATTCCTGGACCTTCCCATGCAAATACATCACTAGTATGCAGATATCAAAAAAATACGATTCATGATTCTCAGATTGGCGGAACATCTACAAATACAGATATTCCTCTTGTTATGAGCGAAAATCGAAATACTAGAATTCATACTTCTCAGATTGCCGGAACATCCACAAATATGAATATTCCTCTTATTATACGCGATGATTCGGAAAATTTAATACGCATAGGCGAAAATCTTTCGACACCACTAAACGAAGCAGATGAAGCCATGAATATTGATGATAATTTAGCACCTTCACAAGTTCAAGTGTGCGCTTCACCTACTCCTAATGTACAATTCAACAGATCATCGGCGACTTACAGTACCTATGAAAAACACAGCAGTGCCCATATACAATTTCATAAACAGTTCATTCAGAATGAATTTGGATACGCTTGCGGAATTTGCGATAGATTATGGTTTAAAGAGGACTTAAAGACTTTACATGATGATAGTGTAGAGTTCATGCGGACATTTCTTCCAGATGTTGACGAACATTCCATTAGAGTTTGTTCTACTTGTCGAACTGCCATCCAGAAAAAATCGATACCCAAAATGGCTGTATACAATGGTTTTGAGTACCCTACAATTCCCGAAAATTTACAAAATTGTCCATTGGATTTAGTGTCGGAAAGGTTGATTTCTCCCAGAATTCCATTCATGCAAATCAGAAGACTTCGTCATGTTCATGGCCAATATGGAATTTATGGACAAGTTATTAATGTTCCCGTGGAAGTCAATACGATGGTTAATAAGTTACCGAGAAATATCAATGATGATCACTGTATTTACGTACACATCAAGCGAAAAAAAATACACACAAATCGAGTTTTTTACATGGTCTAATTAATAAACGCATTATTAAAGTATGGCTAAAATATTTGGTGGATACTCCACTCTATAGAACATATAATATAACCATAGATGTACAGTTTTTTGATGATAAACATGACGAAGAACTTCCACGGGATGGTTCTACTGGAAATGATGTCGAAATGAAGAATATTCAACTGAATGAAAATGATGGTAATGAACTTGAAGATATCCCAATTGAAGAGAGTTTATTAGCACAGCAACAAACAGTAATGTGGAATGATGACCTGTATTTAAGAATAGCTCCAGGAGAAAATAATGTACCTATAAGTTTATTATTTGACGAACACGCTGAAGAATTATCATTTCCCTCCATTTACCTGGGCCAATTTCGACAGTTTCGAGAAGGAGTTACTGTTACTCCCTTCATGATGGCAACTAGTGAATTAAGACGATCAGATAGACGTGGAGTAACCCCTCATCATTTATTATATGTTGCTATGAAAATAATGAGAATAAGAGTTAGGGATTCTCTTACCGTTGCGTTTAAACACATAGGGAAAAAATCTAATATTACTAAAGAGGAAGTACAATCTGAGAATTATATTCATAATTGCATTGAAAGCAACCTTGCTTTTTTACGTTCTATACCTAATTCTACTTGGTATTGGTCGGAAAGGAAAAAAGATTTATTTTCAATGATTAGACAATTAGGCAAACCGACCGTATTTTTCACCATAAGTGCAAATGAAATTGGATGGTTAGATTTGCTACAGTTGTTGTACAAACTAAAGACACATGATCACATCATTAAAGAGGAAATATCACGATTACATTACATGGCGAAAAGTACTTTGATCAATGAAGATGCTGTAACTTGCGCTATCTACTTCAATAAATTAGTTAATGTTGTTATGAATATTCTTCAATCAAAAACGTGTACTCCATTTGGGAAGTACAGAGTTCGCCACTACTTCAAGCGCATTGAATTTCAACATAGGGGCAGTCCTCATGCTCACATCTTGGCTTGGCTTGACAATGCTCCAAAAGATGCTCTTAATGAAGATTATGATAAAGCCATTGATCTTATAGATACCTTAATATCGGTTTCTGCAGCGGAAGCTTCAGGTAATATCAAACTTCAAACGCATAAACATACATTCACATGCTACAAAAAAATTACCGCTAAAAAAGCGCAAAAATGTCGATTTGAAGCTCCATTCATGCCCTGCAAAAAAACAATGATTTTGACTCCGATGAAAAATACAGAGGAAGGGTTTACCAATTATCGAAATCGATACGCTCAGATCAGAGTACGATTAGAGAATGAAGATTTTGAAGACATGGACAATTTTTACAATCGTAATGGTATAACTTCGGATGAAGATTATTACAATATAATCAGAGCAGGAATTACCAGACCAAAAGTTTTTGTCAAACGTGAACCGTTGGAAAAATGGCATAATCCTTTTAATCCATTCATATTTAATATTGTTCAATCTAATACTGACTTTCAGTTTATTACAGAGGAATATTCATGTGCAGCTTATGTTGTGGAATACGTTAATAAAACAAATAGAGGAGTAAGCCATTTACAGAGAAAAATAATCGAAACAATGGATGAACATCCAGAATTCGATATTATCGACATAACTAAAAATATCAGTTTGAATATACTAAACCATACTGAAATCACAAGTCAAGAAGCTGCGTGGTATTTACTACGAGAGCCCATGTCTAAAACTTCAGTCGTCGTCGCATATATTCCAACGGTATGGCCAATAGAACGTCAACGTATAAGAAAAACTATGAAGGAGTTATCTGAATTAGATGATGATTGTACTGATGTTTGGAAAGAAAACTGGTTCGATAAGTACGAGAGGAGACCAGAATTTTTAGATGACATTACATTAGCTCAATTCGTATCGAAATACACGGAAAACAGGAAAAAAGAATTTATTGAGAGGCGTGAACCCAAGATAATTCGGTATCGTAATTACGACATGGCCACTGACTTTAACGAATATAAGCGAGAGATGGTGACACTGCACTTACCGTTCCGAAATGAAGAAGAGGAAATATTAGCAGAGATGAATTTTATTAGAATTTATGATGATAATGAGGATATTATACTGCAGAGGAGAAAAAGAATTCGAGTCAGACATTGACATTGATAAAACTATACAAATTTGTAGAGAACTATGCCGTGAAGAAACCCCTATGGATGAAGATGAAATACAAGACGTTGCCAACAGGTTTCCCGAAGAAAACCCCTTTCAGCAATTATACAATAATCCGAATTCAGATATAAATAGTGATCTTCAATTGGCCACTTTAAATAAACTTGGTGCAATTGCTAAAAAAAAAGAAAATATTTTGTCGAGTGCGGATTTCTGTGCAGCTATGATGATGGCTAATGAAAAGCAAAGGGCGCTGTTAACACATGTAATCAACAAATTATTATCGAATGATAATAATAATCCTTTACAGATATTCTTCACTGGACCAGCTGGATGCGGTAAAAAACTTTCGTTATCAAACTTATTATGGAAATATATAATCGTTTTTTTCTGATAATGATGGGTACTGCAATGCCTATATCACTTGTGCATCAACAGGAAAAGCAGCTGTAGCAATAGATGGAACAACTGTACACACCGCTTTGAAAATATCGCTGTCAAAATTGTTGCCATTGAGTATAGAAGTCGCACATCAATATAGATCATTATTTAGGTATGTCAAAGCAATAATAATCGACGAAGTGAGCATGATTGGCGCAGAACTTCTTGAGCAAATCGATTTACGTCTTAAGCAAATCACTGGTAATTTTGCAAATAATTTTGGTAACTTAGATGTCATATTAATAGGTGATTTGAGACAATTACCTCCAGTCAGAGCAACACCGATATATAAACAAATAAAACGTAGAATGACTGGACCAACAGTGTGGCGCGATTTGAAGTTTTATGAACTCACTGAAGTTATGAGGCAAGCAAACGGTATGTTTTCCAACGCTCTCACGAAAATTGGAAATGGAGAAAAATTGATGATGAATTATCATTAATGAATTATCATTAATTGAATCAAGATTCGTGAGCAAAGAAGAAGCTGATGTTGCTTGTCCTCATGGGATACGACTCTTTCTATCGAATGCATCTGTTCAAAAGTATAATAACTCCATATTAAACGTAGCAGAAAATAAAGTATCTTCTGTTGCGAAAGATATTTATACGGGTTGTCATAATGCTGAGCAAGAAGCGTTCGTAAAGCAGAAACTACACAAAATGTCGACAATTGATACGGGAGGATTGCCTTATGAAATAACCTTCGTGCTGGATAAATATTATATGTTAACTACCAATGTTGATGTATCGGACGGATTAGCAAATGGTGCAGTAGGAAAATTGTGCTTCATCGATTATGATAACAATGGCGAAATCATCAGAATTTGGCTCATATTTCCAAATCCAGAAAAAATTGGAAAGAAAATACGAAGTAAAGTTTTAGGGTACATTACAGATCATAACATACCAAGGAACGCTGTACCTATAGCCAGAAGATCAAGCACTATACCACTTAATAATAACAAAACTATAAATGCTAAACGTAATCATTTCCCGGTGGTGTCTGCATGCGCTATAACGATTCACAAGTCACAAGGAGCAACATTCGATGAAGTTGTTTATGAGTATGAGAAAACGCATACTCAGCAATTGGTATATGTCGCATTATCAAGAGTAACACGCATTGAAGGGCTGTATATTGTGACTGAAAGAGATGCGGCTACATTCTATCACGGCCGAAGAGAATCCACATCCCTCATTGATTTACAAAATGAATTCAAAAGGCTATCACTTAACAGGCTTCAAACAATCACTGATGTTTTAATGAACTTCATTTCCAATAGGAAGGGCATATCAATATATTCATTAAATTGTCAAAGTATACGGGCACATGCTTTGGATCTCAATGATACTGTTACACAACGTTCGACTATACTGATTTTATCTGAAACTTGGCTGGGCAATGAAGAAAACGTCGATGTCCCGAATTTTGATTGTGTTGTGAAATTCAAAAGACCTGATCGCCGATCTGCAGGTGTAGCTATATTCAAAAATAAGAGAGACACGTCGACTCTTGTTAGTTCGCTGATGGATGTCACACTTCAACATTCACATACATTTGGATTCAATATATCACCAATTGGCGAAATTTGTGTATCGAAATGTATAGTAGAAAATAGACAAGAAATTGTAATAGTAGCTATTTATATTTCACCTAATCAAAGTGTAAAAGACATTATCAAATTCATCCGCGCAAACTTAATTATCTACACCAAAGAAGTATCTGCTCTTCTCGAAGAACAGTTCCATACATTACCAATGATTATGAGTGGAGATTTTAATGTTGACTTCTCCAAAGATACATCAAAACCTCTAGTGGATTTTTTGAAAACAAAATTTGATCTTAATATGTCCAATGATCCAAATGAAAGTACAACGAAATATGGAACAACGATTGACGCAGTTTTCGTAAGATATTTAGGAAATTCATTTCAATCAAAAGTATTTGTCTCATATTTCAGTTACCATAAACCAATAGTTTCGTTTCTAGAGTCTGATACCAACGACAATCAGTCTGAACACAATCAAAATCCTACACAATCATAATTGTATACATTTTCAACGTAATTACATTGTGATTATACAAAATAAAGAACAAAAATTGTATTTCGTATTGTTAATTTACCCTAATTTTGAAGTTTTCACTTCCACCATGTGGTCTAGAGCACACACACTTTTTTTTATTATTATTATTATTATTATTAGCAAATTTCCCAGAAATGGAAGTCGTTAATTAAATAACTAAACTATTTTTCTTTGATTTCTTTTTGTTCATCCAATAGGTTTCCATTCTTCCCGAAAAGGCATTTTAACGTTCTTCCGACCACTTCGGTCTATACTATTTTTGTTAATATGCTTTTATTAACTTGACCTGTATGTAACGGAATCTTTTATCGTAATTTTAACCCATTTCCAGCAACCTGATTAACTTAATAATTTGCACACGTTTCAAGGACCAATGACAATACAATAATTGCACAACTTTATTTTATTATTCTTACATAGTCCAGTCGAAATACCCACAAAAAGGGAGACTGCCTTGCAAAAGGTTACAAAAGTAGTAGGTTTTATGTTTTTATAGGGCCCAGATGGGTCCTGAGAATAAAATATGAAAAATTAGGCTAAACTTGATAAGGGAAAAATGTTTAGGGGGCAAAAAAAAAAACCTAAAAGTGTTGAACTTTTTCCAGATTTTTGAAAAAAAAAAAAACATATAGAAAAATTCTTTCAATCGAAACATGTTATATTTATAAAACTAAATTTTATTAACTTGTGCGTCTAAAGACCTCCCTTAAGCTGAATTTTATTTAGGCGTTCAGCCACAATCGATTGTCAAAAATCGACGAATTTTGCACACTTTAAAAAAAAGTTAGTTTTGGTCATGTTTAGGAGTCTATAACACAAAAATAGTTAGTCCAATCAAAAAATGTTACATACTAAAACTTGTAGATTATTACATTTTGTGTAAGATAGGATTTTTAAAGTAAAAATTAGCCCGTTCTTACTCTGAGATATATCAAAAAATAACAAAAATTGTTAGTTAGTTTTGGATAAACTGTGTTAAAATTTCGAATAATTCGCGAATAGTACAGAGAATTTATCTTCGAAACTTCAACTCAAAAAATAAAAGCTCTGGCTGCTGCAAATGTTTCACCACACTTAGCTTTTTAATTAGGTTTGCTATAAAAGCCTGCTTTTCTAGTTTTTTTTAAAACTATATATTTTTATATTTGTTGCTCTGATGGAAGTTCACTCTGCTTACTTTTTGTCTAAAAGTGTCTCTATCAAAAATGTCGGCTGGTTTTATGTTTATATTTTTGAGGTCCTTTTGAATTTCATCTAGCCAAGGTGTGGAATTCTTAAGTGAGGTTGTATAATTTATTATCCTTTTTGTCAATCGATTTTCTGGTAGTCTGTTGAGTTCGCCAAAGAATTTTATTCGCTGTTTCCTAAAACCGATTTCAATGTTTTTAAAAGAGAGCTTTTCAGTTATTTTAATTGATAGTAGCCTGTTACCGCCTAGGGTATATCTTCCTCCCATAATTACCTGGGATTCTCTCTATTCTTTTTTTATAGAAGAAGATAGTCAGGGATGCAGCCAAAAAAACACCACGTTAAAGAAGGATTCTTTAATACGTGCCAACGTTTCGACCAGCGTTGCAGGTATTCTTCAGGGCCACCGAACCACACTTGTGAGGAGAAGGACGATGACTTTTTTTATTTCTTCAACTGGGTTTTTTCGGTTTAGGGTCAGTATTTCGCTCTGCGTAGAGGATTGTTGGTTTTATGAACGTAGTGTGTAAATATATTATTTATAGCTGAATGTGTTTATTTATTTATAGCTTCATTTACTTTGTCATTATTAAGTTATGACTTTATGTTCAATAGTAAGTATCCTGTAGCAGCACTACACTGATCCCTGTTGAACAGATCCGAAACCTAAGGCTTCCATCTGGACTAACGAATTTTCTGGAACCCTCATAAAAGAATAAAACGACAAGAAACGGTTCTTCGTTTTCGAATTCTTCAGTATTTACAAGACAAACGTTCAGCCTTCCAATTAATTACAAAAGACTCATTTATATGACAATAGATTTATTTGGACAAGGGAAGTTCAGCTTTAGAACTATACCAAATCTTCGTTTCCAATCCTAACAATACGTTTACCTAGTGTTATATATATAAGTATATGTATGTATATATAGGAGAGGAATGACATAATGGGATCAAAGGACAGAGAATAGGATAGTCAAAGTGTAAACATGACATCGGATATGTAAATAAAACGGCAATAAAGAGGTGATAGGAATAATGAGATAGGAGACGACACAATGGGAAGGATGGGAAGGATATAACGGGCCGCCTCATTGGCCCATTATCGCGGGTGTTCATTGAAACGAATCAGCTGACTGGCCGCTCGCACGGTGGTGCAAGGGAGGAAAAAAAAACATTTCCAAAATCCAACATTCAATAGGGGAGTTAATTTTTATTGTAAAAGTAGAATAGCTGAAGTAAAACCCATTTCCTTGAAAAAAATAAATATATAAATTGAATTGAATAAAACCCCTAATAAATAAATAAATAATAATAAGGCAGAAGGCAGTCCTTCTGGGAACAACCAGTATCATCAGAAAATTTTTAAACATAAAAAAATAAATAAATTCGGTGCCTAACCTTGATTTCTATCTGGGTAGGTGCCATTTTACCGGTGAAAATCGAAAATAAAAGAGAGAGAATAATAATAATAATAATAATAATAATAAATAGTAATAAATAAATTGAATAAAACCCATTTATGCATAATTCCTTCTTATTTACTAAATCCGCACTACTCATTATCTTCAGGCTCTGTTACAGTTCTGATTTGTTTGCGATAATCCAGTATTACTTCCTGTTTTTTGAAAGAAATAAGTAATTTATTCTTCTTAAGCTCAAAATAAAACAGTAATTACAAATGGAAATAATATTAGTTTAGAGTTGGAAGGCTAAATGCAAGGATGCAAGGCTTGGCTTGGTACACTGCCATCAAGTAGGTCAAGAGACCACTGAGAGGGAGGCGGCAGGTGTCTTCTCCGCGTTCTTCCTCAACCACGGAGTCATGTCTCAATAAGGACTAAACCTGGGAATTATTATAAGTAGCAAATTTATTTTTAATCATCTAAGAACAGTTTACGTAATTTAATTTTAATAAATTATATTAATAGTATATTATTAATAATTAAGTTGTCGTAAGAAAGTTATAGATTTACTAAAATCCTGAATAAAAATATGTTGACAACATTTTGCCTAAATAAATAAATTCTGATTTATTTTATTGTTATCAATAAATCATCAATGTAAAGTTGACGCCAATAGCTATACTGTGGCAACCGGTCCGTGGCATTCCAGTTTTTCATCAGACATATAATCTGTGTATTATTTTTTTTGACATAGATATATTTTTCGGCTGGGGGTCTATTCGTTTTTTGCAGTTTTTTTCAAAAATGTAAAACTTGGACAGGCTCTCGGTCTGTTGGTGTTGCTAGGATGGAACATTTCACGACATCTATTTATCAGAAATTTAATGGAAAATACTTTTTAAATTTTGTCATATAAAATTTGTCACTAGAGCCTATCGTTTAGTATCTCTATTGGTTTGGATAAAAAAAAAGTAACATTTTGCCTTTCTTTTTTAAGTGTTGGATCTTTTTTGACAAACTCTATCTCTATCGACTGCGGTTTCCCATCAGAAGCAGTAAAAATAAATTCAGTAGAATCACATATTCATGATCTAATGTTTGTCCCAGTCAGGAGAAATTGAGTTTTTATTTTATTTTTTATATATTAATTAATTAATTTAAATTTACAACTGTACACAATATATACATCAAGTAAATGTGTTGATAGCGATTTGAAAACTTGAAAAGAACTGCTTATCACTAGCAATTCAATAAAAATTCTACACTAGAACGTCTCTGGGCCATCTCCTTTTTAGACGCCTTGGAGGATTATCGGAAATGGTGTGGGAAGCAAGTTGAGAAATTAGAAAATTTAAGTGGTTATGGAGTTCACTATGAAAGGATAGGTATCTGGTTTAGGCTAAATCATAAACATCAAGGTCTTTATAGATAAGTTTATTGGTGACAATTTAGAGAGCATTTAGGATTTTTCAAAGGATTTTAGAATGTAATTGGATGGTTTAGTGGAGCCCCAAAGCTCAATTCCGTACGTCCAAATAGATCTAATCACTGTCAAGTCTTTTGTAATTAATTGGGAAGTTTGAACGCTTGTCTCGTAAATGTTGAAGTAGTCTGTAACGACGAGCAGTTTATTGTTGTTTTAGTCGTTTATTTTAATTTAAAAATTGTTTTTGCAACTCCTGCGAAAAAACTCATGATGGAGTAGTCAAGGATGTTGCTTACATCTTGGGAGTGAAGAACTGGAGAGCAGCAGCAACAGACCGAGGAGGCAGGTATAGTGATGGTAAAGGAGCTACCTTGGCACACTGGGATTGTTGATTGTAGCACTAATTTAATTGATTGGTTCATATTAATGTTCACTTGTAATTATTATTCAATTAATAAATGGGAAAAAAAATCAAAGACCGGACAATTAACCAGTATTATTATTTCACCCATCTAAGAGGGTACATCATAATAGGAAACGAATTAAAAGAAACTCAATTCCCCCCTGACTGGGAAAAACATGGTCTATGGATATGTCAATCTGTAATCTACCGATTTTTCCAATTTTGGAATTAAAGGATCAAATTATTTAAATTAAATTATCAATCAATGATTATTCGAATCAAAAAAAGTTGTGAGAAAATAGCGGTTTCAAACTTGGGTTTTTTTTTGTTTTTTTTTTTCAAACCAAAACAGCTCATAAACGATAGGTCCTAGCGACAAACGTTTTAATACAAAAAGTATTCTCCATAAAACTTCTAATCAGGAAACTGTAATAAAATTTTCGATGATTCGAGATAAAATAATAAAGATTCGAGCAACACCGACAGAACTACAGCGTTTCAAAAAAGCCCCAAAGCCTAATAAATGTAAGTATAATTTGGCTTTTTTCATTCGAAATAATATAGCTCCGAAACGGAGGACAGTAACTATAAAACAAAAACAAATTTTCTATTACATTTTAGACAGGGAATTGTTGTCAAATTTTAAATTCGAACTGAGCTAGAGCGTTTCAAAAAAGCCCTAAAGCATACAAATTTGACTTTTCTATATTTGAACCAATATAGCTCATAAACGGTTTATCCTAGCGACAAATGTGACATAGCAAAAAGTATTTTCTATTACGTTTCTGACAGGGAATTGTCGTCAAATTTTCGATTAGAGAAACACCAACTGAGCTAGAAATTATGTCAAAATTTGACATTTCTGAATGTGAAAAAAACGTTACATATTTAATGTTGAAAAAAAAAACGTTACAACTTGATTTTTTTCATTCGAATCAATACAGTTCCTAAAACGGTAGGTCCTAATAACAAATGTTACACAACAAACAATTTTCTCGATAATATTTCTGACGAGTGAACGTATGTCAAATTTTCAATCAGGGCAACATTACCAGAGCTATAACGTGTCAAAATGTTACATTTTTAAAAGTGAAAAAAAAGGTTACACAAAAAATGTATTGACTTCCAACCAAAAGACATAATTATATCAAAAAGACGTTAGTTGAAGAGCAGAAGGAATTCCGAGCTGTCATCACAAGGCACCATCGAGGTTTTCTTTCCTCCTTCCAGTTTATAAAAAAAGAAACCTTTCATTCTTAAATTACAGGTGTCCAGCTAGGTGTAATTATACAATTACACAGTAATCGATTCCTCCAAGAGATTGCCTATTTGATGGAACAATCGATTATGTAAATATTTCAGGTTTATAGTAAACTAGAGTTCATCTAGGAGGGGTGAGTAAACACAGGGTTCGTGTTTGAATAGTAACAGGTTATTTATTCAATCACGAAATTAACAACATCCATTTTGTATTAAATTTAATACAACTATTTTACAACAAAAAAAAATATATAATTATTCAAAATAAGATTAATTTATTATTTTGAATTTACAGAAATCCAAGATCAATTGTATGTGATATGATTTAGAAGTAAAGTGATTAAAAACCTGTTTAGTAGAGCGATTAAAACAAAATAGTGTTAATATCAGTGACACAAGCACAAAGTTGCAAAAAAGACTGGGACAAACAGTGGATCATGTACTCGCCTATCTATGTATAATCTGAAGCTTCTGATAAGAAAACTATCTACAAATTTTCGATCCGAGCAACACAAATAGAGCTACAGTATTAAAGAAGCCCCCCAAAAAAATTTAAAACATATATTCAAGTATGTACGTAGCTTATGTTATGCAACAAAAAATATATTTTATATATAATATAAAATGTGAAAATCATCAACAACAAGAAGGTAACATACAGCCGATTTATCAAACATTTACCTTTCTACATCCTATCAATGATTTTTACTTTGTCCTAAAGGGAAGAAACAACAAGGTTTTTGACAATTTCAAAACTAGTATTGCAAAACACTGAATCATCAAACACGAAATCAATTTTTACTCCGCACTTTGATAATTAACTTTGGTGTGATATTAACACACCAAGCTCTGGTGTGTCAGACTGAACGTTAAAAGACTGACAAGATAAGTTAAAGGGCTAGAAAGAATGGAAGAATTCACAGGAAAATATAATCCGGAAAACATGAAACCATTACAGAATCTGAACTAAAAAAACAGTAAATAACAATTATTTTTTTTTTTTTTTTTTTTTACTTTCAGATTTGAATTCACACCTGTTATTAGGGTAACAATTAGGGAATGTGATGAAATTGGATACTACAGGCCTTGTATGGGTGTGGGAGACTAGTACTCAATAGTACCTCCTCCTGGCATGAATTAAAGAGATTTATTTGAGCAAATCTCTCATCCAGCTTCTTTTAAGCCTTCTGAGAGTATTTCCAGGTATGTCAGTCGTGGCCATGTCATTAATGAGTATGTTGTTAAGTCCCTGAAGTCTGTCATGAAATCGTCTATAAAGGTCATGTTTATGTTCCTTTACTGTGGGTATTTCTAAATCAGTATGAAGTGTGTGGTTTGAAACGTACCAAGGTGATTTCGTGATTAGTCTGAGTAATTTTGATTGCAATATTTGTATTTTTTGAAGGTGTGTATTTTTTGCAGTTCCACATATTTGTGTGGCGTATGTCCATATGGGTTTAAGTATGTAAGTGTATGTATTCAGTCGTTGTCGGAGTTTTAATGTCGACCGTTTATGAAGCATTGGATACAGAAGTTTTAATCTCTTGGTTAGACTGAGACGTTTTTGTTTTACGTGTGGGCCCCAGGTCATTCTTCTATCAAATGTGAGTCCTTAGTAATGAATTTCATTTGTTTGTGGTATGGGTTGATTGTCGATGAAGACAGGTGGACAAGAGTCTTGTCTCAGTGTAAAGGTTATTAAAAGACCAATTATAAAATATTACAACAGCACAATTTCTAAGAATATTGCATATTTAAAATAAAATTAAGGTTTTAATCTTTTAACGAGCAGAAACAGAATTTTTTTTAATGCGTAAAATTATACAATAAATCCGTCTTGCGAAACCCTTCTTTAATTTTCGACTTGCGAAAATATTTAATTTTTGAAATTTATCCGAAACGTTCCGGTTAATCGAAGTCCGGTAATAATAATATTAACAGTAAATAATAAACGTTTAATTGTATTTTACTCTCCTTATCCAACACCATTTCGTTTATTATACACATCATCAAACTGTTCATTCACTTTACACTCTTAATACATTCAACGGTTGAAAAAAAAAAAAGCTCCATGAAAAACCAGAAAAATGAACTTAACGTTGAATAGTGAAGACTAGTTATTATTTCATATTATTTATTTATTTCGGACTTTTAATATTGATTTGTTGAAGACAGGACGTTTCGCCCCAAGCCTAGCCTCGCCTTCAGGAGTTTGTACTTTCTCCTGACCTCCTTCAACTTCAACCTTCTTCAAGAAGTGGACCACGGATGGCTCAGAGGCCTCTCTCAAACCACAGATTCCATTAACATAACGGAATCCGTCCTGCCCTCGAGATTAAATGTTTCTCCTTCCTTCCTTTCCAGAAAGCCACGCCTTCTTCTCAGTCATCGCATGGAGTTATCGGGCTATATTTAATTTGTTTTTTTATAAAATATCGAATTTCAGAATTTCTTCAATGATAAATTTTATATTTAATGTTTAAGAGAATCGTGTGATTCAACAACGTTATAAGAACAATGAGTGTATCTTTTTTTTCCTTAGATAGCGATGCCAGTGCAGAGCGTGTTCAAGCCAATTATAACGTGAGGAAGATTCGACCATCATGAACTCGTCTTTCTTCCTCGTCGTGCCGGTATAAAATATGAACAAAATAAACAAATAAATAATGATATGCAAATTAACATGTTTAAATGCAGAATAAACTATCCAATAAAACAAGCTGGGCGATCCATGAAACAACACGTAATTGTTTTTTACACTAAAAATAAAAATTCGTTTCTTTTTTTTTAAGAAAAATAAATATGACATCCCATGAATAAATAATTATTGCATATATTTCAAAGATATAATTCTTCTTTCAAAAGCGTTCGCTCAGCCCCTATTGGGTTGTCCTCAACAATATTCCGGGTTTTCTTGTTTTCTTTAAACTATCCCTCTGCGCTATAAACTGTTTATATTTAATAGATTATGCGTTTATATGGGTGTCAATATTTATAACCCCTCTTCTAAATATTTTTTATGTTGGAAATAACTCATTCTTTATTTCCAATTTTGTAGGTGTCTTAGTATAATTTCGTTTTAGGTGTTCGAACTGTTTTGGATCAGGAACCAGAGAGGCGAAAACATTAATAAAGTGTGAAGCGTGAGTGATTTCACCGTTCAAGAATGGTTTTAAAAAATATGAGAGGAAGATTTCAGTCTTGAAGACATGGTGGTTCATAACAGGACTTCTTCCCAATGTGACGATACATTTTGTGATCTTTGGTGGATGGAAATACAAGGATAGTTCGAAAAATTGCAGAGAAAATAACAGTTCTCAAATCGAACTACGCTGACCGCCTCAACGCAATGAAAGAGCTGAACGTCCACAAAAAAAAAAAATAAATAAATAAAAAAAAAAATAATAATAAAATAATAATAAGCAACTATATAGACTCGATAAGTGCAGTGCCTTGCCAATAATTATATCTTGTAATGGGCTGGTTCCAAAAGACGCAATATGTTCTATAGAGAAGTTGGAGCTGGCAAAAGCAGTACTGGAAAAAATGTAACAGGCGGCATTGTTGCGAACTGCAACAATAGTTCGGAAGTTTTTAAATTCCAAATAATCATTGATGGTTGACTATGTTTGTTCCCCAGGATGTTTGCTACCACTTGGTGTGAAAAAACAAATAATAATAAAACGGACTAAGGAAGAGCAAAGCGAGGGGAACAGTCCAAATGGATGAGAGAGTAGAAGGAAGGTGGAAAGTGTCAAGAAGAATAAGTATGTAGTGATATTTGTGTGGTCCTTCCTGGCCGATTCGTTTAAAATAAATAAAATAAAAATAATAAAATCGAATAACGTTTTGTTATGAGTCCGTGCCTCAACCCCCCTCCCGCCCAGACCTCTCGCCTACCAACGACCATTTTATAAACAACATATAAAACTTTTTAAATGCTAAAAAATTTGAATTATAAAAATGTTTTCTATTAATTTATTTTCTTCTTCTTATTATTATTTTTTAAATACATCAACCTCCTTTAATTCCAAGAAACTGAATAAAGGTAAGTAACTCCACAGTAGAAATGACCGATTGTCGATTGTTTCAATCGATTAATCGATTGCTGAGAACTATCGATAGCCTATCGATTGTTTTTCAAGCAACCGACGCCTTCTGTTCCTAGGATTTGAGGTTGAGGGGGCATTTTTTGATTACAGCATATTATTGGTTATTAGAAATTTATTTGTTTAGAAATCCTCCGGTTATGAATTATTTATAAAAATAAACTTATCGCAATTTTATTATAATATAAATATATATATATATATATATATATATATATATATATATATATATATATATATATATATATATATATTGTTTTTAATATCTATTTATTGAAATTTACAACTGAACAAAATATATACATCAAGTAAATGTGTTTATAACGATTACAATAACATGTCAAAACTTGAAAAGAACTACTCATCAGTAGCACTTCAATAATAAGTCAATGAATAAAGCAAGTTGAGAAACTAACGGATTTGAGTGGTTATGGGGTTTACTATGAAAGGGTAGGTATCTGGTGTGGGTTAAATCAGCAACGTATGGAACATTAAGATCTTTATGGATAAGTTTATTGTTGACAAAGTAAGGGGTATTGAGGGTTTTTTGAAGGATTTTGGATTGTAATGATTGAAATGAGATGAATTGGATGGTTTAGTGGAGCCCCAAAGCTCAACTCCGTCCAAATAGGTCTAATCTGTCATGTAAATAAGTCTTTTGTAATTAATTGGGAACGTTTGTTTGTTTGAAAACAAATTTAAAATGGGGCTATTGGATATGTTTATCTGGTCATTTAAACAGAAATCGGGATCGGTATTAAACGATTTTATCATTTCTAATGGTTAATAAATATTAAAGTTTAGGCTATTTTCTACTTGATGTATTATTTTTACTCTCGAATCTTAATTAAATTTATGGTTATTTTCATTTAGATGGATAGCAAAATTGGAATGTTCTCGAACACCAAAACGAAAACTAGTTTGAATATTTCCCCTAAGTTTAACCTCTGAATATCTGAGAGGATATTTTCAAAAACTGGATTAAAAATCGCCGAGAAGGCGTCAGAACCCTCTGAAAGCAGGAATGCAAATATATTTAAAACGTAACTTTAAGGTGATTGACTGAAGTTCTATCTTAAAATATTTAAAAAATCTGTATTTGAAAAGCGTTACCTTATTACATGATATTCTTATGTTACTTATTAAGTAATCAAGTAAGTAATTCTTATTACAATTTTTTACGTTAAAATCTTATTCCCAGGCACTCTAATTCCATATCATAAACCTTTAAAAATGGTGTAAAAACATGGAGAATGCAAATAAATCCCATCAAATAACCTTTACCCTTCGTCGTAAACCTACCACTTCCTGCCCTACAGTATCCTTTAATGTTGTTCTACTAACCCCTGTTGAACAGATCCTATACCTAGGACTCCATCTGGCCAAACGTTAAGAAGAGTAAGCTTGGAATCCAGATACAAAACTAAAACGACAAGAAAGTGCCCGTCTTTTTCGACTACTTCAACCTCTACTTGACAAACGTTCAAACCTTCCAATAAATTACAAAAGACTCCATTACATAACAGTAATTAGATCAATACTAATACTAAATAATCCTTTATTCGTCACAAACAAACTTATCCACAATGATCTTATTATAACTTACGTTTCTGACTTAGCTCAAACCAGAAACCTATCCTTCCATAGCAAAATCCACAACCATTCAATCCATTAGTATCACAACTTACTTATCATTCCACTTAAATAACCCTCCGAGGTGCCGAAAAAGAAGATGGCCTCGGGACCTTCTAATATAGTACTTCATTATACAGAACCTTTGTAAGTGCTACCAATGGGTAGTTGCTTTAAAAATAAGTGACGTGTCATTTTTATGATTATCATCACATTTACTTGATGTATTATTTTTAATACAATATATACAGTTGTAAGTTTCAATAAATAGCTAAAAAAAAAAAAAAAAAAAAAAATCTTATTCAGAAAAATAATGATTGTGTGTTATTTCCAAACAAGACCTGAACCCATACGGACAGACTGCTTTCCCCCAGGCTAAGACAGAGTGACCTATAATACCCTGCTAATACAAATCTATAAGGCAGTGACCTATAATAGTGAAGAAGATCAGAGAGAGAGAAGATGCAGGAGAGTTCCCTTTCACTGAGGCTAAAGGTCGATGTTGCCACGAACATCAGGCTATCTACATCTCTCAACAGGCACTTGTTAGTTCTGCAGAACAAGCTTACCAAAATTATTGCTATGAACAATGTACGTATGGGGGCTAGGATATGTCGGAATAAAAGGTAACGAAAAAGCAGAAAAGCCTCAAAAGAGGTCATTGCTCTTTCTGGATCTGGCAGGATTCTGCTAACACCATCGGACCTACCGCACACCTTAAAGAAGAAGATGGCAAGAGGCAAAGTCCCCCAAGTAGAAGCAGAGAAGAAGTAGTTCACTTCATCAAGATCAGGAAGTACCATTAAGTACTTCATAAGCAAACCTGAATTTTCTAGGAGTACCGAGAAACATGGCAGTGGCATTGGGGAATGATAACAGTGAGGTGGATTTAGTGATGTCCTTTCACATCATGAGCCGTGTTTATTTATTTATTTTATTTTTTAGAAGGGGAGGGGGGAAGGAGGGGAGAAACCTTTGCCGAAGAGTTAATTTGAACCACACAAATTGTATTATTTAAGTTAGCTTTAAAATAAGAGTTCAATGGCATTAGTGTATTTAGCAGCTATTTTACGATTCCACAGCTAAAAGCATAGTTCTAGGCTTTCTAATTAGTAGGCTTTCTAAATACGTCATTTAGTTGTAAAGCTAAATTAAGGAAAGGGAATTCCTTGCTTGAAGGTGAAATAGACGGGCCTTATGCTTCCAACGGTGCAATCCACATTTCCAATAATTCACCCTTCTGATTAGTAAGTTTAGAAGTTTTAGTTTTTGCCATAGTAGTCCAGTCAAAAAGTCCCCGCCCCAGGGGTGGTTAGGGGTGGTCAAAGTGGATCAGTTACAGTGATTAGATACATGTTTGAATCTCTGTATTGTCTAAGTGAATGTATTTGATCTATTTTAAAATTATAATCAGAGTTATACATAGATATAATTAAATGGTTCCGCCGAAAAACGTTCTAAGCTACAATTATAAAATGTTGAGTAATCAGTGAAAGAAAATCATAATCTAAAGTTTTTGTTAGTTTTGTTTTGTAAGTTAGATTTTATATTCACATATTATTTTGTTATATTTACATGTATAATGACATAATGATGTACTATATCATGCTATGACGTACTATTATACATTTTAAAACCTTTAAAATCGCCACTTCGGAAATTTTTTCGGCGGAGCCATTCAATTAATCAACTTTGAATAAACATTTTCACTCAGTATTATATAGATATCTCGTTTACATAAGGGGTCACCTGAGGTGTAGTGGTTAGCATAGCAGCCTACTAAACCCAAGATCGCGGGTCCGCAGCCCGGCAGATGACCTTAGGATTTTTTAAAGGGAGTAAAAAATCCTTAGCTATGCCGTCCTTCGGAAGGGACTAAAATGGGGGTCCCGAGCCTGTGCGATGTCAGGTATTCGTTAAAGATCGCTAATTATACCTGGATAGGCAATATTTAGGACTCCCACCGTAGCATCGTCCATGTAGCCATAGCAGCATAAAGTGACGTTAAACGTTAAAGAAAATCTCGTTTGTATTGCAGCAAAAAGTACCAACTTATTATATTAGTATTTTATATTAGTCCGGTATTTTACGTACTTTTTGTAGTAAAACTATAGTCAATGGGTGCTGAAATGAGGGGTTTAGAGTGCTTCGAATATCCGATTATTTTTGGCCTCAGAGCTTTGTTAGGAGTAGTTAGAAGGTAAACATACTAAAAGTCCTCGCCCCTGAGGGATGAGCTAACGGTGGGGGGGGGGAGAGGGAAAGGTCCCATTTTAGAGTTCTTCGATTATATCTCTAAAAAGGTGAACTCTAGAAAAATATTTTTCCAATCAAAATTAAAGCTAATTAAATTTCCTATAAATTTGTTTATATATCTGTCAAACTTTCAACGGTTTTCGAGATATACGTTAGTGAAAATCGATATTTTTCGCAAAAAAATAATTTTTGCCTCACTTCTTGTCAAGTATTTGCTTCAATTACCAAAAACGTATATATAAAATTAAAGTAAATTTAATGCTCTACAACTTTGATTCCGTTATTTTTTCTGATAAACGATTGTGGAAGGCACTAGAAGCAAATATTTGACAAAAAGTGAGGTAAAAATCATTTTACAGTTGGAAGTTCGACAAATATGTACAGGAACAAATTAAAAAAACATTTATTACCTTTTATTTTGTTTTGAAATATATTGTTCTAGAGTTTACCGTTTTTGAGATATAATTGTCAAACCCCAAAATTGGACCTTCTCCCGTCCCCCCACCGTTAGCTCACGCCCCAGGACTTAATTATGTTCACCTTCTAATTATTTGTAACGAAGCTCTGGGGCCAAAAATAATCACATATTCCATGCACTCAACACCCCTCATTTAAGCACTCACTGACTATAGTTGTACTACAAAAAAGATCTAACGCAAAATACCGGAATAAGATAAAAAGTTGGGAATTTTTGCTGCAATACAGACAAGATATCTATAAAATACTAAGTTAAAATTTGTATTAAAATTTGATTAATATTTATGTATAGTTATTATAATTTTATGTTAGATCATAAATATTTACGTACACAATCCAGATATTCAAACATATAATATACAACTGCTCACTGTTTGACAAGTACAGATTCCATTTAATAAAAAAGAACATGCTACCTGGTGAAGAATCGCCACTTTAAAAAAAAAATGTAAAAAAAACGACGGTTTATGAAATAAAGAAGTTTGTTCAAAATATTACACTTTAAAAAGGAAATAAAGTAATCAAGTTTTGTGGCATATTTTTATAATAATTTTATAATAGATCAAACATATTTACGTAGACAATACAGACATTCAAACTTGTATCATATAACTGCCCACGGTTTGACAAAGACAGATTCCATTTAATCAAAAAAAAATAATGCTACATCGTGAAGTTGAATAAATAGTTTCTGAAATAAAGAAATTTGTTAAAAATATTACACTTAAAAAAGGAAATAAAATAATCAAATTTTGTGGCATATTTTTTTTAATATTATAAGTATAAGTATGTGCGTGTTATCTACATATAGAGAATAATAAAAATTAATAGTTCATTTCTTTACATGCAAGGATATGATTCGTATTCATATTTAGTAATCATTTTGTATTTCGTATACAGCCAAAATGAAAGTTGCAGAAAAATAAGCAGTTTTAAGACGTAATGACCACGTGACCTTTTTATGATCACATTTACAATTCCATGGTGATTCGAAAAATACTCCTAATCTTCGTTCAAAGCTTCAATCAACTTGGAGGGACCGAGCGCACAGCCATCATCAAGTCAATGCAAACATTGAGGTCAAGCGAACGAGCGGTCACGAACGACTCCCACATCTGCGAGTGTAGGGAAAGTACAATTTGATCTTTCCACTGTTTTATATTTCACCATTGCATTCTAGGACTTAATTCTATTCAAGTAGTTGATATAGTTCGAATATTATTTTTTTTATTTCATTCATGCATTACCGAATATTTCACAGTAACCTTTATGACCATCACAATAAAGTCACACAAATCATTGCTACACCCAAATACATCCACAAAAATATACCAAAGGATAAAAAGAATTTGGATGAGAGATCTACTTAAGTAACAAATAATTTTAATTTTTTATATAATTTCTTCAATAAAGAAGTATTTTATATTATTAATGTATTCACTTCACTTTATTACATCATTTACTCCTCCTTTGAGATTGGTAAGCATAATGAATAACGACGTGTTACGTTGTAATAAAGAGGTTAGTGGGAGAAGAAATAAAGCAGAAAAATGTCTGATGATGGGATGGAAGATCCCGAAACGTGTCACACAATGATGATTGTTTAAAGAGGAGTTAATTCTGTAATAAAGTGAATTGAATTCATTAATTTTTTATAGTTCTTCCAAAGTCCTGTAATTACTCTCAAAACACCATTTGCACCAAATTATATACTTTAAGGACTTATTAAGAAGCACAACTAGGCAATTTTCCACAACAATAATATCACCTAAAATCAAGCTCTGAAGGGAACAGTTAACAAGTTTTCCAAAGTGATTGGAAGCAAACAATAGTGATTACAATAACACGTGAAAACTTGAAAATAACTCATCATCGGTAGTACTTCAATAAAAATTCTACACTAGAAGGTCTCTGGCCATCTTCTTTGCGAACGCCTCGAAAGATTATTGGGGATGGAGTGAGAAGCAAGTTTGAGAGATGAGTGGATCAGTGTGGTTATGGAGTTTACTATGAAAGGATAAATCTGGTATGGGTTAAATCAGCAACATAAGGAAGATTTAGATCTTTAAGGGTGTTGGTTTGTGACTTAATAAGGAGCATTGAGGATTTTGCGAAGGATTTTGGATTGTAAGGATTGGATACGAGAAGAATTGAAAGGTTTAGTGGAGCCCCAAAGCTCAACTCCTTATGTCCAAATAGGTATTTCCAGATATCATTAAACCTAAAGAACGTAGTAACTTAAACAGCTTAATGACATAAGTCGTTTTTCCTAACTTTTCAGGAGACACGTAAAAATGATTTATTCATATTATTACTATCATCCAAATAGGGTAATAAAGCTGGTGAATTGCTTTAATTTTTGAATTCATCACATTTAAAGCAGCTAAGTTGTAGTACGTGGACAAAGGATTCCATTAATAGCATGTATACAAAACTGTTTGCAGCAATGTTGCTTGTTTTTTTTGTTTTTTTTTTTTTTTTTTTTCAATTCTTGCCAATATAAATGGATCCACTACGAAATTTTACGACTGTCTAACTGAATTCACTCAAAAAGTAAATAACAGCGGTTGCTTTAAGATGGAATATTTAACTAGAACTAAAAACCATATAATTCGATAAACATGTCTACTTTACAACTGGGATCGATAGAAAACTATGCTATTGTCGTTCCAATAAGAAGATATAGAGGATACAGTTGTCCACTAACGCTCGATTTTCCGCTTGAGGAATGTCCAGGAGGTCCTTGAAGAGCAGATTACGCCCGCTGAAGAGGGTCAGAACGTGCTCTAGCGGACATGATCCAATAACGACGCAGGAGACGAGCAGTCTTCGACGTCAACCTTCTCGTCAGGAGGCCCATTATACCATGTTGGATATTTTACATTATACATTCCTCCAGGATGTCCAGTTTTTATAAAGCATTGCATACTTTAAAGGGGTACGGTCTACTTGGTCTTTACTTAAAACTTCAGGTTCTTTCAAAATGGCCGAAGCCCTTCTTAATTAATAACTAGAGATATATTATATTTAAAGTTCATTAAATAATTTTTTTTCAACATTCGAATTTCGTTATTCAACTCCTTAATGAACATATTTAACAAAAACTACATCTTTCTGGAAAAAAAATATTTCCCATCCTCAGGATCTCTATAACTCTACATAAGTTAACCCAGCGAGTATTATCTAACTATTAACATATACATATATATATATATATATAGATTATATATATATCTATATATATATATAATATAATACATTTTACAATAATTAATAAATTAAATCTATGTATCTGCAGTGTTTCACAATTCATTTTTTAAATTGCTTACATTCAATATGATCAGAATTATGCCATAGTAAAAAATTAATTACACTTTTAACCCTTACACAGTGTACTACAGTAAACCATTGTTCGATAGATTGAGGCCCCATCATTCAAAAATATTAAATAAGGTTAAAAAACAAAGCAATTCTAATAAATAAAAGTAAATTATTTTTTTTTTGACAGATTTATTCAATACTTGACCAATAAAAAAAAAAAAAAATTAAATTTAAATTATTTCTAGCCAATTTCTTCAATTTTGTTAATGAATACTGCAATAACATGTCAAAAATTGAAGAGAACTACTCATCAGTAGCACTTCAATAATAAGTCTACACTAGAAAAGTCTCTAGGCCATCTTCGTTTCAGACGCCTCGGAAGATTATCGGGACTGGAGTGGGAAGCAAGTTGAAGGAATTTTTTCAACTTATTAGGAATTATTATTTATTTTCAAAGTTTAAATTATTTCTAGCCAATTTCTTCAATTTTCCCCTCCCCCACAGCTCTAAAACTATTAATCTGAGCAAAAGTTGAATAAACCCTTTGTTGCAAATTTGATTCGCTTTAATAATGCACCGAACACATAACGTGCTAAAACCAACGGTTCCCAAGTTATTTGACCAAAAAGCTAAGAACATATGATTTTC
The DNA here is from genome assembly GCA_003667255.2 of Euschistus heros. Lineage (NCBI taxonomy): Eukaryota > Metazoa > Arthropoda > Insecta > Hemiptera > Pentatomidae > Euschistus > Euschistus heros. The sequence continues at coordinate 2,137 of RCWM02000576.1, read as the reverse complement.
AACACTTTTCTCCCACCCCGGCCCAAACCAGACGCTAGTTTGAGAAAGATTTTTTACTACACTTAGAAGTAAGGGTGATGAACAATGTCCAGCAGTATTTTTGGCGTTAAAGGTTCGATACTGATTTCCCTGCACTATAAGCTCAAATCAAATCTATAGTGACTTATGGTGTCAAAAGAGGTCAAAGTAATCACTGTTTACATTGAAGTCCTATACTGCTAGGGTTATTTTTAATGGCCTCTGTACCTCTGGATTACTAACCCATACATTCACATAAAATTGGAAGTCTAATTATGATTTTACGTAATTACATTTTTACTTAATCAGTGAAATTTCAACCATGTTAAAAATTACTGCTAAACGTGAAAATATCATTGCCGCAATGGGGGATGCTAGTTTATTGTATTTTTAATCTACCTATAATCATTTTATAATGAAAGCTTTAGACATTATAAAAAAATAAATAGTCAACTACAAAACTGACAGAAAAAATAGGCACCCAGGTTTCAAGATTTTTTTACTTTTCCCATTGCTTTCAGATAGTCAGCGACGTTTAATTTGCTGAGTGAGAAATTCTCTGCAACTTCTCGAACAGATGTTCTGGAAATTACGTGAACAAGCTCTGAGAACATCTTCATCACGGGACGGAGCCCTTCCCTGACTTCAACGCTGAAGATGCCATCCGAACCAAACCACCATTGAACGGTGCGCTCAGTCACACTGCCATCCGTCCAAAACTTGATTAACGTCTGAGCTCGAAACTAAGCAGTGAAATGCTAAAGAGGTTAAACGAACATTTTGTTTGGAGAAGGATTAATAAATAAAATATCTATATCTACATAGAAATAATCCGACAAAGATAAACAGTTTATTATAGAGATGATTTCATGAGAACAGGAAATCCAGCATCAATTTACGGGCAAATCCATATTCCTTCTGTAGTCGATTAGAGATTTTATGTCATGAAATGACCAACATAATAAATATATGTACTTTCCATTTAATATATTGCGGGAGAATATTCTGGTCAGTAGGCCAAGGTTCTTGTCGACCATTATCATAAGCCTCTCTTCACTCTCCTGAATGAAAAGATTTCCCAGCCGGAGAAGACGAACACAATGGAAGTGCCTTCCCTTACACACATCCTTCCAAAGCCAGGCAGAGAGCTCGCTCTATTGTTCGTCGTGAAAGGTTCAACACCTGAGGCACAATGCCTCGGAGAAATTTTGTAATTCAATTCGAAGTCAGAAGCTGATTGGCGTAGAGCAAACTGAGCCACAGACCTATAGCTGACCGAGGCTGCTGGAATATAATTTAGTTAATTGCTATATTATGAACACTTTTCAATATCCCTTCAACTTCCTATCTCTATAAGCTGCAATTGGAAATGGGTATAATAACGTTAGTCCAGTCAATAATCACAGCAGAGTCCATGAAATCTGCGATCAATTTTTATTTCATAGCTTCGTTAGGAGTAGTTAAGAGGTAAATATACTAACGGTGGGGGGGAGGGGAGAGCTAACGGTGGGGGGAGGGGAGAGCTCAGCGCACGGTCCTTCCAAGTTGATTGAAGCTTTAAACGAAGATTAGGCGTATTTTTCGAATCACCATGAAATTGTAAATGTGATCATAAAAAGGTCAGGGGGTCATTACGTCTTTAAACTGGTTATTTTTCTGCAGTTTTCATATCGGCTGTATACGAAATACAAAATGATGACCAAACAAGAATATGAATCATATCCGTGGGTGTAAAAAAATGAACTATTAAATCTTATTATTCTCTGTAGATCACACACACATACTATTTATGATAAAAAAAGAAAAAAAAATATGCCACAAAACTTGATTACTTTATTTCCTTTTTAAAGTGTAATATTTTGAACAAACTTCTTTATTTCATAAACCGTCGTTTTTTTTACATTTTTTTTTTAAAGTGGCGATTCTTCAGCAGGTAGCATGTTCTTTTTTATTAAATGGAATCTGTCCTTGTCAAACAGTGAGCAGTTATATATTATATGTTTGAATATCTGGATTGTGTACGTAAATATTTATGATCTAACATAAAATTATAATAACTATACATAAATATTAATCAAATTTTAATACAAATTTTAACTTAGTATTTTATAGATATCTT